>OU015501.1:96963986-97481486 GCA_907164885.2 Dolomedes plantarius
TTTCTCCCCGTGCATCTGTCCCATTAAGTGGACAAGATCAGGTTTTTCTGCCTGGCATAATGAGGGACTGTTCGGGGAAAGATTGGCTTTCTTGCAGTAAATGAATATCTTCTCTAGTGTTTGCCCAATCAGCGATTTGCTTTTTTGCTTTTTTACTTTTTTTTTGACATTTTCTCTACGGGATCTTTTCGGCAAGTACACAGTTCTCAGAACTAAAGGGTAGTATGGACTAAATTTTGAAGTTTGATGAGGTATCTTGATTGCAGTTTTCTGGTAAAATAATCAAAACTGCAAATTGCAGAAAAGGCTTTCATTGTGTATCTGATCGACAATCTTTTTTTCTAGCAAATTAAAAAGGGGAAAATATGATTATTGTACTAACTAAATTACATTATTCTCATTATACTGCCAGTCTCGAGGTGATTTCGTCAATTTATTCGTATATTACAAATTACTTTAATATAACAGACACATCAACTTATATACATAAGTTTACGTAAAGCATGCATATATATATATATATATATATATATATATATATATACACTCATGGACAAAAATATTAGCGCACCAAGAAATAATTGCGGGATAGTAACGAAACTTGCAATGAAGGTACATGTCGGGGAGATATGCAAATGATTAGAAATGCAGCGTGATTCCGCATTACGTATAGCCGGTAGAGGGCGATGAACATCGTACTCTGTGGAGTATAAAACAGGTAACCAAAGCTTGTTTGAGTGTGTTGAATCATTTACAAAGGAAGAGCTGAGATAGACATGCCATTACGCCGTGTTCGAAGACAATATAAGCAGTTGTCGTAGTTTGAGAGGGGGAGAATCGTCGGGATGATGGAAGCTGGGTGGTCAGCGAGGCGAGTAGCTTGTCAATTAGGCCGCTCTGATTGTGTTGTGAGGAGGTGTTGGGACCAGTGGACCCGAGAGACACGAAGACCAGGCTCACGACCCCATCGACAGACCAGTCCTCGAGAAGACCGCCACATCGTAAGAAATGCACGCGTACAGCCAACTGCTTCATCGGCCGCCATCCAGGCACAGGTAGCACCTTCACTAGGGGCCTCTGTGACTTCTCGAACCATACGAAGGCGCCTGGCTGAAGGAAAGTTGGTATCGCGGCGCCCATTACGTGTGCTGCCCTTGACGCCCACCCATCGACGCCTCCGTTTGGAGTTTTGCCGCGCACGAGGAAACTGGACTGCAGCGGAATGGAACCAGGTCGTCTTTAGCGACGAATCCAGATTCAATCTCGGCAGTGATGACAATCGTGTTCGTGTGTGGAGAGCCCGTGGTGTACGCTTCAATACTGCCTTTGCTGTACAGCGACACATCGCTCCCACAGCTGGTGTGATGGTATGGGGTGCCATTGCCTACAATACACGGTCACCCCTAGTATTGTTCCGTGGCACCATGACAGCCCAGAGGTATGTTCATGAAATCCTGCAACCACATCTGTTGCCACTCATGCAACGGCTCCCAGTAGCCATTTTCAACAAGACAATGCTCGGCCTCATACGGCAAGGGTGTCACAAGACTGTCTCCGTACTGTTACTACCCTTCCTTGGCCTGCCCGATCCCCAGATTTGTCTCCAATCGAGCATATCTGGGATCATTTGGGACGACGGTCTGGGCATCCCACGAGTTTGAACGAATTAGAGGCAAGGGTACAGCAAATATGGAATTAAATGTATCAAGACATTATACAGAACTTGTATGACTCAATGCCCGATAGTATCGCATCGTGCATTCGCGCTAGAAGGGGTCCAACGGAGTATTAACTCCTCCGTTCTTTTGCCTTTTTCTCTGAAATAAATTATCCTTTTTCTTTGATTTTCTTATCATTTACTTATATCAAAGTAGTCATTACGTATGTAAAATTTCGTTTCATTTTGACGACTCCTTCTTGGTGCGCTGATTTTTTTGTCCATGAGTGTATATATATATGTATATATATATATATATATATATATATATATATATATATATATATATATATATATGTACGTTTATCTAGTACCATGAATAATAAAATGATAGTAAATATCTTAATGCTGATTTAGATAAATTTATTTATAAAATAGCTATAAATTATTCTATCTCAACAGAAGCCTTCAATCTATGGAAAATAAATTTATTGAAGCTAGTACAATCTAAACTACCTTATAATAGTATTTTCTTTAGTCACTCTAATAAAAACTTAAAAAAAGCTATAAAAAACTTACAAGAGTATTTTGTAATAATATATGTAGATAAAGCTGCTAACAATTTTGCTATTATTTGTAAAAAATATTTTGCTTTAAGTTTAAAATATCTGTTAGACAATTGTGATCTGCTTCAGCCTTTGAGAGAATCTACCTGTGTAATTATCAAGAAAATAATAGCAAAATACAAACTACTAGGTATAACTGAGGAAGAACTTTCACTTTCCTTATCTTACTTTAGGTCCTATGTTTCATAAAACACCTATTGCGTTTAGAGCAGTCACCTGTGGTTACAACACTTATTTTACTAAGGCAAGTGTAATACTATTAAATTACCTAAAATTAATATATAAAGTAATAACTTCTGGTGTTTGTGGAATAATTGTTAATAGCTTAAGTCTGGTAAGAAAACTACAAACATTAAATAATTGGAAATCTCTAGTCACATTTGATTTCAAAGATTTATTCAACAATATCAGTATAATTAATTTAAATAGGGTAATTATAACTTTAGTAAAATATCATAAGCAATACTTAAACAAAGAATTTAAAGTAACTCATTTCAATAGGCTATTAGATTTAGTAGCTAAACATAATTATATAGTACACAATAATAGTTTATACTTACAGGATGAAGGTGTACCACAAGGTGGAAATGCTTCCAGTATGCTAGCCAATTTATATTTACATTTTTTTAAGGTTGATAATATTAATAATATTGTTAATGGCAATTACCAAATATTTAGATATATTGATGACATAATTGTTATTAATAATAGTAATAATAATATAGCTCTAAATTTTTACCCTCCTAATCTAGAACTAGTACAAAGTAGCCAAGAAAAACTGAATGTAAACTTCTTAGATATAAACATAAAAATAAATCCTCATAGTAAATTTACTTTTGATCTTTATGATAAAAGATCAGAATATGACTTTAAAATAGTAAAATTTCAAATTTACTTAACTTGCTTACATAAATCTGTATTTAATAATATTATTGCTAATCAACTAGTAAGAATAAATAGGCTATGTTCTAAGGACAATAGGCATAAGCATATAAAATATTTGTTAGTAGTCCTAAAACGTAATTATTACCCATATAGTCATTCCAAGAATAAAATTGGTTGTTTTATATTTAATGAATAGCATGTTCTGTTGCTAATAATTAGTAAAACAAAAATAAATGAATAAAGTTAGTAAATAACTACTAAAAAGTAAATAAAAACTAGAGTAATTAAAATAATAAATAACTCTTAGTCATAATAAATATCTAAGTTAACTTAGGTTATTATGTCCTATAAAACGGTAACCTAAGTAAGTCTTCTAAAGTGATTCCATTGGCTCCATGGTTGCAATGTTTGTGACGTCAGTCTACTTGCGGTCTTCTAAACTTAACTTTTACTTTGTCTGGCGCCGAGTTTGCTGACCTATGATAAAGCCACTGATTATTCCTTCTTCTGTTTCATATGGATTGTACAGTGTCTAAGTATGTTTATTGCTCAGATCATAATTATTAGAACAATCCATTGGTTTTCAGATAGTACTCGCACCGCTGATGACAAAATACTGTCAAAATACCTCTTATTCACTTTTCTATTCATATTTTTAACTTATCTTTTCATGTCTTTGGTTCCTGGCTGTAGTGGTTTATGGCTTATACTGGTTTTTCACTTACATCTTTGTCTAATATATATATAGTCTTTTATTGGTTCTGAACAAAATGAGGTCGTTTAGAGCGATGGCCAGGCAGATAAGTTTTGTATATATATATATATATATATATAATTGTAAATAAATGAATATTTCATTAGTTGTTTATTCAAAAGATATTTATTCAAATATTATTTATAAGAACTAATTACTTAAATACGAATATGTTTTCTTCAATTACAATTATTAGATAAATTTTAAGACACTATCCAAAATTTAATATCTTCTTTATTATATACACATGATTTCTTACAAGCAGTTGCACAGAAATTTTAAATTTATTCTTTCTGAACTCTGCATTGAGATTTACCTGATTTTGGAGGGATCAATTTATCTGAAGAACTGTGATTTTGAGATCTATAGCTTTTTATTTATAACTATCCCCAAAATAGATGACATTACAACTCCTGTGATGTCTGTCTCACTATTTCCAACTTATTTTTCTAATAATAGTGACCTGTTATAGAGGTCTGTAGAATTTTTTAAATTTTATTTTAGAATTTAAAAGTAAACATTACATTTGTATCTCAGAATGAAATATTCATTCTAGCATATTTTGAGTATAGACATTTTCCCAGACAGCAAATTATTTCTAAGGATAGTAGAGACAAAAATAAAATGTAATCAACGTTTATAATAAACAGAATAAACCTAATGTCTAATGCAATTGTAATAAAAACCACTTTCTATTTTCTTCTGCCTACCATGCCTTTATTTTAACGTCTTCAAATTTATTTTTGAGCCTTCTTTATTTTAGCCAGAAAAGTTAATACACGTGTGAAAACAACAAAATAAAGCAACGTAAAATAAATAAATAAAACTTCTGATAAATTCACGGACGACGGCGTAAAAAGAAAACGTTAGAAAAATGGAGACGAAATGGATGACAAAAATGAACAAAAGAACAGAAACCGGATAAGAGATGCCATATGTCAGGAAAGTAATTCTCTTGGTAATCAATCGACAACACGACATACATCAGGAGCAAAGACTAGGGAGACGCGGATAAGCCTTAACAAATAGGTTCAAGCACTTAAAAAACAACAATAGAGTGCGAGTTTGACCGTTAAATATATCCATTCTTCCATTTCGCTCAAAAACAATTCATTATAGATTAATATATATGTTTAACTACATGTAATCTGTAATATATTGTCATCTTCGTCAAAACAAGAAAAATATATTAAATATCTACAGAATTTTTTAGAAAAGCAGTTTGTTTTAAACACAAAATACAATTTTACCAATTTACCAAATAAAAAATAATAAAATGTGGCCTCTTACATAATTTTTCTTGCATTAAATATGAAAAAAAGCTAAACATTTTTACCGTAAATGTCCTTTGCTTGTAATATTTTATATATATATATATATATATATATATATATATATATATATATATGAATTATGCATGTATCACAAACGCAGACAGAAATTGCTCATGCTCACATAGTTTTAATTATTTAACTTCTTCTAAATGTATATAAATTTTTAACAATAGCTAATGATTAAAAACTATAAATCTGTGATTAAAATTTATTTCCTTTTGAACTTGCGCCTTTCTTCTGCATTCGTTTAAAATTCTCTGCAGATTATTTATGAAACGTATTCATTCGTAATTGGAGGGCAAACTCACAAAAATATACAATTCCTGTCATACTGAAACCAAAATGAAAATTATTTACAGATGGAGATGTGGTTTCATTGAAGGATAGTGTGTAGTCTGGATATTAGGTAGATGTTCGCCTAGCCATTTTCCACTATATAATGGATTCAATATCAACTGGTGTCATCAGGTTAGTATCTAAATCCGTGTTTGCATTATAATATCATAAAACGTCTGAATTCAAGTCTGATACACCTCTGAGTTAATACAAGTAGACTCTTTACCATAAAACTGTAATAAAAGAAAATGTTATGAAACTTAATTTTAAAAAAAAGTTATGAAAATGTGCTATAAAATAACCGATATCAAAATTCCGTTTCTGCTTTAACTCGGCTGACAGTTTCTCCATTACGACATTCGAGACTGTGAATTTGTTGGCTTTTTTACTAATGTATCACCAAACATGTGAACCGACCTAACTTCCTAATCTCAACATTGTCCTTGGATACACGCCCCATCTTTGGGGAAAAAAGTTTTTTATCAGAGGAAGAATATGAAGATATTTAGAAAAATATGATCTAGTACAATCTGGAGTATATATAAAATTAAAGGTTACATAATTATTAAAATATCAGGCATATTGAAATTATCATAATCCTTTTAGTCGATTCTTCATTTAAATTTCAATGAAGACTCATTCAAATTGTTTTCATTTTACTTAACATGGCTTCACATTTGCATTCCTTTATACCTGTGCATTGACGAAAAGAATTCTGTGGTGAATGTAAGCGTTTTGCAAAATTACTATTAGATACTTCTAAATGTTTCCTTTATTAACGAAAGTGAAATGATCCAATCTGAAGAAAACGGGATCTTGGAAATGAAATTGTGGAAAGTTGAATCCGTTTTTTGTAGTACATGTACACCATTTGAACTATTACATTGATAAGTTTCATTGTTCTTCAAGCTCTAAAAGTTATTTGGCTCTGAAAATTGTATTAGAAAACGACGCCTTTTATTTCATTAGGACATTTGAATTAGTTGAAAATAAGGAATTAACACGGTTGAACTAAGTTTGAACACTCATTATATACAATGAAAAATAAATTGACCTAAAATTTTAAAAGTAAATTTAGTCATCATAATTTATAATTATTACAATTTGTGTGACAAAGTACCATTTATTCTGATAATTATTATTCTCTATTGTAATACCTCAAACGTCGGAAAGCCTGGTTGACTGAGAGTGATAAGTTCAGTTTTTGCTACACTAGGGATAATTTGACCGGAGATTGGACCTACTGCTTAAAGCCACTTCCGAATGGCTACAAACGTCCAAGCAAACAGAGGGACACAACCTACAGACCCTGGCTACCAAATGCAAGTGGCCTAACCATCAACCGGTGAAAGGTGGGAAAGAAAAATTGCGAACATAAACATCAACTTGATTTCATTTAAAAATATATGCATGTATATAAAGTGTACAGTAATTAATCAATGTTTGAATGATTATTGCAATTCTTCGTACGTTTCAGCATGTTTGGTTTCGCTGTTTGAAAGCATTTTGGTCATCTTTCGCTTCTCGAGGTCTGATACGATTAAACTGTGACCTACATTTAACAGGCTCTTGTGAAAGGATAGAAAAATATCCATTCTATAAATGGGACTGGAAATCAAAGACACTGGTACCAAGTGCCAACACTTTAACCTTTCAGTCAACAATCACTTTTTGGGAATAAAACAGCCGATGTAAAATGTTTATAAATATTTCTTATATAAACCCTGGCCTGTAACATAGCGAATCATTTTGCCCTTTAAAAGAATAATATTATATACGCCAGAGGTACTCGTTGTTTGTCAGTAGAATTGTCGATTGCAGTTAAGCATTTTATATGACTGCATTAATTACAAGTTCACAGTTAAATATAGTATTTTGACAGAATACTTAAAAAAAAATCATGCTTATTTTAAAAGGCTTTTATTTCGAGAAAAAATATAGATAGTAGCAAAGTCATAACAGTTACAAGGCTTTCTTAGGAAAGTGATTTTTATTTTCTAGAAAATGAAAGAGTGACTGCTAAAATACTTTAGTTGACTATAATTATTTACTATTAAACCTTAATTAAGTAGTATCATCAATGAAATTCATTCTTTAAGGATTACCATAGATAGGTAATCTGCAATCCCTTAAACTTCGTTTCAATAATCCCTAATAGCAAAATCTCTGAAAACGGGCAGATTGATTGTGGTATCAGTCCAACTAGGTTTACTCTTTTCAAATGACATAAATGTTCTCGAATCCCTCGTCTGCCCTTGATGAGCTCATATATATAGGGTAAGTATGACGAATATGTGACCTTGCCTAATATGAGACCCTAGTTTACAGGACGTATCAAGTGCTGCTGCCTGGCGACTGGAGAGTAAAACAGTAGTATATTGCATCATTCGTAACCGGTGAGTCAGTCGAATGTTTTCAAGCACACACAAAGGTGCAGTATTTTTTTACTGAATGTGTTCTCTTTGACTTTTTTGCAACTCCATTTTCATTGGCTGTTTTTACCTTCAAGGCAAGGCTCTTATTAAAACTGTTAGTAATGGATAGGTAGCTATAAATGTGGAGTGTAAACACGACTGTTTGTTTTTAAGCTAACGTCAATCCTAACCTAAAAATATGAAATAGGGTCTCATATTAGGCATTTTAGTTTTAACTCTCACAGCCTTGTTTCCTCCGAAGCTGCAGATGCAATGACGCCCAGGCGAAATCGACAACCATGTAGCAGTAAGGACAATGGGGAAGGAATTGATCAAACAACAAGTAAAAACCAGTTCTTAGTGACTCCTGAAGAAATAAATCCCTTGCCTACGTTACCTGAGAAAAAAAACTCGAAACCAAGTAGGGCCCGCAAAGCCGATATTATCAACCTATAAAAATTAATTGATTGATAGCAATAATAAAAGAACGGCAGCATATTCGAAAAAAAACTTTGTTTCCTAGAAGAAAAAAAGGTATAGACCTAAAAGATAAGAAATCAAAGTATAAACAAGGAAAAGAAGATCAAGATTAAAAAAAAGGATAAGGAAACAATAAAGGGAAAAGGAAAAGGAAAAGGGATCCTTACAGGAAGGGGGAAATTAAGGATGGATAAAAATACAACACTAGTTAAAAAACAGAGAACAAATAAGCCTAATTATAGCTATGATGATCTCAGATCAATTGAAAATGATGAAAAACTTTCTCTCATGACAACAATGATAATAGCATTGATGAAAACGACGCTGAATGCATTTTTTGTGGTTGTTTATTTTCAAAGGATAAACGGGGAGAGTGTGCAATGTAGAAGGTGTTTGAGGTGGGCCCATGAAGATTGTGGGGCTAACAAACTTTTTTATTTGTAAACGATGTGAAATTTTGAATCTAAAAACAAAAAGTAAACAAAACCTGTAGTGTAAACCAACTAATTTGTTTAAAATGTCACTTTTCTTTTTCATCTACTAGTATATATAGATAACTGTTATCTACTTATTGTGTACAATTTTGTTTTTATTATCTTTGCAGTAATTGTAATTCATTTTTAGAGTTGTCGAATGGGGGGCTCATATTAAGACTACTTTTTTCAGACCCCAAAAAATGCAACACTGGTGTTTATAATTTCATACAAGAAAATTGTAAGGTTATTTTCATTTTCTGTCATTGTTATATGGAGTAAAATATATGCATAAAAAGATATCAAGTTGGTACTATAATAACTCACTTACTTTCCTAGTTATATATGAAAATCAAAAGGGGTCTCATATTCGGCACACTTACCCTATATAAAACAGTTCCGTAACTGACTGACTGACTGACTGAAATAAAACGCAAAGATCAAACCGCTGGACCTAAAACGCTGAAATTTTCCATGGCGATTCTCCTTTTAGTGTAGGGGTTCACCGAGAAAGATTTTATAAAAACTCTTCTTAGATTTTTTAAAATTTAATTTTTAAGCTGTTTTTTAACTTCTTTCAAGTTTGCATTTAAAACAATAATCTATGGGTTATAATATTTATATCGCGAAAATTATCATAAAAATTCCTTTAAAATGAAGACATTTTTCCAATTCTTATTTAAATTTTCTGATTTTTGGTGAATTTTTAAATATAAATTTTTATAATTGAATTTACTAAATTCTGATCACGTGCTTTCTTTTCTTTTTGTGATACTTTAAACTAATTTTGCATCACGTGCATAACAACGAAATAGAAAAAAAAAATTCCTTGCTAATGCGGTAGACGATTGGACATTAGCCAAAAGAATATTAAAATACAGTAAAAGATATGTTCCTCAATCTGTACTATATTAACTGTACTATATTTTTAAGTATGTTCTATTAGATTTAATTTCAATATTTTCTACTACATAATTTTGTCTATAAAAATATCCGTTACAATTTTTTATAAATATATATATATATATATATATATATATATATATATTGATATTGGCATAAATTGCATACATTGACAGCTGTATTTAATTTGAATGCACTCCGTAGCGAAGCACAGGTATTCAGCTAGTACGATATAAAAACTGAAATCTACATATGCAATAACTGTCACTATCTAGTACTAAACATTAAATTAAATAGGTTTTACGTATGGTAATAAAGTTATACGTTCAAAACAAAATACAGGTATCTTTCAAATCCGACATGCAATTTTATATTGATTTTCAGAATTGCTACAAAATAATATTGTTTACGCATATAAAAAAATCGAAAATTACCTATTCGTTAGTAAAATAAATAAATAAATTTTAAAAAAGCTACGAAATTTTCGGATTCAGAAGTATGTAAATGCTGCTACTAAAAAAATAATTTAATTTGTATGCCAATTAAATTTCAGTAACTCAATAAACAATCTCTAATCGACAGTTTTCACGTGAATTATACAACGCTCTATTGTTCTCTTATCGTAATTAAGATTATAATTAGAAGTTCTGTTGAGCAAACTGTACGTATATTGACTATTTGAAGCAGAAATAAATTATTCTTATACAGATTAGAAAGTTACATAATATATACATGCCATTTATTTTTTCAACTGGATGTAAATATTTTTAAAACATTTTGATATTGATATAAATCGGTTACTTGTTAAAAAAATGCTTAGTAATTTGCGGATTCAGAAGTATGTAAATGCTGCTACTAAAAACATAACGTAATTTGTGTGCTTATTAAATGTCAGTAACTCAATAAAATATTTCTAATCAACAGTTTTCACATGAATTATACATCTATATATTGTTCTCTTATCCAAATTAAGATTGTATTTAGAAGATCTGTTGAGCAAACTGTACTTATATTTACATAGGTTGAAGCAGAAATAAACGATCCTTACATAGATTAGAAAGTTACATAATATTTACCATTATCTCATGTATTTCTATATTTATATTATCCCATGTATTTCTATATTTATATTATCCCATTTATTTTTTTAACTAAATGCAAATAATTTCTCAAAAATTTTCATACTGATATAAATCTGTATCATAAAGTGTGAAATATATATTTTATACCATCATATAATAAATTTTCACGTTACGGAGGAAAATAAGGGATAAATATTTTACTGCACGCGCAGGCCTTATAATATTGCTTAAAATATTTATTTTCTTGTTTTTAAAGATCGTTTTCAAAAATTAAAGCAAACAATATCGAAATCAATTTCTGGCCATACGCCATCTTTCTTCTAAAATCAGTTCTTGCCAACAAAGACAGGCCGCATAAACGAAAGAAGGGAGATTTAAAATATTTATTTACCGCATCACATGAGTTAAAAATTCATTTCAGCATTAATGGAGTGGGTACTTATCATAACTTCGCAATTAAATGCCGAGAGTAGAAAGTTACACGGGAAGCATCATTGATCGCAAAGCACTTGAATCATTTTTACACTTCAATGACCAGCAATCCACGTTCACTAGTAGTAAAACATTATCAGTATTTACAAGTTAAATTGCTCTTTCAGTGTCTCTGTGGCGTTTAAAAGCTTTACGCTACATTTAATATAGTTGAGTCAAAGAAATTTTGGAGCAGTGGTATCGGTTTCGTAGACAATTCCCTCCTCACAAACAAAAACGCTAGATTTTAAGCTTATGGATGTTTTCTATATTTTGTATTTGGATATAAATATATAAATTGCTTATCCTACGGCACAAAAAAAATATAATGTACTCCATAACCTATGCGGAATATTAAATACGTCCGATTATATTAATGCATATGCATGCGTTTATTGCTGCCATATACTAAAAAGAAGATTCAAATTTATATATATTTAAATAAATAAATATATATATATATATATATATATATATATATATATATATATATATATATATATATATTATCAACTATTTAACTGTGCCTGTGAATAAAAATACTGTCATAACTCCAACATATTCACTCAGAATTAATTTCACTTTCATATTTGAAACAGGATGTTAACATGGTCCGTTTCAAATTCTCTCAATTTATATTAGTTACAAAAGTGTAATGCCATAAAAATAGACTATAACCAAAGAATGATGACATTTATTTTGAATCTTTCAAGGGTTTATGTTGGCAGGAGATCATCATATAAAGCTTACTTTAACTTTCTTCGAAGTAACCACCAGGAATTTTTTTTTCATTCCATTGTATGGCTATGGTATCCTTTCTAACGTTCTGTCATTAAATTTCATACCATTTTAATGGAATTTCATAAGCCAAGTATATTACACTTCCTTACCTTCGTACACATTCGTATCACCATGAGATTTGCCAGAATGACCGTTAGGCAACAGGCATGTCAATTCTTCGGGTATTGCATGGTTTGAAGTATGACCTTTCATGATTTCAAATAGGATCTTTCATAACTTTTTCTTGCAAGTTACTTTTATTTGCCAGGAAGGCGGTTTAGAATCATTGTCAATTTGAAATATGAACAAGTTAATATCAAAAGGAAGCATCATTCTTTACCATTAAACTGTGACAACAAAACATCATCCAAATTGTAGATTTTACCTACTCGATATACCATGAATCTCCCCCGTACAAGCCCGCTGCCACAACGGTGTTTTACTGTATCACTGCACTTTGTTGCTTCAAAATTTTACATACCTATGACGTATATATCGACGTACGTACTGGTCGACGAATTTCTAGAGAGTGAGGATATTCACCGGATGGATTGGCCAGCCAGATCTCCAGACCTTAACCCTATACAACATGTCTGGGACGCTCTGAGGAGGGCAATTGCAACTCGCAACCCCCCTCCGAGAACCATACAGGGAATAAAAACAGCGTTGCTGAACGAGAGGGACCAATTGCTTCAGGAAATGATAAACTGCCTTATTTCAAGTATGAAATCACGCTGCGAGACCTGTATATCTGTAAGAGGGGACCATACCCCTTATTAACCCATCTATTAACCCATTTTTTTGTTTATTCTGCAACCGCTGTTTCATACCTTCCGACTCCAACGAGTGTTACGCACGATCATGCGTTTGCATTACAATTATTGAATGGTTATTTGTTTTGTATTGTATCAATGTATGTACATATCAAATTTCATTAAAGTCGGTACTGTAGTTCTAGAAATAATCGACGAAGTCTGCAAATTCTCTTAATTTCTTACACCAGTGTAGATTGCCGAGCAGTTATATTCCGCAAATTAAGTCTCTTTATTCTACAATATCCTCTTTCCTCACCATCTTAGCATCATCACTTATATAAGTGTCTTGCTTTGACTAATGTTTACTCCCAGTAACGCGAGCCAGACAATAGCCGAATGACTAGGCCCTGGTATTTTGCACCGAAGTCTGGGGTTCGAGTCCCAATATTGACATAGATTTCTGTAGGTGTTCGGAATCGGCTTTAAGCTGTAGGTCCCGGTCAAATTATCCCTCGTGTAGTAAAAAATGACCGTAGCTCTCCAAACTATATCCAGTAAAGCGAATATGTAGGTTTTCCTCCCACATCCTCTGCTCAATTCTGGTAACAAGCGGTTGCGTTTCCTTAGTCTCATTATTGTTCTTTGTAATAAAGGCGCTGAGTGTTTTGCATCCGTTGTATTACATTGTACCACTCCGCATGGGATAAAGTCCTTCTATGTCTTATATTTGTTTGTATGCCAGACTGACAGTATTCAGTAGACTCCAGTGTATAGTGAACTCTAACTTGTGTAACCCTTATTTTTTCACTCTTTCTCATTCATTCGTCTTCTTTCTGAGGCAAAATTAAAACAGCAAATTTTTTCGTAGTTATTATTTGTCTTTCTGGCATACGAAGCTTTTTTAGAACTATATTGGGATTTTTAAAGTCTGTATGATGTATTTTATTTCATAAGACGTAAAAGCATACGTTCGTGTTTGGTTGTTTGTTAATAAACCTAATCTAGATACGCCACTTAACTGCTGCCGCTTATTTCAAGCATTTGAACTAATCATTTTTCGTCTCTGCCTTATCCCCAAGAAAAGTTTAACTGACGGGCCTCTTCAGACCATACAATTTTAAGATCCTTAACGTGCCTATGCTTTCCTTCGATAATTTCAATAGTACGCTTAGCTATGCATTTGGTGTACAATTTTAATACCGTCACGAACGTTACGTAACTTTCATTGTGGTCATAAGAATTTTTAACGCTAGTTTCTGCAGTCTAACTTACCAGGAAATTTAGTACACCATTATTGTATTACAAAGAACTTACCATATGTTTTTTTACCAGTAAAAAAATTTCATTTAATTAATCTAATTTTCATAGTTACGTTTCAAAGCACGTACTATTATTTTTAAGCAGTTTGAAACTGCCTACCCATACAAATCAAATACTAGTACACTTAAAATGTCGTTCCGGAAGAATATATCTGTTCTTTTAGTGGTTGAAATGCAACAAATCAAGTTTTGAGAAGCAGCTGGGATAATTGGAAGACGCTTGAAAAAAGAAAATTTAAAACTATTTCTACAAGAGAATAACAACATGAAAAGAAAAGCTTAAGTCGTAAATAAGTAAAAAAATATATAGTTAACCATTTTGTGCTTCACAAAGAAGAGAAAACAGGGTCCTCATTAAACGGACGACGAATGGGAGCAGAGAATTTCTTAAATACGAAAAAAGTTTAATTTAATGGGGTGGCGTGTGTTGTCAGTGGGCATTAATTCAGACTTGAAGGATGTCAAATAAAAGTTTGTACTGTAATTTCCTAGCTACATCTTCAAATGAGGAAAATTTTGAAAGAGGTACCAGCTGATTAAGGAAAAATAGAGTATATCATGATTAAGAATATTAGGGGATACTAAGGAAGAATTTATATTTGGGAAATGCTTTTAAAAAGAAATTTTTTTAAGGGAAAAATAAACTCTTGAAAAAATACATAAACTGTAGAAAAGGCAAAGAAAAAAAGTATATATATACTTCCCCATGCATGGGCAGTTGCAATATCGAAATTTTTCACGAATATTTTCGGACTCCTTTATAATCCTCTCCTTAGACAAATAGTTATGCATAAAGCCAATATTTAAACTAAGATGTTATGTGACTATACTTCATATATGTATCAGAATAAATATATAACTTTTTCACTACCAGCTCAGGCAGGGCATGAAATGATTTTTCGGTTTTAATAACATTTTTAGAAACTATAAAACTTATTATGTGAAATTTTTAGCTTTTCCTTTAAGTTTTTATAGCTGATTTTTTCTCTCTCGGACTCTGGAAGTATACTGCAAGTTTTTACAACGATTTTTCGGCTTATAAAATATTACCCAAATATTTCGATGTGAATTTTCTTCACAACCTCCAAAATAATATTTTTAATGAACGAAAAAAAAAATTAGAATATGTGAACTAGGACATGTGTTGTTGCACTCGAAGTAGCACTTATAATAGTAAGGGAATGATTCTTTGATAATTCAAAGACAATTGCAGAATAACCATTATTGTTTGACAGAAAATGGCTCTGTAATTCACCGATTACAATGTTAATCTACGCTGCCAAAGAGAATTGGTTAGATTCCGATACCACGTTAGTTTGTCTGTATAAAGGTATAAGCTAACGATGATTGTATGTGATAATTGTGATTATCGTAATGTGCTAAATTATATTTTTTATTTAATGTCCTGTATAAATATCAGTATTTTAATTTTTACATTACGAATTTATGGGGACAGTCTACGTTGAAAATGTCATTTTTTGATTATTTTGGTCAATTTAATTTTTGCAAGAATCGTGTAGATCAATCTTTTCTCTTTTCAAAACAGTTTATATTATCATTCTATATCAGTTAGAAGCAGAGTTATAACTATTTAAAATGGATCGTCTGCTACAAAATTGAAGTGACGAAAATCTTTAAATGCGTTATTCTCAGAATTATGTTTTCTCACAAATCTCTATCGTTATCATGCTATCTCACATAATAATGTATATAATTTGATAACCTTTTCAGGAAATGTGTTAGATGCTATTGTTAATGAAATGACATACAGTAATTGATGTATAATAAATAGTTTTTTATTTGTTGCTGTATTTATAAGGAAAGAATGATGAATCGAGGAAAATTTTCATATTGGAACATAAAATTGTGTGTATTATTTTTGCATTTTAAAATTGCTCTTAGATTATAGGTCATTTTGAAGATAACTGTCATATGGATCATGTGTGAGAAGGAAATTAAAATAGTAGCATTAGAATTTCGTGCAGAGTGATAGGCGTTTTAGCTAAATTTCATTAAGAATGTTGACCAATTAATAAAACAATACGGTATTTACAGGTGAGTTTTTGATCCTTTTTTTAATTTTTAAGTGTTATTTTACCATAAGAGACCAAAAAATCCTTTGAAAATGATTTTTTTTAAATTGGCTCCGAACGTAGACAGTCACCTTATGTCTTGATAACACTGGAACACATTCATTGTTGGCAACTTTAAAAAAGATCATATTTAACATTCAGTTTAAAAATATTTCAATATTTACATTGGGTTTGATAAAACTATTATATTAGCAAAAATGTCACAATAATATTTTAAAATATATACATTGTTGCGAGATTAAAAACAGCAGTTTTGATAAATTATTAATTTAATGAGTAAAAAAAATGGAACGTTAATTGACAGCTGACGTAATTGGAAATTTATTTAGTTTAATATGGGAAAACGTTGGTTTTTTACGGGTGCCGTGTCGAAATTATTGATCATGAATGAAAGGAGGGAGATAGTAAAATATATGTTTAATGTTTTCGCATTACCTCATCGTAAGCCTACGTTTTTTACCGTTTTACAAATCTATCACAGGTGTGCTACTAAGCAACGAGGATATTTTGTATGGATAAGCAGAAGAACTGGTTGATGTTATACACAGTGACGTGTCTCGTTGCAAATCTTTGACCTTGCTAATTCTCCTTTAGCTTCCGAAACAAATCAGTATAAAGCATAAACATGTTGGAAAAACGGACTTTCAACTCATCTCTACAGTTTTATTGTTGGCACACATCGCACCTCTGCTAGTAGAGAGTTACATCTCCGAAATCTTCGATTTTGACATAGTTGAATCGCAGTGCTCTATAAAAAGTACTTCCCATTCTCGAATACAGTTGAACCACTTTATAGCGAGCCTGGTATATAACGAACGAAAATTTGGTCCCACAGTTTTCCTATTGTATGTACTGCTAATTTATCCTTTTATAGCAAACCTCCGAAATCTTAAGAATCGGCTATAACGAACATTTTCTTCAGTCGACAACTGTAACTTTTTTTTGAAACTTTTTAAGAATGTTGAAGATACAACGAATGTTGAAGGAGCAAAGAACGATGAAGAAGAAGATGATGAAGATTTACCTATCGTGATGTGGATAGAAAAGCACAAAATTTCATCATTCTCAGATTGAGACGTGCAATGGTTCGAAACGTGATGATAAAGTCATTACATGTGAAAATCCGACTGATGAAGATATTATGGAAGAAATTAAAATGAACCATTCTGAAATCGAAGATTCTGCTCCTGATGCTGATGAAGAGGAACACATAAATGACGAAATCTCCACCATCTTACATGCTACAGCAGCGATGAGTGTAATTAAATAAATTTTTTTCTACACAACCAGTGGAAGAAAGAGTGTTGGAGTCATTTGATGTATTGGACAAAGTAATTCATAAAATGTTTTTAAAATCGGCATCACGTCAGCGGAAGATTGCCGATTATTTCTGTATCAAAACAGTGAGCAGCAATTGTAGATAAATTCCATTTGTCTTCATTTTTAGTTAACTTAATTAGTGTTGTGTCAGTTTAATGTAATCGATTTCAGTCAATTTAATTCATTAATGATCATTTTTAAAAGATTTTATCATTCTTTCAATACATCATTATTGAATATACATAGCAACTAATGAGATACATTTTTTGAACTCTAACGTTTTTCTTAATGGTTCGGATATAGCGAACAATACATTTGGTCCCTTGAAGTTCGTTATAATGGGGTTCGACTGTAATGTTATAAGCCTAGTACCAAGTTAATATCCTAGATGGCGCTTATTACACTATTCCACAAATAGGAAGGGGAACTTGCTCATGCACGAAGAATGAAAATAAGTTTTTGTTAATGCCTAACGTTGTTGTAGGAAAATGTTCCTGTAATAAAAATGTCCATTAAATTTTATTTGGAAAATAAGTGTTTTTATTTGGAAAATAAATTTGTATTTTTTTCTAACATACTGTTCATGTTATCAAGGTTTTTTCTTTGTATTGTGAAAAGTTTAGATACATTGTGCATTAGCATTGAGATATGAAAGTATTCCCTCAAGCTTTTCAGTCCATGTTGACAAAATGAGGTTACTAGAAGAGCGTTATACCTTTCAATTAAAATTCAAACTCAGGCTTTAAAATTTGAAAACAACTTTAATAGTATATAGTTTTGCCTTCTGAAGTGATTCGAACAATATTTTTTCCCGAAATTATCATAGGCATTCATAAAATAAGAAATGAAATTTCGACATATATTTTCTTTAGCTCTTCCTGAAAATATGACTATTTTGAGATGCAACACACTTCTAGCAGAAATGCGACGTACCCGTGTTTCAACAAACAATGCTGTCTAGCAAAATCAGCTGGCCTTCAGAAGTGCAGATCTCTTGTGGTGAATTTCAGGTGGAATGACATGCCCATACCAATCAGACACAACGATAAGCAAGGCTGTAAGATTGATTATTATCTGTTACTGTGAAAGGTCTAACAAACGCGCGATTACCAACGTCATCCTGACCCGTCTAGCGTCTACACCCAACATATCGCATATTAATATGATTCTATAATACTACATGATTCTCGTCTTCAGTTTAGACGCGAGATGCCATTTGTCCCAAGGGCAATCTGTATAATCACAAACGAAATATGCTCTGTATTTGTGAACTCTATCTTAGGACGCGTTCTGATTACAGTTCTGATTTCGATAACAGCTGCTTCTATCTCCTCCAAACCAGGGCAAATAAATCCAACTTTTTCGTTGCATGAGAAAACTTATGATGTGCGAGCTTCAGAAATAGAAAAATCGCTTTGATCAAAGAAAGTAATTTAATATAGTAATGCGCAATTATTATCGGATACTCATGTATTAAATGACTATAATAGAATTTTAAGAAGTAAAATACAATAAACAAAGGGCATGTAAAACTCTCCAGACAATTCGTGACACCCCCTCCAAAAAATGAACCTCTCATATATATATATATATATATATATATATATATATATATATATATATATATATATATAGAGAGAGAGAGAGAGAGAGAGAGAGAGAGACAGAGAGAGAGAGAGAGAGAGAAAAGACATTTTAATTAAATTAAAGGAAAAATATTAGCAGAACTTTACTAAAATTTTAAAATTCAGCACATTGTTCATATTTAAAAATTGAACTGTAGAATTATATTTTTACTAAAAAACATAAATTATATACATACTTAGTTGTTCATAGCACACGAATTAAAAAGCGTTTCAACAAAAATAATACATCAAATGTTTTGCGAATAAGGGAACACTATTATAAAAACACTTAATTTATTTCAAGCCATAGAAGTAGAAAAATCGATTATTTGGGAAGTAAATTTTTAATAAATAAGGTTATTAATAATTAGAAATATATACTTTTTCCCTTTCTTTTGGGAACGCCATAAGAAAACTTACAATTAGAATTTTCTATCGTTTTATGCTATTTTATTATAATGGGAATTAAACTTGGTGTAAGGTATTTTTATTTTAGTAGATTACTATTTAAGCTTTAGGTTGAACAATTTGAGACTAACTATAATTATATTTCGCTTTCTATTAATTTGTAATGTTTGAGTGTTTAGTTAAGTTTTTATCTCAAGAGAAAATCTTCATCCTTCTAAATTAATCAGCAAATGTAAAATTACTTGATAATTTTTGAGTATGAAAATTGGAAAATTATGAAAAAACCCATGGGAAATTTTATAATTGCATCGTGTAATCAAGGCATTTATTTTGTTTCCTGTTCTGGTATAATTTTATAAAACAATGGGGAGACGAAATAAACTTTCTTTCTTTGCCTTTTCTACAGTTTATGTATTAAAGAGCAAATCTATTTTATTTTTTTCGGCTCATAGCAACTGTTTCTAAATATAATACTTCTAATTGTCCTTATACTAAGGGCATACGTTATGATTCTTTGAAATGAACCTTCTAAGTTTACTAAATACAAAATAATATGGTCTCATGTGTTTGATTTACGTATGTCTATTTATGGTATCTAATCCATATTCCAACTAAAGAAAACACCATCAAAAACTCCGAGTTGAAGTTGAAATAACAGATAACAGCGAGAAAAAAAAGAATATTATAAAAAAATCCTAAATCAATAGTAAGTTGTTACGTAATTTTTTTTTAAATTTCTTCAGGATATGCGGTCTTTAATTATTCTTAGTAAATTTTTATAATTATTAATTTCTAAAAGCGAGGTCAAAAATACATTTTAAGCATTTAAAGAAAAAAAAATTCTATCAGCTCTTCGAAAAATTTACCGTTTTTAATTGAAACAATAATGCTAGCAAATAAAAAAAACATAATTAAAACTTGAAACTGAAAATAAAATTTGTATTCAGAATTGGGATACGAATGTAACATTGTACGTACAATTATATTGCTAGGTTTATGCATTATAGTGCGTAACATTTTCAGTTCGTCGATTAAATTTAAATTCGATTAATGTTTTTGCTAATGCCCCCCTGATTGGAGGTTCCATTCCTCAGGTTCTAATAGGCTATTGGGATTAAATGGGCGGCTCCTGTTTTGAATTAGCACCACAACTGTCGGAGTTCGACTTGGCTATATGACCGGTCCCGTAATTTTGAACCGAGTCAAGTGACGAGACCAGAACAGTTTAACTCCAGAGTTAAATATGAGAACATGGAGGACACTGCTGCCACGACCTATTTTACGTGTCCCGGCCTCCATTAGTGAACACAGCGGTGGGTTTGAAGCGACGAGCATCGAACCAGGGACATTCAAATCACTGACCCGCTGCTCTTGCCAACTGGGCCACCGCACCCTCTCGATAAATGTAATAAACTTCAAAGTACTTATTTGAGGCTGAATATCAACAAAACAATATTTACTTTATTGCCAAAGAAATCTAACACCTATAAGTATGCAAATATATATGCAAACTTCATAGTGCACATATACGAGTAGATGTACAGCTCGTATTATGCAGTATATATTTACGGGAACCCCTGAGTTTAACCTTTAAAGTTCATTGGAATCTGCTGTTGCTAAAAACGCGCAACACCCATTTTTCGGATATCAAATGAGATATTGTCATAGATAACTACTTAAGTAAATAGCCTTTACGTACATTTGCTGGTCTTCTGAATATTCCAAAATCAACTTTGCTAGATATCAATCAACTTTTGAAGACAGGCAGCGCCACTGAAGCTAAACACAAACCTGAAAGGTCGAAGAAATGGATGACTGAAGACATGCTTACTGAGGACTCTTAAGAAAAATTTCTCATCCACTGCATCATCGATGGTCTCAGAGGTATGACAAACCACGCAAGCTGCTATCACTACCCGTGCAATTCATAGAAATTACATAATACCGGATACCATGTCATAACGGATGCTTATAAATCCTCCCTCTATCCTACTAATGTCAAAGGGAACCTGCATGTGTGTTTAACACGTCCTTTATCGACAATACGAGAGTAGAAAGAGTAACGAGTCACGATTCAAACTTCTCCTATCGAATGGCCTTTCATATGGTATAACATTTGCGGGGGAGCGTTTTTTTTCTACTACACTGACTCTACTTGGTACATTCAGAGAAGTATTAATGATCGTCTCGCTCTGTTCCTGTTGGGAAGGATTCAATCATTTGATTATTTAACCCATTAACCGCTGGTGTTGCGTTGACTCAACGGTCAAAATAAATGCGTATAAAAATTTAGCTATCAAATGAATTTTATGTTAACAGTAGTTTTTGAGTAGGGTTAATAATCGAATTGAAAAATATTTGCCTTCAACTGTTCTTTTAATTAATTAACGAGTTCCAAACTTAGACAGATAGTTAAGTATTTTTGAACGAGAACTTTCTCCTGGTCTTTTTCACAGAAGAAATATGGGGAGACAATTTAGGGGTGATTTATTTTTAGCTAAGGTCAAAGTTTATCAGAACATTCCATCAATCGGTTCATTTTGTTTGGATGGGGGAGGAAGAAAAAACAGGTGTTGCGTTGGCGCAACGTCAGCGGGAAAAGGGTATTCACATGTGTCGCTCGACTCCGTAGAACTTTCCACCCGATCTGTGGTTATAGAAATGCCTAAAACTAGATACTTTTCGTTTAAAGAAGTTCTTCAAAGAATTTTCGACGAAGATTCAGATAATGATGACGAGAATTAAACTGATATTGTTGTTATTCTACCAGAGACAGCAGAGGCTAGTGATGAAGGAAATGATAATATTTTGAATAGTGACAGTGAGGATTTACCATGCAATACTGCTGTCGAAATTGAAGTGTGAGTAAAAAAGAAGTTTTTGCCTCCTAAAAGCAGTACAAGTTTTTCGAAAAAAATTTAAAAAACAAAAACTGAAGATTTGAAATGGATAAAGAAGGGACCATTGAATATGTCTCAGCCGAAAAATGAAGAAAAGATCAAATCGGAACTGTGAAAAGTGTAATACAAGATAAAACTAGTGCAGAGATTTTTGATCTTCTCTTTGGCTCAGAGGTTTATTCCGTTTTCGTCGAATAGACAAACTCATGTGCCCAACAAAATAATCACCCCCATTTTTTAGCATCTGAAGCCTACATGAGACGGTTCATTGGAATATTGTTGCCGACGAGATATTATTCTTTACCTCAGGAAGAAATTTACTGATCTCTTGATAAGAACATTCAGCATGCAAAGGCCATTACGTGGAGAATGTGGACATTTTATTGTCAAGTCCGAAGACAGCAGAAGACTGCGTAGTAATCAATGCCATAGCCAGACAATTTATCCATGCAAAGTTTGTCACGTTACTCTACATCGTGATTGTAGTGAAGCTTTTCGCGATAGAAACTGTTTTCTGGATATAATAAGTTATTTTGTAAAGGAAAAATAAGTTAAATCTTAATAATAAATAAATTACCTGTAAAGTGATCATTATCTTTCTAAAGTGCAACAAAGTTAAAAAAAAATTCCCACTGCTCAAATCAAAGAAAACCCTGCAGAAGTTCAGTTGAACTCACTTAATGTTAATACTCTTTTTCCGCTGACGTTGCGAGAACGCAACACTCGATTTTTCGAAAGTTAAGACCAGTTTTGTTATTTTACCCATAAATTAATGTTGTATATGTTCAAATGAATAGCCAATATTATTTGCATGAAAAAAAATTCACCCCTTATAGTTTTGGCGGTTAATGGGTTAACCTTCAACTGTAAACTCCGATAGATACATAAACATTTTAGACGATTGTGCAAGTCCTCCAAGTATTTCAGTTCACACTCTTGTTTCTTTTCGAAGAACCTGGCCTTATGATCTGCCAAAGCCTGGTTTGAGTGAACAAAACATCAAAAATATGATTGGTCGGTCCAGAGCCTCGATGTCAACCCTACGGAATTCAAGAACGCCGAAGTTCTCTGGCAGAGGCTTTTGCGAGGGTTGGAGACACATCGCTGGGGACTCATAACAAAAATGGGTTGAAAGTACACTCAGATGAGTCGACTACGACTAGGAACCAAAGGTGGTCCAATAATGCATTTAAAAAAAATACTTTCCCTTTTTCGGTCTTTGTGTTCGATTATTTATGGGTAATAAGGAGTTATACAAATACAGAATATTTTAATTTTATAGTATTAAAAAACAATACTCATTTAAATAAAGTTTAAGATAAAATGTGTTTCTTCCAGGTATCCCTTATGTGACATTTAGATTAAAGAACCAATGCATAGGGTATACATACACACACACACCCACCCAAACACTCAAACACACCCTCACACACAAACACACACACACACACACAAACACCCACACACACACCCACACACACACACACACACATATATATATATATATATATATATATAACAGTTCCGTAACTGACTGACTGATTGACTGACTGACATACAGCGCTCAGACCAAACCGCTGGACCTAAAGGGCTGAAATTTTGCGTGGCGATTCTTCTTATAGTGAAGGGGTGCACTAAGAAAGATTTTTGAAAAATTCTTCTTAGATTTTTTTAAATTAAATTTTTAAGCTGTTTTAATAACTTTTTTTAAGTTTGCATTTAAAATAATAATTTGAGGGTTATAAAATTTATATCACGAGAAAGATCATAAAAATTCCTTTAAAATGAAATCTTTTTCGAATCCTTACCTCCATTTTCTGATTTTTGGTGAGTTTTTAAAGATTAATGTTAAGAATTTAATTTATTAAATGCTGATCACGGGATTTATCTTTCTGGTACTTTAAATAAATTTATCGTCACGTCTTAACAACGAAATAGACAAAAAATATTTTTCTTTTCTTGCTAATGCGGCAGACGAGTGGACAATATCCAAAAGAAATATTAAAATACAGTAAAAGGTATTTTCCTCAAACTGTACTATATTAACTGTACTATATTCTTCAGTATGTCCTATTAGATTTAATTTGAATATTTTCATCTACATTATTTTGTCTATAAAATATGCCTTACGATATTTTTATATATGTATCTTTTTATATCAATTGTATACATTGATCGTCGTATTTATTATATATATATATATATATATATATATATATATATATATATATATATATATATATATATATATATATATATATATATATATATATATATATATATATATATATAGAGAGAGAGAGAGAGAGAGAGAGAGAGAGAGAATAGCTCACTTCTACCCAGACTTGGGTGTATATAATTTGAAGTGGCACTCTAAATAAATTTGATACAAACACAGTTTATACATGAAACAATGTTTATTGAATTCGTTGCACATATAGAATTTGCTTTTATAGCAATAAGCATACGTACTACTTGTACGGAATATATATATTAGAATTCAATAAAAATACACTTTGCCATACTCACAAACCAGCAGAGAGTCAAACCAGCAGTTCTGCTACGTAAACTTTCGGCCCCCTAAGCACTAGCACCGGTTAACACTTGGAGCTGCTTACCTCGTAGCTCCCTCTCGCTTATCTATCAACTTTAACAACCTTCTTCAACCTCTGTATTAATCAAGCTACATGGTATTTATACCAAGCGCGTATGCCGAAATTAGCATATCTCAAGCAGCTTCTTTACTTCATTCACTCAAATGTTCGATTCTTGTGAATCGAATCTTATGTATACCTTACACTGGCCTCCCTCGAAAAAAAAATTAAGTAACTGAGGTCTGAACGGCTTCAGTTAACTAATTGAAAACACGTGCTGGTCTGACTTTTTACATAATGGGTGGCAAAGCCAAAAAACCTTCCACACGTTGTGTGGGGGAAAAAGTGTCAACTAGTTCAGTTAACAGTGTCAACACAATTGCACAGCATGACATTTCTTGACTGTTTGTATCTGCTCTCCCCCAATTCATAATTCATATGTGTTATGTTTTGTGAAGTTTGTCATTAGTGTTTAATTATTATATTATGCAGTATGTATTTTTTTCTATTCCCTACATGTCCCTTTCAAAAATGTATAAAACAACAATATGCCGTTTTTTTCAGTGGATAACCCCTTCCCCTCAAAATGTTTACACAGTATCTACGATGGGGAATTTCAAACCAATTTGGTTCGATTTTAATGAAGGGGGTGGGATATAATAAGAGAATGTATACAAGACTTGTTCATGAGGGCAGCAACTTTCCTGCACCAGTCTGTCCATTCCGTGGAGCCTCTCTTGATGGTCGCAGTCCTGGTAAAGGGGTTCGTTGTCCGTGTGGGCATCCTTCGTGCAGCAGATCGTTGGTCCTGAGGCGCTGGTCCGGCTTGACGATGGACAGGAGGTCTCTTGGGAGGAGGCCAACCTTGCTGGGCGGCTGAAATCTTCCGCTTCCTGTACTTATGCAAAGGACCTTTAAAACTGCAATTCTTCCTTTTGATAACCTTGTGTACCTTATGTGTGCCACGTTCATCCTTTGATGGAGGTTTTGTAGTGCACACTTTACTTTTCTTCGTAATTTTGCTTGTATCGGTATTAGATTTTAATGCAGATTCTATTTTTTCAAACTTATACGCCGCACCTATGTGTTCAGTTACTGGCTTCATCTCGCCATTTATGATACGTTTACAAGTTAGTTAGCTGCTTGTTTCATGTTTTTCAACAACCTGACTCTGCTTTTCGTATTGGTGCTTATACGACCTATTGTTTACCGACTTAATTACTTCAGTATTAGCAGTTTTAATGCTGGAACCTGAAGGCGTTTTTTCTCGTTTTTTATCACCCTTAACCTTAGTTTTATCCTCTTTTAACCAAAAAGTCTCTTTGAAACTTGCGACATCAGAATCGTTATCATTTAAATTCTTTAACACTGCTTCAGTTTTAGAAAGATTAAGCTTTTTGTACTCGTGCGTTTTAATGCAAACTACGTCTATAACTTCTGAAGCATCAGCTAAACTACTTACAGTATAACTCTGTGTCAACTTTTCATCTTGATTCTCAGTCTGTTTTTCATGTACTTTATTTAACACCATATTATCAACCTGGCCTACAGCATCCTCATTCAGATGGAAACTTGAAACGATAACATCATTACCTAGCGAGTTCCTACTATCGTGTAAAGCATGTTTATTATCGTCAACTAATAAGTATTCACTAACTTCCTTAAACACGTACTTCGACATCTACTAAATTTCCTTCTTTAACAGATGTGTGAATATCATCTAAAATATCAGGTATAGCATTAATAGAAGTATCAGATCATTTATTTTCTAAACCACTAGCATTAGTATCGGCACTACTTTCAGGAAATTGAACTGGAATTACCGCATTATTCCAGCTAGGCTCACTTTCTTTACAAGCCACAAAAATACCCCGACTTAACTATTCTCAAAATAATGATTACTGCTCGGACAAGATAATACATTTGACCACACAGTTTCAACAGGTTGAACCATATCATGTGAATCAACTTGCCAGTGCACGTAAGGTGCTTGCATATTATTTACTTTAAGTGCACTAATTTCATTGTAACGCCGTGAGCTTCTATTATTTCGCCCACGATACTGGTTTCGCTGTTGGTTTGAAACTCGCGAAAAATTTTTGCGGGGGAGAATAAAACTTCTCGTACCTGAGTGAGGGTAAGGGGTAGCGAAGAAATGCCTATTATCATGTTTAGCTAAAGCTTGAAGGAGGGTAACCTTGCTTGTAATATTTTGATTGTCTAAAAAATCTTGAACACTTGGCTTCAAACGTTGGATAACTATTTTTAAAATTACCGTTTCCGTCACCCCTTCTAGATATCCCTCACACTTGGAAATCTTTTCCATAGCGAAATCTAACGCAGACTGACCTTCACGTTGCCTTAGCGAATAAATTTCCGCTTCAATTTCACTTTGATTAAAAGGTCTTTGGAAAAACGCTAAGAAACTGTTGCTTCAATGACAAATCGTCAAAAATCAGATTACTGCTTTTCATGCATGTGTACCACTGAAATGCACTACCTCTTAAAGCGGCTAGAGCAATTTTAAGTTTATCCCCCACTGTGGTGCATTGTTGCTGAAAGTAATGCTCAATTTAACTTCAATGGCGCAAAATGCTGAACTATAATTACCCGTGGAAAATTTACAGCAGGGTTTTGTTCTACAACACTCATTTTCAAATAGTATATAAGTATAATAACAAGATACTTTCATAATTTAATTTTATCAATATCAGAGTATAACAAAGTATAAAGTTCAAACTTCAAATATGTTGTTCGTTATAAATGTAACGAGAACAACCAGGGTATATATAAACTTTTGGGCGCCAGTATAGAGAATAGATCACTTCTACCCAGACTTGGGTGTATATAATTTGAAGTGGCACTCTAAATGAATTTGATACAAACACATTTTATACATGAAACAATGTTTATTGAATTCGGTGCACATATAGAATTTGCTTTTACCGCAATTAGCAAACGTACTACTTGTACGGAATTTATATATTAGCATTCAATAAAAATACAATTTGCCATACTCACAAACCAGCAGAGAGTCAAACCAGCAGTTCTGCTACGTAAACTTTGGGCCCCCTAAGCACTAGCGAAGGTTAACACTTGGAGCTGCTTACCTCATAGCTCCGTCTCGCTTATCTATCAACTTTAACAACCTTCTTCAACCTCTGTATTAATCAAGTTGCATGGTATTTATACCAAGCGCGTATGCTAAAATTATCATATCTCAAGCAGCTTCTTTAATTCATTCACTCAAAAGTTCGATTCTTGTGAATCGAATCTTATGTATACCTTACATATATATATGTGTATGTGTGTGTGTGTGATAAAATTACTAACTACCTATAATCGCCCATTCTGAAATTTATCTCTGTTCTGTTAACCCCTCTTTCTTCTCTTTGGTGTAAACGCCTCGCCTTTCTACACTCTAACTTCCTCCGCCAATTCTGGCAACCTCGCTGGGCTAATTGTATTTTTGCGCTTCTACGAGGAATCGTGGGCTGTCTTCGAAGCGAGTAACATGTCGCTGTTTTCATGGAATAAACTTCAATTCTTCTTTATGATTTGGAATTTCATTATTTCGGCCTCGATTGTGTTTCTTCAAGAGACGACCCAATTCGGGTCATTTCATATATATATATATATATATATATATATATATATATATATATATATATATATATATATATATATATATATATATATAATTAAATTGTCCCTTTTTTAAACTGGCAATGTTGCCTAATATTAATAATAAAACCCTTTTTAGATACTTATGTATTACTAATTATTTTTATAATTAATTTATTCTATACGATATTCAAGAAAATTACACTTATTGAGAAAAAATACATTTCATTGAGAACTACTTAGTCTCATAGAAAAACAAACATTGGTTTATTACTGCAACAGCTATGTTTTGCTCTCGATATACACCTATCAGTCCCTATTTTTATTAATACTGCATCCTTCCAAACTGCTGTGCTTACGAAATGATGTTCCTGCGAAAATCAATCGGATTCAAAAATAAACCCATTACCCGTAATTAATATCATAGCCTATTATAAGCTCAGTCATACTTGGTTAAAGTTACACGTTATCATTACAACTATCTGAACTTGAAATGTGAATCTATCTCGATTAATTAAGCCGTCAAGTGTTCATCAGACCATACGCTACGATGATTGGTCGCCGGTGGCGAAGTTTTAGCGGAAAACGTTGTATGCTTATTAGTACGAATTTGGTCGACGTGGCAGCAAATCAATCATCGACTGCAACGGTCAACTGTTTATAGGTCTGGATAATCCTGAATACGAATTTCCAATGCAAAAGGAATCACCCGTAAATGAAGACAGAAGAGAATTTTCTGACCTACATGGAATGCAAATATAGAGCTAGGAATATTTTAGACGGTGTATTCATAATCGAAAATTGCATAAATAACTAGAAATTAACCGTGTGGGTTTGCATTTGTAAATAGAAACTCTTTGGAATGTTTGAATCATTGAAAACCGCTAGGTTAGTGTTTGCTGGATTTCCTTTCAAAGGAAAATGAATAAACAATCTATTGATTTATGAATAAATACATTCATATTTAATAATGTATTATTTTACAAAACAGTACTTTTATTTTGGATTTATATATTTTTTTTATTTCGTAACTATGAAAAATTGTGTGAACTCTGCAACGCAATGTTATAAAAAAAATGAATTGTTGTAGCATTTGAAATCTAACAAATTTGAATTCTATGTATAGCTTTCGTGGCTTGGTTTTGTACACGAATATGCATTATAATCGTGTTGCGTTATTAAACAGAGATCTATTTATTATGTTGATAGAACCCTTTAATAAATGCATCATAACGCACAATTTTAAAACCTCAAGATTACATATTATCTCCAATTAGCCACTTTATTAGCTACTTTATTCATCCAAAACATTCTCTCAACATAAAAGGAATAATTATGAAAAATCAGTTTTTTTCATGCACGCAAATTGCTATAAAAGTATTTCTCATCAAAAATTATGTGTCACAATACTAACTGCTTTTCTATGAGTGACTTATACATGCAGATAGATAAAGTTTTCTTAGTGCCGTAATACTTAAAGGAATTTCTTTAAAATTTTAAACTTTTTCCATATATTTCAACATAAGCAATAAAAGGGAGAAATTACGATTACTTAAAGAGCTTTACATAAAAATATATTACAATTTAACATAATTTTTTATACAAGAGATAGCGAGATATAATCACAAATTAACTCACTTTCCTTAAAAACCGTACTAGATAATAGTATTACAGACTAAGCACTTTTATCTAGCATGGTTTTCAGCAGAAGTTTATCAGTCGTAGTCTGTGGTAAAAACATTGAGCTGTTCGGAAGATACTTTCGGTTTTTTTCTTAAAATAATAAAAAAAATATATATATACAAAGCAACTACTTTAATCACCTATGTATTTATTGATTTTTTTCAATAACCATTTCCCATCTTACATGCAATTTCATGATTCTACTTTCATACAACTTCAGATCTTTTTATGCAAAATTTTTTCTTACTGGGATTTGACACTGTTATCTGGATTTGAAAGTTTTACCTAACAATGAGTCTCGCGTGGGCTTGTGGCGGCCCTGTGGTACAGCGCGCTGTCTTTCGGTGCTGAGGGTGCTCAGATCAAATCCCGGCGTTGCTCCACGAAAAATGCTTAGGTTCGTGTCGTCCCTTCATAGGGGGTAATACTGTCCGCCTATATGGTGACCCCCACAATAAAATGGGCAGTAAAATTGCGGCGTAGTATAGGCGAATGTTTGATTACAAGTGCCTCCGCATTGGGAAAAAAACAATGAGTTTCGCAGGGCACGATACAAATGGTAGTATGATGGTGCAATGTCAGGACTATACGGTGAATGTGGTAAAACATTCCAACTAAGTTCCTATAGTTTCTAAAGAGTGACTAAAGTTGTATGTGTTTTAACATTGTCAGGATGGAACACAACATTTACGATGAGTCAATTCTGGATATTTCTGCTGAAAAACATATCTTCGTTTTCTTGGTTGTTGACAAAACGTATTAGAATTGATTGTTTCGTTCCTTGATAAAAACACAAAATAATCGGTTCCCTTATAATCATACCAAACTGATATCATGACCTTCTTTTGATGAATATCACCTTTTTGATAACCTTTGAGATTATTCACCAGGCTTTGACCATGATCTTTTGCATTCTGTGTTACTGTAAACAATCTATTTTTAACCAACAGTTATCAATCGTTTCAATATAGTATCATTTTGGTTACGTTTCAAAAGCAAATCACATATACGTTGTGTTAATGTGTGTGTGTGGGGGGGGGGGAGGTTCCTGAGCCTACATCGGTCTGTGATACCTGCATATTCAACCAGTAGAGGACACTGTTATTCGTTTGCGCCACTTCAGCTCAACTAAAGAAGAAGAGATCTGGCAACCCCAGTCAGTCAGACGTTGGACGGCGATAAGCTATGACGCGTTTGTCTGTTAGCAGTAGACGACTGTGTCGCAGCGTAGGCGACAGTTTTGGAAAATTAAACAGGTGCAAAGTTGGGCACAAAGAATAGGAGGAGAAGATATATTCCAAACAGCGGATAAATGGTGTACAGATGCAGTTTACGATCTGTTTATGTCAAAAAGGGAGACGATAATTGACATGTAAAAGGGGAACGGTCGAAAATTGATGGCAGGGAGCGGCGGCCAGCTGCAGTTAATGATGTGGACAGGCAGAAATAGGAAACGAAGGGGTCCGAAATGTGATGTTAGCGAAGGACGAGTTAAGAATTTACGAGCTTCAATGCGTTAGGAGGTCAGTAGGGGGTCCGAATAGAAGCGTGTGAATGTAGGGGCGTGAGAATTCTCCAGAAGGGTGCAACGACTGACGCCCCCTTCAATTTTGAGTGGAGGAGGTAGTAATATAAAAAAAGAGTTGGAACCAATAAAGGGTATCCAGATTTACCCATTGGTCAGGAGGTGGCTACCAATGGAAAGCCTCGAATTAAGTGGGGGAGTTAAGTAAAAGATAGAGATGGAGAGAAATATATCAGAGAGAAGAGAGAGAGAGATAGAGTTGAAGAGCAATGAGCAGATGAGTTTTAGAATCCGCTGAGGAGAAGTCGGAGTCAAGAAAGACGGAAAGGGCCGCAGACGAATAAAGAAGATAGAGGTGTAAGCCCTCAAGTGCCGATGAATATATGCCCGACGATTGAAGGATCAACGAGCCGAAAGCCTACCGCGCCGACCCTAACTCAATGAGCACGCCTAATGACTCCAGGAGCGAAGTCGAGCTGACTGCTAGCCGATAGCGTAGTCCTAGAAGGAGACAACTGCCCAGGAGCCCCGAATTTTCCCATGCCGCACCCCTTCGCCGAGCGAGCGCCAGCTACCAAGAGGTTGTAGAGTACCGGAGCCCCGTATGCATAGAGGATCGCCACCAGCCACCCTGGCCCCGAGTGTAAAGTCCTTGTGTCGCAGATGACCGCCGCAAGCCTCTCATCGTCCTTCACGATTCTCCGAGCTGTGCAAGTAGCAGGTACGGGATTTTGTTTATTTGATGATCTTGTGCCGATGCTCAGTTAGATTAATAGGAGGATAGTAGCCGCGCGTAACATTGCATGTTGTCATAGATATATGTTACCGAATATTTGTGGTTTTGTATATATATTATTATATGTATTGTATTAACATGTTAAATGAATAGTGATAGAAAGGCAAGAACGAGTAATATTAATAGTGTAGGATAAGTGATAGGGTATATATATATATGTGTGTTGTATTAACATGTTAAAGGATTAATGATAAGAAGTAGATAATGAGTAATGTGAACTGTATAAATAGTGTGTTGATAGTTAATAAATTGATTTGTGATCATACACCTGAGTAATCATTAATCCATTGGGCCAAGCAATGTACTAACCACAATTAAATACTCCACAATAAGTATAATAAACATCAACCTAAAACTATTTACGGTGACAGACTGCTCCTTCATTAGTCTATAATGTTATTAATTAACGACGTTTTTTGTATATATCTTTTGTAAGTAATAAGTTTTCATTAAATGTTAGTGTAGTTATAATAGTATTTGTTTTAAATCACCGCACGGTTATCCTGACCCACACTCAGAAGTGGGATACAGGACTAAGGATACAAGGTTAAAGATACAGGCATAATTTTAATTTTGTTTGAAAATGTAAAATTGAATAGCGAGGACTTAATTTAGTATCAAAGACTTCATTCTGGATTGAAGAGGATTGATATTCACCATTGACGACTTTACCAGTGATGATTTAAACAGACGTGGATTGAAATCAAGCATCTTTAGGTGGTACGTGAAAATTTTTCATATTCCAAGATGATGTTAAATGATATAAAAGAAATAAGCGTTGCATTGAAAAATTTCAAATCTGATAAAATCAAAATTCTACATAAACTAATTTTTGACCATGACGGTGATAGGTCGAATCGGAAGAGACTTAGGAATTTCGAAGGATTTGATTCTGAAATTCAAAGTGATAAATTTCAAAAGAAACTTAAAAAAAGTTGACGATGTGTTCTCGATTGGCGAGCTTATTACCATATCAAACATTTTAAACATTTCATTCGAAGGATCTAAACCAGAACTTGCAAATCTAAACGCTGGCTCAGAACATTAATACGGATGTTTTGTCTACTGACTTGGAATGCGAAGAAGAGAATAGTAAAAATGATTTTTCAATGCAGTGCGACGTAAATGAAAAGAAAAATATAGCTGATTGTTCAATGCAATGTGATAATGTTAGTAGAAGTAATTTTTATGTAAACCCTGTTATTCCAAGTGTTAATATTAATTATGCTAATATCGAAAGTACCATTTCTAAATTTAATGCAGAATCGCATGAAAATATAATTCATCGGATTGATCACTTTGAGAATATGTCAATACTATTTAATTTGTCGGATTTACAAAAATGTGTTATGGTTAAAAGATCATTGGGTGGAAATGCTTTGTTATTTGTTAGAACAGAGACCGAAATTAATTCGTGGAAAAAATTGAGACAAGCCTTGATTGATGAATTTTCTTTTGAAATAAATTCGGCTAATTTACATGATCTTTTGAATAAAAGAAAAATGTGGGATTCTGAAACCGTTCAGGAATATTTTTTAAAGATGAAAGAGTTGTGCAATTGCGGTAAAATTGAGGAATCTGCTTTAATGCACTATGTTATTAAAGGAATAAATGGTAGACCGGAAAACAAAAGTATTTTGTACGGATGTAAGAATTTATTAGAATTCAAAGAAAAACTTAAAATCTATGAAGTAATAAAGAGTGATTGGGCAAAGAGTAAAGTTTATTTCGATAGAATTAGAACAAAACATGATTTTAATGATAGATTTAATGCCTTTGATAAAACGAAATCAAAATATGAACATAGTGATAGATTTAATTCTAAAAACGAAAGTGTAAGTAAAGTGAAGTATAATGGTGGTTTTGAAAAAATGAAATAATTGATTTTGATAATCGTAAAAATAAGATTTGTTTTAACTGTGGGGAAAAGAATCACATTTCGAAATTTGGTATCCATAAAGAAAAGGGGATCAAGTGTTTTCTTTGTCAAGGTATTGGGCACATTGTTTCATAATGTCCTAGAACAAATTCAAAACCTGAAGTAGCCACATTGAATGTTCAGGTACACCAAAACTGAACAATAAAGTAATGATTGATAATTTAAGTGTAAGTTCACTAATAGATACTGGGAGTCAAGTAACGCTACTTCGCAAATCTGTGTTTGATAAATTAAATATAGGACAATTAATTCCATCGAATTCTTCTTTAATTGGTTTTGATAAATGCGTAGTAAAACTATTAGGTTATTTTAAAGGAAATATTAAAGTTGACATCAATTATTAAAGTGTGATGCAGATATTTGTGTTGTTGAAAATAATGTTATGTCTTATGACGTCATCATAGAACTTAAAGTATTAATGCAAGGTGAGACATTAATAAATGAAAACGGAATTACGATTAAAAATAAATCTCAGTGTGTAAAAGAAATGAGCATGTTGTCCGTTCTACCAGTTGATTTAACTTTTAATGAAGTTGAACTGAACATTGAACCTGACGTTCCAAATATTTTCAAGGATAAGGTGCAACAATTAGTTTTGAATTGTGTACCACATAAAACTAAGGCATCAAATGTCGAATTAGATATTTTGGTAAAAAGTAATGAACCTATATTCCATCAGCCTCGTAGATTACCATTTTCAGAGAAAAAGATTGTCGAAGCTCAAGTAACTGAACAGTTACAACAAGGGATAGTAGAATCCAGTTCTTCAGAATATAGTAGCCCAGGGGTAATCGTAAAGAAAAAAGACGGAACACCTCGTTTGTGCGTAGATTACAGGAGATTAAATAAAGTAATAGTAAAGGACAGATTTCCCCTCCCATTGATTGAAGATATATTAGATAGGCTGGAGTAATCGCGTATCTTTAGTACTATTGATCTCAGAAACGGATTCTTTCACGTTTATGTAAACAAGAGCAGTAGAAAATACACTTCATTTGTTACCCATGAAGGCCAATATCAATACCTCAAGGTTCCTTTCGGGCTATGTAATTCTCCAGCAGTGTTTCAGAGATTCATTAACACAATTTTTCGACCACTGATAAATGACGGTATAGTTTTGCCCTATATGGACGATGTAATCATTTTGTCTTCCTCAATCGAAGAAGGAATCGAAAGGCTAGAACAAGTTTTAAATCTTGCGAGTGAATATGAACTACAGATAAATTTTAAGAAATCCCATTTTTTGAAGAAGCGAATTGAATTTTTGGGTCATGAAATTGAGGTAGGTAAAATTTCTCCATCTACTTTGAAAACCAGAGCTGTCCTTAATTTTCCAGAACCATCTAATTTGAAGCAAGTTCATAGTTTCTTAGGACTGACCGGATATTTTAGGAAATTCATCCCAAAATACTCCATTACTTCTAGACCGTTGAGTAATCTCTTGGAGAAAGATCGAAAGTTTAAATTTGTCGAAGAGGAAAGAAACTCCTTCCATCAATTAAAATTACTCTTAGCTGATAAGCCTGTTTTAAGTATATACAATCCTACTTATGAAACTGAATTACATACGGACGCCAGCTTAGACGGATATGGAACTATTTTGCTACAAAGACCCCCAAACGTTAAAAACTTTCACCCTACCTATTTCATGATTAGAAAAACGACAAATGCCGAAAAGAAGTATTGTAGTTACGAACTTGAAGCTCTTGCCATTGTTGAGGCATTAAAAAAATTTCGTGTGTACCTATTAGGAATTCCATTCAAAATTGTCACTGACTTTTCCGCGCTCGAATTGACTATGCAGAAAAGAGATACGTCAACTCGTGTTGCTCTTTGGACTTTGTTGTTCCAAGAATTTAATTATGTCATTGAGCATCGTTCCGGTACAAAGATGGCTCATGTCGACGCATTAAGTAGAGCCCCTGTAAACGTATGTTGTATCTCAGTCGATAACAACTTACCAAAATTAAAATCAGCCCAAGATAAAGATGACGAAATTAAAACGATCAATGAATTATTAAAAATTTCTAGTTACGAAGACTATTGCGATAGAAATGGAATTTTGTACAAATTTGTTAATGGTAAAGAATTAGTGGTTGTGCCTTCAAGTATGCAGACCGAAATTATTAGAAATGCCCATGAGAGAGGACATATTGGAGTCAAATATACTGAGAAAAACATTGAAGACTATTATTTCATTCCCAAGCTTAGACAGAAAGTGGAGAATATCATATCAAATTGTGTCCACTGTATTCTTGTGAACCAGAAATGAGGAAAGAAGGAGGGTCTTTTACATCCATTGCATAAAGAAGACGTGACATTACACACATACCATATAGATCATCTCGGACCATCGGAGAGTACAAATAAAAATTATAAATATGTGTTAAAAATTATTCACGCGTTTACAAAGTTTGTGTGGATTTTTCCTACAAAAACTGCAACATCTACGGAAGTTATATCAAAATTGGAAACCCTAAAAGCCGCTTTTGGAAGCCCTCAGGTGAGTTTGCCGACTATTGCTCTAAAGAGAAAGTAAAACATCATTTAATAACTACTGGCCTGCCGAGAGCCAACGGACAGATTGAGAGGATCAACCAGACTATCATATCAGTTCTTTCAAAGTTATCTTTAGAAAATCCAGCTCAGTGGTATAAATTTACGAACTGCAGCAGACGATTAATTCCACATATCAACGGAGCATAGACACAACACCTTTTGAGTTACTTTTTGGTACGAAGATGAATGTAGGAGGTCGGAATAAACTCAAAGAAATGATCGAGATTGAATTTCAAGCTAATTTTGAAGCTCAAAGAGATGAACTGAGAAAGGATGCAAAGCAACAGATTTTTAAAATCCAAGAAGAGAACCGGAAGACGTATTACTTACGAAGAAAAGAACCACAACCTTATATAGTTTACGATTTAGTCGCTATAAAAAGAACTCAGTTCGGACTGCACTTGAAACTAAAATCGAAATACTTAGGGCCCTACAAAATCATTAAGGTTAAAGGAGGCAACGTCTATGACGTGGTCAAAGAAAGAAATCACGAAGGACCTAACTGCACGACGACATGCGCTGAATTTCTAAAACCATGGTATATCATACCAAAATATTAATAAAAAAACGTATCATCTCAAAAAGAAAATATTAGAGTGTATTTTTGAAGAAGAGAAGACTGCATTTTAAAGACGAAGTGACGAAAATGACGATTAAAGACGAATCGACGATTAAAGACGAACTGACTCATTTTTAATTTTTAGAGCTAAGACGATAAGCTCTATATGTTTCAAACATTTTTTTTCTTTTCAGATAATTTTGTACTTTTTCGGTCTTGCTGTTCGCTGTTTTTTTTTTGTATATTTGCAGTATCGTCTGGTGAGCCAGCCGAGTGCAGGAGGGCCGAGTGCAGGAGGGCCGAGTGTGGGTTCCTGAGCCTACATCGGTCTGTGATACCTGCTTATTCCACCAGTAGAGGACACTGTTATTCGTTTGCGCCGCTTCAGCTCAACTAAAGAAGAAGAGATATGGCAACCACAGTCAGTCAGCCGTTGGACGGCGATAAGCTATGACGCGTTTGTCTGTTAGCAGTAGACGACTGCTCCTTCATTAGTCTATAATGTTATTAATTAACGACTTTTTTTCTATATATCTTTTGTAAATAATAAGTTTTCATTAAATGCTAGTGTAGCTATAATAGTATTTGTTTTAAATCACCGCATGGTTATCCTGATCCATCCACACACACACACACACACACACACACATACACACACACACATACACACACACACACACACACACACACACACACACACACACACACACACACATATATATATATATATATATATATATATATATATATATCAATATCATGGGATTCATTTCTCTCAGTTTCTCGACCTTGCCACCATCTAATTACCCAAAGCTTCGTAATTCCTCTTTAGACGCAACAGGATATAAGATTTTAAGACAATTTTTGGAATTTAATTTTCAAAATTAAATCATGTGATATAGATAAATATCTAAAATCTAAAAAAATTTGACTGTATTCAGATATTATATTACTCTTTGAGTTGTGGAAGCAGGATGTCTGAGATATATTTCTATATTCTTCCATACACATTTTAATATTTCATTCTTGTCTGAAAATTACCCTTGTAATAACACCCATTTTCTTCAAAACAAAATAATATAATCCTTTGGAACTCACTGTTTCTTTTCAATTCTTGCAACCAGGTATTGCATTTTTTTCTCCAGCCAAACGCCTCAGGTCTTGTTTTATATGCGTGCATCTTTCCTTTTACAAGCCTTGTCGATAGTTTCACATTCTGAGGCGAAATGGTCCGAGTCAATCCGAGATATTGGTTTGACCTCTCTAACAGCATGAATAACTTTCTTGAATTACGTGCCTAATGCATTCGCCGAACTAAAGGTTTTGTGTTTCTGCCATATTAGATGGATTTATTTTCTTAAAACAAATAAAGTAAACATATAGTTAAAATATATTTTTTCACAAACCGTCTTTCCTGCACTGATATATCTGGTTGCGATTAATCTTTCACGCGTGCATAAAAATAGGTTATACAGAGAAAAAACTCGGATGAAATAAAAAAAGTATATACAATGCATACTCATCTTTCCTAAAATAATCTTTTTACATAGAGAAGTGTATGGATAACACCATGGATTTAGTTTTTCCTCGTCTTATATATTCGCTCTTTTCATGATATTTATGTATAAATAATTATTAGAATTATATAAATCATATCATAGTTTTACAATACAGCTTTCGTAAACTGTGTTATTCTGCATTATATACTAAATCATACTCATCAATTGTGGACTCACAGACACACATACACACACATGCATAAACACATATTCATCAGGAAATTGCCAGCAAATTCATCTTCAAGTGTCAATTGGCCTTTGGGGACACATGCCAGCAGGACTATGGACTATTGGCACGAAGCTGCAATGACCAACTTATTCATCGACCAATTCAAGGACCAATTTATACATAGATAAAGAGCTAGAGTCTGGATAGAAAACTGGATTGAAAATAGAAATTGCACGTGCTGAATTATATTTTTGTAGTTTATATTCCATTTCCGGAATTATGCGAATATTTTGGGAATATTTTATATTCTCATGAAGGATTATTCTTTAATATATTAATCAGATCTACTCCAATGTATATTACACACAACAGAACTGAAAAGGAAAAATATTTAATTAATTAGTACAAATACATGAATATTTTTTACCACGAAAATATATATATTTAAAAATTAGAAGTCTTAATGTACATTAAAAAAAAAGTCTTCAAATTACCAGTAGGACCGATAATTGAACCCCTTACGTATGTGAGAAGGAAACAAATTGAATATTATATTTTTAAAAACAGGAGGATTTTTTCTTTGTAAAATTGTAGCTCAATTCCTCCCCCTACCCCCAAGAACAAATGTGAAAGATCGCCTGACACGTTGGAGCCAAGTTACGCTCTTCGAGGTTTCAGAAAATACACTTTGTAGTATAAATCTCCCAAATTGCCAAATCTACTATAATTAATGTTATAAGATGATATATAATTGTCATTTGCTTTCAAAATTGTTTATTTTAAAAAAATTCTACAATAATTTAAAATAAAAACATTTATAATCTATATATATAAAACAGTTCCGTAACTGACTGACTGACTGACTGACATACAACGCACAGACCGCTGGACCTAAGGGGCTCAAATTTTGCATGGCGATTCATCATATAGAGTAGGGATGCACTAAGAAAGATTTTTGAAAAATTCTTAGATTTTTTAAAAATTAAATTTTAAGCTGTTTTAGTAACTTTTTTTTTGAGTTTGCATTTAAAATAATAATTTGAGGGTTACAAAATTTATATCACGAGAAAAATCATAAAAATCCCTTTAAACTGAAATCTTTTTCGAATCTTTACCTTAATTCTTTGATTTTTGGTGAATTTTTGAAGACTAATTTTTAGAACTTAATTTATTAAATGCTGATCACGTGATTTCTTTTTCTGGTACTTTAAATTAATTTATCGTCACGTCCATAACAACAGAATAGAGAAAAAAAATTTTTTTGTCTTGCTAATGCGGCAGACAATTGGACATTATCCAAAAAAATATTAAACTACAGTAAAAGATCTGTTTCTAAAACTTTACTGTATTAACTGTACTATATTCTTTAGTATGTTCTATTAGATTTTAATTTGAATATTTTCTTCTACATTATTTTGTCTATAAAAACATCCGTTACTATTTTTTGTAAATATATTTTTTCGTTTTTTTTAAGTCAATTGCATACATTGATCATTGTATTTATTATAAATATATTTATACATATTTTGGCATTAATTGCATACAATGCCCCTTGTATTTAATTTAAATGTACTCCGTAGCGAAGAACGTGTTTTCAGCTAGTATTTTATAATTGAATATAACATGTAAATAGACCTATCTTACTCTAACGTAATATGTTTTGCAACGATGCTTCAGCGATCCATTAATCAGCCCTTAACATTAAATTAAGTTTATTTCACAACTATTTACATATCTACAAGTTTTAAACTGAGGGCGTTTATTATTAGGCAACCCCAATCCTTACAGAACTTACATTTTCATTCGCCTGCCACAGAGTGGCGGAAAGTCGAAAACATACATATCGCGCGGTGCTCACACAGCACCCTCTCGCGGTCAAAGGGAGAAATCCGCAACACTCCCCACCTGAACTCTCATGAGTTCACTTACCTTAGATTCCAAAACATTTTACAACCAATAACCATTTACAATTTCAAGAATATAAACACAAAGAATATATCAATACAAACATCAAAATTAAGCATAATTTGATAAACAAACGCACACTAATAAGAATATAAGAAATAAAAAAATGGTATGCACTGAATATTACACACATTAGAACTTCAAGTATTTTAAATGAAAAAAAATAATCAATAATCAATGTTGCAAATGTATATTCACACACAAGTACAATAATCAATAATACAGGTAGGAAATCAACATTATACACTTCAATTAGACTTACATAATTAAGGGTTAATTTCTAAATTATAAACAAGTTGTATTGAGCGTTTTATGTTACCTTTAGGCGTTTTGATAAGAAGAGAACAGATATTTCCGTCTCGTCCCGGATACAGTTCTAAAATCTTTCCCATCATCCACATATTCCTAGGATAACGCTCATCATTGATTAAAACAATATCATTCACTTTAAACGAAGAAACTTTACCTGGTTGTTGAGAGATATACGCTGATCTGAGATTAAGTAAATACTCCTTTCTCCATCTATTCCAGAAATGATTCAAAAGGGTTTGTTGATATTTAAATTTCTTTACCAAAGAATTCCTATTAACAATTAAGTCTTCATTTTTATGTTTTGTTAGAGGTAAAGACATTAACCTTTCTCCAACTAGAAAATGAGAGGGGGTAAGGGGAGAGGGTTCTGAGGGTTCGTTGTACAGATACGTGATAGGCCTAGAATTAACCATGGCTTCAATTTCTAGGAATACAGTTTCTAATTCCTTAAAGGAAAGAGATGACCTTCCAATAATTTTCTTTAAGCATGTTTTAACAGTACGTATCTGTCTCTCCCAGAAACCTCCCCACCATGGAATTTTTCAACAATAAATTTCCAAACAATACCTGTGGAAGCAAACATATTTTTAACTTCAGGATTATTAATTTGATTCCACCATTTCTTTAATTCACAATTTGCCTTCTTAAAGGCCTTTGCATTATCTGAATATAATACAGAACATAAACCCCGACGAGAAATGAATCGACGGAATCCCAACAAAAATGAATCAGTATTCATATTAAGAACTAATTCCAAGTGAATTGCCCTTGTCACTGCACATAAGTAAAAATAAGTAAATAACATTTTGAATTAGAATCATTCACAAAAAAGGGTCCGACAAAGTCCACACCACATACATCAAATGGGGGATGTTCTTGAATTCTGTCAGGGGGTAGTGGAGCTACTACCTGAGTTCCAGGTTTCGCTTTGAAACGTCTGCAAATTAAACAGTTATTCAACACCTTTTTTACAAACTGTCGACCTTTGATAATCCAGAATTGTTCTCGTAAGTGCGTTAAAGTAGCATCTACACCTGAATGACACATTTTACTGTGAACATCAAGGATGAGTAGTTCAACAAATTTATCATTAGTTGGAAGAAGCCAAGGATGCTTGGCTCTCTCTTCATCATTTGAGAACTGTAAGCGTCCTTTCAAACAAAGCAAGGTATTGTCATCAAGTTCAGGATTCAGATTAAATATGCGTGAGCCCTTGTCGATAGTACCTTTAGAGCGAAGTTGCATAACTTCCGCACCAAAATGATTTAATTGAGTAGTTTTTATCCAAAAGTACATGGCTTCCTGAAGTTCCGATACACCAATAGGTCCATTTAATTTCGAAGACTTTTTTTGGACATTGTTGACAAACCTCAATACATAAGCTGTAATTCGATAAACCTTTAGCAGTTTGCTAAATCTTGTCACGTCTAACAATGGTGCTGTATTATGGACAGAAATCTGACAGGTATTGACCGCTTGTGACCATTTCTCACTCGCGATGCTTTCTTCAACAATTTCTCTCTGCTGATTCATCGGCCAATCACATTCAGGCTGTAAGAGCCAACTTGGTCCATGCAACCAAAGGGGATTTTTCACAAGATTAAAGGCATTTTCTCCACGGGATAATGAATCAGCGGGGTTTTCTTTACTGCTGCAATGGAACCACCTTCGTGGATCGGTGAGAGATTGAATTTCGGAAACCCTGTTACCGACAAAGGGCTTCCAATCTCTGGCGTATCCTTTCACCCAATGGAGAGTGATCTGGCTGTCACTCCAAAGGAATATTCGGTTACAAAGTTCAGGAAACAGTCCGGTTAAATATTTTGCTAACTTGGCAGCTACTAATGCGGCCATCAACTCTAAACGCGGAAGAGTCAGCGGCTTCAGAGGTGCGACACGACCTTTAGCTGTGATGAAGCTCGTACAGATGGAACCATTTGAGTTCGAATACCGAAAGTAGGCAACTGAACCGTAGGCTGCAGGACTAGCGTCCGCAAACAAATGGAGACTCACATCGTTTCTTTTGAAACTGTCAAAATATTTTCTGGGAATAACAAGTGTTTCAAGCACTTTTAGTTCGGATTTCCATTTTAACCAGTCTCTAATTATTTCTGACGGAAGTGCTTCGTCCCAGTCTAGACCTAGAGTCCATATTTGTTGTAAAAGGATCTTCATCCTCATTAAGAATGGTTGCGTGATCCCAATGGGATCGTAAACACTAGCCACTGTATGAAGGATTATTCTTTTAGTGGCCTGAGTATCTTCTAATACTTTGTCAAAATTATCACAGTTAATTTTTATTTTGTCAGTTGCTGGGGTCCAGATCATGCCCAGCATTTTTGATTCCTTTAACTCTCCTACATTATAACCCCTTTCCATCCAAAATGAAGTTAATTCTTCGGAATTAGATTTTAATTTCCTAAGATTCATCCCAGCATCTTTAAAAATGTTAACAGCCACAGAGTGGCTGTAAAAATGCCACAGAGTGGCGGAAAGTCGAAAACATACATATCGCGCGGTGCTCACACAGCACCCTCTCGAAAGGGGAGAAATCCGCAACAATATGTCAATAGTAGTAATACAATATATAAATACAAAATAAACTGGAAATGCATCATTTATAAATGTAAAAAGCATAAAATATCCCTCTCTCATGTGTAAGAATTAAGAATATAAAGAATATGGAACATAAACAAATACTCAATTCTAAGGATTATTTATAACATACAAAAATTTTCAGCACTACCATTTTACCTATCAGAAATATTAGCTTCATTAAAAATATTTTCATTTTTTGGATGACACTTATTATAGAAATCCATCTTATTACTAAATTATGTCGACCATTACCATCACAAATGTCAAATTATGTTTTTGTAGATGCAAAAATCTATCTCTAGAGTCACACTTTTTAGTTTAATTCACATATTCGCTTGAAATGTAGTACTTAAGGGAAATTATTTTACAATTATTAGTATTAAACAAGTCCCAGAATATTTAAGAATTATTTCCGGATTTTTACCACTATTACAGTTAGAAATTTGAAATGGAAAATCATCAAAATAATAAGAATTAAATTTGGAAGTAAAGACAAGATTAAACTGATAAATTTTTAATGTTCGTTAATCGACTTCTAATTTAAAATGTGAGATATCATTTATTCCTAATTCTAGATAGATAAAATCAGTATCAATAACACATAAACTAACATTTCTCATAAGTTTAGCAATTTTGAAATTTATCTCATTTACTTTATTAACTTGTTGGTCCGCCTGTATAGCGCACCCATAATAAAGTGGCCAGCAAAACTACGGGGAATTACAGTCTAATGTCTTCGCGACAAGTGCCTCCGCATTTAAAATAAACTTTATTAACTTTAACTGCTCCATATTTGCCCAATTATTGGATCATTAATTGCGAGAATCACAATGATGTTTTTATTTTTGTTTTTGAAAGGAAAGAAATATTTTCTTATGTTATGGAGACACTTGTGCCCGTGCCCAAGTTAATACAAATAATTCATCAGATTGGCCAATAACTTCTTGTCAGGTTAGGGTATCGAACTCATTTGGTTGATAAAAACGATTTCGTGAGTCCTATGGTGATTAGTCCCATTCCGCGGTTGACATCTGTAAGATACAGAATTTCAAAATGAACCATAAAATTATCATTACGACTTTCTTCCGCCATTCTCCAGATCAACTTTGCAATAGTTATCCAGGTTGTGATGTCGTTGAAATTACCGAAGAGTAGTAATTAATAAATATCCTAACGTACATTTTAAGTCACTCGTTTAAAATGAAGCATAGGAATCAAAATGTGTTACAGTTTCAATCAGAAGTGACTCTCCGTGAAATCGGCCGTCCTCCGTAGGGACGGCCGAATTCCGTAGAGACGGCCGGAAAGGTGAGGGAGAAACAAAAACAGATCAGTTTGCAGAAACAAGAACAGATTAGGACGAAATCGCACAAGAGGAGCAGTTGTGAATCGTGTCCAGGACGATGTAGGGAAAGATTCTCCACGTGACCACTTCATTCACCTGCAAAATTTCAAGTCGATGGACAGTGTGTTCAACAGCAGATCGTAACTGATCAGTTGTGAGGCTCGCCCATGAAGTGTTATGGAGTTCTTTAAGTTATTCAACGTCGCAACACCTCCACGATACACCAGACTTTTTAAATTGTCCCATAACCAGAAATCGCACCTTTTATACCCTAACGTGTTTTGCATAAAGCTTCCTCTTCTTCCCAAGCATGCAAATCTCGACATTTTTCTCCTACAACAAAAACAACTTTTCCCGGTATTACATTTTATTACTCATAATTCTTGTTTTGGATTGTTAATATTGTTTCTGTATTCCGTTTTGGTAGTTTATTGTGTTAAATTTCATGTTATTCCCGAAAAGGCACCCTCTAGAGGACATTTTGGAACTAATTTTTTTTTCTAAATTCCGTGAGCGCATCTCGTGTATAGCCCATATACGAAATTTCGTTGCATTCCGTTCACCCGTTTGCGCTGTAGATGCTGTTTATTGGGGAAGTTTAATTATAACCACCCGGTATATAGATATGTATGTATATATATATATATATATATATATATATATATATATATATATATATATATATATATATATATATATATATATGCGTGTATGTATGTATGTATATATATATATATATATATATATCTGTGTGTGTGTGTGTGTGTGTGTGTGATAATAATCACATTTGGAAAATTTAGAACAAGGGTACGAGGAGTGATGCAGTCGGGCACGAGGGTGTTGATCATACAGTAAATCACTGATCACAACTTGGAGAGATGCAGTCGGGCGTAGTGTTGATTCAGGGAAGCACTTACGAAATTTAGTAGAAACAAACATGGAGCCATTGATGAGAAACACACATTTCCGACGATATCCAGGAAAACACCTTTATTCAATTATGAAGCATCGCGAAGGTATCAGCTGCAGTGGCCACATGACTTGTCCGGCGTCCATGCCAGGACGGGACGTAAAAACAGCAGTGCTTACATTGGAGTTAAGAGAATAGCGTTGTAACGACCGGACTGTGGACATAGGTCCGACAGCCCCAAGAGTTAGAAACGAAGAGAGAGAAAAGTCTTGCGTTCATGCAATATTAAATGGGTGTTTTGCGATATTGACGCCAGAGGGCCTAAACTACTTAATTTTTAATTGGGCGACTTTAGGTTCGTGGAGTTCACGTGTCCACTTAAGTTTATCGGGGACTTTACTGCTAGATCCCACGCTTGTTAAAACCGCGAACTGTTGAAGGCATAGGATAAGTGGCCATAAAGTTCTTGCAAAGTGGGTTTTTTGACGTTATAGAGACATAACTTCAGAGTGGCTCGAGGGCTCTTCAGGAATTTTGCAAATATACTGAAATTCGGAATCTCATAAACTTCTAACACTCATATCTGGGGATGTTATTGAGTTCAGATACTTCACATGCCTGCTTAATGATCTGCAGGGCTAATATAAATTACTTACTGTACTTTTAGGTTGCAATTTTTGGAAAAGGGGTCGCACTTTATTAACAAGAGAATATGCTTTAAAGTAAAGTAATTTAGGAAGATGCGTTTTCTTGTTACACACACACACACACACACATATATATATATATATAATTATATATATACCAGTATAGTCAATAAGTCCGAGGACTACCCTCCCCCCTCATGCCCGGTGTGTTGGGGAACCGAAATAACGATGTGGTTTGCAAGTCTGGTTATATGAGTACGCGTGAGATGTCACATGACGCTTTGCACAACTGCTAAGGCGTGCAGCTCACCTTTTGGCTGCAGACTGTCAGCCTATGATGTCGATGTAGCAAAATGTCCTTTTTGAAGCAACGTTCCAACATTAAATTCTGCTACAAATTATGAAAAACCTCTGCAGAAACGTTACGGTTACTGCAAAAAGCGTATCGAGACGAAGCTATGTGCAGATCGAAAGTTTTCAAATGGAAGAGCTTGTTTAAAAATGGGAAAGACGCTGTTGCAGATGATCCGTGAAGTAGGTGGCCAGTGACCCCACAAACGGAGGCTAAAATCCAACGGGTAGGAGCAGTGGTTGTTTGGTTGGTTGAAGTTTATTGACGCAAGGCCCAGAACGGACAAGCTGCGCCAAACACAAGGTAACATCGTCCCCAAATGGTATGTACAGGTTCATCGTCGTCTCCGGGAGGCAATCCGTGGTAAACGTCCACACTTTTGGAAATCCAACATGTGGATGTTGTTGCATGACAATGTCCCGGCGCACCGATCCCTGATGGTGCAACAAGCCTTTGCTAAAGACGGCACCACAGTTCTGCCACATACACCGTATTCCCCGTACATCGCTCCTTGCGATTTCTACCTGTTCCCGAAACTGAAAGATCGCATCAACGGGCAAGCGGTTTGAAAATGTCGAAGACGTGATGGCAACAACGACAACCGCTTTACGACAGCTCTCACGCAACAGTTTCCAGGACTGTTTCCAGAAGCTGTATCAACGCTGTCAGAAGTGTATAGTTGCGGAAGGACATTATTATGAAGGTGATTGTGTTCAGAAGACTTTGTAAGTGTATTCGTTATTGTAGTAAATAAATTCCCCGAATTTATGGACTGTAGGAGTATATATATATAAAGTTCGGCATTCCCTGTTCGGGTTCAACGACTGAATGGAATTTGAATAAGACAGAATAAAAAACAAAGATTTATTTACAGGAAATCAAAATACTACAGCTTATAGATCGTCGGAAATTGAGCATAGTGCTTCTAACACAAACTCTAGATCACAGAAGTACGGAAAAACTCAACACAAAAGACACTGAAATGAGTCGCACTGATCAAGGCCTAAACCACAGCAATTTTTAGAAGAAAATCTCACAGCTAATAGCGGCGCTTTTGACAAGCTCCAAGCACAATTCAAAACTGAAATCTGAACTCCAATCGAGGCCTTATTTATAGCTTCTTGAAAGTCTAGGGATTTCCTCTATGTTCCAGAAAACTCCAGCAAGGAAAAGTCGCCAAATTTGGTGATATCTCGCCAAACTTAGCTCCAATATATATATATATAGATAGATACAGTGATTTCCGCTTATAAGAATCACGTTTGTTATTGCTGTTTTTGATTCTTATAAGCGGTTGATTCTTATAGCCGAAATTTAGGATTTTGGACTGGCACACACACACCTATCTATATATATAAAACAGTTCCGTAACTGACTCATTCATTCACTGACTGACTGACTGACTGACATACAACGCACAGACCAAACCGCTGGACCTAAAGGGCTGAAATTTTGCATGGCGATTCTTCTAATAGTGTAGGGCTGCACTAAGAAAGATTTTTCAAAAATTCTTCTTAGATTTTTTTAAATTAAAGTTTTAAGCTGTTTTTTAAACTTTTTTTACGTTTGCATTTAAAATAATACATTGAGGGTTATAAAATTTATATCGCGAGAAAGATCATAAAAATTCCTTCAAAATGAAATTTTTTTCGAATTTTTACCTCCATTTCCTGATTTTTGGTGAATTTTTAAAGATTAATTTTTAGAATTTGATTTATTAAATGCTGATCACGTGATTTCTTTTTCTGGTACTTTCAATAAATTTATCGTCACGTGCGTAACAACTAAATAGACAAAAAAAAAACATTTTTTCTTTCTAATGCAGCAGACGATTGGATATTATCCCAAAAAAATAAATATTCCTTATGATTTTTTTATAAATATATATATATAAATATTTTTTTACATCAATTGTATATATTGATCGTCTCATTTATTATAAATATATATATTTATTTTTTTTGGCATTAATTGCATACATTTACTGTCGCATTTAATTTGAATGTACTCCGTAGCGAAGCGCGGGTTTTCAGCTAGTATATATATATACATATATTAGATAATTTACCATAAAATACTCTTTAATTTACGTTAATTATCGTTTATTAAAATTATTCTTTATAATTTTAAAAATACAACTTAATTTCTAGACCTATAAGTAGATACACATGATTATAGTAAGAGATGGAAAAAATCCAATATTTGTTACAACATACCTGCTTAACAGTTTAACATTTCAATTACAGGAAGGGTGCAAGAAAAAGTTTTCTATGGTAGTTTAACGTAATGAAGTTTTCTGTAGGCTGTTTATACCTCTTTCAATACCAAAAGTCAAGATTCACCTTCTAGATTACGTTTCACGGTTTGATAACGTGCTGAAACTAATAACGCCACGTTTGCCTAAGTGATAGTGGACATTTCGCCAAAAGTTTATATGTTTCAGGGCCCAGGAGCCACAACCAGGATGTGGGAGGTGGGAAAAAAAGTCCCTGCCTTTGTTTGTCAGTGGAGAAAAGTGAAATCGGATCCGGACGGGTAGGATGCCCCTGGGTCAAGCTAATAGGACAGTGTTCAGCTAAAGCATTTAAGGGGAAACTATTATGTTATGTATAACAAAAAAAGGGATGAATACCGAATGATAGATCTATAAGGAATGGAACTTTAATAGTGACAACACTGTTGTAGAGTCCCCACGAAGCAGAACCCAGGGAAGCAGTTTACACCATACATACGTCACATACCTGCCTTACCTCAGAGCGAATGCGCTGTCCCCACAAACATCACACGCCTGCACAGTGACATATGAACACAGCCATATTTTAGTTACTGGTATATAGTATTAAATAATTTGTTGCATCGTTTTGATGGACAGAAAATTCTTGCGGTCACACTGTGGCTCATGTGTTTGCTAACTGGGGCTGGTAAGTGCTCTACCATTCTCCGTATTCTCCAGATTTAAGTTCATGTGACTTATTATCTCATCCCCAATATATAGGAACCGCTCCGTGGATTCCACCAGAGATTCCGTAGGCTGTAGACCACTCCATTCAAAATTTCAACAGATCAGGTGCTGCCAACAGCATCCTGCAGCTTCCAGCAAGGGGCAACGTTAGCAACAGGTGCTAACCTTGAAGGGGGCTTGTGCCGGCCCTGTGGTGCAGCGCGCTGGTTTCCTGTGCTGAGGGTGCTCGGATCGAATGCCAGTGTTGAGCCACTAAAAGCCTCCGTTTGTGTCGTCCCGTCATAGGGGGTAATACTAGCCAACCTATATGGTGTCCCTATAATAAAATGGCTAACAAAACTGCTGTGTCCTATGGCGGTAAGGATATTGTCCAAGCTACCGTCTGTCGCATTGGAAAAAAAAATACTTTGTAAGACTATAAAAGTTTTACCCCTGTATCTCTTCTGTATACTTTGTACATACCTAGTTGCCACTACTAAAGATCCACCCTGTGTATAAATGACATTATATCAACATACAGGTAATATGGATTTCAATTCATAGGAAATCTGTTATGTATACGTTTATTCATAAAATCCTATAATAAATGTATTCATATGTGAATTACTTATGAAGACATATTAGGGTAAAAAAAAAAAAAAAACTATTTTCGTAAGAAAAAGTTAACTTCGATTTAAATGGAATATTAAGTCTGATAATTTTTTGCAATTAACCCTGCATTAAACAATTTTCTTACAGATTGGTTAATTGCCCTTATGTAAGATAAAATTGACTTATTGTCATCTCAATAAAAAAGCTCTCACGATGTCGCGAGCTTGTCTTTAGTGTTTCAAAAAGAACAAAAAAGTAGATTTTTTGCTCTCAAAGTTACTATTTATTTAAAAAAGCACCATTTTCTTGTATGTTAAGACATTAGTTGCTCCTGATTATAAGACGCGGGAAAAAATAATTGTGCTTCTAACAATTAACGCAGATGTTCAAGACGCTAATGGTAATAAAGCTGTGTAAATTATAAATGAAGATAAAATTACCATACGGACATCTTTAGAAGCTGTTGTTTTAACTACATAATTAACGAGATGAGAAGGTGCACCATTAACCATTGTATTATCATTAATTCACTAAGACGTGTTCGTAGGAGTAAACTTTAAAAATTTCATGCCATTGCTATAATATCAAATACCTCGACATGCAGCTTGACACTTGAGGATGAATTCTTCCACAGGTTGTAACGAACTGAGCCATAGATCCTTTCGTTGCTCTGTGATTGATGATTCTTTGATACACAAAAGCAGTGGTCTAGCGTTACTAGAATTCATTAATGGGAAGAAAACACTTTCTACGTTTAGCTCTCCTATAAGTGAATAAGTTTCGACAAATCAGGAGCAATTTATTTATTTTCTGTCGTATCTTATAGGTGTCTGCGTGTGAAATGTGTACACTGTAACGTCTAAATTTCTTTTTTTCATTGCTGCATTACTGTTTTTCGTGTCTTCCTAAAAATTGCATTTATGTTTGCAAAAGAGACAAAAAGTAAATATAACTAACTGCATTTATAAACGTGCATGAAACAATAACTTAGAGAAGCACTTTGGGTCTGTCAGTGTATATATATATATATATATATATATATATATATATATATATATATATAACACAAAGTTAGAAACGATTGGGTGAAGAAAAATTTAGGACGAAGTTTCTGAAAGATTTTTATTGGCAAGTGTTAAAAGGTATGTTGCACTGCTTTCTACGTAGTCGCCATATTTATTGAGGCATTTGTCGTATCGTGAGAATAGCTTTTCTATTTCTTTGTCGAATTGCCAAAAATCTCTCCATGTTTGAAAACAAATGGTAATCGCTGAGAGTTAGATGAGGACTACACGAGGGTTGTTGAAATATTTCCTAACCAAACTATTGAAACAATGCACGTGTACGGACCGCGGTTTGTGGCCCCGATTTGTCTGGCAATAGACAAACTCCAGCAGACGAATCAAAATTCCATCGTATCTAAATTGCTAGGCGAAGCTACTTTTTCCCAGTAATATTCAACATTTAAGGTTGCACCTTAATGGTAGTACTTTACCATTCATGGTCGTATTGCACAAAATTTTTTTTCTTTGAAAAATCTTATCATTGATCGCACTTCACAACTGGGATTTTCAATTTTAAGGTACATTTTAATATAACACAATAAAGCGAGACTTTATTGTGTTATATTAAAATATTAGAACAATATAATTTACAATAAATGAAGCACCAGATGTTCAGGAACAAAATGATGGAGGCGTCGTTACAATGACGCGATCTGCGCATGACCTACGAGCTATCGGTTCTTACTTTGTGTATGTATATATGAGTGTATGTGTATGTAGATATTTCATATTATTTGCTTTGAAAATATAACACAATTTAAAGAACGTACAACGCCAGAAAAATCTTCCTACTTTTGTGTAGTATAATGAAATCATGTATTATCCGCGAAAATGTCTAGAGGCTTCTTAGAAAATACTTATATCTTTCTTAACAATAGGTGTGTAACATCTGTCATTTTTATGACATTTTACGGAACTCGAAATTTTTAATTTAAGTCTGAAACGAAGTGTAACTTTATTTTTTCATTGTATGTTTTATTCCAGTTCCTCATTGTCAACCTTTCAATAAACGCTAATAATGGAAAATATTTCTTCTATGGTCTTCATTATTTTATTTCCTCAGTGTCCCTAACTGGCAAATAACTTGACAAGAAGCTAATAATATATGAGGCTATATATTCTTCTAAAAAGCAATTAAAAACGCATTTATATGAATACTGTCTATTCGGTGGAAGTGCTCTTTGATTGCTCCTTATTCTAAATTTATTTTGCAGGAATTGTGTTCTGTTGTGCTGACAAAATATTACAAATATCAGACATAAGAGTTAGGCAGAATTCCTTGCAATTGTGAAATCACTTCCTTCTGCACAAGTCTTAAAGTTTGCTATCAGAGTTCCGATTGTACCACTTCTTAAGCACCAAAATATTTTCGCAGCATATTCTGATATCTTAAGCTAGAACAGGAGGAATTTAAAAAAAAAAATTATGGTGTTAGACCCCACAAGACCCCAAGACCTATGTTGTTTTTTTCACATTAAAGCAGGCGTGATTTTGAATGACTCGAACTGGATTCAATACCGAATTTCGAAAGAGCTTACTTTCTGATAAAGATGAGAAATCGCTACAAGATACAAATGCCTGATGGAGACGTTTCTGACTGATGAAACATAAATATAACTTTGAGCTCTAAAAGGATTACATTATAGAGTCTAGCAAGAAAACACAATCTTCTAAGATTTTGTCTTCTCCCATGAAAATTGATAGATTACACACTCATTAATGAGTTCATAATTCAGACGTTGGATGATTCTCCGTTAAACAAATGTTTATTAAACAATCATGTTATAGTTTCTTACAGCTTGTAATCTCTCCATGTGTTACTGTACATTAAGTGGGTCGGGTATGCTAGTCATTATTTTTTTAAAAATATTTAATTTTCTGGTAGTAAAATATTTGTACATCGCATGAAATACACTTGCAACTTTATTTAGAAAGTTTCAAATATGTTATAATGATTATGGTAAAATTATTTATCTCCTGCACTATTACATAGCATAAATAACTAACTAACTAACACACACACACACACACACATATATATATATATATATATATATATATATATATATATATATGCGTGAAAAATAAGACTATTATACAAATTCTGATACACGTAGATAAAATGTGACAATAATTCTTAAAATTTGGATTCAGATTCTAACCTTTAGTGGATTATCGATATGAAAAAATACAGTGTGCTAATATATGAATAGTGTGAATGTTTGCCATTTCTCTGTTTTTTTTCTCGTTTGAAACTCCATTTTCTTTTATTTACATAACTCATCTTTCACGAGAATATAGGCCTTCATTAAACATAGTATAAAAATTAAGAAATTGTGTCGTGCAAATCTGAAGTTTCAGTCCCCAAACACCGCCATGCCCTAGGGCCAAGAGCTGAAATATTAGATTAGAGAACTGCTTGAGTATAAAATGAATTCCTCTTTGTATGTTAGATGTTTTGATATCTCTTGATAATATCTCATCCGCACATTCGGAAATGCAAGATATTCGTTTCGAAAAGTCTTAAGTAATGAAATTAGAGATTAAAGAATTTTGCTTAGTTTGCGACAAATTTACTTTAAAGAGTTTGTCTTAATTTGTTTTGCATATAAATGAGAAATGTATTTCGAAACATCAATTCAACCATACTCGCTTTTAATCTTAGTTCATATAATCTTACTTTGTATTCGTGGAAACGAATAATGGTTAAATATTATCAGTAATTTTTGCTCCATTTAGGGGAGCGGATTTAAATACTTAATTTTCTTCATGTTTCTGTGTAATAGAATTATCCAAAACGTGAGCTGTTTTCAATAAATCCTAAGATAAATACAGAAATTAAATAAGAAGTTACAGTTAAAAGTTTTAGCTCGCTAAAAATTATAATTTATAATTGAATAGTGGATTTCAATTGATTAATTCGCGCTACGCATAGTACTTTAAAAAATAATAAAGACATTTTTCCCTTTAAGCATTTAAACATTCATGCAATTTAACTAAACACGTGTGTATACTTTAAAGAATCACCCTTCAAGTAAAATTAAGCTATAAAATGAAATAAAATTCAACTATGTTTAAATTAGGCTTAAGTTATAATTACTAATGTAATATACATACCTCAAGCGAAAAAAAAAACAAAACGACAAGTGTTAATAGGAATTAATTTAAATTGAATATCAATCTTAAGGAAATAAAAGATTCTTGAGTAACATATAAAATGAACGAGTATGGCATTTAAAATTTTCTTTACTTAATGCATGAAAGCTACGTTAAATACAAAAGGCAAAATTTACGTACTTATCATGGCCATAAGCTGCTGATATTTATCTACAATAGCATAGTTGAAATATTTTTACAAGTACTTTATCCAGATTTAGTAATGTGCAGACAGTAAATTAAGTTTTACGAAACCCTTCGATTATAATTAAAAATTTTAATTTCCCCTTTTTTTCAAAATTACAGGTATATAATAACAAGATTTAGAAGCTTCTGATCTTTTTCTTTTAGATAAATATGGAGACTTAAAAAATAAGAAAATGGTAAAAATATTTTACTGGGAGAATGTGATGTACTTTTAGAGTATTGAAAATCGGAAAACAATTGTATGAATAATTCATAGATATTTAAAAGATGTTATAAAGTGTAAAGCAAATCTTACTTCTAATTCTCGAGTAATTACCATGGATATAGATATATTTATTTATCTCACTTTACACATGCGTGAATAATATAGAATGAAGCAGATATATCAAGAATAATTCATAAATATTTAAAAATTGATAAAAAGTGTAAAGCAAATCTTACTGCTAAATTCCGAGTAATTACCATGAATTTAGATATATTTATTTATTTCACTTCACACATATGTCAATAATATCGAATGAAACAGATATATGAAGATAAATTCATAAATATTTAAAAATTGTTAAAATGTGTAAAGCAAATCTTCTGCTAAATCCCGAGTAATTACCATGAATTTAGATAGGTTTATTTATTTAACTTTACACATGGGTGAATAATATCGAATGAAACAGATATATGAAGATTGTATATGACAATGAACATGCTTGCGTGATTGAAGTTTGTATTAGAATTATGTAATATTACGCAGTAATTATAATGGATTATGACCCTAGTACGCTAGGGAGTTAAGCAATTGCTATCACTTTTCGCCAGCTTTATGTATTATTATCGATTTAGAAATGGATTGGGGACAATTCATTGTAGAACTGATTATAAAGATGCTTCATAGTAAATGGGTCCATTCAAATTCATTGTCCGAAATCATATATATTTCCTCCCTCAAATTATTTACAATGCTTCTTTTCCATGGATTTCAATAAACATAGATAATTGTAAGACTATTTCAGTTTGAAATGATAAAATCCCTTTACGCAAAACAAATTAAATTTCCATATATTTTCATTAATTGCGCTTAATGTTAGAGGCAATGAACCAATATATCAAACATTCGTATTTCCAAATAATAATATTATATAATTAACCGTAAATTATTATATCGAAGTGCAGAAATATATTCGTTTTCTAATCATTTGGATATTTACTAAACAATTACAAATAGAATCATTACATAGCTGATCATATAATTACTATTTAAATAACTGTAGATACAAGCAAAAAACTGTTAGAAATGTTATATATATATATAGATAGATAGATAGAGAGAGAGAGAGAGAGAGAGAGCGATAAAACAAAAGATAAATAACCAACCAACAATGTAAATATAATCCTTAGGTATAAATATGTCAATTAAACAACGCAAAATGATCAAAAAGGATATAACCATTATAGCCATTATTATCACTAAAAGCAATGAATTTCAACCGAATATTTTGAACATATACTGGAAATATATTAGTTAATCAATTAATCAGCCATTATCAATCATGCTCTTCCGATATGACTTAAAAAATATTGAAAGCATAGCAAATGTTCATGCATTTAATTCATACTCATCATGGAAACACCTCAGGTAACCACAATCGAAAAACGGAAATATTTGTATTCTGAAAGGTAAAAAGTAATGATCAGGAAAACTCGATATACGTTAATGTTTTTATAAGACGGAGTTGATTCAAGCCTAACCATCCAGCATTACACGAGCACCTGACCATGATAGTTATGAAGTTACTTCTCGAATTTTTTTTGTCAGTGTTATCTATCTATCTATCTATCTATATATATATATATATATATATATATATATATATATATATATATATATATATATATATATATATATATATATATATATATATTTATTTATTTTTTTACTAAAAAAAATTTTTTTTATGGATAATCCTCCAAAAAATTTTTTCGTGGAAACTTTAATAAATTTAAGATCACGGATAAAATGTTCTAGTTCAAGCGAAAGAAATTAATAATTTTGAAAACTTTAAAATTTATAAATAGTAATATAATAAAATAACTATTTATGGATTAAACTGTTGTGTGTTCCTCAGTTTAAAATTATCAACAATACTGCTTTGCTATTTCATATTATTGTTTGGGTTTTTATCTATGTTTATTTTATTGTTTTCAACTTAATTAGATTAAGTTTTCTACTTCTATTTTTAATATTCTATATTACAATTTTATTTCCCTTTTGTTTTTTGACCGTGTCATATTAAATTTTCCCATTTTAGACAGAGAGTAAAAAAGCGTATTTCTGAAGGTATTCTAAACCATTACGGTGAGAGATATTATCTCCGTGTACTAAAAACAGGTATTTCACAATGCACTTTCCTCTTAATATATTTAAAATCCATATTTAGGATCCGCATTACGCACCCGAAAAAAAAAATAATGCTTTAAAAGATTTATTATTTCTTCGAGTAAGGAAAAATCCGAATTCGGCGTTATGTAGAGAAACCGTTCATAAATTACTCTTGAGGAAAAGACAAAAACAGCTGTCCAAATAAAAATTTATGGCGCGTGTTAAACACGCTTTCCCCTTATGTAAAACGGTAAAGGATAAATCAACATATATTACGAATGGTACTTTTCCTAATGCCGCACTGAAAGGTTAAACTTCGAGAGCAAAGTAGACTTCACACACCATGGATTTTCTCGACACATTGTTAATCTTCCCTTCGACCAGACTTACTTTCCAAATGTTAAGTTATTCAAAGAGTTACCATAACTCTTCTTTTAAAAAGATCAGCATTAAAAAATGAATGCAAAATTATTCAAGGAACAATAAAAAATCTCTTTTCTTCTCCTGAACTCCCTTTTTTTCTTAAGTTACACCATCATTTATAGATATGAATATTCATACAGCAAAATAATTTCTATAATTTTGAACCACCGCGCTTACAGGCCATAGTGGTAGGGGCGTCCCTTATGATAACGGGAATTTTTTTATGACCTATCCGTAATTTATCGTTCTTCCATCCGTAAAGCTCCCCTATGGATCTGTCGTCCCCCATCCCCCTAATCTCTTCGCCACCGGTGCAGAGCAATCGATTGCAGTAATCGATACCCCTTGCCCCACAACCTTTAGAAATGGCAGGAACAAACGCGTTTTCTCGGTTCGAAAGGGGAAGCCACGGGACAAAGACCGAATTTTTTCCCGCGCTGCTAACGCTGAGAAAGTTTATGTCAGGAGCTAATACTTCAGCAGCATGCTAAACAGTCCATTCAAGCGCCATTTCTGACCACAGTTGACCGTTGATCTTTTCGTTAAATATGGGAGCTCGTCGAATCCCCAGGGAAAAATAGAGAAATTCAATGTGATTTCCAATTTATTTTCAGGAGCGTACTTAAGAAAACATTCCATCCAAAATAAATATGTTTCGAAAAGTTACATAAATTTAAATTTGTAAAATTTCTTTTAAATTTTTAATCTATATGCATTCCGTTTTCACCTGATATTAAATTAATCTTTTAAAAGTATTTTTTGTTACTTTAACTTATTTAAATATTTTTTTCATCTACGACATATTTCAAGTAGAGATTCCCTATTGCAGAATCTTGAAAATTATTAAACTTCAAGAAATGACTGAAAGTAAAAATAATCATCTTTATTGAATATAAAAATTTGATCTCGATAGTCTAATAAAACAGTGTATTGCACAGTCATTATCTATCTATACAGATATTTTTGCACTTTGTTATTACTGATAAGGGTTTTGTCAAAAATATATCATTTGAAATGCAGCATAAAAATTTCTCTTAAAATGCTTGCTTCAAAAAGGTTTAAACATTCAATTAGATTTTAGATGATTAACTAGTTATGTCATAAAAAATGTTGCATTTAACGACTTTGAGATAAGCTTCAAATATTTATATGATGAAATATTTTATGAGAGCAAAATTGTATGGAACACACCATACCTAGAGCGTCTGTCTAAGAGAACATCTACATATCCCGCATTTCTAGTTTTTTTTTCTAGTCAGGGGCGCTTGTAGGCCCTGACTAGAAAGAAACCTGGCCTAGAAATATTTGAGGCACAGTTAAAAAGATTCCTTGAAAAGCAAAAAAAGTTATCAAAAGGATGTTTTCCTTTGGATATGTAATGCTTACAAAGAGACCTCCCGATAAGGAAGGTAGGCCCTTACAAGAAAGAAACATGGCCTAGAAATATTTAAGGCATAGTCGAGAAGATTCCTTGAAAAGCAAAAAAGTTATCAAAAAGGATGTTTTCCTTTGGACATGTAATGCTTACAAAGAGACCTCCGGATAAGGAAGTTAGGCCCTGACAAGAAAGAAACATGGCCTAGAAATACTTAAGGCATAGTCGAGAAGATTCCTTGAAAAGCAAAAAAGTTATCAAAAAGGATGTTTTCCTTTGGATATGTAATGCTTACAAAGAGACCTCCGGATAAGGAAGTTAGGCCCTGACAAGAAAGAAACATGGCCTAGAAATACTTAAGGCATAGTCGAGAAGATTCCTTGAAAAGCAAAAAAGTTATCAAAAAGGATGTTTTCCTTTGGATATGTAATGCTTACAAAGAGACCTCCGGATAAGGAAGTTAGGCCCTGACAAGAAAGAAACATGGCCTAGAAATACTTAAGGCATAGTCGAGAAGATTCCTTGAAAAGCAAAAAAGTTATCAAAAAGGATGTTTTCCTTTGGATATGTATTGCTTACAAAGAGAACTTCGGATAAGGAATTATCTTATAAGCAATCCTCTGGATAAGGAATTCTTACAAGAGACTGAACAATGTTAGTCAATCCATATTTAATCAAAAAAGGACCATGCCTATTTTTGTGTAGATGCCTCAATTAGGATGTGTTCTAAATAATTTATCCTTTTCCGGCTAACTAAGATTTGCACCACTCGGTTGGCACTTTCAACTATGGGCGTTACTGACTGTAAATAGTTAGAAAAATCCCTCTTTTGGAATTTTTTTTACCTCCAGCTTACTCATCGGCTAAACCATGCTGAATAGTTAATTGCAAGGTAGAAAGCTAATTCTACAACTGGTGGCAGTAGCGGATCAAGACCTTGGAGGTCCTCAAGCATGACGTAGTTTTCAGGATCCCTTGTTTTACATACTGATTAATAGTATGAAATAAATTTATTACTTGATAAAAAAAGCCCTGATTAAAAAATTGTTTCCTTAGAAAATAAATCCCTATGTTTAGCGTTTTGCAGCCACAGATATGATCATCATGACTCATTACTGTTCATTGTGGAGTTTAAAATAAAATGCAAAATATGTTATAAATTATTTATTAATAAAAAAAGAAAGGGCAAATTACATTCTGTAGCTTATCTATTGCAGAAAATTTAAGCAAATATATTGAAATCTTTCACACTTTGTTAAATATTTAGAACTAGCATGTCAATACATTAGAATTGTAAATTATTAAAAAAAAGGAATTTTTCTCGCTTTACGTTTAGCGACAATCATCAGTAATACATTCATGATCTAATAACTGAACTGTATTATTTGGAAATCAGTTGAATGCAACTAAATTAATAAATTTCGTAAATATTTTTACACGTTTAATAATTTAATACACATTAATAATTTTAACACGTTTCGAAACCGAAAATAAAAGTTCGTAACTAGCGTTAAAAATAGATACAGTAGAGAAAAAAAAATGTTTCTAAATTCGGAAGTGTAAACATCGAACCCCGGTTAATAAGTTGTCGGCAGGATTGGTGTTGTTCTTTACGTTTATGAGTGCACTGAAGGTAAGAATATCATCTTTAAAATATTTGATAATAATACCTTTATGCTATTCTGAAGTTATTCTGACCTCACATTCCTTAAACTCAACATCAGTTATTCGAAAACAGAAAAATTATTGATAATCCCTCAGTATATTACTTTAACTGGACGTTGTTATAGATATTTGAGAAATAACTGAGTCACAAATAACATTATGCCCATTTATTACGAAATTTTGTATTACGATAAAATGGATCTCATTAAGAATTGTTTCTTCAAATTGCAATTTTCTTCTTTTAAACCTGGCCAACTTGTACCGGCTTTTTGTTAAAAAACTGGCATCATTCTCAATTTCCTCGAATGCATTACTGACATCCATGATAAATTCTTAAAGTGACTTCAAAAGTTTTGTCTCTATAACAATAAATTGTACAGGGTGTCTTGTAATGATTTGCTAGTACTATTTATTCGTTGAAACAACTTATCCCATAAAACTTCTAATTTTATATACATCAAAATATACTGGCAGTTCCTTTGCCTCCAATTTACTAATTGTTTTTTCATTGATGGACATACTAATTTGAATAAGAGCTTCTTTATTAATTTGATAATTAGATTTTAATGCTGAAACTACGTGTGCTCCTGGGGCCCATCTAGGCTAAATGTGTGCCATACTGTTTATGATTATATTCCATTTCCCAGTGGACGGCGAAGAATATACATATAAAAAGCATTTACTACAATTGTTTGTTATCTGACGAACAGCAGATTGTATAGGTGAAGATTATAACTGTGCCTTAGCTTCGCAAGAGGTCTCTTTTATAAGTTTTTAACTTTCGGAGTCCTCCACATCCTAAACTCACGCCTCTTGTGCATGTGCGATGATAAGCCACTGACATGTGAGTAAACCGAAGGTGCAATATTCTGACAGTTCAAACGGTTTACTTTGCAATAATTTTAGATATAGAATGACAGTTGTTTTACAAAAGGCCATGAAATCGTAATTATCAAACTCCCTTTAACACTAAAAAGACACGAATTTTTTTCTTACTATAAAGACTGAACGCCATCATTTTGACGGTTAAAAATAAAATCAAGAATTTAAAATATTTAATGTTTTTATAAAAAATGGTAAAATACTTTAAATTTTGAACTATTTCATACCAATATGTTATAAATTAGTATATATTTAGATATATTTTTACACAGATAAGCCAAGCTGACTACCTGATATGGTTTATACGTAAAAATATATGCATGGTTTGCGCAGTTCTTACTTTTCAACACCAATATTTCCGAAGAGCCTTTATTGCTCTTATTTTCAAAAAGGGGAAGAGACGAAAAGTAACTAACATTTTTCCGGTATTATTTTAAATATTGCTGCCTGTTTTCTATATTGCCATCAAATTAAGGGCTTTCATTCTTAGTAGGTATACAACACATTTTCCCCCCTCTTTACTATCGAATATAATTTTGTAAATGTGTGTGCATATTTCACGTAAAATTAGAAAAAGTCATAAAATTTCAGAAGCCTGAGGGCATAAATACAGACATAGTGCTCAATAGTATGTCCGAAACCGTCAGAATGACGGCAGACATCATTCTAGTGTTAAATAACACCTTATGAAAATAAGAAAATATAATATAGAATTATATAAAAAAAGTATTGCTATGTATAGTATAAAAGTTATAATGCAAAGTATTTCTTTAGGCTTTATATAATTTCATCTTTTGCTGTGTGTGTGTGTTTGTTTGTTTGTTTGTTTGTTTCTTCCTTTCTTTCTTTCGGATTCCAAGAAAGTAGAACTTTACCAAACATATCTACGATTATTAATAAAAAAATTGCACTGAATGCTTTAGATATTTCTCTCAGTTTCATCCAGTGTTACATATAGTAAGACTGTAAAGGATAAAAAATGACTAAACAAATGACAAAACTAGCATTATTATTATTACTATTATATTTTACTGCCCTAAAGCAATATTTTACTTTAAAGTCCTCCTGTTCAAGTGTAATGTGTCAAAGAAAAAGAGCATGCAACTTACCCAGAAGAAATAACTTTAATGAATTGTTTTTATACTTATGACGTGGATTACTTATTCCTCCGTTTCAAAAATACTAATTTACCATTTACAATCATTTTATTTGCTATAGCTTCTATCATTTTTTCACATCTAATTAAATGACTTTTTTTTAGCTTTTAAAGATTTGATGTAATAGATGTGCAATCATATATCATATAAACTTGTTTTTCATGGCCTTATATACTCATATAAGTTCTTATAACAGGTAAATATGTTGAGATGCAATAAAACTTGAAAACTTACTTTCATGCACTAATTTATATAAATACAAGTCAAATTACAATGAAGTCGAACAAGACCATATTACATAAATCGGAAGTCTGACTATAAAAACGATGATTTATGAAACAATTTTAACAGAGATATCAAGCTAAAAGTTCGAATCAATAAACAGCGTAAAAACAATTTTTCCAAATCCTTCATTTGTATATTCTAAAATTTTTTTTTTTTTTTTTTTTTTTTTTTTTTTTTAATCCAATGCGGAGGCACTTGTATTCAAACATTGGCCCTTACTACGCCGCAGTTTTACTGTCCATTTTATTGTGGGGGCACCATATAGGCGGACAGCATTATCCCCTATGAAGGGACGACACGAACGGAGGCATTTTTCGTGGCGCAACGCTGGGACTCGATCTGAGCACCCTCAGCACCGAAAACCAGCGCGCTGTACCACTGGGCCGCCACAAGCCCATATTCTAAAATTAAATATTCTAAAACTGTGAGAGGGCCTGAGTTTCTGAAGAAACAGTTTTTGTTCAAAGCTACTGGATTAAAATTTTGGTATTTCAATATTCGTTTTTAATAAGCTACACACAGCATCAATTAATTTTTTTTTCTCTGAGAATAACCTCTAATTTAAAAACAAAGGCTTTCTTTGTATTTTAAATAAGCATTTCCAGTCACATAAAACTAAATTTTACTTTTATTTATATGCTCGTGGGAAAAAAAATATCAACATGATGCTTGTTCCATAATGTTAGGTAATTAGCAATTATTTTCGCCTCCTGAACGGAAAACTTAAGCAACGTACTTTAAAAGTTTACATTTTAGTACATTTAAAATCATTTCCAACGTTTTCTGCTAATATAATTTTACACTGATAATTCTTTCAAAAATTAAAGTAATATCTTAAAATCTAAAAGTGCTTATTCGGAATTTAAAGTAGAAAAATGAATCTGTCCGCAGATTAGATAAGTCAGTATCAGTAGTAAAAATCAATGTTTTACTGAGTGACTGACTAATTAAATACGTAGCTATGGGCACTGTTATATTTATTCTTTTTAATCGAATCAAAGAGAAGCAGTGAAAAAAGCTACTTTTTTCTCTGTCTGAATACCCAAAGAAAGTGGCCTTTGCAGAAATAAGTCTGGCTATTGGATATATATATATATATATATATATATATATATATATATATATATATATATATATATATATATATATATATATATATATATATATATATATATATATATATATATATATATATGCCGATGGATTTACGTCTAATGGCTTTTTGCATGGGAAGTGATAATTAAAAAATTATGTTAGCAATTAATGATTTCGTTTTTCAATCAAAGAAAAATAATATTCATTACATCTAAATAAGTAATATATTTGATAATGTTTCGTTAATCCTACAAAGCTATTAAGAAAGTGAAAATAAATTAATAATACTTTTTCTAAAATGAAATTCTTGCGTTTAATCAAATTTCAAATGTGACAATTTCCCAACAATCTACTAAAAGTTAAAATTTATACATCTCACATTTAAATTCTGTTTGAAGATTAAATGAGATACACGTATGTTCTTTTGTTGATTTTAAAGCTTTCCTTTTAACTATTGATTTACATTACGTCTGTTGGAGCTTTCTCTATTAGTTTTATTTCGACAGTTTGAAATAGGAACTTTTAAAATTTTTGTTAGGGTATTAAAAATATGAAATGTTCACTCAATATGCTTTTCAGTGCTTTTATTTCATTAAACAATGAAAGAATGAGTTAATCCTAATATTTAAAAAATAAAATATGCTCTACGGTTATCTTCTTATGCAGAAATTCAATATAACATGTATTAATTCGGCACGAATTTCAAGCCACGGAGAAAAAAAATTGCTTTTTATAAATGATAGCAATCACACATGAAATTTTGCGATATTATCCGTTAGTAAAAATAAAATTAAAAAAAACATAATACCGGTAGAAAATTCTCAAAACAAATTTTATTCACTTACGTTTGACACGAATGAAAAATTTACTAAATTTGAAAACTTGAATTTGGAATTTAGTTTGCTGATGTAGCATGCACTTATATTGGGGCGCATATGGAATTTTTCACGCAGTATTTTCATAATCGAGTAGTTGTAAATTCACTTTTTTATTCTGTTTTATACAGTTGGAAAAAATGTAAAAAGGTAATGTAAATGTAATAAAACAAATCCTTTCTTCAATTTTTTCTACAAACAATTTTAAAACAGTAGCTATTGAATCGGTTATTTCATACCTTGTAAATAAATAAATATAGATTATTTTAAACTTTATAAACGTCCCTCTATTAATTTAAGGTTCTTTTTCTTCAATTTTTTCTTCAATAAAGCTTAAATATGTAGCGATTGAAACAATTATATGATAACCTGTAAAAAATAACTATTGAAAATTCTAAACTTTAAAAACGTCCCGCTGGCTATATCAACGTCTTTATTTCTAATGTTTTTTTTCTTCAGACAATTAAAAAAAATTTTAGAGATTTAATCAATTATTTCATAATATGTAAAAAATAAGAATTGAAAGTTTAAAGTTTTAGAAACTTCATGCTTATTGTTTAAATGTCTAGTATTGCATGGAAATAAGGAATTCAAAAATGTGTATTTGGTAATTTGCGGGTAAAAATTCACCGTGAGAAATATTCCCCACTATGTCACATGAGGTTTCGAGGACAACCTATGGGCCTTCTAATGAAAGAGCAGCACAGGAAAAACTATGCCTTAGCCAGATTTTTAAACTGTTTTCGGAAACTTAATACACTACCGACATTAGTAATAAATTTTTAGGAGCATAATGGCATATTGAAAAAAAAACACAGAAAAATATCCGCTTCGCAAAGTCATCTGATTTAAATCTAATATTTAAATAAAAGCACTTTCCTAATTTAAATAGAAAATGAGTAATCAAAAACATATTACAAACTATTCAGTTTAATTTAGTTAATTTCCAGTGAAAAAATTAACGTTCATTTATAAAAGTAAATTTTACTATAAATGACGTGACCCAGTTAATATCGTGTTCCAGTTTGCGAAAAGCATCTTAGATAGGAAAGGAGAGAATATCTTACAGAATGATTTAATTGTTGCTACGGGGCCTCTTCGTCTAATTAATTGGAGGTATTTTTCTTTCGGTAGGTTTGACAGGATATTGAATCATTTACTTATCACACGGAAATGTTGGTATTGGAGATTTAATTATGAAGGCATGCATTAAGAAGTACAGAGAAGGCAAACACAATAATGGAAACAGAAATACGATATCTATCTAAGGATAATTCAAGAAGAATGTGAGTAATATCTAATACAATAGTATATCCAAGTATAAACACATCTATTAGTAATTTCTATTATTTGTGATCTAAACAGCATCTAGTATCGAGTTTAGTCTACAGGAAATTGAAAATTTCAGTGAAGCCTAACTTTTCTTAAACTACTCATAATGTATTTTCAATAATTCATATATATATATATATATTATGAGTAGTAAATAAATATATATATATATGTGTGTGTGTGTGTAAGTAATAATGTCAATATTAATATCAATCGAAATAAGATTCGGAGTTGTTCGGAATCAATTTTTTGGGGGATATCCTCCCTTTTCCCTTTGAACTTATATTGTCTACAATAAAAAACCTGAAAGATTGTCATTCCCTACTCTTGGCATAAAGTATATGCCAGAGAACACATAAGAAGATGTGTAAAACATAAACTTTTTGTATGATATTACATTTGAACAGCAACAACAAGTTTTAAAATTTCTAGATTATCATTGTTAGATTATTAGAAAAATAAAATATAATGAAAGACAATAATAATGACATATATTGATGTTGCTGATTTTAGTAAGGGTTATTAAAAGTGGTGGCTGTGTTTTATCCAATGTTGTGAAGGAGAATTTTACATACTATAGTACTATACAAATATTTTTTCGTACTTTAACAAACAAAAACCATTTTAAATAATTTTTTTTTACCAATACTTTAAAAAGTGTAAATTCACAATCTTTATATATATATATATATATATATATATATATATATATATATATATGTCAGGTTGTTTTTAAGAATAGGAGGATAACTTAGAGGAACTTAAAGGGGGATCTTTTCAGAGAAAATTGGATTTAAACGCTAAAAATAGGGATTTTTCAGATACAAATACGAACAGTTTGTTAAAAAGTCGATAGATGGCAGCATATGACTGATCAATTGCTATTCCATTATAGCGAAAGAGAGCGACCTCGTAATTCAAAAGAGAAAGATGCGTATTTTCGCAATGTAAGCAAAAGGAAAGTTCCAGAATGTTCGAAGGCAATCTCAATGGTTTTCTTTAGGCGCGCTTAGGAGATAGAGAACAAAGTAGTTGGCAAAAATCACTCAAGTAGTTGGGAGCATGGCTCTGAAGTTGGATTTCAGGACGGAGTCGGTCGCAAAAATAATATCGTGTTGGGGCTCGGATCAACTATATCCAAATAAATGATGTTTCCTGATGGAGGTAGGCCGAAAAAATTCAAACACATTTTCTCAAGTCATAATACCGCGGAAAGGTTTTGAATTGGTGAGACTTAAAAGTGGGAAAAAAAATAAAATCGGTTTATACCTTCCAGTCGCACATGTGCTCTAAAATTTGCCAAAATTAGGAAAAATTTATATTTTTAAGATAATTTTTCTATCTTACTTAACTTGTCAATATTTGAATGTAATAAGTCTAGTCGACTCTTATTTGAACTGCTAATGATTTAGCAAAAATAATGGTTCAAATCGTTTAAGTTCTTCTGCTCGCGCAACAGCTGTCAAATCTAACAAATTTCGCGCTCGTCGTAACTCGTTTGGGTCAAAGACAACGACCCCACCTACCATTGTCTGAAAAAGTTCTGTCAGTCTGCACTTATTCCTCGTGTGTGAAGTGTGTTTCGTTGGCTCTTCTAGTTATTATTTTGCCATTTGCATTTATTTAAATGTTGGTTTTGTGTTATGACATTTTTGTGTAGCTTTGGGACTTAAGGCTGCTATGTACTAAGAAAAAAAATCGTATATCCCTTTTCCTCTTCTTGCAGACTTTGTAATAGGAGGAGTCCAGTTGACAGTTCGAGCATTCCACCCCCCTTAGGATTGACATTTTGAGGGATTGTAATGGCTCTCTCTCTATAGGGGGCTTAAGCCCTGCCCCCAAATTTTTTATTTAAAATATATTTTTGTCAACTATTTACAGGTATATAAATGCTCATAATCAAATAAAATTGGTATTGTCAGATAGCCTGAACTTTTCTCAAAGTGCTACAGGAATCATTTTATAAATTTCGTCCACCGAAGGAATTTATGAGCGTTTAAGAAACACTATACCAGATTTTGACCCGAATAATTTAAATTTTAAAATATTAATTGCAATTTAAAAAAAAAGGAAAATGTACACAAATGCAAAATTTTTTTCTCTGTGGAGTACAATTTAAAAAAAAAAATTCTTTGAATCCGTGGACAAATTTTCTCCATAGGTTAACACTGAGGTGAACGAATCCAATGGGGTTAGTACATAGCAGCCTTAACAGTGATATACTATGGTTTTACCCAAGAAAATCGTCATAAGACAGTTATTTGATTGCCATATTTGGTTCACCTAAAGATTTTTCACCAAACAAGCTTCCTACTGGTGATTCGGTGTTGTTCACAGGAGAAATACGACTTGGCGCTTAAGTTAATAATAAAAGCTTCAGTTTTTCACAAGTCGCAAGTACAGTAGCTAACAAAATAATTGGTTTGTATCATAAAGCATGTATCCCGACAGTTACAGATAAGAGATTCGTGCAAATTATAAATGTGTTGCATGATATATATTACAGCCTACGGAAATCATATAGACGGGATAAAAATAACGATTCGTTTAAGCAGAAAATTGACGAGTTTAAAAAAAAAATGCCCATGGTTTTTTGACGTAGCAGCTTGCAAATGCCCCATTGCTGTTAATTGCATTTGTAACAAAACCAGTCATTTATGTAAATGCGATATAACTGTCAGCTGTGATTGTGCTAAATCAAATAAAATACCTGCTGTTAAGCTAATATTTGTTTACTTATTACGAGTACACGGAATAGGAAAAAATGGAGGAGTAGACGTGTCTGAAACAAAGACACTTAATAAATCATTGGAGAGGAGATCGCTTGACAGCCATTTACTTTGGATGATAAATCTGAATCTGATCTGAAACCCTCGTGCTCGCATTCAAATGTAAATGTTGTCGAAATTGAAAATGAAGACCAATATTCTTCTAGTAAAGAAAGCGATACTTCCCCAGATTTTAAAGTGCCAAAAAAGTCTCCTCTAATAATTGGCATATGAGAATTCAGATGAAATCTACTGTATCACTGAGCGATCGTTATGGATTTTCTGATCGTGCTACCGCTGCAATCGCATCAAGTATTTTGCATGACGTCGGATTAATTACCGATTCTGGCGTCTTCAATGTTATAGACAAAAACAAATTAAGAAGAGAAAAACAAAACGTTAGGGCGGAATTTTGAAGTAAATCTGAAGAATTTCCTCTACAAGATCTCTATTTGGATGGGAGGAAGGACGACACGTTAGTATTAGATCTAGCTCATTCGAAAAGGTTCCGTAGAATAAAAAACAGCATTATTAGCTAATTCGACAACCTGGTTTAGTCTACATCGGCCATGTTACTCCAACTTCTGGAAGTTCTGAAAATGTTGTCAATTTTATTATTTATTATCTGTCTGGTCGTGGTATTTCTCTTGAAAAATTAGTGGTCATAGAATGTGATGGCACTGCTGGGTTGGAAAAACGGTCTGATTCACCGAATCAAAATACATTTGGAGAAACCGTTACAATGGGTTGTCTTGCCTTCTCCATTTCAATGAACTGCCATTCCGGCATCTGTTTCAATACCTAGACGGGAAATCAACGGGTCGGATATCTTTGAGAGGGCCAGTCGGTGAAAAGCTAAGTGGCTGCGAAAAACGTTCAGACGTTCCCCGTAGAATGGTGGGGATCTTCGTTATGGTGCATATACATTGGTGCAGAGTTCTCTCCATGCAGGCCCCCGACTCCTGTCATCACATTAGTCACGGTAACCCTACCCGTCCAAAGCGATGTGAATGAACACGTGTCTTCCAGATATTCCCCCATTTAGAACCCCCCCCATTCAGCCCCCAAGGTCCCTCGTGTTTCTTGATCTAGTGTCCCCTGCCCCCACTGTCACTATTTGACCCCCGGGACCCCGGGTTCTTTGATGCTATGTATCCGGACCGCCAGAGGAGGCGATCCACGCATATACAGAGTACAGAGTGAACATAAATCACTGGATTCCCCAAGGCACATGCAGAGAACTGTGCACCAATGTATATGCACCATTAGGCGGGGGCGCCTCTGATTCGTCTCGTATGCTGTTGCCACAGCTCTCATCCAATATCACACACACACACACACACACACACACACACACACATATATATATATATATATATATATATATATATATATATATATATATATGTGTGTGTGTGTGTGTGTGTGTTTGTTTGTTTTAACTTCAGTTACATCGATAAGTATGCACAGCTCATTGACATAATTACTAAAATGAATTATCATTTAGAAATATTTTTAACTTTCAGTGTAAAAAATATACTTCAGTAATTCTATGAAAATAAGTATTTAATATCCAAATGTTTTCCTTTCATAGATTTTTATATTTCTATAGAGATTTATCTCATTTATTCAAGACTGCATTGCAAGAAATATATATACACAGAAGGAATAAGAATTTTATGAATTAATACAAAATTTCAACAAGATTGCATTTGCGCACAATTTATATAATATACACTAAATTCAAGTAATAATTCGCACTAATAAAATCGTTTAAGAGTAAATGGTTGTTAAAAAAGAAAGTTTTGAAGAGTGTCCTAATTCAATAAATCCATACACGATTAAAATGTATGCTAGCGCATAAAAAAATACTCAGTTTATATATTTTTTTAGTGTGAATAAAACTATCAAAGTATTTAATAAATTGATGATTGATATAATTTTCCAATAAAATTTTAATTAATTAGCAATTCCGGTAGTACCTAGGAATGGCAGCAGAATAATAAAAAAGCAAGAATAATCATTAATATCTACAAAGCAGTGCCTTAATCAATATTTTGATTTTCCAGATAAAACTATTTCATTGGATAGAGTATTTTCGCCTGCTCGTTACTTTGAAATTCATAATTACATTAATTAATGCATATCAATATTAAATTAATTATGATAAATATCTTGGTATCGTAGCGAAGCGAAATTTTCTAAAATATTTTCTTGGAAAACTTCTTTTTTAGTTTGTAAGAATATTTATTTGTTATTAACAGCTGGTGTATAAAATATCACAGTTTGATATGTAAAATTATTTTTAAAATAAAGTGTCAAATAATTTACTGAAGTAGACATCGATAATTCTAGTTAAAAATTCCAAGGGAATTTTTCTAAACCAAATTTTAATATGCCTAATTAAGTCTAATTTGTTGTCTATTTATGATTTATGATCCTAGATCATTTAGATTGTTAATTCTACTTTAATAAATAATTGTAAAATTTGAAATGAATATGAATACTTTTTCCAAATTAATACATTTCTTTATCGTATGTTATCAATATATATGATTATGATATTCAGTTATATTTCAGGAGTGTTGATTATAATATTACATATAAAACAAATGTTATATCCTAAAATATTTTTGCATTGTTCTCTCTCATATATCAATATATCAGAAATGGGTTAGCAAGAGAAGAAGCCTATAAAAGAAAATTTTCATTTACCTAATGCATGGCCAAAAGTAGCGGCTAAGAAGACATAATAAATGAAACATACTTAACCCAGAGTTCACGAATCAGAAATGTTTAGATTAATGGTAACTGTAATACTTTTTAGACTGACCTACTGGACTCTTACTATTGCTGAATGGAATCTGCGATTTAATCACCAGTAACTCAGTTTATGTCTCTCTCTCTCTCTCTCTCTCTCTCTCTGTATATATATATATATATATATATACGCAAAATATTAGTCGGAATTTAGGATTGTGTAAAGAAGGAAAAATATTAAGTTTAAAAAAAACTGTTTATAAATAATCTTGTTCAAATATTTTCAAAGAACGTACAAATTGTTATCGGTGTAAATACAGAATGATTGTCTACCGAATCACTTTAATCACTTCCACTTTTATTTTTGCCATTAAATAATACGGAATATATGTTGAAATTTAGAATTGTTGGGCAAAATTATAGTTTAGAAAAAAGTGATATAGTTTAGAAAAGAGTGATTTACTCAAGGCCGCAAATTCCGTTTAGCCAAGACAAAATTAATATTAAACTGTATAAAAATTAACAACATAATCAAGTTGTAAAGTAAAAATTGTCTGTATTTATTACTATCCCGTGTAACCAAAATAATTTTAATTTACAATATACCCTGATGTTTACTCAATAGCTTGATTATAGGTTTCCTATGTCGGAATTAAATAGCTAAATGAGATGTCTTTTCTATGTAATAGTTAGTTAACCTTAATACATGGAAGTGCACATTTGCAAAAGAGCACAAATACATTCCCTAACTCCCTACTTGTCAAACAAACTCAGAGACATATATACATAAATATTTATATATTTAAATATATATATATATATATATATATATATATATATATATATATATATATATATATATATATATATATATATATATATATATATATATATATATATATATATATATATATGTGTGTGTGTGTGTGTGTTCGTTCGTGTGTGGTGGTATGTATGTAAGCATATACACTTCTGTGTGTTTTCGTGAGTGCGTGTTGAACTACATTGAAATATGATATTAGTGTCTATAGATACCAGCTGAGGAAGTTATACGGTAAGAGAAATTGTATTTCATATAAAAGAAAACTGAAACAGAAAATACTTTTCATTCTGTCGTATATAAATGGGAAAAGAATTTATTCAGTAAATATAGAAGTCTCATATGTATTTTTTGTCTTCGTAAATGTGAATTCATTTCGAGTAGCATGTATTGGAAATATTTAATGATACTTTTTGAAATGCATGGTAGGAATCAGAATACCTATAATAATAACTAGATTACGTTTGAGGACATTTCCCTCACTATTTCCGAAACTTCTCTCCCCAAATCACTTTTTAAGCATCATAGAATTATTTATTTGCGTGTGCGTAAACGACATATGAAGGGTTTTTTTGCCCTATTTTTGTACCGAGAAGGTATATTTGAAAATTTTCATTGATCTTTGCATGTCGACATCCGGAAAAGAAAATAGTCATCACTTCAAAAAATTACCGTCACCAAACTACATGAAGTAATATTTTCATGAGCAAGGATAACATGAAAGAAAAATATATATTTTTCGAAAATTCCCTTTACCTCTTCTACTTCTTTTAGTCTTTAGTCTTCCTTTTTTTCTTCGATTGTAACATTTCGTGTATGTGTATGAGTGGTCCTAAGTTGGATGACCGACCAAAGATTATCGTTTTTTGTTTCGTCGCTTACAAAGGACATAACATACGAGGTGGAATCATGGAATAGAAAATTTCGATGCAAGATTATTTTAAACAAACTACACGAAGTAATATTTTCAAGAGTAACGATAACAACACACAAAAACATACATTTCTCGAAATCTTCTTTGCCTGTTCTACTTTTTTTAGTCTTTTGTCTTCTTTTTTTCCATTTTTGTAACATTTCGTGTATATGTATGAGTGGTCCGAAGATGGACCACTCATACATATACACGACCAAAGATTATCGTTTTTTTGTTTCGCTGCTTACAAAGGACATAACATTAGTCTTTAGTCTTCCTTTTTTTCCGTTTTTGTAACATTTCGTGTATATGTATGGGTAGCCCTAAGATGGATGATCGACCAAAGGTTATCGTTTTTTGTTTACCAATAAAATACAAAACACAAAAATGATGACGTGGAATCGAGTAATAGAATATTTCGAGGCAAGATTATTTTACCAAACTACACGAAATAATATTTTCATGAGTAACGATAACAATATACAAAAACATACATTTCTCGAAAATCTCCTTTGCCTGTTCTACTTATTTTAGTCTTCAGTCTTCCCTTTATCCCTTCGGTTGAAACATTTCTTGTATATGTGAGTGACCCTAAGACGGATGACCGACCAAAGATAATCGTTTTTTGTTTCACCGCTTACAAAAGACAGAACTGAATTGGTGGAGTCAAGGAATAGAAAATTTTGAGGCACTACCATTTTGCCAAACTACATGAAGTAGTATTTTCTAGAGCAAAGATAAACAGTAACAAAAAAATACATTTCTCGAAAATCTCCTTTACCTATTCTACTTCTTTTAGTCTTTAGTCTTCCTTTTTTTCTTCGTTAGTAACATTTAGTGTATATGTATGAGTGGCCCTAAGATGGATGACCGACCAAAGGTTATCGTTTTTTGTTTCACCGCTTACAAAGGACAAAACCCAAGAGGCGGGATCCCTGATATAGAAAATTTCATGAAACAATTATTTTTTCTAAATTTTTAGATGTCTCTGAAAATAATGATGTTACTTTTTAAGGTCAGGTTAATGCAGATCCATTTTGATTCACTCGAAAGTTCTTTTTCCCGCAGCGAATATTTTTTTTGATATCCGTCAATCCTTACGCATATGACAGTATGATGTTTGTTTAACCTTAGAACATTCTCTTTTACTATGCTATAAAAGAAAATTATGTAATTAATAAAATAATGAATGAGCAAATTTGATATTAGTTCATATATATAAATAAATAAATAAATAAATAAATATATATATATATATATATATATATATATATATATATATCATAAGAGAGAGAGAAAGAGAATGAGTTATGGATAGTTACTAAATATTTAAAGGAGGTATAGACCATTTTAGTGAAGGAGAAATTTTTTATCTCAAATAATACCACACTATTCAACTACGACACAAAAGTATTTATCAATTACTTCCTCTTTTATGTGTGTAGTAATGACTCAATTAGTACACACATAAAAGAGGAAGTAATAGATTTGTACTTTTTGTCGTAACTAAAATTAACAAGTCATTAATTGTTTTACTAAAAGTGCTTAGTAAAGCCATTTATGGAAAAAGTCGTTACAATTTAAGTTTTTTTTAATTGTTTAGTAAAAATTCAGCGACGCAAAATGACAAAGGTATTATTTTAACAATATTGCGTGCGTAGATCCTTTGACTACACGTAAGTGATCTACACGCTGAGAGATGGGGTAAGACTGCACATTCAAGTATTATCAAATTGTTAGTATAAAAATTAAATAATTTGCATATAAATAATGAATTTAACTATCAATAATTGCATGATACTACCATGAGATCTACGGGTCTTGAAAAGCTTTCAATATATATCTACGAAGAAAAAGTAGGACAGAACAATTAACGATAGAAATTGATTTAAACAAACATCTTAAAGTTTATTGGGGGAAATTACTAATTTTTTGTTTATATTAAAATATTGCCATGCAAGTTGGAGTTTTCAGGATAGATGAATTTGATTCTAATGAAATTTGACATTCCAAACCATATTTCTTAGATGTGAATATGCCAAATGTACATGATGGTTAGTGAGATCGCATATTTTATAATGACTTAAAGATATGTTTCTGGGAACAAATCTTCATGTATTTCTTTATTATAAGTTTATCTATACAAAGGAATTTTCATGTAAGCATCAAATGCCTAAGGTTGTCAGTCACTTTGCATATTTAGGAAAATAGTTTTGAGTCTTTTACAAATATGGAACGCAAAATTCTAAACATAAAATTCAATAAACGAGAACTCTTGAAATCATGGTAGTTCAGCTGGGAAAGTAATGTTCCGAGGTTCGATATCGAGGTTTGAAAGGTCTAGGTTGAGCTCAGGTTGATTCGGTCAGGACTATTGCTTCATTGAAACCTTTGAACCACCTAAAATCCGATAAAGGGTAGTTCAGAGGCTTGTTGTAAATATCCATAGCAAATCCGCATAATTGGAAATAATTGGATAAAAAATCCGCATAATTGGAAAAAAATAAAATATTAACAAAGTTAGGAGACCCAGATACGAACCTGAAGGATTCTAGATGAACCAGGATGATGAAAGTAAACTGGGGCTGAAGTGGACCTGACTGTTGAAAAGTAAGATTATTGGTAAAGTACGATTTAATCGTCATCGGTAACAATTTTTTAATGGAAAATGTCTGCCCAGTCAAACACCCTGTATCTCAAAAAAGAAAGGGGGTTATAGGAGTATTGGTGTGATACGAAAACCTGTAAAGGCAATTGCATTACTTGAATACATTACTCTCCGTTGGTAGATAATATTTGTCAAAGATAGTGCACTCTGCTGGAAAATGCGAATTTATCTAGCGAGGTTGCATTCACATAGTTATATTAGACGGTTTTAATACTAGAAAGTCGGGAATTTTTTCCTTACTAAAAAGACTGAACGCCGTTATTTTGACGGTTAAAAATAAAATCAAGAATCTATATATATAAAACACGTACGTATGCGTCACAAAAATCGACGATATTTCTATACTCCGAAGGGCAACGGCTACAACTATCGGATGTAAATACTGTATTAGCGACTCCGCAATTTAAAAACCGTGTGTGTGTAGTGGCGACATTTGTTACAACCGTTGACCTTTTGACAAAATGTGTTTAGACCTATTAAATCCAGTGTTTAGGCATGGACAGTTGTATGTACGTTTATTTCGATTATGTCACTGTAGTATCTCCTACTTCTGAAATACTCAACTGTGTATATCAAGAAGTTTTATGAATATCATAGTTGTAATCGACACTATATTTTACTACTTGCTGAATTCTTACTCCATTTTATAATTGAAGAAATTTTCCCAACAATTTATTATTTGATATGATTAAGTGGAGATATCTGAATTGTGAACAATAGTACAGACAGAGAGTGATGAAATGCACACTATATTTTAGTACTCTATGAATTATTTCTCCATTTTATAAGTTAAGAATTTTTTCAAACAATTTTCTATATGATATGATTAAGTGGATATATGTGAATTGTGAACAATAGTATATACAGAGAGTGATGTAACCCACACTATATTTTAGTACTTGCTGAATTTTTACTCCATTTTTTAAGTGAAAAACATTTCCCCAACAATTTCTTATTTGATATAATGATAAAGTGTAGATATCTTAATTTTGAAAAATTGTACATACAGAGGGGGATGTAATTTTTAAAATCATTGGTATTGGGGTTCTCAGTCTTATCTTTAACTCTGTTCTGAAGAAATGGAAATTCACATTTTTTAATCACGATATTTTATAAGCAATCAGCTTCATAGGTAATTTAGCAATGATTATAATTTTTTTTGGCTGAGCTTCCAGTACCCCTTAACAACGTATATTTATGATTACAGGTAATGGTAACATTCCTTACATATGTTACTTTTAGTTGAGTTGTTTTGCAAAAGAAAATACAAAACTAAAAGCGACCATGCTGGTCGCGCAGCGGGTAGTTTAAAAACTTTAATGTTTTTTTAAATGGTTAAATACTTTAAATTTTGAACTATTTCATACCAATATGTTATAAATTAATATATATTTAGTTATATTTTTACACAGATAAGCCGAGTTCACTACCTGGTATGGTTTATCCGTAAAAAATATATGCATGGTTTGCGCAGCTCTTATTTTTCAACACTAATATTTCCGAAGAGCCAATATTTCTCTTATTTTCAAAAAGGGGGGAGAGACGAAAAGTAACTAACATTTTTCCGGTATTATTTTAAAAATTTCTGCCTGTTTTCTTTCCGTCAAATTAACGTATTTCAGTCTTAGCAGGTATACAACACTTTTTTCCCCCTCTTTACCATCGAATACAATTTTGTAAATGCGTGTGCATATTTCGCGTAAAATTAGAAAAAGTCATAAAATTTCAGAAGCCACAAGACATAAATACAGACATAGCGCTCAATAGTATGTCCGTACTGTCAAAATGACGGCAGCCGGCTCTCTATTGTTTAGGTAATTATAGACGAAAGAATGCACCTACTATGTTCGAAGAGAATGAATGCATTTTTGGAAGTGACTTAATGGCTCAAACAATAAATAATATGTAGATATTATATAAAATGTATTTCTTGTCGAATATTCTAGCATAAGTATTTCTCTTTTTAGGTCACTTTTTTACCCTTAAAATACTCTAAGTGTATTCCTCTAGACATTATAGATTACTTAACCCTATTCTCTTTTCACTTGAGCATTTCTTACAGTACCATTTCTATCAACTGTAATCATTATGCTAGACAATAATATTTTAAAAGCATAAACATGTCATATACATAGTAAAAAATAGAAGGGTGGGGAATAGTTTCGAAATAATCAATAGTTCTCCATTTTCGTGAAATGTCTATCGAGACAATCAAACCTAATGTTCCTCAGCCTGATGATGAACGATGGATTCATTCGAAACTAGTTGTTATCGATTTATTTTTTTACTGTCGATATTAAGTGCATTTAAGTTCTTGTTATACTTCTTCCCGAAGTTTGTTGTAAGTTATAATTTGTAAATAATTAAAATCACTGATTAAAACAATGGTATGTAATGTGAAAAAAATGTGAATTATGCCCATTAAATTCAAAATATTCCAGAAATTGAAGTTAAAACTTTGCGTATTACACGTGAATAAAATTTTGTTCATTTTTCTGCTCCAATTATTATATTTCCTGACAATTTTATACACTTTCTTTTCAATTTAAAAAGAAAAAATAAATAAATAAATAAAGATGCAGTTATTTGAATAGCGAATCCTATGAGAATTTTTCATTGGTTTACAAGATATATCTATAATGTTATATACTATTATATGTTTCATGACAAAATTCCATTATATATCTAATGATAAATAAATTAAAACTAACAAAAGAGTATGGGTAATTTTTATATTTAGAAAATTTTATCATTTATTTTATTTGCTGTTCTTAACGTCTTCTTTTTTCTGTTCGTTGTCTCAGAAATTTTTTAAACAATATTTTTAAACTAATTACACGGTTTTCTAAAAGTGATAGATAGTGTCTTTCAATTTTTTATACCATTTTTTTGACAATTTGATGGTAAAAAATATCTTTTTTACCAAGTGTCATTTGCAATTTATGAAATATTAGTTATTTAATCTGTGAAATTTTTAATTATGAAACGGTAGGTTTATGAACCTTAAAATTTGACACAGGTAACTTTACATTTTTAAAGGAATTGCTGAATTTTTATACGTGTGTGTACATAAGAATAAGCAAATCGGAAATTCATGCGAAATGTACGAGTATTAATGTGAAATATGAAAATTTAAAAGCATCGAAATGTAAAAGTTTTTGCAAGATCTCAAAATTTTTGTTTTCTGATTAAATGTTTAATGAAACTAATCAGTTCTTTCATTAGATGCCTTTGAAAAAAATCTTTTTTCGGATTATCGCTTAAGTATATTTTTAAAAAAAATTTTCAACTTATTATGTGATCTTTTCGACGTAATAGACAGACCCCTGCTACTTTTCACTCCAGTTTTGGACAATTTAATTTTTTTACTAAGGCTTCAACTTAATTGATTTTATATTAGTTACTTAATATATTAAATGTTTTAATTTTCAGAGGTAGCTATATGACTTGACGCAGGTGACTTTAATTTTCTTTATAAGACTTGCAAAATTTAAATGTTATACTTGATTGAACTTCAAAGTAAATAAACCGAAACCTCATGCGAGATGTCTAAAAACGTAGAATCTCTCTGGATACATAAAAATATTTTTGCATGCTTTAGAAAATAATAACTAGCTAATCTGTATTCACAATAGTTTGGGATAAAGAACATCAATGGAAATTATTTTACATCTGTTAAAGGAAATGATTAATATTTCAAAAAGGACATAAAGGGATTTTTTAGCGAAAGAACTTCATACCCACATATGTCTTGGACAATATTATAGAAACTTGAAAAGTTTAAACGAATCCTACAAGGCGTCAAAGGGATTACCACACCTTTCATAAACATTTTGCTTAATGATGTATAATTTTATCACATATACATGTATGTGTGTTTGCGTGTTCATGTATGTACTGTTTAGCAATAGAGTACAAAATATATCCAAAGCCTAAAGGATTGAAACAAACTTTTTAAGTACTTTTGGGGATCATTAAAAAGAATGATTTTCTTATACAAGTATCAAGGATATACTATAAATCTTCCAATATTACTAAACTTTATTTTAAATAAATTTTAAAGCAGTGAATGTAATCAAAACCACGGGGATTATGTGATAAAAGATAGACTTTTTAAATTAAAAACTTCGTACTTGATTTTAAATCTGAAAAAAAAATTGAAATTTCAACAGCAAGATGACACAACTTAGTCTTATCAATAGGGCTTACCATTAAATTTAATTTATCACAATAGATTTAATTCAATTAGATATAATTTCCTGCGTGGTATACTATCTGTCTTAAATTAATAATAAGCATCCATTGCTAGATGCATTTCTTACAATCCTTATGACGAGGCCATGACATATATATTCCAGTGATCATATGTAATGTTGCGAGAAACAGTCAAAAAAATAATTAATGAAGAATACAAGCGAAGAGGTTAAAATATTAAGCACTAATATGATCGTTTTTCTATAATATATGAATACATATATAATACCAAGGTGTTATAAGAAAGTACATTGAGTGCTTTCTTCCCAATAGTAAAAAAAATGTTTACAGACTAATCTAGGATTTATGTTAGTTCCAGATACTTTTAAACATGAAGATCTTAATTGTAGGGATTATAGTAAGTAAATCAATAATCATTTTGAGTTAGTTGGATATGTATATAAGTATTAAGGAGGTAGGTTTGAATCAGTTAGATGTGCGCATATACAATAAACGGTGAGTAGTGATCACAAATAGTTTCATTGAAATATTTGGATGAAGAGTTTGGCGGCACAGCGCCAGATAGTAAAGAAGAAACAGTCATTTGAAGTAGTTCAATTCTGATATTAAGTTCTTTAGTGCTTCGATTTTTAGGTTTGTTCTCGAACGTTCTGTGATTTGTCTAGAGTAGAGAGCTTTCTGTAACACCACCTTCTGTTCAGTACCTACATCTACTAACAACAATGGCGATATAGATGTAAGTCTAAGCGCCAAACATTAAAACATGCATGTGTAAGTTTTATTTGTGTAAATTTATTTGTATCTATTAAAAGAAATACTGCTACATAAGCATATGTTTTCTCCCATTTATGTTTGTGCTAAATATGGTGAGAAATTTAAAAGTTAAGGTTATTTGAAGGGAGACATTTATGTCTTAAAATTCTTTGGAGTCCAGTGTCTCAACTTTTCACTTATTTAGGTACAGAAAGATACATAAATCAATGGAAAAGTAGAGACTAAGTATATATTTGTATGCACTTTTGTGTAGTTTACTCCAGAGTATATTCTTTGATGGATAAAAATTTCCAATTTTTTCTACGAAAGAGCGTAATAGTTATGCATAAATACAGACATTTCAAAGTACGCAACACTACAGTTTCGAATAAAGAAAGGATTGCAGCTTCTGTAGTTTTACAAATATCTTCTAGGAAATTGTTCCTTTTCTGTTTGCATAGATCGAAGTTTGTTCTAAATATTGGGTTGAAAGTCGACCGTCCGAGGCTTTAATAGTGTTATGATAGGAGAAACTATCCATCATTTTATACGGCTACCAAATAAGACATCTATCGAAAATATAAGACCGCTTAGCATCAAAGAGCTGAAAAAGAAGGCCTTACGAAACGCCATCTTTCGCTTCGAAAGAAAAGTGCCGGGGCATGTCCTAGAAAGAAATTTAAATAAATATGCGCATTTATCAGAGCAAAAAGCTACTTCGTAAAATTATGATAAATCACTAAGCAACAAAACTGACGTCGAATTCCTCAAATGCATTTCAAAACACTGTTCGAAAATTTTAATATTTTTTTCGGTATTCCAGTCTATCGTGCTTCGGGCTGGTGTTCTAAATTTGAAGTCTTCAGAGAAAGCGCTTTCACATGTTATTTCTTTTTTGAAGTTTGTTAATTTTAAAGAGACAGAATTTTGTAGCGTAATAAAAGGTTTTTAACTTTTGACGAAGATTTTTTTTAACATACTGTTCTACTCTCTTGTCGTGGTGTAAATATGGATACTTAGCTCTATCATAAATTTATTATATATTAAATAAGCGCTTATTTTGAGAGGAAAGTTTTTCCTTGCCTCCAAAGTAATAGAAAAAATAATGAATGCAAAACATTATTCATCATATGAATTTCTATAAGGCAATTTTTCCGAAGAGAAATTGTCAGAAGAATTTCCAGAAATTTTCCGAAGTTTTGAAAATTTGACAAAACGATTAGGAAATTATTAAAATGCATATAATTAATGATTTTAGAGTAGCAAGTATAATAATTCAAGGATACTTTAAATCAGTGTATGCATTTGACCATATAATATATATATATAATTAAATATATATATATATATATATATATATATATATATATATATATATATATATATATATATATATATATATATATATATATATATATATATATATATATATATATATATATTATATATATATATATATAATATATATATAAATATAATATATATATATATATATATATATATATATAAATATATATATATATATATATATATATATATATATATATATATATATATATATATATATATATATATTATATATATATATATATATATATATATATATATATATATATATATATATAGAGAGAGAGAGAGAGAGAGAGAGAGAGAGAGAGGGAGATAGATAGATAAATTAATATATAGATATCATTATATTTAGCACGATAGCCCAGGGTAGGCCAGGGCCTTCTGCTGAAGATTCCTCCAGGACAACATATTTCTGGACCTGGTCTGCCAGTCACTAACTCCAATCACTCTAAAATTTGATTCAACAGAGTCGAGCCATCTGAGCTTTAGCCTCCCTCTTTTCCGACTAGTAAAGGACCTTGCAACAAAAATCGTCTTTACTGGATTCGTTCTAGCAATATATTCGTTCTAGCAATATTAGAGGCATGGTTCCTTCATTTAATTTTAAAACTATTAAAAATAACGAGCTCTTAAAAAATTTACAGATTTCCGAATTAAAAAGTCTCCGGCATAAGCTATTTTCTTTCACACCCCCAAAGATGCTTCTGAGGACCCTTCATTCGAAGACTGCTATTCTGTATTCTTCTTTTTTTTATTAGAGACCAAGTTTCCGAACCATACATTAGGATCGGCCTAGTGCTAGTTTTATTGATAAGAATCTTTGCTTTTCTAGAGATAAACTGAGACTCAATAAAGAGCGAAGTCCAAAGAAGGTTTTGTTGGCCAGTGAGATACGGTTTTGAATTTAAGAAATGATTTATATATATATATATATATATATATATATATATATATATATATATATATATATATATATATATATATATATATATATATATATAATATATTATATGTGTGTGTGTGTGTGTGTGTGTGTAAGTAACATGGTAAGTCCAACCCGAGAAGAACTATTAATTAAGGACCCACCATGCTACAACGAAGACACAAAAGAATTACAGTAGTCGATGACCGGGAGCATACACGACAATTATTACGTTAAATTAAATATTTTATTAAGCAACGGCACATCTTCTTGGGGCAACGAAAAATGAAAAAATCTGTCCTTCGCCTGACCGCAGGTCTTTTATAACTTTTGAGGTGGTCCGTCATGTGACAGTACAAGCTGTGCATTGATTTTATAAACCCATGAATCAGATGATATAGATCATGTTGTTTCTTATATAAAATCGTGCGATAGAATGTTGGCTTAAATGGACGATATGCCGATTTCCTGCGTTAAGCTTTAGGTCATTTATGAATTCTTTTGTTCTTTAAAATCGAACTGCGTAATTAATCCACGCCGAAGGAAATTTTTAAAAAATTAGAATTTTGAAAGGGTTTTAGGTTTTTTATGTTATATATATATATATATATATATATATATATATATATATATATATACATGTGTGTGCGTGTGTGTGTGTAGGTAGGCCATTAGACTGATCTCTATCTTAAAAGTTAAGTCCATTTCAGTTTAACGTTTATCTAGCTTTAAAGTAATTTTGAAGCAAAACTACATCTCAAATAATTAAAACCAGTGTAATGATAGTATTGAAATTTTAAAATAAAATTCTTCCATTGTAGTCTTTCATAACTTTACATCTTTGTTTCCGCCAATATTATTTACGCTATCATCATTTAATTTAAAAAACGCTTTTTTGTTATTAATGTTATTACTATATATTCTTCCAAGAACTCAAATTACTTTGATGTTTTATACAGGGTGATCAGAATGTCAGTATACATTTAAAAAAGTAATAATTCACGGAATAACGTAGGTAGAGAGGTAAAAATTGACACACATGCTTGGAATGACATGGGGTTTTAATGTAACCACAAAAAAAAGGTTCAAAAAATGGCCAACATATGGCGCTAGACAGCAAAACGTCAGTGACGCTGCATGAGAATCGCGTATAAAAGGATCTATGCATTTTCCAAGACTGTTGATGCTATTCTACGTACTTTCAATACTCATTTCGGTGGTACTTCCGCTCTCCGCTGACATTCTCCTGAAATATCTGTGTTTGAAGGCGTTGGCCTAGGTAACACAGTTAGCCAATGGTCCCTATGGTCGTATGGAGGGAATCATATGCACCAGCAATCGCAGCATGTTGACGTTACCAGAAAAGGCACTGTTAGTGAACCTGTACTATGAGACTGGGGAATCTGCTACTGCAGCTTTACGATCCTATCGCCATAGAGAGGGCATTCGAAAGGGTAAAGGTCCTATGACAAATGCAGCTGTGAAGAGAATGATTTTGAAGTTCACGGTGGACCGACATCAACAGGGATGCTAAAAGGCAACATCCAACGCCAATGTCTCACCATAAATAGAGATATGCTGTACAGTGTTGTTCACAACATTGTCCCTCGACTACAGCTATTGATGAGGAATGACGGTCGAAATGTTGAGCATTTGTTCTGAAGAATATCATCTTTGCTTTGTCATAATTTGTTATGCTAATTATTGCTTTTCTTATCTCATAAAGCGCCATATGTCGGCTATTTTTTTGAGTTTTTTTTGTGGTTGCAATAAAACCCCATGTCATTCCAAGCATGTGTGTAAATTTTCCTCTCTCTACATACATTATTCCATGAATTATTACTTTTTCAAATGTATACTGACTTTCTGACCACCCTGTACATAAAAATTTTTGACAGTGATGGAGCATTATTTTCACTCTAAAATTAAATTTAAAGTTAATAAGAAATTAGTTTTCTTGCAGATCAACTTGATTAAGATTTTAAAAATATTTGTAGATGCTCAAGTTACTATATAAATTTTGGTGTAGAATTTTAGAAACACTTCAATTACTTTAAATTGCCCTGTTACTTTTCAACTTTCCTGCATTTTTTATCGATTTATCGTCATGTCCCAGTGACACAGGTTAAGAGTTTCTATCGAGCGGTTCCAGGATCACTCTTTCGAATTTAGGCACTTCCATTGGCCACCTAAATCCCCAGACATGAATATTATTGAGCATATCTGGGATGCCATCCAAAGTGCCGTTCAGAAGTGATCTCCACCTCCTCGCACTCCAATGGATTTATGAAATGCCCTGCATGGTGTGAATTGCGTCAGGATACCTTCAGACATTAGTCGACTAAACCATGCCATGTCGTGTTGCAGCATTTCTGCGTGTTTCCGAGAAGCCCTCAATGATATTAGGCGAGTGTACTAGTTTTTCTGGTTTTTTCAGTGTGTATATTTCATATTTTGGTATTAAACCAGTAATTAAAAGCTGTATATTCAATATCAGCTCCTGTTAAAGCTCTTTGTTCACTTAGAATCTAGCCAGTATAGAATGAAATTATACTTGTACTCATTTAACACTAGACATGACCATAGATATTGCAATTAATCTCGAAATGTGGGAAACAAAGAAAGACATCACTTTTCCCTTCAAGGGCTAATATATATGCGTAAATATATGGAAGTATGCATAATATTTACAAAGCACACAAATACATACATATATTCCTTCGGAATAGATACTTAAGAAGAAATTTAAGTCTGAAACTATCCGATAGTATTTTTAATGATGATATAATAAAACCTTTCGAAACAAGTTATGAATCACTCTTTACCTTTATTTTTTGATATTGAGACCATCAATTTAAATTTATAAAGGCGAGAGTCATTTATAATCCTAATTCTGTCTCCGAGATTGATTTTCCAGTAAATTTCACTGTTACTTACAGCTTGTATACATACACCTCGGGTTCACTGTGTGGTAGAAAAAAAAAACTGAAAAAAATAAAATAGGCTTTTTTCTATCTACTATTTTTCTGCTCATTTAAAATAGTATATTTCTATTTATTTATCTGTGCTATATTTATGTAATGGCCAGCAGTCTCATGGTGTACATACAGGCGAATGTCTGGCGACAAGTGCCCGAGTGCCTCCACGTCCGAATATATATATATATATAAATATATATATATATATATATATATATATATATATATATATATATATATATATATATATATATATATATATATATATATATATATATATATATATATTTATATATCTATATATATAAAACAGTTCCGTAACTGACTCATTCATTCATTCATTCATTCACTGACTGACTGACATACAACGCACAGAACAAACCGATGGACCTAAACGGCTGAAATTTTGCATGGCGATTCTTCTAATAGTGTAGGGGTGCACTAAGAAAGATTTTTCTAAAATTCTTCTTAGATTTTTTTAAATTAAATTTTTAAGCTGTTTTTTAAACTTTTTTTACGTTTGCATTTAAAATAATACATTGCGGATTATAAAATTTATATCACGAGAAAGATCATAAAAATTCCTTCAAAATGAAATCTTTTTCGAACCTTTACCTTGATTTTCTGATTTTTGGTGAATTTTTAAAGATTAATTTCTAGAATTTTATTTATTAAATGTTAATCACGTGATTTCTTTTTCTGGTACTTTAAATAAATTTATCGTCACGTGCATAACAACTAAATAGACAAAAATGATATTCTTTTTCTTTCTAATGCAGCAGACGATTGGATATTATCCAAAATATATATATAAATATATATATATAATATAATATATATATATATATATATATATATATATATATATATATATAAATATATATATATATATATATATATATATATATATATATATATATATATATATATATATATATATATAAACATATATATATATATATGTATGTATGTATATATATATATATATATATATATATATATATATATATATATATATATATATATGTATATATATATATATATATATATATATATATATATATATATGTATATATATATATATATATATATATATATATATATATATATATATATATATATATATATATATATATATATATATATATATATATATATATATATATTATGCACTGAACGGTTATTTGAAATTTTTGCATCTAATTTCAAATCTTACGCATTTATTTTTAATATTCTATTATATATTCCACGATAGAAATTTAAGATGGATTTATGTCAAATTTCAATAAGTGCCTATTCTTCTATTAATAATTTTATTTTGCCTTTATTGATATTTAATCTCCTTAAGCTGTATTTTTTCTTACTTTTATGCTTTCTCTGGTTCTATGATTTTCCGAAGGTTTTGTTTTCACCTCTTCTTTGTTGCATCTTATTTTTTCTCTTATTATTTTCTCTCTTTCCCCAATATATTTTTACTGTTTCTCGGTTGGCATTTATAACTCCTTATATTTTTTTCTGTATCATATGACAACATTTTTCTCTCCACAATATCACAGCGTTCCACTTCATTGTTACGATTTGGCTTTCGGATCATGACCATGAGAGTTCCGATGTCTTTAGAATAGGATAAAGTCCTTAGTACTAAGGTATCCAGCACTAGTAAGACATATTTTTTTCATTACCTCTTGTGTATCTTTTATCTAATTTTTCATACCTTTTATTTACGAGAAACGTGAAAGAAATATAATTTGACTTATTATTAAGCAGACAGGGGCAGAAATTCGCATTTATTTTGAAAATTTTCATTGTCAATGAGCTTTTATTGCATACGTAACAATTTGTATGCAGTAAAAAAAGAAATCAATCCAGAGTGAAGTTGATTATGTTTTCCTTTATGTCATCTGCCACTGTTTATAAGAATAAAGTATGAATTTGATGAAATTTTGTAAAAACAAATGTCCTTAAGTGAGATCAAACACGGTGCATTCACTATCAGTGTATACTTCAAACAGCATAGCAGGATATACACACTCTAAAATTTCAACAACTGATCAATTTGTCAAGTGTGCAAAGGGACTGGTTGTTTGCTAAGTAGATGAGCAACCGAAATACCTTACCTTAATTATTAACTACTTAGTGTTTCTCATTTTTTTATATTTACTAAAACGTGTATTGTTTAATATTGTTGACTTGCATCAAGAAGTGCTGGTAAGCCTTTCAGTATATGATACACACTTCCCGTTACATTTTGTGTTAGTATGTATTATTGACCCAAATTTTGGAAAAGATCCTGTCATTCATTCAACATCTTTTAAGCATTCTAGCATGTTTCCTTTTCCAGTTTGGAGAGGGGAGGAAAATGTGCAAAACATAACCTCTCTTTTAAGAAACATTCTTCCTTTATCATCAAAATAAGTATAATTAATGTATTATCTTCCCTCGATGATCTTCCGAAACCAATCCAAGTTACTTCATCTCGTGATAATTCTGTATGTTTAAAAATTTTTATTGTATTTGGCATCGTAATTAGAATGCATCCTTGGGGTACAAAACTTAAAATGTTCCTGATGTCAGAAATCCCCAAGCTAGAGATTTTGCATACATCTGTGATGCTCTTAACAGTAAACATCAGTTCGACAGGTTCTGCCTTGTTCGCATCAAATAATTATGTCTCGTTATTCTTTAAGGATAGCCTGATTGGGAAAATACAATAATAGTTGTTTGTTTCTCAGAAGGAACTTCACTAGGATTTTAAGAAGTTCACATATTGCGAAATTAGATTCTTGAAGTTTTTCTAGTATTTTTCAGGGAAACAGACTTTCTCTACAACTGTATTTTAATTTGTTTTAAATAAAAGGTGCTTTTTATGTATTTGTTTACACAAACACACAGAAATTTTCATTAATGCAAGTGTTTGCTGTTCTGTGCAAATATTTTATCTTAATCTTTCATAAATACAGGGTTTTTTTTAAAAGATATTATCATTTTATGGGGAAAAATCATAAACATTTTATTAATACAATTTCTTATTTTGCCTCTTGAATAGATGGTATGTTTCAATAGAAATTAACAAATATTGAAGAAAAAAAAATTAACAATTTTTTTTACAACTTGGGTGCTTTCCTTTGTTTCTAACATATGCATAAAATAATTTTTTAAATCTTAAAATTAGATTCAATATGCCAGTTAAATTTTATCCATTTTACATTCTGTAGTAACTAACGAAATATATTATTTTTTAGGGTAGAATGCGTAAATTATTTAATATTAAACATTTATAAATCATTTTACTAACTGCAAAGCTAAAAAACTATTATTTTATATTTATCATCAATGTTATTTATATTATTTGAGTGATTGAGGGAAAAAAACACAGCATTAATTAATTATTAAATGCAGTGTTAATTTATTATTTTCCGCGACAAATATGCAAAAATCTGTCTATTTTGTAAACAGTATATTTGTTTGGGTCAACAGTTAATTTAAAGCAAATCACATTTTCCCAGAGTGGCGTTGTATGAAGTCCATGTAAATTGCATTCTAAGCTCTGTTGACTGGGACGTCAGCGAAATCCTCCCTTTTAAGTAATTAAAATTAATCAGAGCGTAAGATCAGCATTTAAAAAATGAATTACTAACGCTTGCCCCTATTATTTGATAAGATGTTCCCCTTGTGTAAACCCCCACACTGGGAATGTAATTTAGATGACAGTTCCACACGCTTCAAGTAAAGTTGATTGCATTAAAGAAAAGCTAAGAGAACGAATATTTTTGCATATTTTGTGAGCGTTTACGCTTTTGTGTAATGAAGGAAAATGGTTGGAAAATGAAGAAAAAACATGATAAAAAGAAAATGGCAGTTATAAGGAATTTTTTTTCAGGTTTTGTTAAAGTGAGAGAATAATATTGTTTTCAATTATTTTCTTTAAGGCCGAAAATAATCAGAAGAAATTCCATAACATTTGTTTAATTGCACATGATTGAATAAAAACAAACATGATAAACATTTTTTCCGTGTCAATGATAAAAGTTTAAGAGCAGTGGATCTTTTATTATTTTTTATTTATAATATATATATATATATATATATATATATATATATATATATATATAAAGAGAGAGAGAGAGAGAAGGTCGTTCCCACTTTATGGAAACGATTTTGATAGTTAAGTTTTATGTATAAATTCTGCATTTTTTGCGACGATTTGCTTCTATCTGATAGCCATGGTTCTTGACAATATCTAGCTTGAATTTTTCATGATAGTTAACTTTTTCTTAGTGCTGTCAAGTAAATTTTTCCCCATTCCTCTTGGACCGTTTTCCAAAGTCCGTTCATTGATCTTGAATATCATTTCTCTGAGGTTGGTTTTAATAAACAGAAAGCGCAAAATTCCATTGGAGAATCGTCAGGTTATTTTACAGGTATTTCATAAAATGGGACACACTTCATTCCTGTTTCTGATTCTTTCTTTGCTAAGTAAGCGGCAGTTGATTTAGACGCGTGACTAGAGGATTTGTCCATATGAAGCTCAACTTTATCAATGTCCTTTCCATTTAAGGCTGGAATTTCTTCTTCAAAAATTGGTTCAAAAATATTCTGCTGATTGTAGAGTGAATTAATTTTGGCTTTACTTGAGACTTTTTTTGCCGTTGTAACAAAATCCTGGTACTATCGTGAACTCCTTTGAGAACTTTTCTGTACACTGACGAAGTCATTTCGTACGGTCATTCCCGTCAGTTGAGCTATAGAAAATTGATATTTTTATGACAGTCACTTAAATTCACACACATGATCCATCGAGTGTTACAACAAATTTTTATTTTTCAGCAGCTAGGTGTTTTTCATATAATTTTCTGTAGTTTGTTTTTCTTTCAGCAATATGCTTTAGCAAAAGAAGATGAACATTAGGTTTAAAGATCTTTTTTAACATCAAATCTTTATGAATGATTTTACTTACAGTGTCAGAAGACATTCCTAGTTTCGATGCAATGGATCTTTGAGTCCGCGGATTTCCTTTTAAGAACAGAGACTTCACTTTCTTGATATTTATCTGCGTTCGAACAGTCTTAGGAGGAGGTTTCGCTGTCATGTTTTAATTTTTACTTTCATTTAGACATTTTTTCCCTTTCAAATTGAATATATTATAAATACATTTTTCTGAAATGCCACAATGGTGATTTTTCCACCGCTTTATAATTTGTTGATATGAATATTTCTCTCCGGAAAGCGTAGTTACGTAACCATCGAGACATCTATCAATTTTAAGAGCTATTTTCAGAATAAATATTTTATCTTACCACGTGTGTATATATATATATATATATATATATATATATATATATATATATATATATATGTGTGTGTGTATGTGTGTGTATGTGTGTATATGTAAGTAAAATTATTCACCCCAAACTCCTTTAATTTTTATGAACATTAAGCGTCCTATAGTTTAAGTAAAATTCCATATATGGTGAACTTTATTGGATTGCACATTATATTCAATATGTTCCTGATAATAAGCTTATTAGGGTGTGGTGGCCCAGTTGGCAAAGGCAGCGAGCCAGTGATCCGAACCTCACTGGTTCGGTGCTGGTCGCTGACAAATCTACCGCCGTGTACAGTAATGGCGGCTGGTGCCGAAAAATCTGTCGTGGTTGTCATGTCATCCAAATTCTCAAATTTACCTCTGGAGGTGCTGGGTCAAGTGGTCCGGTCTCGTGACTTGACTCGGTTCGAAATTCACCGACCAAGTAGAAGCCCAACCTCTGTTGAGTCAATGACACCCCCTTTTCTACGGATAGTGCTTTGCACTATTCGTAGACCCGACAACAAACAAATAATCAATAAGCTTATTGTGAATAGTGACAATTAAAGGGGGATCTGTGACAGACAAAAATCATTGTGTTGCTGTAGTCAGGTCAATCAAGTATTTGTCACTAACAAGGAAAAATTCTTTTAGTTATCCTTGGCTTAATCTATTTACATCTGTTAAAAATCTATTTCAAGCAACTGAAACTCTGTTATTGCTGATATATCCGCCTCTATCCTGTGCAACCGGTTTCAAATACCGACTGTTCCTGTTTTTTTCCCTTATGGACAGCAATGTTGTTCAACCTATGGATAGCTACGATAAGAAGACAATGGATTCCGAACTTTGTGTGAAGGAATGACCTCAGGATAAGTGACATCCACACAGGAAAAAAAATGACCCATAATGGTTATTTTAAAAGAAAAGAAACCGAAGCCTTTTATACATCTGGGTTGGCATTCTTTTCATAGTGTTCAACTTTAGAAGCTGTAAAACTTCTATTCAAATTTTTTCTTACTTAATGATCGAGGACAATTGTTTAATTGGACAAGCAGTTGTTATAATAAAAATAGTTTGTTAGACAATTAAACATAGCATAAATATTTTTTATATATTTGACTACTGTATTATTATAAATAATAATAATAATAAATAATAAAAAAAAAGTATATTCTAGTTTTAACTGTCGAATTGTGATAAAATATAGAGAAGAAAGAATTGACCTTTAAATCAAAAGAATGCATCAATATTATAATATTTAATCGGATTATCAGTATTTACAACGTTATTGATCTTCAATTCATTTTTATTTTATGTGGTGATGAGATCTTAGAAATTTTACGTTTCTTAACATTTTTTAAATTAAATCCATTTATAATTCACTATATATAATTTTAATGAAATTTCTTGGGAAAAATACGTTATCATATTATATTTTTGTGTAAATAGTAAGTTGTGTTAATAAAAGTGCATATTTTTTGCAGTTTAAACATAGCATTGTTCTTTAATTTTGTAAAGTAAAATCATCAAGGTATGCATTTTTGAAACAGAAGATTTATGCAAATGATCTAATTATCTTAAGGCAAGCAAACAAATGCATTAGGTAAATAATATACTTTGATTGTGATTTCGTGATTTCATGATACACTTTGATTGTGATTTTGTGTGAAGAGGAATTTATATATATTTTTTTAGGATTTGAAGCAGGAATAATTTCTGCACTTAATGTAATGAAATGTGCATGATTGTTTACTAATTTAAATTTATTTTGCAAGATATGTTACACTGAATTTAGAATATGATAAAGAATAAAAACCTGTTTGGGATTTCTCACAGTAAACTTTTGATACGGCTTACGTTCAGATTTGTAAAATTATACTATTATTTTTTTTTATTTAAAATTAAAAAGTTTCAAATATTAATGAACAATTTAGAAAAATATTTATTTACACATTGAAATTTTTATTTAATTTACATTATTTAAGCACTACAGATAAATCTTTTGAAGTATTCTCTCTTTGCATAAAAGATTAACATTGTGATGTTTACATGCATAATTTATTTGAAAGGAAAACAAATTTCTTGAAATGGCAGTAGACACACATTTAAATATTTATAAATTTTCACTTTCCCTATCTCTATTTTAAGCTCTTTACACAAGAATATTAATAAAAAAAATATTTTTCTGATTTTATTCTGTGTAATAAGTGAAAATTTTCGAAGACAAAATTAAAATAGAAATGCAATTTTATTTTTTAAAGTTTGAAAACTGATATATAGTGAGAAAAGGATGAGAGAAAGAGGTAAAAAAAGTGATGCAATATCTAGAAAAAAAAAAATCCGATACAAATCCGCTTCGGGCGAATGGTTTTCTTATTTTGAAATTTTACCCTTTTACGCGTAACTAGAGAAAGGGAATTTTCCATGGCAGGTTTGAGAGTAAACAGAAGGAGAAAAAAAAAGATAAAACCTTAAAATGAAGGAGAGCGAAAAATACTGTAACCCATATTTAGAGCAAATAAATATCAAGATCAGGAGTTTCGCTGAGTATTTGAGAATTTACGAAATGAGAAACCACGCTCAGACTGAGTAACGATGTCCCATCATAGTGTAGATCAAATAAGAATATTATATTTATGGTGAAAAACACTGTGTCTTGCTTTTAAGTCTTGATGCTGATTATTTATTACGAGAAAAGAAGTTCCTTTGATTCATTATAAAATTTGAAAATTTGTTTCAAAGTAATGAAAAATCGAAATATTTGTTTATACAATAAGAAATAAGAAGGAGGGAATAAAATTGAATAAATTCGATTAAATATTAAACTCTGCACAGAGAGTTTGAAAGTTCGAAAGTATTTAAACCAAACATACTTCTTAGTAATCTTGGTTGCATTTCTGTTGCTAGAGGTAAGAAGAACGGTGAACCTAGACTGACAAACAAAATTATTTATTAAACACTAGACTCGAGCTTAGAAATCATGAACATTATTTACAACCAGTAAAGTGTAATAATACACAAACACATAATTACATATTATAAATCGAGGAAATCATGGTTAGTGCCATGATTTTACTGAGCTTCAGAGCCAGTTCTGAAGTTCATTGAAACCACCTGACTCTTTGATTGCTTGATGCCCGTTTAGGACTTCTGATAGATATCCTTATTGAGTCAGTCCAAGCTGACGTTAATAATGAACTACTTGTATCTTCTTCCATGTACTGATTCCTTAAATTTCTCACTTTCAAAGGCTTATATACTCACAATCACCCGCAATTTCTAAATGTTAATGCTGTGCTGTGTCTCTTAATAGGCCGAACGACTAGTTGTCCGTCGGATATTAAATCGGAAATTAAACTGTAATGTTTAATATGTATTAACTATACAAGTATCTCTTAAATCCCTTATTTAAGCAAACTCAGGTCGATCTTCTTTCGATTTATTTTTTTTTAATTAGACATCTGTACGTAAGAAGAAAAGTATTAGATTATCAAGTCACAAAACCTATTACTATTAAAATTCTACAATTCTTTTCCTCTGATACAGACTATGTACGGAAAGAGCTTATACATGATTTGTAAATTTAACTGTCGCATAAGGTAAATGCAATATCTCTCTACTACTATATTCAAATTACTCTCCTAGACATTATTAACCATAGGAAGTTAACAAGCACAGTTTTTTTTTCATTGAAAATCAATTGTTGTCTAAAACATAATTCAGCATCTTAAACAATATTTTAACATCATTGTGGTTTCTAAAAACTAATATGAAACTTGCAGTATTATAAATTATATATCAAAAATCAAAGCAGAAAATTATTAATGCGGTTACTGACTTGTATAGTAACATTGTATTTTAATGCTTTACAGAAGCATAACATTACAAATGTAGCCATGTTCCTTCGTGAATGTTCGTTTTGAATGCTCGTCTCAAAAGATGCTCCACTTCAATTAGTTTTGTGCAACCTGCACTGACTTGTAATGTAACTATGAAAGGGATTCGACAAAAAAAAGAAGTCACGATTGTAGTAAAAGAAAAAATTCATGAAATTATAGAATGCTCCACTTCAATTAATTCAGTGCAACCTGCACTGACTTGTAATGTACTGATGAAAGGGATTAAAAAAATGCAAAAACAATCACGATAATAGTAGACCATGATTGCTCAACTCGAGTGGTTCTGCTGTTCATTTGCTTTGAAGTTCTGACTATGGAATTCTCATGTTACATTTATTGCATTACAAAGTTTCTTACAAGTCAGTCGCTGTCTTTACTTATTTTCGAAAAAATTATAGAGAAGTGCCTTGAAAACATGACATAAGCCCAGCTATCTTGGTACGATACTCACTGGCTATCCACCGGGTTTCTTCTATTTCTTATTTGACCCCTATTTCTCATTTGACTTACCATTTAACAACCCTATTTACTTAACATAAATTATTTGCGGCATAAAAATAGTTCTTATGGCTGTGAGTGGATGCAGTTCCTAAAGATTTTTGTATTTAAAGTTGTTTTGTGCAACATCTGAATTGTTGAAATTATATGATGGTTCTTTGCCTCTTGGGGGATTATTTCAAAAAACAATTCAATAGAAAAAAACTCATTGTTATTCTTTGGGAATATGATAAAAGAAAAATTAATTCTCTGTTGGATTCTATCATTTCAATGAATAACAGGTTTATGTATCTTTTTATCATATTTCTATATTAGGAAGAATTGCATGCATTCTCCAACTTTATTCCTAAACTGTTAGACAAAATCGATATTTTCCTTACATTGCCATTACAATTATAAGGTAATAAATGAAGTTTGAAATAATAGTATTGAACTTCATTTTTTCTTATTTTCTAGCTGAAATAAGAAATAGATTTTTTCACGATTGTTTAGACGATGCAAAGTCTAAAGTTATATTTTACAAAAGAAATACTTAAACAAAAAGGGGCTCTTAGAAATATATAAAACTCTGAACAATAGATGAGAAAGCATTAAAAGAGCCATCCATTCTTTATTGAATAAAGAGGAATAAAACAGGATAACAAGACACGTCTTATGTTTAACATAAACGCTAAGCGCAAAAATATTTTCTTATCATATCTTTTTATTATTGCAGTCACCTAGCTTTTTGTTCTGTTGAAGATGGCACAAAGAATAGCTGTTCCCGAACGTCTAACTCTCCCATGTGGAAAGAAAGCTTCTCTCTTAGGCGTTGTGGTGAATCCTCAGATTCTTAAAGAGCTCAGATTGTCCGCCAGAGAATTAAAACAAACCGCTTCAGATGGATAACAGAGCTTGCAATAAAATCACGTTAACAAAGCGAGGGCAAATGAAGAATTCATCAAACGTAACAGAAAAAAACGTAATATATTATATGTACCTTATTCCTTTTAATGCAGGTAGAGATTAAATGGTCTGTAGCGCAAAGATGGTGAAGTTAAGGCACGTGTGCCAACGGCGGCATGGAAATCAGTTTTGTTAGCACTCTGACGAAATAGAGGTGAAATAATTTGTTATTATCTCTAAAAAGAAATGAATCGATTTATGTAGATTTGTTGCTAAATTTTAATGCATAAGTTGATATTAAAATGTTCCAGTAAATCTGTTATTGCCTCGTAAGATATATATCAAACTGTGGAAAAAAATTCTTATATTTCAACGATGTATTTCAAGAGTATTCTTAAATATTTTCCGAATGAAAAGAAGAAAAATCTTAGATACAAAATTTAATCAAAACCCATATCCTGTTAAAATTACTCATATATTTTCAGCAGATTTTAATTTGGTAATCAATCAGTTTTCAGAAATTTTACAGCATTTCAGGGATACTGCAAAAACTATTGCAAAGTTAACTATAACGTATATATTATTGATGACCCTGACTGAAAAGAAAAATACTCTGTTTTCAAATTCAGAAGACCAGGGAAAGGGTTTATAAAATAAACATTTTTTGAACTGAGATCTACAAGGAATCAAGTTTTTCAGCATAAGAAAATACCTGGAAACAAATGATTGCACATCATTATTTGACCAATTTAATAAAGTATAAAAGCAAAAGGTTGAAATAACATACATTTGAAAAGCTTCAATAATAATAGTATAAACTTGAATTTGTTGGGAAAGATTCTTTCGCCTGAAAAAAGAAGCTATTAATTCCTTGGATGATTGTCTCCTATTTCATATACACATACGATTGTTTATTTGTTTAGATATTAAGTATATTAAAGATTTTTTTTGAAATAGACATATGTTTGAATCTAATGCATAATATTTTCTGATTAATATGTCGATTTATGAGCCTTTGAAATATATTACTAGACAAAAAACAAACAAACAAACAAAAAAAACGACGCATAAAGGAGTATTGCAAATTGGGCACAAATTGATATGCATACAGGTTTCGACGGAAAAGGAAAAAATTTAAGCTAATTAAAGATTGATGGCCAATAGATGGACATGTGACTCTGCAGCGCATCTTAACTGCGCAACTGGCCGGATATTAAAGAGGAGAAATTTCGATTCTAGGTCATAAATTCTTTGCGAATTTCATTCCATGCACTCAGGTAGACAATAACTATTCCTCGAATACAGGTGCACGAACAATATGCGCAGATTTCAGCATTTAAGAGAGGACGTGTAGTTGGGCTTAAAGAAGCCGGTTGGTCTAGTCGATGAATCGCTCGACAATTTGATAGGAACGATGCCACTATTAAACAATGTTGGCAGTAATGGGTGAACAATGGCCGAACACATCGTCAGGAAGGAAGCGGTCAGCCTAGAGAAACGACAGAACGTGAGGACCGAACAATCGTCAGAGTTGTACTCACAGCCCCAGATTCATCATTATTTTCGATCGGACTGCAACTGTTGCTACAGAGACGGCAAGGACCATTCATAGGCAGCTCAGAAAAAGGGTCTGTGCGCACGGTGCCACTTACGCCGACTACCACTGACCTCTGTACACCGGCAAGCTCGTTTGCAGTGGTGCCGGGCGCATTCGACCTGGAATGTCACTGACTGGAGTAGAATTGTCTTCAGTGATGAGTCCCACTTCGAATTGAGCCCCGATGACCAGAGAATACGTGTCTGGAGATGCCCAGGACAGCAGTGGGATACCAACCTGACTGTCTTCCACCATACGGGCCGACAACCAAGAGTGATGATCTGGGGTGCCATTTCATTTGATAGCAGGACCTCTTTGGTTGTCATCCGTGGCACCTTTATAGCACAGCGGTTCGTCGACGATATTCTACGCCCCGTTGTGTTACCCTTCATATCACGTTATCTTCGTCTTGCATTTCAACAAGATAATGCCCGCCCGCCCACAGCGAGAGTTTCTACTGCTTGTCTTCGTGCTTGCCCAATGTTACCTTGTCCAGCAAGGCCACCGGATCTCTCCCCCATTGAGCACGCTTGGAGCATTATGAGCAGGTCCCTCCTACCAGCTTGGGATTTTGACGATCTAACGCGCCAATTAGACAGAATTTGTCACGATATCCTGAAGGAGGACATCTTCCACTATCAACCAATGCCAAGCCGAATAACAGCTCCCATAAGGGCCAGAGGGGGACGAACGCGTTATTGACTTTTGCACTTTGTGATGCCCTTTCTCTTGAATGAATCATCCAGTTTTTCTCAAATTATAACTTTTTTTCTGTACATGCACATCTTATCTACCGATTTTCGTCCCGTTCGGATAACTCCTTGTTGGTGCATCGTTTGTTTTCTCTAAGAGTGTAATAGTGGTATCAAGCATTTGATAGGCATATCCCCATAAATGAATAGCTGAATATATGTTTTGGTTTATTTCATTCAAACATGTTTTTGTTACAATATATGTAACACATTATACTTGAGAATATCGCTTTTATAATATCCCAATGAATTGTTTTAGTTTATACGAAATAACATTAGATGTTTATTTTACCTGTTAGTAAATTAGTGAGCACCACAGAATATAAGGAAGCATTGTATTAAAGTTTTTTTTGCCTCATATATGTAATAAGATTCCCCTTCCCCGGCATTCCATTCTAAGCTATAGGTATTTATTATTATTTTTTTCCTTTTACATGTGTCTAAAGCATTTATTGACATATATTTTACAGAAACCTATCCCATCTATTGCATATTTCAAGCATTACAATTAGATATTAAATTTTCCAATTGTTTTTTTGTATAATAATATATATTATTTAAATACATTACAAACTATCCTACATATCTTAATTCCTATCATGTAATAATGATATGATTCGCTGATTTATTCAATGAAAGTATTACATGAAAAACAAACACATACCAAATTTTACGTATTTGCATTTATTTTATTACGTTTAAAATGTACTTTTGGTTTGTAAATTATTAAATTTTTTTACGATTATTATTTTTCCTAAATATTTAAACCTCTTTTCAGTTATGGCCGAAAATCACTCAAAAATACAGTAAGAAAACGCTTTTAAATGAAAGTCAACGTTTAAGTATTAACATCAATATTTAGATAATGAATAATATGCCAAGTTCTTACACATTTTAAATTAATCGTTTGAAATCAGTCACTAAAGATTAAGTATGTTAATGCAAAATTCCTTAATCCAATTCCTTCAGTTTGAAAAGTGAAAATTGTTAATCATAACATTACCTTTAATATTAAACAATACCTGTCGCAAAATCAAGTCCAGGGGCATTTACAATTTATTACATAACAATGCGCTCCCATTATAATTGGAATGTCATATTTGAAAGAATAAAAGCACAAGCTCTCGAACTTTATAAAATATTTATTTATTAAGGCCATTATGAACGTCTGAAAACGCTTCCAATACAATACGCGATATTAGAATTTCCACATAGAAAAATTTAATTAGTGTTTGACACTCAGATATGAATCAGAGGTAATCTCAAGTAAACTTTGTTCGTGGTTTCTATTAAATCGTCATTTTCAATTAAGGAGTTTCGAACAATTTAGTTCAGATTAACCTCTCCTAGGATTTTTTGAAGAATTTAATTAGAAAAGAATTTTAATATTTGTTACTGCTGTGAAATTGGAGCACTGCTTTCCTCGAAATAAATGCCCCATTATAAAAGAATTTTGACGCATTACAAAAAACACTCAGTAAAACAATGGATTATTTACTTCAAATCGATTAAATCTTACTGAAGAGCATTAGGTGTGGTGAAATTCTTCTTTTCTAATTTCTTATTTTACTGTTCATATGCTTTTAATTTTACATAAAATTATTTTTTTATAAATTTTATCAAATAAAAGAATCATGTATGTTTCTCCTAAATCTAATCTCTAGGAATGAAGAAAGCAAAATAACTTCTGTAAATATTATTTTTGCTCTTATTTGAAAGTGATGTATCCTTCAGTTTTAAAAATATATTGCTATTTAATATTCTTTAAATAATAGAATGAAAGTAAGTTAAAGCTATTCAATTACTTCAGTTGTACACGTATGACTTATATCAATCATTAAATAAACAAAAATAACTTTTACAAGATGTTTTCTGTATTTTCGATCCCTATCCCTTTCGATTTATGAACCCTATACTAAACATTGGATTTTCCTAATTCTAAGAAATTTTTTCTGTGGATTGCTTTTCTCTGTATGTGCTTAAAATTATTTTTCTTAAGTTTAAAAGATTAAATAAAATCAGCTACCAAAATATCCCAATGGGGACTTGGTCGAAATTGTATTATATGCGATACTAAGTTCACTTGCTGTTATAAATTTCCATTTTTGAATTTTTGAAATAACTTTCTTTCTTCCGTTTAAAAACAACCGTGACAAATGGAGGAATTCCATGATCTAATATCATTCTCAAATTTTCCAAATGATTTTTATTAAATATTTAACTTAACAAATCATTTAAAAAAAGCAAGATGGACTGGATTAACTGATGGAATTTGATTAAGCAATTTTACATTAATATACTTAATTTAAGATGTATAAGAACTTGGCGTATAATGCATTATCAAAATATTAATGTTAATGTTACATGGTGGAACGTTATGCTGGCCTTAATGCCGAAAGAGAATAATGCGTTAAGTTAATATTATTACTTATAAGGATGTATTCAAAGATAGCAATAACTATAGGTTCAGTATGTCTCATATAACTTATATACTAAGCAATACGTTTAAATTATTGATGTGAGATTCATTACTGACTTAAATTCCCCATGTGGATAAACACGTGTTCTAGCATTAATAAATTGAGTTTAAGTTACATTGATGTCAATTAAATTCATGATAAAACAATTATGACAACAGAAGATACCAAAAGTTAGGAGCCTAAATATAGTTTATTGATTATCATGATATTAAACAACAATTACACTATTAATAAAAACCTTTGTTACCTAAGCCTTGTTATGCCCAGTGCTACTCACTCCAACACCAGACTCTGCGTCTGTTCACCTTCCAAGATAAAGTTCTGCAGTGATCTCTCCACTGTTTTTTTTTTGGAGGGAACGTTCTTTCTCTTAGCCTGCGCCAAATATTCAAAATCTCGCCAGCGCATGCGTACTTAACGCAACGGCTGCAAGATTTGGCGTAGATCGCCTGTATTGGCACTAAATCTTCATATATATTGTATTATTGCATTGCAGAGTTATAAAGGCATGGAATGTGATAAACATATACATGAGTGCCTTTATAACAGTTAATACTTAAATGTTGACTTCCATTTAAAAGTGCGTCCTTACAGTATTTTTGAGAGATTTTCAGCCATAACTGATGTATAGGTTTAAATATTTAGGAAGAATAATAATTGTAAAAGCAATTTAATAATTTACAAAACAAAAGTACATTTTAACATAATATGGGAAAAGAAACAACCAAACAGTTAAAATTGCATCTAAGCTTTAGATTTTCTATATATTTTAATAGTTAAAAATGTCCTAACATTTTTCCTGGCTGTATTATGTCACTAGTATACGTGTGAGAGCTTTAGTTATTCAAACTCAGTTTACTTTCTTTCTAGTTTGCCAATCTTCCAGTTGATAGTGTCTGACTGACTTTAAACTATAATTTTGAACTTCAGTTTTTATATACAGTGTAATAACTCCAGTAATTTTCCAAGTTTCCTATCTAACAACCCTTATTTAGTAAAAGTTTGCGATATTTTTCTATTTACTTGTTTCATACAAATAGAAATGAGATTTTATAAAATTTCACAGTATTCAAATATTCCAGCATGTTTTCTAAGATAAAATAAATGCTAGCAATTATTACAAGCACGTGGAACAAAGAGCCTTAAGTTTAATTAGCAGATTTTGAACAAACTCTTGCTCAGGGAAATTGAGAGGAATTCTTGTATTTAAAAGTTTCGGTTTGTTTGGTCTAAATGTATTCGACTCTATTTTTGCCTTTCTTGAATATTCTAACAAAGGGTATTTTAATTCAATATGCTCAGGTCTTGTGGTGCATTTTTATCGCGTTATGTAATATGTCATGTTCAATTATGACACAAATTTCGTGTCAACAGTAAGAAAGGAGAAAAAAACCCTACAAATTTACGAAAGTGTTGGAAGCAAACCATATGTTTTAATATATTTTTTAAAGCAAATTATTCAGAAGGCCGTTTTTCATAAAATTTTAGAACATACGACGAGTGTCTGACAGTGACGTCATTTAGACAAATTGTCCCTTTTTTCATTGTCGTATTTTTTGTACCTCTCCCATATCGGATTAGTATACGAAGAAATGAATAAATTTATTTTACGGTTTGAAAAATATGGAATAGAAAGAAGTAGGGAAAAAAATCTCATTATTCGTTTAAAAGCTGTAGCTTAAAGAAGAAGAGCTTATCGAAAGAATAAAAATAAAACATTGATAGATGGTAAGTAAGGTCTCCTTGACAGTTTGTCAAAGAAAAAAACCTCGACTTTTTCAACGTTAAAGGCTTTCCTACAGAAATGATAAATATTCTTGTGTCGTCTGTAGTATTTACTAGAGCGTCGCCCTGCAAATTTGAGCGAGCATCCGCAAAATCTTACAAATGGAGTCGTGGCAAGATATTTGCACCGTTCAAATAAAAACACAAATAAGTTCCGAATTATTGTCATAATTGAAAAGAGAATGCTTAATATAATTTGACATTTGCTCCTCAAGTATTTTCGTTAAATTGAGATACTGTTTAAATGTGAGTTGTTGTTTAAATTGAGTACTGTTTATTGAATACTAAATTGATATTGTTTAAATTGAGTTACTGTTTCGTCGGTAGTATTTACTAGAGCGCTGCCCTGCAAATTTGAGCGAGCATCCGCAAAATCTTACAAATGGAGTCGTGGCACGATATTTGCACCGTTCAAATAAAAACAGAAATAAGATCCAAGTTATTGTCACAATTGAAAAGAAAATGTTTAATATTATTTTGTATTTGCTCCTAAAGTAGTTTCGTCAAATTGAGATACTGTTTAGAGTTTCTCATTTCTACTTTGAAATTCATTTTAAAAGATTTTCGTACTTTATGCTGATCATTTTCTTTAAACTTTTATGGAGTTATATTTAATACATCAATGAAGGAAAACAAAATTAAATGTTATAATCAGATGCATACAGCTATAGATCAAAAAGGAAATTTAGCATTTGTCTTGTCAATTAAAATCAATCTATATATGTAAAACAGTTCTGTAACTGACTGACTGACATATAACGCACAGACAAAACCGCTGGACCTAAAGGGCTCAAATTTTGCATGGTGATTCTTCTTAAGTGTAGGGGTGCACTAAGGGAGATTTTTGAAAAATTCTTCTTAGATTTTTCAAAATGAAATTTTTAAGCTGTTTTTGAAACATTCTTTACAGTTTGCATTTGAAATAATAATTGGAGGGTTATAAAATTGATATCACTAGAAAGATCCTAAAAAGTCCTTTAAAATGAAAACATTTTCGATCTTTACCTCCATTTTCTGATTTTTGGTGAATTTTTAAAGATTAATTTTTAGAATTTAATTTATTAAATGCTGATTACGTGGTTTCTTTTCTTTTCTTGATATTTTAAATTAATTTATCGTCACGTGCATAACAACGAAATAAATTTACAATTTTTTTTCTTTCTTTCTAATCCTCAGACGATTGGACATTATCCAAAAATATATTAAAATACAGTAAAAGAAATGTTCCACAAACTGTACTATATTAAATGTACTATATTCTTTACAATGTTCTATTAGATTTAATTTGAATATTTTCTTCTACATTATTTTTTCTATAAAAATATTCGTTACGATTTCCTTATAAATATTTTTTTTTGCATTAGTTGCATACATTGACCGTTGTATTCAATTTGAATGTACTCCGTAGCGAAGTACGGGTTTTCAGCTAGTATAAAATAAAGTGATATCGCAATCAAGAGATAAATATAGGGGACTTGAGGCTTCTTATTTGTTAGATAAGTAATTCAAGATAATATTGTAAGAATATTCGAATATTCTAAACTTGTGCAGAACAGGAAAATTTTATAAGATAAAATTTATAGTTTTGCTGGGATATTAATATTTGATTTTCATTTTAGCTGCATTACTTATCTGTTACAGAACATAAATATTTCTATGAATTTGAATCACAAAATCTTCTAAATGCAAACTTTTCTGCGTCTGAATTTATTTAAATGTTTTATATTGTACTATATTCATTTTATTCAAAATACTAGTAATAACAGTTTGGTATGTTTAAAGTACAAGAAAAACAGAATTTAAAAACTTTTAAATGAATCATTGTAGACCGAATATATTATTTAAATCACTCGCAATATTATAGGCTTTGCACATAAGAAATAGCCTTAAAGTCATACATCTTTTAAATATATTGTTCCACTTAGATCATTTAAGACTGCTTCTGTATAAATATCAATGCACATAACGATGTTTGCATTCTACTCATAGAATATGGCTTAAGAATAGAAAAATGCTCTCTCCGGTTGTATATACAATAAAGCAGTGCATATGTTCTTCAAACATTTAATTTGTTAATTAATACCAGGAAACATCAATTGATAAGGATCAGCACATCACTATCTGCAGATCAGGATGAGTATAAGTTTTTTGTATTTTTTTCGTGTACGTTACATTCCAGATCAAGTACTAAACAATTTTACAATGTATAAAATAAATTCTTACCTTTAATAGACAAGTAATAGCGATAAATTGTTTTTTAAATAAATCATACAGACTGAATTTAGCTTTGACTCACATTCAAAAACTAAACTAATAGCAAGCATTGGGCTTTTGTAATTTTTTATATAATATTGTGTTCATCTGCGGGAACTTAACTATGTCCAAAATAAATTTAGTAGTACAATAAAATTTATTCAGAATTTTCTTGAACATTTTAGTCGAAAATTATGTTACAAAAAGGGAAAAAAATATTGCATCTGACTATCGTACTGCGTAGACTTTAAAACGTGATCGTTGTATATGAAAACGAAGACTTTTTCTCAAGAAATTTCACATATACAGGGTGTCCATAATTAAGCTTCCTTACTTTAAAGTTGCCTACAGTCGAAAATATTGTTCAGAAAGTTACGAAATTTTGTGTAGGATATATTGAAAGAATAGTAATTTGTTTGAGCGAATAAAAAAATTAGTTCAACATTTCACCACCAGAGGGCGTTTTTGATGAATTACATATTTAGCCAACATTTAATATAGTTAAAAATTGCATTACAACAAGATATGTTCAACATGACGGCCATAATTTTCATCTACTATTTGAAATCGTAAGATAACATGTTCTACTGTTGACTGCAGTGTGTCCGGGGGAAATGCTGAGAAAATATCGTGAAATGCTGTCTTTCAGATCATGTATAGCTCTTGGTTTATCAAGACTGACTAGATGTTTCACATGCCACCAAAGCAAAAAGTCGCAGGGGCTGAGGTCTTGGGATCGGGGAGGCCACACATTAGAAGAGTGGCGGCTTATGACACGTTCCTCTGTAAAGTGATTTTTGAGAACGTTCTGACAACGAACGCTAATGTATGGAGGAGCTCTATCTTGCATAAAAATTGTGCGTGAAAGGAACTGATGTGTTTTCAGATCCGGAACAATTTTATTCAGTAACAATGATGCATATAGCTCCCTGGTGACCGAGCATGTTACTGGAGCTCTCGGACGTAATTCCTCGAAAGAATACGGGCCGAAAATAAAAAATGCAGAAAATCCACACCACACGGTTACTTTTGGTGAATGCATCAGAACATCTAAGATTAAACTCTGATTTTCTGTTTCCCATATTCGGCAGTTGTGAATTGTCACCGAACCGTCCAAATAAATGTGTGCTTCGTCTGTACAGAGGATATTCCATGGCCATTCTGCATCAACCTCAAAGCAAGCAAGAAACTGAAGTGAGAACCGCTGTCGAGTCTCGAAATCATGTGTAAGCAACCTCTCACAAATTGAAGCTTGTACGGATAATACTGGAGGATATTCCTCATGACCTTCTGGACAGTTGAACGGCGCAGATCCAATGGTTCTGCCACATGACGGACACTGGTACTAGTCTGTTCGTTGGAAGCTTTGTCCTCTTCCACCTGAAGCTCGACCTTCTCTACAGCTTCTGCGGAAACAAGTTTACTTCCTCTTCCAGAACGAATGCTGAAAGAACCATTTTCTTCAAATTTGGCCACCGTTAAGACCTTTAACAGTCAATGGACCTTTCCGTATACCCTTCAAACTCGCGAAATTTTTGTAGAACAACTAGTGCTGAATTATCGTTTTGGTTAAACAATTTTTTTTAATAAAGCTTGGTCTGGTAATCGTAACTATGGCATTCTGATTAGCAATAGCAAGCACGCTGCAAACAAAATCGCCAAAAAAATTTCTAAGTTTTATAACTGCTTCACCTGTACGTCGACAAAAATTAATTTGCATATTTGTTTCTTCTTCGTTCCTTCAAATCTTTTGTCCGAAATTTAGTTATGGAACAAGTTTCCGATCGACTTTGCAATCCCTTTAAAGATTGTAAAATTTAATGAGTATGAGTTATTGTGTTAGGGTGACCTATGGCTAAAAGGATGGTGAAATCTTAAGTAAAGAACCAGTTGTAAATGTCTAATTCATAAAAATTCGCCCTCTGGTGGTGAAATTTTGAACTAATTTTGTTTATTCGCTCAAACAAATTCCCATTCCTTCCATATGGCCTACACGAAATTCCATAACTTTCTGAACAATAGCTTCGACTGCAGACAACTTTAAAGTAGGGAAGTTTACTTATGGACACCCTGTACTTCAAGGTAATATTGATGAGAAATTTAAAATTTTTATATTTACATTAATTGTGCCTTTAAAAACTCATAAACAAACATGAATTTTTAAGAATAATTTAAGTAACTGAGCATAACGCTTGTAAGCAGGTTTATTTTCATGTTAACCGAAAATTTCTTTAAATGTGAACGATATTTGTAGTCTAAATTACTGACTGAATGACTGATGAAGGATTTAAAAATGATGACTGTAAATAGCTCTATTAAAATAGAGGCAGATGGCATACGTGTCATTTAGTCGCAGTCAAAATAGAAGCACATTACAACGAGAATACTTACAACCTCATAAATAGTGTGCATTACCTAATCTTAAAAAGTCGAATTCATCTATTCATAAATAAGTATTTGATCTTAAATTCTTACATCAATTTCTGCTTACTTTATACTAAAAATTTCTGTACAATTTAATGCAATTCCAATCATTTCGTAAACTGCGGTATATTATGCATTATATACATTAGTGTAGAATATTAGAAAAACATATTCTATATATGGCCTGAGGAAAAATTCAAATTTTGTCAATGGTGATATTTAAATTTTATTAATAGTAACCGTAGTAAACCAATCACGACTACTGAACATGCGATAGGAATTCCATAGTATGTTGTACATGTAAAAAAAAAAAAAAATGTGCGGTCGGGGGACCCCCGTCAGGAACAAAGTTCCTTACGTTATTTTTTCAACTCTAAACGTGATTTAATATGTAGATTTCTATTGATTATATATATGTATATATATATATATATATATATATATATATATATATATGTGTGTGTGTCTGTGTGCGTATATATATATATATACACACACACATACACACACACATATATATACACTCAAGAGCCAAAACATTATGACCACCTGTCAATAACGAGTTGGCCCACCTTTGGCGCGCAAGACAGCTTCAACCCACCTTGGCATGGATGATGTTTAAGCAACGGTCCAGATGTTTAAGCCAGATGTACCAGATGTTTAAGCAACGGTCACGCAAATCCGAGATATTGCGAATTGGTGGTCTTTGAACTCTGAGCTGCCGTCCCATGACATCCCAAATGTGTTCTATCAGATTGAGATCCGGTTAGTTAGGCGGCCAGGACATTAACTGGAATTCTGCATCATGTTCCTGGAACCACTCCAACACGATTAGCTCCCCGTGTCACAAGGCTTTAGCCTTGTGACACGGGGCGTTGTCCTGTTGGAACATTCCATGAGGGAGCAACAGTTCGCCTGGAAGACGGCGTATCCTGACACGGCTATCGGCGTGATGAATGACAAACCGTCATTCATCTGACCAGGCAACTCTCTCCCACTAATCCATGGACCAGTCGCGATGTTCCCGGGCCTAGCGCAGGCGCAGTTGGCCATGACGCTTGGTCAGCAAAGGCACACGAGTGGGACGTTTGCTGCGTAGCCCCATATACAACAGTGTCCGTTGAACAGTGTGCTGCGATACAATTCTACTTGGCCCTACATTGTATTGGGCTGTCAGCTGAGCCACTGTCTGGCTCCGGTTTTTCTTCACCATGCGAGACAGTCTCCGACGACATTTTTCTTTGATAGAGTGTGGACGTCCAACACCATGTCGTCCACTGCTGGTTTCACCGTCATTCATCCACTTTGCATAAGTACTAACAACTGTAGGTAGCGAAAAACCCACGAGTCGTGCAGTTTCGGAAATACTTGTTCCGAGCCTTCGAGCCATTACAATCTTCCGTCTATCAAAGTCGCTTAGATCCGCAGCCTTTCCCGTCACACACAGAAGTTTGGGAAAGAATGATTCTTCAGACTCTCCAGCAGCAGTTAAATACCACTTCCACCTGATCACGTGCCTTCCACGTCATCCAGGCGAATTCATTGCAAAATGTAGGGGTGGTCATATTGTTTTGGCTCTTGAGTGTATATATATATATACTGCGCTATTCCCAGAATGAGTGGGAATAGAAACGGCCTGCTCTTGTGCGGGGATTTGAACCACGGTCCTCTCGCTCCGTAGTGCGATAGTCCAATGCGATAACCATTCAGCCACAGAGTCTATTGAGAGAAAGTGCTTCTGGAGGGAGCATAACGCTTTTTCGTTACGTGACGATTCCTGCCAGTTCACTCTACTGTAAGCCACGTAAAAGAACTTCGTTCCCAAATGAACAATATTTAACAATAGAGAAAAATAGATAACTGACATAAAGAATAGAGAAAAGAACAATGCAGAAAACTTTTCTATTAGTTAAAACAGATTTATTTTGTTAATGAAATTTATAATAATATAACTGCGATGTCATGGGAATTTATTTTTCTATAATAAGCAGAATTTACTTACCAAAAATGGTGTGGTTGAATATTAGGAAATCCATTTCTTATTTGCTATAAATACGTTTTAGAATAAAATGCAATAATGTGATTTTAGAAGTTAACCTGGATGTTTCGATTTTTAAATAAATATTTGGAATTTCTCAAAAAATGAATGAATAGATAACATAGAATAAATAGCAAAAGCGTTTTTAAGAGAAAATTCCCCTCTAAGCATAGAACAACTAAAAATCACACCGCATTCGAAATTACCCAGCATGCATCGCTCCTTTTTTACAATGAAGATAATAAATAATAAAAGTTCTATTAGTTTTTTAAAGCTATAAATGTATAAACATATTATTACAAAAATTCTTAAAAATCTAGAAAGTAATTTACCAATTTAAATATTAATCTTTAAGCTATTAATTCTAAAAAAAATATATAATTTTTAAAGAAACAAACAAAACAATTTTACATGTGCTGCCTTCTTTTGGCAGATACGTGAAGCAATGCTGAACAACTGTGTTTAATTTTTTCATGAAAATATTAGTATGTTTTAAAATATTTTTAAACAAATGAGGTCTAGTTTGAAAGAGAAATGTCTGTAATCTTAGACTGTAAAAAGATCAAAATTCTACGATAATTTGTTGGCGAGTTATCGTAATCTGAAAATGATAAAGTCAATATTTCTTGAAAAACTGTGTTTCATTTTTTGATAAAAATATTAGTCTGTTTTAAAATATTTTTAAACAAATGAGGTCTAGTTTGAAATTGAAATGTCTGTAGTCTCAGATTGTAAAAAGATCAAAATTCTACGATCATACTTTGGCGAGTTATCGTAATCTGAAGATGAAAAAGTCAATATTTTCCCACGAAACATAAAATAAAAAGAATTAACACAACAAAGAAATTAAATTAGAAAATGCCCACAGCGCTTGTGCGTGGATTTGAACCGGTGAACTCAGCGATAGATCGGCTGAACGATAGCTCGCGTCCGATGCGATAACCATTCATCCACGGAATCCTTGAGAAAAAGCTACTATGGAGGGGACATAATGCGATTTCGTTACGTGACGATTTCTACCAGTTCACAAGCCGCGTAAAAGAACTTCGTTCCAAAAAATCTATGCTCAAATATATCTCGTTTATTCATTACTAAGTAATAGTTACTTCTTTCTTAAATCTTAATTATATATATTTTGATAACGAAAACAAATAAGAACAATATTGAAAAGAGATTATCTTTTCGGAAATCTCACTGACAATAAAGTTCGCAAAGAATAACTAAATCAAACCTAAGCTGTATGAGTGATTTAGCATACACGATATAATGAGGGAAATCCTTTAGCTTGTGAGGATATGTGTCGTTAATGCAAAAGGGATGACATGCGCTGGGTCGGAAAAACTAGGTTAACGGTTTTAATAACCGATGATATTGATTTATATTTTTTTCGTGGTAATATTAGATTTATTTATTATTCTATTGAAAAGATAGTTGAAATTAAGAAAAGACTTAAAACAAAAACATTTCAAACAGAAATGTTATGTTCGTATCATTTATCGCTTGCGCATTTGCCCAGTACGCTTTCAATTTCCCTTTCTTCTTAACGCTAAGTAGTTTGGAAAACATTTTTTTTATGTAGTTTTAACATTTCATTCTTTTGTTATTTATTGGTATATGGAACTATAATTTATAAATATTTGTACAAACCATTTCTGTAATATAATGACAAAAATGAACACTTTTCAGGGAGAGGTTTCAAGTCTAGAGAGAGAGGCTGCCTACCTGGTGAAATCAGGTGCAAGGTATTTTAAGTTATTCTTCCTGAAAAAAATTATCTTCCTGGAAAAAATTATTATGAAAAAAAAAAAGAGAGTTCGCGTTGATCACCCTATACACTGTTCTATGTTCGCCCGTTACAGTTTTGTTCTGTTTATACTGACTAAAAATTTGAATCTTTGCACACTTTTAAACATTGTTACAAACTAATACGCAGAAGAAAAAAATTACATATTTGCTTCTCCAACATTTTCAGTTTATCAATTGCAGGTTTTAATATTACTTAGAAAACCACTCTCATTTTGCCCAGTCTGACACATGTGTCATTTTGTATTATTTGTCTTTTCCAATGAAAAATCCAATCGATGAATTATGCCATAATGGTGTCGTAAAGCTGAACATCAGTTTTCAATGAAGTTTGTTAATCACTAAAATTACCATCATTAGTTTTTTCGTCAGAATATTCATTTATGTACCCCTCATTAGCTGATACTTTAGGCATCGCAATTTTTTAGCTATTTCTCTTCTATTTGCAGGAGTTATTTGATTTCTGAACCACACAATAAACATCCAATCTAAGGACAGATAAAGGCTCACACACACATTTAATGTCGTTTTTTCATTTAGAAGCCATGTTTTCAATGTCGAAAAATTTTATCATCTAAGTTATTGTGAGGGAAAATCCTAGATACGCTGTATCATTTAAGCCAAGTTTTTAATAGCACAGCTACTTGGTTAACAGACACGCTAATGGTTAAAAAATACCTGTTATGAGATTTGGAGATATGGGTACATTTAAAGGGCGTATTCATGGCAGTTAAACAATTATAATAATTTGAGTTGAATTACAGTAAACTATCTCAACAAATAAAATTTTACTGAGGCGGAATGAATACTATTCTATACTATTCTATATTTCCATGTCCATTGTTTTCTGTCAAATAATAAATTAGTCTATATTAATTAATAATTCAAGTCTTTTTTAATTTAAGAATTTTTTGATTTTGTTTTTGTTAAAATATAAATATAAGTCTAACCTTTAGAAATTTTAAAAATTTTGATCTATAATTATATTTCCAAAATTTATTTCAGCATAAAACTTGACGCATGATAATCTAATTTTCTGCTGTATATCGAGTTGCATATATTAATTAATATTCGAGTCTTATGCTTTTAAAAATACTGATGTGATATTTTATGATAAATTCCTCTCATTAAAAGATTTTCTCTGTGGCGTCAATTAACAACTCTAATTACATGTTTAGATATATGCAGAAATTGTAAACAACATAACAAAATCTCGGTACCTTTTTTTATTGTCAGCAATTACTGGCGGGTATTCTACCCCTCATTTAAAATTCCCTGACGTAAATTATTTCCCAGATCTTTTGCAGCCTTCAAATGTTTCCCTTCAAAGTACCCTTATTAAGCTCAATATATTTACTGGTACACTTCCAATTACTTTAAACCTTAACTTTATGAGCCCAGAATATTAAAATGAATTCTTCTCTTTACTATGTGAACTCCGAGAGTGTTTGAAAATCTAGGTATGCGGAAGAGCTTTACTTTTGTCTGAGAAAAGCGCTCTCGGCACAATAATGTTTCACATTACCCGTCTTAATTATTCTTGTTAATTGTGGACTGGGGTCCAGGTTGAGACCAAATGAATAAAACAGAGTGATATTATCTCTTTACAGCTGGGTTCCTCTATTCGGGAACAGCAAAAAGAAAGGAGATAATTAAGTGGTGATAGAACAACAATAAATCTTAGAATATTGCTTCAGATAATGGATGTCTAATTGTCGACATATTGATCGCTGCAAATAAGTTCCACTGTTACAATTAATACCAATCATGAATCATAGTGGTTTTCAATTCCAAAGCAATGTTGCTTTAGGCATTTTTATTGAAAAGGTTCGGTGTACAAGATTAAATTAATTAATCATGTGTTATTACTCACCCAAGCAAATGTGCTTATTTTTTTAAGTAGGGCGTTATGCTTTTATTGATAAATACTTATAAAAAAACTTAAATAAGCTCGTGAAGAGGTAAAAATAATCATTCGTGCTTGAGAATTCAACCCGCGTGACTTACCTCATTGATTCAGAAATTATGTAAAAATATCAAGAATGTTCTTTATATCGAAATTTCTGTGAAGTTCCAAGTAGTAAAATTACAAAAAGGTAAAAATAAATAATGCATTTTGGAGGGGAATTTGTAGAGCATGATGGATTTTGCGATGCAATAGATACAATAAAACTAAAATACCATGAAAATATATTATTGAATTCGAAAATAAATAAACAATAATAATAAACTTGAAAATAAACAAACAAAACACAAAAAATCACTTTAAACCACAAAATACAACGTTACTCTTATGGTATTTTTATTGTAAGAATGTACACCAACTATATATTAATATTATTTTGAAAACAAATACTGTTTGACCAACAATAGCAAATGCTTTTAAACTATATTGATACACCTATTTTAAAAGTTTATTTTTATTCCATCTAAAATTGAACAGAAAAGTGTTTTCAACGTAAGTATAGGTTAGAAACTTGCAAACATTTTGTTATGTTGAGTTAAATGTACATTTAAGACATGAGTTTGAGTTTAGAATAATGCATTTTCCTTCTTTAAATAGAAATTTAAAAATATATACTGCAGGAAATCAGAATCTATCTAATTTTATTCAAATATTTTCAAACACAAAATAATGAGCAAAATTTTAAAATATAATTTCATTTAACACTTTTTTTCGAGATTAAGTTAAGCTGAATAATGAAGACATCCTATATAGAAAGCTTATATTATAATTTTAAGTAAAAAGATAGCTTCATGGGATCGAAACTTGTATAACCATTTTAATGGTGTTTTAGACATACTTTTCGGATTATTTTCAGATTGAAATGTTTTTAGGAAATGCGTTATATGTTCTTCTATCTGGTTATAGTCCTACAGACACGATTTATCCACCAGCATAAATTTTTCGATACTACACAAAAGTAACCAAATTTAATGTATGCCTTTTATAAAATTACTAAATTATTTTTAAGGCTACATAGTTTTATAATACTAACCAGAATTTCAAGAAGAGAAAACCTTGGAAATTTACTGCTGTACTTTTATGTTCAATAGTTTTATAATGTCTTAATGCACGCATTTATTTGATTTTGCTTACTGCATTTTTGAGTGTAGTAGGATTAAATTTAATTTTTTTCCATTTATTAGTTTTAACATAACATTATTTGAGGAAAAAATAAGACGTTAGATCAAAAATAATGAGGACATTACCATAGAGAGAAGATATGAATTATTTTTTTAATTTCTCTCTTTCTTCAACAAACCAACGTAAAATGTATCTTTGTGGAATTCAAGATTTAGTGAAACATTGTTGGCATCAAATGTGAGTACCAACGTCTTTAAAAAAATATGCTTATGATAAATGGTTTATAAGCCATTTTGCACATTAGGAGTTTTTCATTTATCTGTAAATGTATTAAAATTTCTCCAGGCTAAAGGAGGCCGGAAAAATTTGGGAAAAGTAACAATGCACCTGTCAAAATATTAAAGATATATATGCTAGTCTCTCTTTAAAGATAGCAGTCGAGTAACGAGAACTTATCATTGATACTTAAAGATGAATGCACTCTTGAAATAAAATTTTAAAAAAAGTATAAATCCCAGCTGAAAATTTTTACATTAATATCTGTTTTAATGTGTTCAAACTTGAATTAAATGAAAGCTATTTTGAAACTTCATATATTCTAATTTATAGCAAGAAAAGCTATTCATTCATAAAGCTTAGATGATTACGATTTTACTCTAATTACCAGTTATTTAATATACAAATTTTGACTATGTTCCAATTAAGAATAAATTAAACTATTTTAAATTAATATTCGCGAACAACAAGCATTAAGTTAAACTGAATAATTTAAAAGGTATTAATAAATAAACACTTTTATCATGTCAATCATATATATGTCTTTGCCTCATTAATGTGATAATTGGTTCCATCATTAATAAATTTAAAGCGTCATGGAATTTAATCCATATTAATAACCTGTTTATCATTTTGCCAGAGCTCCATTTAATGACACTGCAGCCGAAATTTTCGCTTCGGTATTTCTCAATAAATTTGACGAGATCATAATTAAGAAGCAAAGTAGTATCAATTATTCACATATTACCTTTTTTCGTTTAGCATTAACTATATGCAGATAATCAGTTATAAATCCAAAAAAAAATAAATATAGAATATTTTTCTAATAAAATATATTTATAAGTACAAGTTAAAATTATCACCAAAAGGTTTAAAATAATACAGTGAGATTCATGACTAGATATAAGTTACAAATCACATGATTTTTATCAAAATATATAAAATAATTTGAAGTAAACATTTACGGGTTTAAACGTGGTAATGAAAACAGGAAAACGTACTTCTGAGTAACAAAATGCATTGAGCACACATTACTAGACCGAGCCAATTACAAATCTATACACCTCCAGTGTCCATCTCGGTTTGAACCTTGTTATGGACTCCTCACCAAGGTATAGCCGATGAGTATGGTCGAGGGAATGGAATTCCAATAGCGGAATTTCTCTAAATATTTACCTGTGAATGACACAGTGCAGTCCTCAAGTGCATTTCGGAAAGGACCATCATCAGTCATGAATTGTGGTAAAACATCTAGATTGCATAAAGCTGGCAAAATACATAGACCACGTTCTGCCATTGCACGATGCCTATACACAAATTGTAGAACTCGTTCATGACCATGATTTCTTCCGAATTGAGCTAGATGACTGCACTCTGTTAAACATCAATAAAAACTTAATGAAATTTTTGGAGTTCCTTTTTCATTCGAGTACTCACTGGCTATGCGTTGCGGAGTGGTCCATTACAAGGAAGGGCCCTCTGTACAAGGCTCTTTGGTGCGCTAGAGGCGTATATATTTACTACACACTTCTGAGAGTTTATAAATCTGCGGCATTATGGCAGATGTTGATAAGTCATTTTTAATGCTTTCGGCAAATTAAAAAGTAAATTTTGTTGTGAAATATAAAATCGCTCAATTAAGTTTTTCAATCCAAATATTCTTTAGTTAATATTCATATTCAAACCCAAGCATATGGCTGGTCTTCAATGAAAATTTTCAGTTGGGACTAAAGTATTCAATTTGGGACCAAGTATTACATCTTTTATACATAACAGCATTTGCCAATACGAATAACTTAGAATTATTTCACAAATCCACTATCAGCTTTTGCCACATTATAGAACCAATTTTAAGTGTTACATATCAACTTCATAATTTTTCGGACATATCAACATCTGCCATAACGCCACATAAATATGATCATAACATATTTTGCAAGAAGTTATTGGAAAAGCACTTCACCACATATGTTTGACAGTGAAAATGGTGAAAAACAGATCCTTAGATTAGGAGACTTGGGATACAATTCCACCTTCGGGGATAGTTCTTAGTATACGCATTTCCGAAATTTTGAGATAATCAAATGGATTGTTTTTCGTTTTCTTTACCCTTTTCATCTGGGGTCCAGGTTTGCCCAAATTGGTCCGCAGATCTTTGTTGTCTGTCCGGCGTCCAGGCCTGTATGAAACATCACCGAACAGGGGAAATCAACCTTCGGATGAGTTTGCAGGAATGGCTACGCAGCCCCGGTCTTCAATTTGAAAAGGGCGTATAGGCGAGAGCCGTGGTCACCGTCATCTTTACGAATTACCCTTTTCATAATGCTCCCATTGATCATTCCAGTTACATTCTCAAAGAACTCACTAATTAATGACATAAAAATGATTACCTATAAAATCATTATAATATCATTAGAGAATCTCTATTTCAATGTAAAGAAAAAGGATTTAAATTTGAATAATATTGCCATTACGGTGACAGAAATATTAATCTTTATTAAAATCTCCTTTATAAAAGCATTAAAAATTACCTCGATGAGTTATAAAACACTATATTCATCTTTAAAATTTTGTTTCAGTGACTAAAATCCCTAATAACATTAATTTAATTTTTCAAAATATTAATTTTTATCAGTAGCTCATTTGTTAAGGTATTTAAAAATGTCTTAACGTTCAGCCGAAAAGCGCTGAATTCATCTTTAATTTTTTTGTTTAAAGCACATATAGCATTCGGAAAATTAATAAATAATTACACGTGTCAGTTCAGTACGCTTCTTTCCTGAAGTCTCTCTCTCTGTTGTGTTATTTAATACGACATCTTTACGTCTAAGAGATGAACAATAGTTATTCTCGTCACCTCATCTTTGTCTAGAGTTCACCGTCTCGAATCCTAACCTTATATTATTTTTTCTCGTTATCGCAACACCGGTATTAAATCTTCTTTTGCATTCGCTCCCAATTTCCCACAAAACATCCCAATGGTGTAAGTAATAGAGAAAGTTTTTACTAGAGGTAATGTTTGTATTATTTTTGTTTTCATAGATATCAAAATTAATGCAAAGTTTTTTATTTAAAACTTCTATAAGAATGCATTAAAAAAGGCCGCAATCAGCTATAGAACTGTAAATTAATATTCAAAATATTACATTAGTTACTAAACTTCATAATTACATTCATTTCGCCTTTAAAACCATCATCAGCATCTCATTTATTATTGTATTTAAAAATTCTACCTTCAGCTGAAAAGCACTAAATTCATGTTTAAAAGTTTCGTTTAAAGCGCTTATAGCATTCAGAAAATTAAGAAAGAATGACACGTGTCAGTTCAGTAGCTTTCTTCCCTTAACTAACTCTAACTGATCTCTGTCTCTCTCTCTCTCTCTGTTATGCTATTTCATAAGACATCTTACGTCTACATCATACGTCTAAGAGATAAACAATAGTAGTTCTCATCACCTCATCACCTCACCTTTCTCTTTAGTTTCTCCCACGAATCCTAATTGTTATATATTTTTTTTCTCGTTATCACAACAACGGTATTAAATCTTGTTTTGCATTCGCTGACAATTTCTCACAAAACATTTCCATGATGTAAGAAGTAGAGAACGTTTTTACTAGCGTTTATGTTTTTCTATATGTGTTTTTACAGAGATCTAAATAAATGTAATATTCTCTATTAAAAACTTCCATATGAATGCATTAAAAATACCTCAAAAATCTTTTAAACAATAAATTAATGTTTAAAATATTGCATCGGTTACTAATATCCATTATTACATTCAAATCGCCTTTCAAAACATTAATTGTTATCAGCCACTCATTTATTATTATATTTAAAAATTCCTACATTCAGCTTAAAAACACTAAATTTAAAGTTTCATTTAAACCACTTATAGTATACAGAAAATTAAGAAAGAACTACCCGTGTCAGTACAGTGCACTTCTTTCCTGAACTCTTTCTTTCTGTGCTGTGCTATTTCATACATCTTTACGACTAAGAGATGAACAGTAGTAACTCTCATCACCTGACTTTCATCTCGAGATCATCGTCACGAATCCCAATTGTTGTTTATTTTTTGTTCTCACTATCACAACACCGGTATTAAATTTTCTTTTGCATTCGCTCACACTTTTTTATAAAGCATTTTCTTGGTGCAAGTGATGGATATTGTTTTTACTATTTTTCTTTTCATAAAAATCAAAATAAATGTAATGTATTTTTTGTGTAAACGTAAAATGCACCTTGCAGATCATTCTTAAAAAAGTTTATGCACAATTATTAGACGTATTTCGTAGTAAAAGAAAATATTTGACTATGGGTATTGATTTATAAATTTTAAATTGTGTTTCCACTACACATTTAAGGGAACGGTGGACCTTTATTTGAGCAAATCTTTTCATTGTAGTATTGATGTTATTGTAAAAAATATATAATTCTGTAGGTAAATAGTAACAAAAGCGTTTTTTCAAGAAAAAATCATTTATGAAGACTCTAATGTAATTTATAAGGGGTAAGTGTGGAAATAAACTTTAAATCTGTTTTTCTCAAAACAGATTTTTCAAGCTTTTTAGATTTTTAAATGCTCCATGCAACTTAATTTATGTTCAAAATTCATGAAACTGATAAGGAAGAATCCGGATACTGTTAACAAAGAAACTGGGTAGGCATTTTACAATTCAACTTCATTTAGGTAATTAAATTTGATTTTTAACTTATTAAATGGCAAAATTTTGATGAAAATTGGGATGGAATTCAGAAATAAAATCTCTTAAAAATTTACTATTCAAGAGATTAAATATTTGATGCCCATATTTGTTTGTTATACAGTTTAAAGGGATTAAATGAAAAATTTATAACTTATTAAAAGGCAAACATTTTATGAAAATCGGGATGGAATTCAGAAAAAAAATCTCTCAGAAATTTACTATTCAAGTATTTAAATAATTGATACCCATATTTGTTTGCTATACAGTTTAAAGTGATTAAATAAAAAATCGAGGAAATATTTCAAAAATTGCAAGGAGCATTTTAAAATTTTATTTAGAAATTTCAAGTTTTTAAAAAAATCTTAAAATTATGATAAGATTTTTAATTTCTTTTAAGATATTCCATACATTTATAGTGAAATCAATATATGTACAAAATTTCGTATCTCTAAGATAAAAAGTAAAAAAAGAAATTAACGTCCACCGTTCCCTTAATACGCTTTGTAGATTATATTTCCTAGGATCAAGTGCGAAAGTACGTTTTTTACCAGCGGTTATGTTTTTACTATTTTAGTTTTCATAGAAATAAAAAATTTATTTGGTGTTCTCTGTTAAAACTGGTATATAAATGCACTAAAAATGACCCCAAGCAGCTATTAAACGGCATATTAATGTTTAAAACATTGCATCAGTTACTAAACTCCATAATTATATTCATTCCGCCTTTCAAAACATTAGCTGTTATCAGCAACGCATTTATTATTCTATTTAAAAATTCCTACCTTCAGCTGAAAAGCATTGAATTGATGTTTAAAGTTCCATTTAAAGCGCTTATAGCATTCAGAAAATTAAGAAAGAATTACACGTGTCAGTACAGTACCCTTCTTTCCCGAACTCTCTCTCTGTTGTGTTATTTCATACGACATCTTTACGACTAAGAGATGAACAGTAGTAATTCTCATCACCTCATTTTCCTCTTGAGTTCACCGCCACGAATCCTAATTGTTATTTTTCTTTTTCTCGTTATCACAACACCGGTATTAAATCTTCTTCTGCATTCGCTCACAATTTCCCACAAAACATTTCCTTGCGTAAGTGAGAGAGAATGTTTTCACTGGCGTTTATATTTTTACTATTTTTGTTTTCAGAAAAATCAAAATTAATGTAAAGCTCTTTATGTAGACGTAAAATGCTCCTTACAGATCATTCTTAAAAATGGTGATGCATAATTATTACACGTATATCGTAGTAATAACATAAAATATTTTAAGTAGGGTATTGATTGATAAATTTTAAGTTATGTTTCCTATACACTTTTTATACGTTCTGTTGATTATATTTTCTAGGAGCCAGTGAGAGGGAATGTTTTTACAAGCGTTAATGGTTTTATTATTTTTCTTGTAATACAAATTAAAAATAGTATAATGTTTTTTATGTAAATATAAAATTCACGTTGTAGATCATCCCTTAAAAGTGTATGCATATTATTGGGCGTATATTCTAGTAACAAGAGAAAATATTAGGGGATGGATATTGATTTAAAAATTTTAAATTTTGTTTCCTCTACATCATTAATATGTTTGTTAATTAAATTAATAAATAAATGTGCAAAATTGATAATAAGAATTCAGTAGATATTCAAGAAGCGATATTTAAGAAGCGAAAAACCTGCTTATGCAATGAATTCAACCGTGTATGTGAGAGAAAATTATTTTACAATTTTTTTTCATAAAAATAAAATTATTTCTGTAAACATAAAATGCACCTTGTAGTCATTCTTAAAATTTGTTCTGAAAAATTATTATACGTATATCGTAGTAATAATAGAAAATATTTGCAGATGGGTATTAATTGATAAATTAAAAATTGTGTTTCCTCTACACTTTCAATAAACTCTTTTGATTAAATATAAATAAATGAACGAGCTAAATTGTCAGCAAAAAATTTTCAGCAGATATTCAAGAAGCGAAAATTAATGTAATGTTTTTTGTGTAAACGTGAAATGCACATTGTAATTCACTCTTAAAAATGTTATGCATAATTATTAGAAATATATATTAGTAATAAGTGAAAATATTTGAAGATTGGTATTGATTGATAAATTTTAAATTGCATCTCTTCTAGATCATCAATATGTTCTGTTGATTAAATTTAATCAAATGAATGGGCTAAATTGATAGCAAAAATGTTTCAGTAGATTTGCAAGGAGCGAAAATTTTTTCTGAGTAAAACCCGTCGTATGCAACGAGTTCAGTGGTTATTCCATCGTAAAAAGGTTCTTACTCTGTAAGGTATACCCAAGATTCGATTCACAAGAATCGAACTTTTGAGTGAATGAATTAAAGAAATTGCTTGAGATATGCTAATTTCGGCAGACGCGCTTAGTATAAATACCATGCAGCGTCATTAATAAAAAAGGGTAAAGGGTATGAAAGGGTTTGAAAGAAGGTTTTGTTAAAGTTGATAGATAAGCGAGAGGGAGCTACGGGGTAAGTAGCTCCAGGTGTTATCTTGCGCTAGTGGTTAGGGGGCCCAAAGTTTACGTGGCAGAATTGCTGGTTGACTTACTGTTCGTGAGTATTGAAAAATATATTGTTCTTGAAAGCTCTATTTATATATCTGTACAAGTAGTACGTATGGATCTTGTTGTTAAAAGCAAAGCCTACATGAGCAAGAATATTCAATAAACATTGTTTCATGTATAAACTGTGTTTGTATTAAATTCATTTAGAGTGCCCCCTAGTATTTTCTATATACTGGCGCCCGAAAGTTTATGTATACCCTGGTTGTCATCGTTACATTTATAACGAACAACATAATTGAAGTTAAACTGTGTACTGTGTACTTATATTGATAAAATTGTTGCAAGTACTTATATACTATTCGAAAATGAGTGTTGTAGAACAAAACCCTGCTAGAAATTTTCCTCGGGTAATTATGGTTCAGCAAATTGCACCATTCGAAGCCACCTTCAATGGCAGCCCCTCAAGCCAATTCCTAAAGAAAATTGAGCATTACTTTCAGCAACAATGCACCCCAGAGGGGGATAAACTTAAAATTGCTCTAGCCGCTTTAAGAGGTAGTGCATTTCAGTGGTACACGTGTATGCAAAGCAGTAATCTGATTTTTGACTATTCGTCATTCAAGCAGCAGTTTCTTAGCGTTTTTCCAAAGACCTTTAATCAAAGTCAAATTGAAGCGGAAATTTATTCGCTAAGGCAACGTGAAGGGCAGTCTGCGCTAGATTTTGCTATGGAAAAGATTTCCAAGTGTGAGGAATATTTAGAAGGAATGACGGAAGCGGTGGTTGGATTTTCTGTCATGCTGAATTTTGGTTCTAAAACAAATCGTACGGCATACTTATGCGAAATAAATGTCAGTTCTGGACCGAGACTTTACCAGATGTTTATATTCTAACGAAAATAAATATTTTTTGACTGTAATGAATCTATCTGCTGATATTGGAAAGGTACATACAGCGAGACCAGCTGTAGTTTGGATTTATATGGGCAGAAAATCAAAAGCTCTATCGAAGAATGAACTAGTGACAAAGTATAGCGAAAAAGATTTGATAAGAATGTCACCCCTGGTCATGTTTTATAACTTATAAGAATATAGTGTTTTGAATGGCTGTATTACTTCGCCATAACTAAATCAAAGTACAAAGGAATTGTGCTAATTAATAGGAAGGTTGGATGTAGGAGAGGGATGCAGTAATTACAAGATGGCCAACAATTTCATGTTGAGCTGCAAAATTAAGAAGACACAAACGACAGAGTTTAAACATGACTAAAAATTCCTAATGATTATTCTTTTAGACTTATTACCTATAAAAAAAAACTTTAATGGACTTAGGGCTTATTTCCCTGGCTTATTGCCATTAGTTACATAGTGTACATTGGATACACTATGAATACCATGTTTAGTTACATAGTGTGCGTCGGATCAGGAGGGCTGCATAGAAGCGGTGGTCGCAGCAGGAACACCTCCGATGTGAACGTCAAGCTTTCGTCTACTAGGAGCATCTTATTCTGGCCAGTGTCAATCGCTGTCTGCTCTCGTAAATTTGCTCTTGTCTGGAGCTCGGTGTTATCACGTGACTTGATGTTAACACCATCTGGAGGAGTTCACGCCAATTCCAGCGCCAATGAGCGCCGTGATTTCTGTGGACAAAAGATTATGTTTGTGGTCTGCGAGGAGAAGGCGATAAGAAGAGAAAAATTGGATGACCGTAGTTGCAACCCTTCTTTGCGGATTAAGTTGGAATTTTGCTGATAAGAAGAGAGACAGTGAAATTGTGTGAAAAGAGTGCTTTTCTCGTGTTTTTCCCGACTGTCTGGGGAAAATACACAAATGGAGGAATTGAAGCCGTGCTTGGGGAAACATTCCCTCATTGCGTTGAGTAGATAAACAGCAATATTATAACTTAATACGAAGGTTATAGAAAGCGCTACGACAGGAATAATCAAAAGAAATGAGAAAAGTGAAGAGAGTTCCGTTTGGATATTAGGGTGGGCAGAAAATGTTTTTTTCTATTTTAGATTATGGGTAACACGAAGAAGTTGCCATTGGCGGCACTAAGTTCGCACAAAAAATTTGAGATTTTTAGGACAACTCCTTGATTTGCCGCAAATGTCTTGAAATTTTGGAAAAACGTTGATTTTGGAACTTTTTTAGCAACATTTTTCGAGATGTTAAATTTAATTTATTTTGATTGTAATTACTTGTATAGTCATGTTTAATATGACAAATTCCTGAATCAGCTCTGATTATACATTATGTAGGCATCTCTAATGAAGACATATCTTCTTTCATTCCCACATATCTTTAATGCAGCTCCCGTCACAATTTTAATGGTTCTTTCAACAGCTTGGGAGTGACTTCGAAAGCCGACTACTGATTCATATAACGTGGATCCTGGATTTATGTTGCATTAATTTTTTTCTGAGGAAAGACTTTTGGTGTTTGGAGACTTTCGCTGATTTTAGGGGAGACCAAGTCGATGGAGTCATAGTTCTCCGTTCCCTTAAAGTTCAGCTCTGAAATCTGGAATTCTTGCACTCTGTTGGTCTTTTTCTTCTTTGAATTGTGACATCTTTAATTCTTCTCCATGATAATCTTCTAATAACTTGGTTATCGTTGCATTGAGACTACTAAATCCTCTAGATGGCCATAGTATCCATTTGTTTCAACCACTGGGTGCACTGTTTTCTTTAGCTCATCCAGGAGAAAAGTTGAGAGTTCAGTAATCTGCCGCACATTTCTAGGTCCGTCTGCGCAACCTGGCCGTTTCCTTATGCCAAACCGTTTTGGAGCATAAACTTGTATCACGTACTGCGCGAGATCTTTCAGAGCTTCGCCAGGATTCGAAATACTGAAGAACAAGAGTAAAATTGTGCAAGCAGTTATGATCCATCTCGATTGCACAGTTGGTCCAGGTTTTCTGTTTTAAATTCCTCGAGAATACTGTGTAGTTGAAACCACAGCATAAATATAAAATAAATGCTATTGATCTGTGCTCAAATAATCAGTGTTTTGCATTTCTGATGTCCCTGCGACAGTAATAGGCTCGAACGAAACAAGACGTAGATTTTTGCTCCCCATTAGTCTATCTCCGACTGGGCTGGAAATGGTCCTAGGTGCGGTGGTTCGTCCGTCTAATTAAGACATTAGATGTCTAAGGGGTAGCTCGTTCCTATGAATAATACAAACCAAATGTTGCCGTTATCTTCTTAATTTGTTCTCAAGACAGACAATGACACAGCTGCTTTTTTCTTGTATTAACAGCAGTGCCATTACACCCGACTGCTATCTGTTGAGAAATGTCCTTTTTGTTCTGGCCTAAAAAATGTGTAATGATTTCGCAATTTCTTCGTGACCGGAACGAGGTGTCAAGTGCTCCAAATATTCTGAACTAAGTTTCGATAATACAGTCATATGTTCTTCGTCTTTCTCTCGACGATGCCGCTTGTCCCCTTTTTTTCTATGAAGACTGTTTTATCTTTTCTACCATCAAAGAATTTGCTTTTAATTTTTCTTCCTTCAAGGTCTTCTTCCACCCGTATCTCATTGGTTTCACCCAAATACTGTAAACAAACACCATATCACCCCCACTCCACAACTCATCTCCTTCCGGACTTGCTGTCAAGTCGTACTGCGGTCCATCAACCAAATATATGACACATTAACTTATCGAAAAGAACAAAAGAAGGAATAGCAAGGCATATAAAAATACAAAAGAGAGAAACCGGTGGAAGATTCCAACAAAACTCACCACTTTTTCCCACTTATACGTGAGAAGACTATAAAAATCGGCTAATTTAGAAGACACACAGAAATAAAAAAATAGATAATCAGAGCTTATTTAGGCATTTCGCCCACTAAACATGACTATAAAAGTAAATACTACCAATAGAAATTAAACTTAAGATCTTGAAAAATTTTGATAAAAAAGTTCCGAACTTATCATTTTATCAAAAATTCCAGACATTTTCGACAAATCAAGGAGTTGTCCTACAATTCTCAAATTTTTGGTGTCAACTTATCGCCACCATTGGCATATTTTCCGCACTACCCATCATTGAAAATTGAAAAAGAAAAAGTTTTTTTCGGCCCACCCTTTAGGATATAAGCTGGTGTATAATTAAGCAACAAGTACAGAAGTGTTACCTGCAAACTTAAAGAGGTTGAAGCAGCTATGAGTATGAAAGTTAAAGAAATTGTCCATTGAATAAACTTATAGAAACCAGGTTATCTGAATATTACTTTTTTTATGTGAACTGCATTCTTCTCTTATTCAACAAAATTTTTTATAATGACAATTTTAATAAACAGTGAATGGTAATAATTTTTTACACATTATAATTTAATGACAATTCCATAAACTATATTTAATTTTTCAACAAATTTTATGTAACATAAAATTTTAAAAGTTTCGAAGAAAATTTTAATTGTAGCAAATAATCTTATTTACTCGATGTAGTAATAATTCAGGAATAAATAAATTCCTTCATTACATCTTTTCCTACTACGAATATTATGTAAATAGTATGTATATATATTATATATATTTTTCCAAAAAAATTTATTTTATCTAGTATTCTTACCTCGTCACTTTTTCAATCCCGTCCGCCTGTGTTATTCTTCACACTTTTCCCTATAGTTTCATATTTATCTTTCTTCTATTTTCATTTGAAGAGGAACAACAGACGTAAAAAGATTCTTTGACAGGAAAAAGTATGAAGAGTGAGTATATATTTTTATTTTCCTGGTTATATTGGAGGACCAGCATATTTCTTGGCAAGTAAAATTTACATATTCCACGTAAATATATAATACTTCTGTTTGAGACGTTATGACAAGATTTAAGGTTTTTCCTTTACCGGCTGGATTCAAATTTCTCCTTTACATATAAACATTTGCTTTGGATTTTTTTTGTTTCAGCTAATAGTAAAAATCCAATAATATCTATATTTCTTGCTCGATGTTAGAAGTTATGATATTTTCTTTATCTGAAAGTTCCGTGTATAATTTTCTGTCGATACTGGTGTTATATATTTCGAGAATGGGACAAGCTGATTTTTTTTTCTTGCTTTTTGTATGCCTATATCCGTATTACACATTGTCAAATATGTAGAGGAAAATACTAATCTATTACTTCTTGAAAAAATATGTTTTACTTTTATATTTCCGTTATTAAAATTCCAATCAATTTTCGAATGTGATTTAAAATATTTTCAAGAAAAATAAATCTTTCATAGAATAGAAAATAGACCAATAACAAAATGAAAATTTTAGCTTTTTCAATTTATATAGTTTGCCTCAAGCTGAAATCTATGCAAGCCTTATTAAAAGATCCTCTATTGCAATAGTTAATGATAAATTAAGATCCCTCTTTACGGTATTGTATAATATTTTGTCCCATTTATAACATCGTATAACAAAATACATTTAGATTCGAATGTCAAAATATTTATGATTTCGTTTAATACACTGCTAAAGTATAAAATATTATGATTACTGAAAATTTCATGCTCACATTTAATTTGGATTTCGGTGACTAGATTCAGATCAATTCCTATTGATGCATAAAACACATTTACTTGCACTGCATTCATTATGTATCTTCAATTTCGATATTTAGAAAAATAGGAATGTAGTTGACTATATAGCCATCCTGAAGATATGAGAAAATTTCAAGCTGAAAATTCCATATTTTAAAGGAAATTGGTTTTAGAGTTGGGGTAAACCTTTTCGGTACTGTTGAAAATATTATTTTGCCTTAAATAACAAAGTCCAGTTTCAATACGCAACACAATTTTGTGTTATACAGTAACTCTGAGAGCAAATTCAAAGGATCTGTTAGCTTTATTTCAAGGACTAGACATAAATAATACATTACAGTAGGATTGACGTATTACAAATGCTCAGTATGTTAGCACATTGTAAAACAAATTGTTAAATTTTTACTTGATTATATTTTATACAATATGCATAACGTAACAGACGTGGAATTTCGAGCGTTTACTTTATGAAACCAGATAATATGAAAGCAGAAAATTCATCGTTGAATTTTATATATTTAAAACTTGCAGCGTTATTTGATTTTCACATACCACTACAATAGTGTAAATTAATTTGACAATGCGATAAAGGGCGAGCTGAGTAGCACCATTCGATTTCCATAACACAGTTATTTTAACAAAACAGATGGCCGGTTATGAAAAATGCAGTGGTGTCACTCTCTAAGATGACTCTTATGGCGAATCCTGAACTATCATTAAGCCACTGATGATGGGTGCTATATAGTCAAGTACTGCTTTTAGTTTAGTAGGTCAGTGAAGTGTGTTGGCTGCATTGCAGTGGAATTTAAAAGTGTAGCATTCGTTAGTAAGTTGAGTTAAATGGGACATAATGATGCAGTAATAGTTTCTAGGTTTAGTGGTGATGATAAGTAGTTTCACCGTTCCGATTATCCCATAAGAAGTATTGCAAAAAATTATAAATTTATTTAATAAAACAAATAAAATACATTAATTTCCCTTTGATATACTGTTCAGGATATAAATATGTAAGAGGAAAGGGAAAATGAAAGGTAGAAGCTCTGTTATATTATATCATTCGGTATGAGAAGGAATATGGAAACAACAAAAGCTTTATACAACTGACATAAAGGCGAATTATACATTTTGCAGAAAATCAGTGAGTCAAAAATGAAAATATTCAATGAAAAATGCAAATTATCTAAATGGATGTCGACTTTTACTTTTAAAAAATTGCAATGATACACTAATTTCAAAAATTGTTTTGGGTGTGTAAGTCTAATTATTATTATTACGAAACACTGTATAAAGCACTGAATGTAGTTCATTCTAAATTCTGAATTGTTAATTTCTCTATGCCATATAAGATCGTTTTAAGATTATCTGTGTTTTCGGATTTTTTTGCAGATTCATGCATTGATAGCCACGGATAATCTAGAAATTGTTGTATAATGATACCTACCTACATATCTTTTACAAAATGATATACTTTTAAGGCAACCGTATAAAAAAACTAGTGTAATGAATGCTGTGTAATTTTTTTACTCTACTTTGTAAATATTTATTTCAAAAAACTAAGCTTCATAAGAGCACAAATTATAAATATTAGATATGTTTCAATTGTTAACTAAAGTTGCATATTTACGATTGTCCTTTAGTGTACTTTTTTATGTATATATTTACGTATGTACGAGTATTTATGATGACGGACAATAAAGGCTTTAGTAAAACATATTTGATTAACGAATCAACTATCTTTGGGCTAAGAAAGATAATTTAAAGGCAAAAAGAAAAACAATATTGTGAGACTCTTAAATAGATTTAATAATAATTGAACTACGGAAATACCTGTAAATCAGAAGATAATGAAAAAGGAAAACTTTGCACTCAGCAACCAGTATTGAATTATCTCAAGAAATCTCGAACTGTATTTAAAACGAATTCTTGAATTATTTTTCTTTCTGTTGACTGTGACTTGGAGGAACAAAAATACTTTTATCGATTACTGCCTTTTACTGAACTAAACATACTTCAAAGAATTTAAACAAAATATTGTCTTTCAAATGTTTTAATTATTTTTGCAGTTGAAATGGTGGTGACGTTTTCGTAACTAAGCATCTTCTGAAATCACGTCTTTTATATTGCCAGCACAACTTCTTTAAGATCAGGTTTTGACGGAAAGTCCTGTAGGATAAAGGGAAATTAAATTAAATGTTACTAGACCATGAGGAATATTGTTGTAGCTAAAATGAAACTTTATATTTTTAGTTAGAGATAATATAGCGATTAAGGTTCGTGGTTTGTAGCACCACGTTTAACTTTTAGTTACACAACAAACACTTATATCTACAGTTTAAAGCCGATTCCAAAGGCTACAAACGTCCATTCTGACAATGGGACGAGTGAGTTTTGACATGAGGTTTTTGATACTGTCCGATACTATTTCATACTATGTGCGGGAGAGCTTGTATCTTCTAGAATGTTACTTTCCCATAAAGTACATTTTTGAATTCTGTAGGGGTAAAATGATTAATAGTCCCTTTCAAAGTGCTAAAAATCAGTAGTTAGAAAAAAATTAACATCCATACATCATGAACATTGTGTTGCATATCTACCATCAGTGATGTTGCATAATGACATAACGTTTTGGAAAGCAACTTAAAAAATAAAAAATAAATAGAGATCACTTATTATAAATATTTCCTTAAAGTACATTTAAGTTCTTTGTATAGACTATGGCTTATATCCTTAAATTTATAGTGTTAACTTTTTTATATTTATGTGTTGCAGGAAAGACGAGTCATAAGTGTGAATACTTATTTCTCGTTTTGCCGTCGAGAATCCAAGATGATGAGAACAAATATTACTGAAATTCTTCATACAGTGAACATTTATACATGAAGTGCTCATGAAATCCTTCATTTTCAGGAATAAGTGACATCGGAAAACGAATCTGTATATAAATTGTCTTTCGTAATAGAAAAGGTAAATCCCCAGAGAGTTTACATGGCCAAGCAGAGATCTATCTTCACTTAATGATTTATGAGGACTCTTGCGAATTTCTGTTTCATCCATTGGAAGGGCTGCAGGACACCGATAAAACGACAGAACTTGATATAGATAGTGAGAGGAAAAAAAAGCCTTTTCACGTAAAAATACTCCTTTTTTGTCCGTCCCAATGCAACCTTCTTCTAACATTTTCTCCATCAATCATATTTTGATGTATGAGTTAAGAAGATAAAAGGAAACCATGGACCTTTCGCAAAGCTCTTTTACTTAAAATACATAGTTCAAGAAATTCGCGTATCGAATTTTCATACAACGTGGACTTATATCGCCGATTCATGGGTAAACTGTAACCGTCTTACGCTGTCATGTTTTATAAATAACATACCCCTTAAACAGTTCCGCCTATAAAATGTCATATTTACTTGACATTCAGCAATGTCAGATAAATTATGCATATGTACCTTGAGTTTCATAAAAAATGCACTGAAAACACGCTTTAGCTTTTACTTAAAGTTTTATTTAGTTATCGGTAAGAAGTTTACGAGCAGCACATTTTTGCCCTAGGAAAGGATTAAGGAGCTTTTAAGGCTTCACTGATTTAATGATCTCAAACTTAATCTACACCTGAAGCGTTTTTACGGGAAACCGAAATTAATATCCTTCTCAGTTAATTTAAGCCTCATGATTAAAATGCGACACTTTAAATTAATAATTGCTTTACTTGTCTAAATTTGCATTACTTCGCTACATTAGATATAACTTGTAAGTGAAAAGGGGAAAAATGTATTTAAGGAGGTAAATAAATTAGTTGCTGACATTGTTCAGAACTTTAAGTAAATTATCAAAATTATTCTTCAGAAAAATAATCGTGGTTTTGGTAACGCATGTTGGACACAAAGATTTAGTTCTTTAATGTATCCCGATTGTTTGATAAATAGAATAATCTTTATCTTGAATAGAATAATCTTTATCTAATCTTTATCTTGAACAATAAAATTGCTTGGGAATTATACACCTCTGTATGTATTACCGATGCTCAGTAAATTAACTTTCTCTTTTAATAGAATAATGCCCAAAAAATCACACTTTCAAGAAAATTATTGGTGTCAATCTTTATTTTCGAATTTAAATTATTTTTTATAGAAAAATAACTGACTTCTTTACCATGTTAAATGAGTGTATTTCAGGTATATATAATTTACAAGGAAAATATAAATTTCAAAAGACTGCTTAAAATTACAGCTGCCAAAATTCATTATATTCATTACATTAATGACGATTAATTTTACATTAATAACTATGCATTTTTCTATGGTTTTCCTTTAAAATTTTTTCGTAGATGTCCTCTATTTTTTTTAAGAATTATTTTTTTTAAATGCTAAAATATTTAATTTTTTTAAACATTTTTTTAATATTTAAATTAATGATTTTAATATATTTATAAACATATAATTTTTTATATTTATAATTTTACTGCTTTTAAATTGATTTCATTTTTCTGTAATGCCTTCAAATTTATATATATACCCAACAAACACAGAAGCATCGGGCCGGGGTCGGAAGGTTCCGGCCAGCCGATTTCACCACTGCCGGGCCGGCGCATTAGGTCAGTATCGTTTCCGTCACGGCTGTGTCCTCTCGCCCGCGACTACCCCGTCGACTGCCGGGCCGCTTCCGGTAGGATTCGAGCCATCGTTCATCCGACTACGAACCGTTAGGCAGCCGCGATTAAGCCATCGATGCGGACAGATAGCCGGAACGTAACCGGAGGTTGACGGGCCGGTTACGGGAGCAATAATTGGTGTCGACATACCGTCATCTACCCATCTCGTAAACAGCAATGTGCCGTAGGTCCGGGCATCATGCCAGCATTCTACCAGAATCGGACCGCCGGCATTTTTTCTAAGTTTTACGTAGGACCCTTTTGTTTATATGCTTTTTATTATTATTTATTTCATTGACGATTAACCTCTGATATCAACCCTTTCACTTTTATTATTTTTTTTGCCTTCATATTTCTAGCATTTTTTCCAGTTTTGCCTTATGTATTTTTAGGTATTACCAAATACTGATCTTTGTTATTACCTAAAAATTTGTATATGAATCGCTAGTTAACTTGTTAGAACAAAACCTCATTTTGCATTAAGATACATTTACCCAAATTTGAAAGTTAAGATAACATTAATACCAACCATTAAAGCTAAATCATCTTTCCACTCGATCTAAGGTTACAGTTTGTTTTTTTTAAATTTAGAATGAGATTATAGTACGTAAAACAGTACTACTTTAATAATTAACCCAAAAAATTTGTACTTCCCCAGTATAAAATTTATTAACATAATTTGATAAATTTATAAACATAAATTTGATACATTCTTCTAACCTGAGTAATGTGTAGTGTGTATGATGAAGCCCATCTTTGTGAGCTTGTGAAAACTTGCTCAGAATTTATTTAAATTATTTTTTGGTGTAGAGTTAATAAATGCTCTACAGATAAGAAAATTATTTTTTGCATAGTTTTGTGAATTAAAGAGTAATTCATTAAATTCTTATGTCATTTTAAAAAAATATTTTCTTTTCTATTATATTGGACTTAATATCCAACACTTGATAGTACTATTTTTGAGAAATAGTACTATGATAGTAATATCTTCTATTGTAATTTTGAGAAAAATTATACACACACATGTTTTTAAATACAGAAAAGAGCTGGTTTAAAGTAAAATAGTTTATTTAGAAAGTACATAGCACATTTACACAATTTTTTTCTATATTTTCTACAAAACAGGATCCTTTCGCTGTACCTCTGGCTCCATCTTTACAGCATCTAGGGAAAAAAAAGAAAGAGAAAATCAGTTCATAAATTTATGTGAAAGGAAAATGACTCCCATCCCCAGATATAATTTATGAATCAAAAGAATTTATTTAAATTATTTTTCTATGTAGAGTTAGTAAATGCTCTGCAGATAAGAAAATTATTTTTTGCATAGTTTTGTACATTAAAGGGTAATTTATTGTTGTAAAAATAGTTGATTGTTGAAAGTAGTTGAAAAATTCATTGTTGATAAAGTAGAATTAAATAAATCCAATTAGGAAATATAAATTCTGAGACAGGGGTTTAAAAAAACTTGATACAAAACAGCACCCAACACATGAGTGCAGTTTTAAATCTGTTGTCATTTTATTGATAACTACTTCCAAGAAGTAAATTCCTACCACATTTTTTTTGTAAAACCAATTACATACTGTGAAAACTACATCATGTAAAAAATATTTACTTGATTAAATATATATACTAATAGAAAATAGTTATAAAATATTTGTTAAAGAGTATTCCCCTTTTCACTAAATTTCTCTCTGTACAGTAGAAAATCCAACCATGTCGATTAATTTGTTATTATAGATATAAATAAAATAGGGTAGATTGCCTTGATAAGAGTACAATTAAGTTTTTAATGTTGAGCATAATTTCAGCTCAACGTTGAAAGCTGAATCAGAGACTTGTCTATAATGACACCAAAATTTCCTCTTCACTATTGACAATAATGCTGTTGAAAGTAGAGAAACACAAGAATAAAGATTGAATGCTAAGTAAAACATTAGCATACAAAATCTTAAATTTCTAAATTTGATTACAACATGCCATAGAGAGCATTAATACAGATGCTGGGTCAGATTTAGAAATTTAAGATTTTATATAGTATTCAATCTTCATTCTTGTGTTTCTTTACTTTCAACGTGAGAGTGATTCTCGATAGTGAAAAGAAAATTTTGTTGTCATCTCAAGTCTCTCAGTCAGCTTTCAATTATTGTACTCTATCAAGGCATTCTAATCTATTTTATTTATATCTGTAATAACTAATCATTTAATTGACAGGATTGAATGTCTTACTGTACTGAGAAATTTAGTGAAAAGGGTGAATACTCTTTAACAACTAATCTATTACTATAATAATGAATAAAGTAAAACTTTATTATATGATGTAGCTTTCACAGTAATTGGTTTTACAAAAATTGTGGTAGATAGTAATTTGGGATACTAACTTCTGCATAGTATTTTAATAGAGCATATCTTTTGTTACTTAATTGTCAAATTATGGTGGGGATCTGTGTATAAAATATTTTTTTATTTGTGAGCAGCTGTTATTAGGGATAACCACAGTAAAAAATTATTCAAAATATACTATTTAGATTCAATAATTATTAACAATTGTTATGATATATTGTTTGATTAGTCTAGGTTAATTTGAAAAATGAGGTGGGTAATATTGACTAGCTGTCAATGTTGAGTGAAATGGCATAGATTATATTATAAAGCGTGAAAAAACACTTAGACTGTTTGAACCAAGCTTCTAACCCAAATTTAAGTTTTTAAAAAAATATTTTGCTAATGAGAGTATTTTCACAGATCTTAACAATGGAATAGAAAACCCGTATAGTCAACAAATTCATGGATAAACGATTCAGTTCTAAAAGCAAAAAGCCTGGTTTCTGTATACTGTTGTAACATGATTATTATAAAAGTATACAGAAACCAGGCCTTTTGCTTTTAGGGCTGCATCTTTTATCCATGACTTAGTTGACAATACAGGTGTTATGTTCCATTCCTTAGATCCATGAAAATATTTCCAATTTTAAAAGTTTCATTAAATTTTTTTTAAAATTTTGGTTAGAAGTTCGGTTTGAAAAGTTAAAAGTATTTTATTGCACTTTGTAAAATAATCTATGCTACTGCACTCAACATTGACAGCCAGTCAATCTTTGTATGCTTGCATCATTTTTCAACTTAACTTAGATAAACCAAATAATACACCATAAAAAAACCTACACACTTGCAAACATAACCTTATTATAGTCAACAATTATTTAATAATTAACTGAACCTAAATAATATATTTTGGAATATTTTTTTACTGCCCTTATCCTTACACTTTATAATAACAGCTGCTCACAAAAATATATTTTATGTGACAGATCTCCACCAAAATTTGACAATGAAATAATAAAATTAAATACTAGGCAGAAGTTAGTATTCCAAATGACATTCAACTACCTATTAGCTCATCAACGAATAATCTAATACATCTAAAAGCAATATTATTATTATTATTACTTCTGTAAGGAATTATGAATGAACCTCTAACTACTTCTCATGAAATTCTGATAATTAAATCAAAAAATTTTTAACATTAACTATCAAGAGTAAAATAACCCTTGGCATTTTATATCTTTATAATATAAAAATATAAAATTTTTTTTGGTAAGCAGTTATGATAAAAGACTTTCACAAGAGTCACGGTTAACTGAAGTCCCTGAACTGCACTTTCAGACATACCTAATACTTTAATAACATGCTTGCCAGTTAAAAATATAATGAATAAAGGAAATCAATATCAATCCACAAATTACTGCAACCAAAGTTTATGAAAATGTTCGGATTAGCGTATAAAATATACAAAGAGAAATTTGAAAATTTGAGTTGTTTATTAATTAAGAATTATGTAATAAAAATATTTTTTATGGTTTTTCATAGAAAAATTCAAATTTAAGTACAAAAAATAAATTTTAAAAAAATATATTATCAACTTTGTGATTTTGCCCACAAGTTCACTGCTGAAAAAAATAAAGGATATCTAGAGAATAAAAAAAAAAATGGGTTCAGTGAGGTTAAAATGAACTTACAGATTATGAATCGAGCACACTGCCAAGTGAGTTGTGGAATCTTTTCATGGAAATCACAATGTGAAGATGGATTCCAGTTTCAGAATTCTGTAAAGAAACCAATATTTTCTTACAATGCCATAATAAAAATTAGAGTGATTTGTGACACCAAGAAGCATTGAAAAGCAGAGTTCATTATTTATTTATTTATTTTACAAATGCCACACACTACCAAAAATAGCACCTATGCAATCAGTGCACGTGCTCTCCAATACTTCTCAACAAGATCAGTAAAACATTTTAGTGCAGAGCACTCGTCTATTTGCTTATCAGTGAAATAAAAAAGGTAGTATGACCCCCTTACATGTATACTTTGGACCATAGGCGTAGCGTGCTTCTAACATTTGGGACGGATACAAATTGAATTCAGCTAGGGCCCTTCTCAGCGCATTGACTACCGATCAATCCTTAAAATTTGAAATATGATTTTTTGAAATTGAGTAACAATAGAATTGATGTTTGAGTAGTATTCAAAAAGTTATACAATGAGAAAAATAAATGTAATATAAATAAAAGAAGAAAAAAAATGTAGCATGCTTCTAACATTTGGGACGGATACAAATTGAATTCAGCTAGGGCCCTTCTCAGCGCATTGACTACCGATCGATCCTTAAAATTTGAAATATGATTTTTGAAATTGAGTAACAATAGAATTGGTTTGAGTAGTATTCAAAAAGTTATACAATGAGGAAAATAAATGTAATATAAATAAAAGAAGAAAAAAAAATGTAGCATCGAATTTTTGTTATGGATCATATCATTGTTAAAAACTATGTTAGGGCTAAAGACATAATCGGTATTTTCAGTGTCACAGTTTGAAAAAAATGGGAAAAAACCAACTTTTTAAAAAGTTTTCTACAATTTTCTGATTTAACTGAACCAAAAATTTCTCCTCACATGAATTTTCAAATCAGATTAAGTGAAAATTACACATAATGGAATATGCACTGAGCATATAATTTAATACCAAAAATTGCCTGGTGATTAAAAGTTGAGAAGTAATCAGACTTTCAATGTGCTGAATATGTTTAGCACAATATTTAAATAAGACTTTAATATACATGAACTAGATTACTACCTCGCAAAACTTCCAAGAAACAATTTCAACTAACTATTGTATAACTTTCCATATAATTTGGCTTTCCATAAAACTCCAACTGATGTTCAGAATCAGTTGAGTTATTTTTCAGGCACAACTTTATCAACATATTTAATTATGAAACTTTGAGAAAGTAAAGACAATTTACAATGCATTTCCCCCCATTTTTTAAACAGCTAAACAAGATGCTCAGTGGAATTTTAAAAAATTTAGTACAAATTTAGTACAGGATCAAAAATATAAAATAATGGTCTATTAGGATTTGAAGGATGATTATATACTTAAACAAGGGGGGTAGCAAAATAGGATATTGTTTAATAATAAAGTCAGTTGTTCAGTCAAGAAGTCAATTATTGTATTTTGATGATCAGAAATTTTATGTCTTAGAACATCAAGCAATTCAATTACCACATTTAATACATTTTCACCATCACTCATTACTGTTTTCATTTAATCCAAATTCTTTATATAAGTATTAAGACTTAAAATGGAATAAACATGTTTAACAGAGAGAAAAATTTATGGCATGCATAAAATTAAATTTTACCAAAATTTAAAATTACTTAGCCCATTAACTAATGATCTAATACATCCAAAGCAATTTCCTTTTTACTACTTCTGTAATGAATTATCAACGAACCTCTAACAACTTATCAGGAAATTCTAAAAATATTTTTAAAATTTTAATGTTAACCATTAAGAATAAATAAAGCTTGGCACTTCACATTTTCATAATATAAATATCATTTTTCTGTTATTATAAAAGACTCTGTAAACCAGGCGTTTTGCTTTTTGGAACTGTATCTTGTATCCGTGAATTCATTGATTATACAGGAGTTCTATTCCATTATTAAGAAAGGGTTATTTCATTCACTTATCAAACACACATTTTGATATAATAAACCACAACTCACAATGGATGTCTTATCTACAATTTTATAAACAAACTTTGTCTATGAACACATTTTATATTTTCTAAATAAACCTTGGCATTTTATAATTTTATAATATAAATCTCTTTTTTTGGCAAGAGTTAAAGTCTTTCACAAGAGTCGTGTTAAATGAAATCCCCGGACTGCACTTTCTCACTCACCTAAAACCTTAACAACAAGCTTCACAGTTAAAAAAGAATAAATAAAGAAAATCAATATTCTATCCACAAATTATTGAGACCAAAGTTTATGAGAAAGTTCAGATTAGCGTCTAAGTTAAAAAAACTAATTTGAAATTTTTAGTTGTTTAATAAATATTTTTAGTTTTTTTCATAGAAAAAATTTAATTAGTTTAAAATAAATCTAAAAAAATATTAAAAACAGTGATTTGGGCCACAAGTCCACTGCTGAAAATAAAAGTATATCTCGAGAATAAAAAAAGGTAGGCTCAGTGGCGTTAAAAACTTACGCAGGTTTATGAGATCCAAGTGGTATTTGTCTTTCAAGCCTGAAGCTCTGAATAGATTCCAGTTTCAAAATTCTGTAAAAAAACCAATATTTTCTTATAATGCCATAATAAAAATTTAATGTTTTATCAAACCAAGAAGTATTGAAAAGTAGAGTTCTTTATAAACTTGCTTATCACTAATATAAAAAGGGGAAAAGAAACTAATTTTACCCTTTATATATATATATTAAGCCAATAAGTTCACATTTATTTTGCACAGCATGACAACAAAATAATTTCCAAAAGACCTTTAGAGATGAACAGCTTATAGATAGTTATTGAGAACATTCTCAGATTTATAAAAACTCTTATCGTACAATATCTATTACAATAAAGCAATTTTTTGTATGTACACATTCTGATAATCTACAAATCTATATACTTATAAATATATAATTTAAAAACATGGAATGCAAATTAATAAGTTAAGAAACAATTTATGTATCTAAATAGTCTATTTTGGAATAATTTTCACTGCCATCATCTCTAATAACACTGATAAAAATGATTTCAAACACGATACAAATTAGAAAATTAAATGCACGTGGCATCTATATTGACACAAATTTAAAACTCTAAACTTCTCATTACTCCAGAGGTTCTTTGAATGAATTCAGGAATACAATGGAGTTCACATACATACAAAAATTAATAATTCTTGAAAATATATATACACTCAATTGCAAGAATATATACACTCAGTTGCAAAAAGTATGCACCATTATGTTATTCCTAAAGAGTGAAATTGTTTTATTTTATATCTTCAGAGAGAGTAGAAATATAATCTAAATATCAAAGCCAGTTCAAAATATTGATTAATAGCAATTGAAATTCAAAATGTTCCTTAAATAAGCTTTTTATTTAATGAGATATTCAAGATAAAAAAATGCTCCAATATTTGCTATTGTTTCAATATTTACTTGACATGTGGATACTGATTAAACAATATTTTGATCTGGTTTTGAAATTTTGAATATATCTTTGCTCTCGATAGACATAAAGAAATTTCACCCAGTAGGAATAACATATACATATATAGCAATTGAGTGTACACATAGAACATTATAAATAGAATTTAAAAAAAATTATATTTTAAGGCTATTAAGATTATACATGAAAAATACCTATTAGTGTTTAGCATTTAAATTAAAATATATAATTATACTAAATACATTCTTTTAAATTATGAACACAAAAATTTTAAGAATATTTGTTCTTTATTTCTTTATAATGTATAAAATGCAGTGTATTTTATAAAGTTTACTCAAAACACAATTTGATAAGGAATTCAATAGATCCTTTTGTATGATTTACAAGTTCATTTTTAGAATCTTTTATAATGTGGAACGTTTTTGAATCCATCTTTTAACATTTAGACATGGATAATTTGTTGCCTATTGATACCTGGCAATAAGAACATTGTAAAATATATTTAATAGGAAAATGGACAATTTTTCCACCATTGAATACTATGCATGAATTTACTATGGAGGAATCATGTGTAACTGATTTATCAATCCAGTAGTAAAAAAATGTTTAATTTGGATTAACATATTAAAAAAAATTTCATTATAATTTTCTTTCAAATTTCTTTAAAGAAATAAAATGGAAAATATTATACTGGAAATGAAAATACATTTTTACTTTTCAACTATGTAGATTTGGAATTGATATTTGTGTCATGTATTTTATACTTTCTAAAGGATATAAAAATCTAAATAGTGCGTACAAATTACAATTCTAAATATTAATTTAATTAGCAAATACTTAAGACTTTCACAAGAGTCCATTTACTTCCTTTGTCCATCTAAAATATTAACTGAAACACGAATCTTAAATTATTCCGAAACAAAATGTTTTTATTTATACATACGAAAGTGCTCGTAAGTGCCATAAGTATTGCTAATTCAATACACTCAGTTCAGTAGAGTTTGATCTGAAATATGGTCAATTCATATATAACTTGGATTAAAACACTATCTTATAACAGAAATAGAATAATGTTCACTATGTAAGGGTGTTAAATAAAATCTAAAGGCAATAATTTAAGACTAACGAATGAAACTTACTTGTGGATTAATTTCAACGAACTTGTAATCAATCTTTAATGGCGCCTTTTCAATCACGTGCAACTGAATGTCCAATCAGATGACACTAGTGCATTGTAGTATGACGAGGCGAAAAAAAAGATGGTTTGAAATTTCATTATGCTATAGCTTTCAAAAGCTGCCTTTTGGTATTGAATATAAAATTTTATTGCTCTACTGAAATATTTTTCAGGTGCTTCAAAATAGATATTTTTGTGAAAAGAGATAAAATTCTTTTTTTCTGTTTATTTTATGGTATATTAAATTAATAATATATATTTTTTGTAAATAAAATATTCAAAATATTTTTACAAGAAACTTAGGTATTTCTAAGTATTTCTAATTTTTAGATGTCATTACAGAACAACTGATTTTGTAGAATTTCGCAATTTTCATCATCTTAATTTTACAGTAGTATATTCTTATAATACACATTGGAATGAAAAAAACAATTTTTAATTAACGGACCTTAGTTAAAATAAACAAATCACATTTATTTAGAAAAATATTAATGTAATGTCTTTAAAGGCAAAGTGTTATTTTGAAATAAACATTCATATTTTTCAAAAGTCCATGGTAATCATACATGGTTTGCTTTACTTATTTCACTGACACATTGAATTGCTTTCTGTTTGTCATCAGAAATATGCCTCTTCATAGGAAGTCCTGTTACTTTAACATCATTCCATTCAATCATATCAATATAATCCTTGGCATCAAAGTTTATACGTTGAAATAAAAACTTTTTGATGCCACCTTCATTTTCAGCCCTTGCTTTTAGATTCCGGGGTAATCCAAGCTCTCTCTTACATGACTGCGATCATCTGATATCATACAAAGGACGAGATTTTCAGAAGCAGATTTCTGGCACTGGAAAATGTATATAAGATAGCATAATAGCATTTTTCAATGACAACAACCAGAATTTAAACATTACTGTAATTGGAATGGGTGGAACTGCCGTGAACACTGGATTGAATAATGGTGTGGTTCGTTTCTTTGAAAAGGAATTAAGAAGGCCACTGCAGTGGTTGATTTGTCTATTTCATGGAAATGAACTGCGCCTACGTCCTAATTTGGAGGAGAAATAGGTAAACAACTAGAAAACTGCTATGAACTTCCAGTAATTGAATTATCACCTATTGAAAATGGCATTCCATTACTAGAAATTAAGGATGATTTAAGTGTGGACCCAAAATATTTGTTAGAAATGTCTAATGCAATCTCTGTTGGAAGGTGCTCTTCTGATTTGTCTATGAGAAAACCAGGAAAACTTTGTTATTCATGATAGCTTACATTAGCAAACCGAATACTTCACTTGTATGTGGGAACAGAATGTACTGCAAAAAAAATCTCCGAATACTGACTGAGTACATTTTGTAAGTATATGCATCTGTTTCGTTTCACATAAAGCTGAAACTATCTTATATCCATGGATCGAAGCACTTGTGGAAACTTGTAAGCTATTCACGTTACCTCCATCAGACTCTTAAAAATGTAATTGACCCAGTCATTCAAAGAAATTCGTACTTCGCTGCTTCTGAAAATCTCCTCTTATGTATGATATCAGTTGATCGCAGCCACGTAAGACAGCTTGGATTACGCCGGATTCTAAAAGCAAGGACTGAAAAATGAAGGGGGCATTGGAAAGTTTTAAGTTCAACGTATAAACTTTGATGCCAAGGATTATATTGATATGATTGTACGTAAAGATGTTAAAGTAACAGAACGAGGCATATTTCTGATTATAAACTAGGAAGCAAAATAATCTGATCAGGAGAGTCAACGTACTGACTTCAGCAATTTTCCATGTCACACACAAGCAGTAGAAAGGATTGTTAAATTCGTTACCGAGTCACCCTTACCCGTCCGTGGCACTTCTGCAAGAGTTGCATTGATAAAAACGAAAATACATTCTCAAAAGATAATGCCAAAATTTAATAATAAAAAACAAAACAAAACACAATTCAATGTGTCAGTGAAATAAGTAATGGAAACCATGTGTGATTACTATGGACTTTTGAAAAACATGAATTTCTTTTTTTTCAAAATAACGTTTAACATCCCCAATCTCAAAGAACTTTTTAATCTTATGCACAGTAAGTGTGCGTTTAAATTTTCTTCTACACCCACTTTTGATTATATTCCTAAATCTGAAAAAGTTAAACCTCTGAATCAGGCTGATGAGCTTAAAGCAGGGTGTTTAACCTTTTGCAGCATCTGGGCCACATGGTAAATTTTTTCAAGTCAGGCGGGCCGCATAAAAAAGTCAACTACATTCAAAAGTTTAGTTTTATTATGAAAATGAAAAATACATTGTATATGTAATGTATAAAATATTATAATCTTGGTATGCAATGTGATGTGGTAATTTTGAACGAAATCGAACATAATGTGATTTTTTTAAATTTTGGTCTAAAGCGAATTGCTCTCGACTCTAACTTAACTAGCATTAATGATCGAATCAATCTCTCAAACCAATTTTCTATCCTAGGAAACTGTCGTAATCCGGAGGAAAGAAATTCCCGCTGCTAATGATGAATTTCCTGTTAGGCGGGAAACCAAACCTGAGCCATGTTTTTTTTTTTAATGGCGGAAGGGTACAAAGATACCCTCAACAAAATGTACAACCTAGTCAAAATTCAATATCCCAAATCAATTTCATGAAACTTTCTCAAAATCTTATCTGAAAACATTACTGCAATTGGATTAATATCGGACCTTTCAAAATTACTTAATTTACTTACGCATTGAATTTTTTTGGAAAAAAAATCCCAAAACCGAACGGCGACTTAAAAATTAAAAATTTATGTTCCGATCTTAATATTTCAAATCTTACCCAGTCCATTAATTGTTCACAGGTTAATTCTGATAGTGTTATTCTGATAGTGTGGTTTCTGATAGTGTTTAACATTTTTCCTTTATTTTTCTGTTCCATGCGAGGCAGTTTCCTCTTATTGAAGTTCCACACTTGATACCCTATCAGGGAATGCTGGTGTGGGGCGTTCGTTTTTGCTTCCCATGCTTCAGTCCTCGGTTCGATCCTGCAAAGTGCAGTTCTGTTATCTGTACTCACGGATGTTCAAACCTGCCAATTTAATTTATTAAATATAACTTACTTATTATTTTAAACTTAATTGCCTTATTTTTTATTTCTAACATTTATTTAAACTAATTTTTTTGCCTTTTTTTTTCTTATTGTAAATATTATTTCTCGTATCCTGATTCAATTACAAAAAAAAACAATGTAATATATATTCTTCAATGTACGTACTGAGGATAAAGGGTCTTATTTTTTGATATTTTTTGGTGTCTCATGACATCTACTGTCTATGTCTCTGACATTACATTACATTAATATTTTTCTAAATATGTGTGATTTGTTTATTTTAACTAAGGTCTGTAAATTTAAAATTCTTTTTCTTTCATTCAAATTTGTATTATAAGAATATGTTACTGTAAAATTAATACGATGAAATTCGAGAAAAAATTCTACAAAATCAGTTGTTTTATAATGGCATCTAACAATTAGAAATACTTAGAATATGTAAATTTCCTGAAAAATATATTTTGAATATTTTATCTACAAAAATATATATTATTATTTTAATATAATATAGAAGAAATTTAAAAAAATACAAATTTTATCACTATTTCCTCTCTTATAAATAAAGAGTGGTGAAACAAGGACCCATTTTTAAGTAGATATTTAATTTCTCCAGTAATATATAAAATTGAAACTAATTTTCATCTGTTTTTATAAGCTTCTAGGGAGTTAAAAACATACACACAGAATACAATCTTTACATACAAGGAAAATTATGTGAATTTTTCACATAATACAATTATACAATTTCACATAATACTTTTCACATAATACAATCTTTACATACAAGGAAAATTATGGGAATTTTCCGCGTAAAAGAAGTTTCACAACAATGAAATAAATATTTTTGAAAAGTCTGTTAAATTTAATCTTCGCCTTCCCTTTCAAATCCATAATTCTGATGCAGATATCTGTTACTTGTGGTTACGAATCGGAGGTACAGTTCCGGGACGATGCAGGGTAAACGATTTCGGTGCGATTCATATCAACCCATAACAGGCCCTGAAACACGTAAACGGAAAGCGTTTCCCCTTCGGAGGTTCGTAAACAACCCGCCAGTGGCCCGACAAAATTCTCCCGTACTTGTCGTTCAACCGGTGCCTCCAGCACTGGCCCGATAAGCTGCCGTCAGTCCTGTGTTTGTTGGGTATATATATATATATATATATATATATATATATATATATATATATATATATATATATATATATATATATATATATCTATATCTATATCTATATCTATATATATCTATATCTATATATATATATATATATATATATATATATATATATATATATATATATATATATATTTTTTTTTTTTTTTTTTTTTTTTTTTTTTCAATTGTATTATTTACATAAAACTCGCAGAAAACGCAAATCAGGCAGACACAATTTATTAACATCTAGAATAAAAAGTAAGAGGGGTGTCTAGTTTCCTACTCATCGGGTTACCTTCATCAGGTTGAGTCGCCTTCGGTGTGATTTGTCTCTATGGAAAAAATAACAGAGAAATGATTCGATTATTTCTTATTTCACTAAAATATTTGTCATTTTTTTGTCATGTAAAATAAATATGCATAAAAGAATAAATGAGCCGACTGCATGTACTCCCATTCTGTAAATTATGAATTCCATTCATCAGCAGTCACCCCTTCAAAAATCTGGATTGATACGAAACGCAGTCCCTGAACAACATCAACATTGAAGACAATGATTGAATTAAATATATTTAAAGAAAGCAGTTGTATAGTTGTTGAACGAAAAGCCCTTCATGATAATTGCCTTTAAAAAGGTTATAATGCAAACCAGAAATATTTATACCAATAGAAAGGATGTGTTAAAATTACTGACATATCGTATGCTCTTGAACCGTTCTGGTAAATCAGTTGTGTATCACTTTAAATGTTCTGCAGCAGGTAGCAGTTTTTAACGTATTTTATATTCGCCTAAGGATGTTAATAAATCTTCATTATTAATTTCTCTACATAATGAAGATTTGTTTCTCTTTTCTATGCAATTTGTAACCAGGCAGTTTCAGAACACTTTGTTCTTAATAGACAACTCACTCGTAATGTCTTACATGTTCACTTTCTCCCCAATCGACGTAAAACTGTCCATATCTCTAGTCAGACTTCCACGTAACTATCTGCACGTATACTTCACTTCCCCGTATGCGATTATCTTCTTTCTAACAGTGTTCAGCTAAAACAGGATTCTACTACCACAGTTAAATTACTTAGGCAAACTAGGTCTGCCTAACACAACAAATGCCTCTAACGGGTGATAACTTATCCATGGTGCAGGTTGAAAATAAATGGCAATTACTGATAAGTTTAGACTTATCATAAGAGCTGAAAATTAGAAATATATGTAATTCAATGCAGATAAGAGTGAAAGTTAAGAAGATGATGGAAGAGGAAAGTAAATAAGAAAATAATTTAAAAAATGCATTTCTGAATATTCTGATCTCAAAGAAAAAGAAACAGCAACATTTATATATCCTGTAAAAAAATCAGTAAGAGGATAGAAAATTATCCTGAAATTGGAACAGAAAGAAAAATGTATACGTGCAATACTTTTAAAAATACTCTCGCATAATAGACATAGTTAGTTAAGTTAGCAATTAATGAAACTGCCAGTTACAAGAAAAGTAATTGGTTAAACAGACATAAGTGTCCTTATAATCTCCCTTAGAACTTAATTAATTCCATGGGTATATTTTATTGGAGGAAACATCTATAGGGACTTTAAATGTGCTAATAAAGCTAACTGAATAATTGCTACAGAGATTTTAAGAGAAGATCTATTTTAGAAGATAATCGATTAGAAGATTCTAATCGATAAAAAATAGAAAGTTTTTATAATTCATTGATCAGTACTTACAAATATAAATAAGTACTCCTAACAAGGCAGAAAAGACATTATCTGGTTGATTATCTTAAAGGTAAAATTTTATTGTCTAGAATTTTGGTACTCTGTAAAGATTGTATTTTCAAAAACAATCTAAAGTGGTTCCACTACATGCCATGGTGATAATTCCTAAACCCTATAACTGCTATCCGAAAATGAAAGAGTTGGTGGTAACGTTATGACAGATATCGTTCATCAAAAATCCTACACTAAAATTAACAACCAAAGGACAAAAATGTAGTAAACTTGAGCTTGAATTGTCTCAATGAGCCACTTCTACCGGATCTAGGGTCCATCGATGATATTCTTTACCTCAAGTAATTAAATACGTTGTGATTTTTTATCGACTTCTAAACTGCTGCTACTTGCCCTAGAGCAATCGTCGCCAAACTTTGAAGGCACTGAGCAACCGTACCGTAAATCTTACTGAGATACAAAGGCAAAAATATTTTTTCCTAAATCACACATTTATTTATTATATATGAACATACATATCTAGTAAATATTACATCCAATAGAATAATTTTTTTATATTTTAAAGAATTTAATAAGAAGTGTAAGAACAAAATTTTTTTCATCTGACAAATTATGTTTAATGAGATGGATGGCTTTCTTTTTTTTCATCAAAAAGTTTTTCCACAACAAATGTCTGATATACACACGAAAATAATAAAGACATAACCTCAGTCTGATGTACGCACGAAACACATAAGAGACATAACCTGTCTCTAGCTCAAATAACTGTAACACTGAGTGAGAGTTGCGCTTTAAGTTCAGTTGTTTTCGTAAGTCATCGGCCTGAGCTGAGGAGTGCAACTTCAGGTAAGCCAACCTGAGTGTGAACACGATGTACCTAAAATCCCCCACCAGCTACTACTAGCTCGTGATCGACGGTTTGGCGATCTATGCCCTAGAGCATATAACACCGGTAGTTCCTTATATGTTATATACTGCTCCTGCACACTCTCTTGTAGAATTCCGAAATTCTTTCTTGGGGACTTCTAAAGAAGAGTGAATATGACATGCGATCAAGTTCTTTTGTTTCACTCAAAAATTTACTTCTGCTTGCTGAGAGTATCGCTGCAAAGTTCCTTAACTTATATGTACTGACTAGCTGAATACCCGTGCTTCACTATGGTGTACATTCAAATTAAATTCAACGGTCAATGTATGCAATTAATGCAAATCAATATATATATATATATATATATATATATATATATATATATATATATATAGAGAGAGAGAGAGAGAGAGAAGAAGGGGGGATTATGGACCCCCCTTTTGTTTTTGGCTCACTGTGGTCATACTAAAGACCGATTTTCATATTTTGGGGTTCTAACCTCTTCGATAACTCATCATCTAAACATCCTTAAGTGGATTTGCCATTAAATCAAATTTTAAGATGTATACAATCACATAAGTGAAAAAAGTCAAAACTTGCAGGTGACCGAAAGTGGAGGGTAATATGGACCCCCACCTTTTTTACCGAAAAAAATCATTTATCTATCTATTTAACAGCTGGAAACAAATAAGAGAAACGTTTTCAAATGAAAAAGTGAAAGAAAGATAATATATTATTAAACAGCTGGATCATCAAATATTATCTATATAAAAAAACTTCAATTTTGGCGACAAAAGTCGCAAATATAAAACTCAGCTTCGGCTCCGGTGCACACAGAATGAGTCCAGTGTAGATTCATCCCACAACGAATACAAAGTTCTATGTGTCATCTTTGAATGCACCTTCACAGAAGATGCACTATGCTTCTTGCTGGTCTGGGCCATCTCTGTAAGCGTATGGGCTTGTATCCACCCATTGGGATGAGCTCTTCCAATTGCTCTGGATGGGGCTCCATTCATAAGCTGATCCGTTAAGATTTTACGAGGAAATATCATCATTGGTGGAAAATATGTTCCCCCAGCGCTTATGCAGCAAACCACAGTTACCAGATAACCACGTTCCGTGTACACAGAGATCCCACCTGACGTTTTCTCTTCAGCCCCATGACTTGGGAACCTTTTGACTGAACCACACTTAAACCAGTCAAATCTATATTGAAGATTCTGAAATTGATTCCAGCTCTCCAACAAATAAAAATAACCCAGCCACCTTTAATCAGCTTTAAATTATAGGTCTCGGTCTAATTAGCCCTTGTATAACAAAAGTTGACCGTAGCGCTCCAAACAAAGATCAAACTCTAGTTTTTGTATAACCAAATCTGCTGCTGGCTTATCCACTTGTGAAGCCAATAATCTCAAAGTTATTCTTTATACACCAAACACTCTGGCAGCCTCCTTTAGTCCCATTTCTCCGCATCTTAGCTTCTGGATAGCCTCAACCATCTTCACCCTATACCAACTTCTTCTGCGCACTACAGCGTCCTTACTAGCGGGAGATTTCTTCTCAACTTTCATTCTTTGCTTCCAGAATAACCGAGAAGGATTACAAAGCACAAAAATAAAATTTATCACAATGAAATCAACTGTGGAATTACATTTTCTCACGGAAACATTATTATTACATTATCGAAACCGGTTGTTGGTAATATGGACCCGGGTCCATAATACCAGCACCCATGGGGTCCATATTTCAAACAACGTCATCTTGGAAACAAACTCATTTTTTACATTATGAATTACATCGAATTTAATTTCGAACTAGCTCAAAAGGAACTCCATTTCGTGTAGAATAACGCACATGAATCAGTTTTTACAAAACATAGTAGTAGATATGTAAAATATTCACTTTTACTTTTCTCAGAAAAAGTTTGAAAACTCGAAAAACAAACAATTGGCCACAGAACATCATTCGGGAGTGAACTGGGGTCAATGACCTTTACTATCCATTACATCCACCTAGGGAGTCTAGATCACAGCTATAATTAAACGGCTGCACCTGCGCATAAGACAGATATTAAGGGGGTCCATAATAAATGCAGGGTCCATAATCCCACCTTCTCCTCTATTTTATATACGTATAATAGCTGTTGACTCTGTATAACACTTCCGGGCTGTACTCATCTTTCAATTGAAGCCCTCAGTAAACAAACGGCCGGTTAGGCTTAATTTCAATTTCAGATGTGAATCAGAATTTTTTCTTACCTAAAAACTAATATCTTCTCCATCAAATCACGTTTATTCAGCCTATTTTTTTTATAAAACATTCAGAACTAAAATAAAAACTGGATGCTTTTAGCTGTATATTTAACAGTTTTTAAAAATCTGTTTACTTTTGCGATGAATTCTGAAAATAAACAAACTTGAATGTGAATGAATCAAGTAGCTCAAGTATTCATATCGCGTAGTGAGCTGTAAAAAACTGGATGGCAGTCTACTACTCCAATCGCATGTAAAACTAAATAAATAAAAAATAATGAAAGGGTTTTCATTTACAAGGTGTGGATTAAATGCAATATTGTTAGATAATTCGGGATATTTTTTAACTTTCATATACTTTTTCCATTATGACGTCATTATTAGCATTATGACGTCAAAATGATGGGTTACCTTCTAGTATATATATATATATATATATATATATATACACTGCCGGCCACCCAGATTGCAACACCAAGAAAGACAAGAGATATCACAACAACATTTATTTTGTAGATAACATGTTGACCAAGTATCAAATGATTAAATTTATAGACTTCTGTGAAGTGTGGTTCCTGCCAAAATCAGTAGCCAGAGTAGCCGCCATTGTTGGAGATCACCGCTGCCACACGCCTCGGCATTGATTCAAAGATACTTTGGATGAGTTCTTGGGGTACAGCAGACCAAGCAGCTTCCACACGTTGCCATAGTTTATCGGCTGTGGCAGCTGGGGATGGAATCTGGGTCAATCGTAGAGCAACCATGGACCACGTGTTTTCTATCAGTGAAAGATCCGGAGAGCGAGGCGGCCAGGGAAGCAATTCAATCTGGCGATTGACGAAGAACCGTTGGACAGTGCGTGCCACGTGTGGTCGCGCATTATCCTGTTGAAATATGGCTGTGGGCAAACCCTGAAGGTAAGGAAGGACAACTGGCTCCAACACCTCGGAAATGTAGCGCTGGATGTTTAAGGTACCGGCAATGCTTACTAGAGGTGTGCGAGAGTGATATCCAATACCGCTCCATACCATAATACCCGGTGCAGGACCAGTGTGTCGGTGCATAACGCAGCTGTTCAGCATCCTCTCTTCACGGTGTCTCCAGACTCGAATGCGACCATCATGGTATTGCAGACAGAAGCGTGACTCGTCAGTAAAGACAATTTCATTCCATTCTGCCGTCCACATCCTTCTGTCATCGCACCATTGGCGGCGGAGACGTCTGTGGTTCTGCGTCAAGGGTAGACAAAGCAATGGACGTCTTGCGGACAGACCACTCTACTGTAAACGGCGTCGAATGGTACGCGCAGACACTGGATGATGCGTTACAGACTGCATGTGCTGTGAAAAGGTTCGTGATGTGACTGAGCGATCCGTCACTGCCCAACGCACAATTTGCCTGTCATCACGTGAAGTAGTGCGCTGAGGTGGATGCGATCGAACACGCCGGTCCGTCGTACCCTCCTGCATCCCACGATCACATATCCACATTACAGTTGTTTGGTTTCGTCCAACACGACTACCGATTTCCCTGAAAGATAATCCACAATCTCGGTAGGCCACTATCCTTCCTCTGTCGAACTCGGATACTTGATCAAAAGTTGATCGCTGTTTTCGACGAGGCATAATTGATCGTTTTTTTGAAAAAACCACAAGAAAAACACAATTGCCGAACTTGAAATCGTCGACATCTCCAAGCATTAAATAGCGCTTTGAAGTGGCGCCACAGGCGCGAAAGATGTGCGTCTGCGCTGAAATTCTAATCATTTGCATATCTCACCTCCGCTAATGCATGTTGTAAATTTCATGTTATTCGCATGTTTCCTTCAGGGTGTTGCATTTATAGTGGCCAGCAGTGTATATACAACGATCAATGTATGCAATTGATGTAAAAAAGAACCCAAAATATATATATATATATTTATAAAAAAATCGTAACGGATATTCTTATAGACAAAATAATGTAGAATAAAGTATTCAAATTAAATCTAACAGAACACACTAAAGAATATAGGGTAGTTAATATAATATAGTTTGAGGTACGTAGGTTTTACTGTATTTTAATATTTTTTTGGATAATGTCTAATCGTCTGCAATATTAGCAAGAAAAAAAATATCTATTTCGTTGTTATGCACGTAACGCAAAATTAGTTTAAAATATCAAAAAAAGAAAGCAAACCACGTGATCAACATTTAATAAATTAAATTCAAAAAATTAATATTTAAAAATTCAACAAAAATCAGAAAATGGAGATAAAAATTCGGAAAGGATTTCATTTTAAAGGACTCTTTATGATCTTTCTCGTGATATAAATTTTATAACCCTCATATTATTACTTTAAATGAAAAATTTTTTTTTAAATGTAGTATTTGTTCTCTCTTCGGAAAACGCGATATTTAAAAACGTGTCATGAACGGATGGTTTAAAATAAAAATAAAATAATATGCAGATTTTTCAACTTTGAAGGCAGGACTCGAATTACGAAGCTCTCGCGTCACAGCCAATGGGGTTTGTACAAGTAAATACAACAAGTATTTAAGATGTACGTTTTTTTCAGCAAGTGGGGGTTTTAAGCAGTAGCTATTCTGCGAGTCAGTTGGGATTTTCAGCCATAGTGCTTGTAGCTGTTTTCGCAGCAAGTTTGAGCTTTAGATGTGTTTGCGACGAATTGTCGAGCCATTAAATTTGTATCCCTTCTTTCTTCCTATAACTATCCCAAGCTTTACCATTCAGTATAAGTAGTGTTTTCAAAATTTAAATAGGTTATTTTTCGCCCGTTCATGACATGCTTATCTGTATTTTTTTTGTTTAATGGTTAAGTTTTTGTAAATATTTTTCTTCCAAGCTAGTGGATCAAATCGATCCCCTTTTTTTACTATGTTTTTATGTAAAATAAGTAAAATAAAGGCATTTTAGTTAGCCTCATCAAGTCTACTTTCTTGTGAAAGGTTTTTATTTCAGAAAATTAGGTATGGGGCAAATTATGCGGTTTAATCCACCCAGCAAATTGGTAGCAGAGCGTGGTTAACGCATTGTCCCTCTGCGCTTATCTGAAATTAGTGAAAGAAGTAAAGCTTAATGTTAGGATATTTTTCGGTTTTTAAAAAACGTAAAGATCGGTATTCCTTTTGGATTAAAATGGCTGAAGCCCCAATGATAGGTTCAGTTTTTAGTTTTCCAAAATTGAACGGTGAGAATTGGCGAACGTGGCGTTACAACGTGGAGATGTTATTTTGCCACGAAGGTTTATATGGATTTATCGACGGTAGTGAAATCCCACCGATAAAAGTGACAGAACCTGATGGAACATCCAGTGATGATTCGTCCTCATTTAAAGACATTCTGAATTTTAATCGGCGTAAGCAGAAAGCTGTTTCTACCATCGCGTTGAGCATCGAGCCTGACCAGCAAAATCTCATTATGGGAAATCGTGACCCAAAAGAAATGTGGACACTCTTGAAAGCGGCATTTGAACCGGCTAGTAGAGCTCGAATTGCTCATTTAAGAACTGAATTTATGAAAATAAAATTTGAAAATTCCGAAAGTATGGCCGTTTTTTTAGGTCGTGTAAAGCAAGCTCGAGATCGTTTGGATGCTGTAGGAAAGAAAGTTGATGACGATGAACTTGCCTATCAGATGCTCATGAATTTACCACCTGAGTATGGAAACGTGGCGCAACAGCTATACATGCTCAACGATGAAGAGATTACCTCTACCAAAGTTAAGGAGAGGCTACTGGCGGAGTATGATCGTTTAAAGTACGAAAAGTCTGATCCTGATGAAGTCGCTACCTCGTCTCGCAGCGTGAATGTAATGCTGACGAGGAAAAGCAAGAACCGTTTTCGAAACCGGAAGACTAAAACAGTTGAACCAGTAGTTAATAAAGAGACCAGAACATGTTACCGATGTGGAGTGGTGGGGCATATTTCCCCACAATGCAAAGCTCAGAAGACAAGTCCGGGAAAAAGTAAGTCTAGTCTTTGTTCTTATGCAGAAATTGTTGAACCGGTAAATTTATTAAGTGATTCGGCCACTAGCCTTGACTGGATTGTAGATTCTGGTTCTTCAAACCATTTCATATCTGATAAGTCCCTTCTTAGAAATTATCAAGAGTGTGATATCAACGTGAAAGGCATTGGAATTAATTCCGTAAAAGCCAAGGGATACGGTGCTATCTCACTTAGTTTAAAAGTAAAGGGTCATGAAGAAATATTGAATTTGCTTAAAGTCTATTGGGGCCCATCTTTAACTAAAAATTTAATTTCTGGAAGTCAATTTGATAAGCATGGTCATCGTTTAATCATTGGTGATTCTAAGTGCACTATGATAAATTCTAAAGGTCGAACTATAGGAATTGCTCCCTTAGTAGGAAGCTTGTATATTTTACATTCAAAAATTGTTCCTGAAGTCCCATCTGCCAATGTGTCAATAAGTAAATCGAAAAATGTTCGTAATGACATTATGATGTGGCATCGTAGATTCGGCCATCAAAATTTAGAAGGTTTAAAACATTCGGCTAAAGAAAATCTGGTTTACGGCTTAAACAAATTAAGCGGAAATTCACAACTTTGTGATCCGTGTGTTCGAGGAGAGATGACCAGAGCCTAATTTAAAAGTGTTGGTGAAATAAAGTCTAAACACCCTCTTGATTTGATTCATCTCGATTTATGGAGTAGTGCGTCAGGCCCTTCGTATGGCCAAGCTAAATATCTTTTAACTGCAGTCGACGACTTTTCCAGATATTCGTGGGTTTTTCCTCTCAAAAATAAAAATGACTGTTTCGCTAAATTTAAGAATTTTAAAACTAAAGTCGAGAAGCAAGTAAGCCGGCCGATAAAAGCCGTTCGTACTGACTGCGGTCTAGAGTTTTGTTCAGACCAGTTCAGAAAGTTTCTTGAAGAAAATGGTGTAGTTGCTCAACGTACGAACGTGTATTCGCCACAGATGAATGGCGTAGCGGAGAGACTAAACAGAACCATTGCTGATGGTATTCGAGCTATTAGGCTTGAAGCTGAGTTGCCAAAAGGGTTGTGGGCAGAATTAGCATTTGCGTTCATTTATTTACATAATCGTTTTCCTCATAGAAGTGTTAACAACCATATTCCTTTTACCTTGTTCTTTGACAGAAAGTGTTCTGTTAGACACTTGAAAGTTATAGGTTGTCTCGCCTACGTACATGTAGAACGAAATAAAAGGGATAAACTAGATCCTAAAACCAAAGAAGGCATTCTGGTAGGATATGCTTTTGAAACTGTAGGATATCGCATATGGTTTCCGAAGGAACGAAAAGTAATTGAAACCAAGCATGTCAAATTTAATGAGCTTGTTAAAGGGTATGGAAGAAACGAACTTTCCTTGTGCCCAACGTCTCAATATGTCCCTCCAATCGAAGAAGAAACTGACGATTTGCCACAAGATTCTAGTTCAACCCCCGAAGTAGTTACCATTGAACGTAAACATTGTCGTGATATTCCTTGGAGACGTGAAGTGACACAGAGAAAATCTGGTAAAAGTAAAGGCCGTTTCGATGTGTACTATTATCCTCCCGATTCGAAAAACCGTCTAATTAGTTTGAAAGGTGTTAAAAAGTATTGTGATTCGAATAACATTGAATTCGAAAAAGAAGTGTTCGACTTTAAACACCACCCTGAATCAGACCCGAGTCCACAGACTGATGACGAAGGAACCGACATCTCTGGGAATGAATCGTCGTTTGTGTGCATCATGGAGCCTTCAACTTTTGAACAAGCTACTAGTGTCCCTGAAGCTGCACACTGGAAGCGGGCGATGAATGAAGAGCTCGACACCTTGAAAGAGCGAGACGTCTACGACATTGTACCTCGTTCCCCAGGTAAGAGAATTATTGGCTCCAGATGGGTGTATAAAGTGAAAGAAAATGAGAATAAAGAGGTTAAGAAATTCCGGGCTAGACTTGTTGCTCAAGGATTTCGACAGATTAAGGGACGTGATTATCATGAAGTTTTTTCACCTGTAGTAAATTTTGAAGTCATTTATTTATTTATAAGTTTTTTGGTCATTTCCCTAAAATGGTTCCACAAACATCTTGATGTTAAATGTGCCTACCTTTATGGCAATCTTGATGAGGAACATTTTATGGAGACGCCCAAAGGCTTCAATTTTCCTGATGGTATAACACAACAAACTCATGTTTTAAAATTAAAGCGGGCCATTTACGGTCTACACCAGGCCGGTAGGCAGTGGCATTCTGAATTAGAAACAACTTTGTTAAAGTTAGGTTTTTCCTCTTTTTCAAAAACAAATTGTGTTTACCATCTTAATTGTAATTCTATACTTTTAGTGTATGTTGATGATTTCATCGTGTTTTCACGAACCGAGTCTGAAATGGCAAAAATTACTAAACTTTTACAAACTAAATTTGAAATTAAAGATTTAGGTAAAATTAGAAAAGTTCTTGGTATAGAGTTTAAAGATTCAAAAGGCAACTGGGCCGTACACCAAAAATCGTACATTGAACGTTTAAAAGAGAATTTTAAACAAATACCTTTCGTTAAGTGTAAATTACCTATGTCGCCTGGTCAAATTGTTCAAATTGGAATTAATGAGCAGTCAGTGGAAGGTGATGTACCTTATCGAAATTTAATCGGATCACTTTTATTCTTAGCCACACGTTCCAGACCAGATATACTTTTTACAGTTACAATGTTAACTCAGTATAATTCACATCCCACTTTAACGCATTGGAAATTGCTGTGCCAAGTTTTTAATCACGTTATTTCAACGATTAATTTTTGTATTCCAATGTTAGTAGATGATATGAAGCATTTGACAGCCTTTACAGATGCTTCATGGGCTTCAGATCGTGACGACAGGCGATCTTTTTCTGGCTTTATAATTTTCTTTAAGAATGTTCCTATCTCATGGAGGACCAGAAAGCAAAGATGTGTAGCGCTTTCCACTATGGAAAGCGAGTATATTGCCATTTCAGAGTCGATTAAAGAATTACTGTGGTTACACAATATTTACAATGAATGTTCTACACTATTGAAAGTAACTATTGAGAAACCTATAATGTTTTGTGACTGTGAAAGTGCTATTTACTATTGTAAAAACTTCATCGATAATGTAAGAAACAAACATATAGACATTAGATTTCATTATGTTAAACAGCTATTAGCTGAAGGACTGTTCAAACTTTTAAAAGTTCCTGGAAATTGGAACATTGCTGATTTGTTAACTAAGCCAGTTACATTTGACAAATTAAGTAGGTATTGTGAGCACATTTTCCGATGAAGAGAAAAAAGGGGAATTTGTAGTATTTGTTCTCTCTTCGTCGGAAAACGCGATATTTAAAAACGTGTCATGAACGGATGGTTTAAAATAAAAATAAAATAATATGCAGATTTTTCAACTTTGAAGGCAGGACTCGAATTACGAAGCTCTCGCGTCACAGCCAATGGGGTTTGTACAAGTAAATACAACAAGTATTTAAGATGTACGTTTTTTTCAGCGAGTGGGGGTTTTAAGCAGTAGCTATTCTGCGAGTCAGTTGGGATTTTCAGCCATAGTGCTTGTAGCTGTTTTCGCAGCAAGTTTGAGCTTTAGATGTGTTTGCGACGAATTGTCGAGACATTAAATTTGTATCCCTTCTTTCTTCCTATAACTATCCCAAGCTTTACCATTCAGTATAAGTAGTGTTTTCAAAATTTAAATAGGTTATTTTTCGCCCGTTCATGACACGCTTATCTGTATTTTTTTTGTTTAATGGTTAAGTTTTTGTAAATATTTTTCTTCCAAGCTAGTGGATCAAATCGATCCCCTTTTTTTACTATGTTTTTATGTAAAATAAGTAAAATAAAGGCATTTTAGTTAGCCTCATCAAGTCTACTTTCTTGTGAAAGGTTTTTATTTCAGAAAATTAGGTATGGGGCAAATTATGCGGTTTAATGCACCCAACAAAAAAGTTACAAAAACAGCTTAAAAATTTAATTTTAAAAAATCTAAGAAGAATTTTTCAAAAATCTTTCTTAGTGCACACCTAAACTATAAGAAGAATCGCCATGCAAAATTTCAGCCTTTTATGTCCAGCGGTTTGGTCTGTATGTTTGGCTTTATATGTCAGTCAGTCAGATAGTTACGGAACTGTTTTATATATATATAGAAGATGTCCTGAACGCAATATTTACTCATTTTAAACACGATGTCTTCAATTGTTTCAAATATATGCAATTTTTTTTTCAAATCACACTTCCCGATATTATTCATGTTCTTCCCCAGATTAGCGTCTTACTGAAAATATGCAAAACTCAGTATTTATGAGTTTCTGCCTCACGACAAACAAGGAGAAAGCTGGAAAATGCAATCGTCCATTTTAAACTAAACGTAAAGAAGTGATCTATTCAAATATTCGAAACTTGGTGCCAAAGAGTAAAAGTCGGATAATTAATTTTCACTTAAAGTATTTGAAGAAAAAGACATCAAAAGCATGAGACAATGTAGTGCTAAGAAATAATTGAAAATTTGGAAAATTATGCAATAAAAAAATTAAAACCATTAAAAATACTTCATGGCTCAATGTAAAACTACTTGAAATCAAAAATAATGCTTAAGAAAACAAAAAGTTATTCCTCAAAAATAAAGAATGTTAAAAGGTAGGGGCTATGACCTTGAGAATTAAATAGTGAGAATATTAACAATAATATATATTTGTTACCGACTTTTAATTACATATTGACCCTTATATCATACAATACGAATTCCACTAAGAATGGACCACTATGCCATTTTGCCACTATAACTTTATCACTATGAATTCCAATAAGATATCGCCCTCATGCAGAAAAGTGCCAAAATGTGGTTTGATGAGCTTGGGAATGAGTTTATGTATCTATCCCGGCCAACTCAATTCTCTGACGTTAAATTTATTAAACATTTGGGTATAAGATTCGATCACTTTGGGTTATTCTAACATCATTGGAAGAGTTAAGACATATGCAGTAGAATAAATGGACGCAAATTCCAGTATTTTATGCACAAAAATTTCATCACTCTATCTCATGTAGAATTCATGTAGAATTCATGCAGTTTTGCAAATCCGAAGGCGGGTTATAGTTTTTTAACAAAAACTTCCGAAATACTGTCTGCTTCTATACTTTTAACAATCCCCTCTATATTTATATACACTGCTGTTCACAGAAATTGCAACCCGGAGAAAGGTTTGTTGATGTGAACTGATATTCGGAATGCGGGTAGTTTATTATGGCTAATACAAGTGATTAAGATCTTAGCTGCATCACATTGCTGCTCTGCAAGAAGGATGCGTGTGCAATGCAAGCTGAAATGTCTCTGGAGGATGTAAAAGAAGGTCTGGAAAGCGACTCCAAAACACTGGGTCCGGGAATCCGACTGATATTTTCATTGAATGGTTTTTTCTCGTCTCCTATTTATAATCTCTGGTTTGTACTGTTGATAAAAAATTATAATGCCTCGCAGTTTTTTATTTTATCAAAATTATGACTCTTCATTTATTCGCCATGACATTATACTTTTCATTGTCCTTATTATCTGAGGTTTTATGAACAAATATAGCATCCAAATTAATTTTCCATCGCTTTTAAAAATGATATAAGACATTATAGGTGATTGGTATTAGTCTTACATAAAACATAATAAATGAAAGAAACAACCATCGCAAATATTACAATTTATTATAGTCATGTAAAAATAAGACTACTTAGAAAATGTTTGAAATTGCATCATTTTTGAAGAGAAACCTAAAAGTCCATTATTTATACTTTAATAAAAGTTAGCAAAGGTTTAAAAACTAGACCATCTATGAAAATCAGAACACTGTGCTAAATCTTAATTTTGGGTGGTTATAAGTCCTTACTATACGAAAATTAGTACGAGTTGATTATTTTCAAAGTTTGAAAATATACAAACATTTATGAAACACTTATAACTGATAAATTTTAATAGATTTATCATGTGGTAAACTTCATATCAGTTTATTGATTTTTACATAGTTTTTTCAACAAACTAACATCAGCATGGGATTAATTTATTGTCTGAAAATTTTCTTATGGACTTTAACGGGGTATCAAATAGCACAATTCTTGTCAAATATAAATAACTACCCACAATCCCTAATAACCAAAATTAAGATAGTCATCCACTATTTATTTAATCTTTTACATGAAACTTTTCTTAAACTTCGGGATATGTTAAAAATCGCAAACTATGTACTCGTGAATTGTGTAAGGAGACATCTAACCACGCAAGCTTCTTCCTATAGCTACAGAAGCAGCTACAAATTCTTGCTTTTAAGTTTGGAGCACTGTGGTCTGAGATGATCATAGGATCCGCATTCGTAACAACGGAACTTTTTCCTCTTTTCAAAAATTCTTTCTTTGTTCTCTTCAGTAGTATTTTTCCCTAAAATCCTTCGTTTCCTTCATCTGTGTCTTAAATTCACAGTTACTTCTAAATGGTGCTTTAAAATTTTCTTTGCCCTTATGATTCTTTGGGAACTCTCTTGTTCTGAAACGCTCTTGTAAGCTTTCAAACTGATCGATTTTCTCAGCTAGCCCTAAAGGAGAATTAATTTGCATTCACTGCTCCAAAAAAAGGCCTTTCACTTCGGCAGGTACACGTCTTTTCATTTGCTCCATTATTTGTAAATCTCTAAGTTCTTCAAATGTCATTATTTCAATATCAAATATCCATTCATCATAATAGCTACTAATTTCATGAGCGTAATTTCTCCATGATTTGTCTGGGAGTTCCGGATGACGATAAAACATTTGCTTTATTTTTTCGGCGTTCATATATCCTTTGAGAACAATTCGTTTCACAAAGCCATATTCTTTTACCTGTTCCGACGATTCTCTAGCCATCATATTTTAAATTTATGGAGGAAATATACTTAGTTAAAATGGATCCCAGTTTTCTTCATGAAATCCCGACATTTCGGCTCCTATTTCAAAATTTATGAATAAAGGCCTATTTCGTCTTTTTTTTCTTCAAATTTAGGAGTAATCTTCAGAAGATGAATTTTTTGATTTGCTTCAGGAATCTCTTTCTGTGTCATTCTGGACGCTGCCATTTGCATTGGTCCCAAATTCAAATTTCTTCATTTCGAGAAAAAATTTCGTCTCTTCTAATTCGTTCTTCTTTCTCTTCTTGTCGAATTACATCTTCCTTAGCCTCTTTCTACCTTTCAATTCGTTCTTCAATGATATGGTTCAGTGAGGGTTTAGCTTCTTCTTCTACATAATATTCCTTAGCTAAAATAATCTTCTTAATTTCGAATACCTTACGAGAAGCTGCAATCTCCTCTCCTAACTCATCCGCAAGTTCGAGGAGATCCTCTTTTTCAGCCCGAGTCATAAAAGCCTATTTACTAATTCTTAAAATATCCCTATTTTTATAATAAACAACAAAATTCCCTTTAACTATCAGCTACAACTTTAAAAACTGCAAGGGTCCTAACATGAACAAGTAAATTTCAACCTGATCAATTAATATATATATATATATATATATACACACACATATATATATATATATATATAACCTACAAATTAGCAATTTAGGAACATCAAACTAACATTGATTAAAAGGAAATATCAAAGAAATAACTCAATAATTCTTAATTAAAACCAATGAACGCTTACAGCATTAAGAACATATCAGCTGAAAACACAATAATACATTGTACTAAGACATTGCTGTCAACATAAAATAGAAATATTTTTAAATTCCTTAAGGACTTAAAAGACTACGAAACACAATTCTCATTTCAATTCGTACAATATTTCAGAGCAACATCAAATTAGAATGTTCTCTTTCAGAGTTCAGGACAAAACTTCCCAAAATTGAATAGAAATATTTCACTACAATCCTAGGGTAGAAAAAACTGTAGTAAATATAATTCTTAATTACGTTCTATTAACAAATTCAGTTATCTTCAAATATTCAATAAACAAAAAAAAATATCTAACAGCATTGGCATTTATCGCCCATACAAATTTTTTATACTTGTTTTCAAGTGAACACTAAAGGGCTTAACTTTTATATTCATCATCTAAAAAAAACGGCATACCATACTATATTTCTTTCATTTTAGATATTGATTTTTTATATCATTTTTATCACAAACCTTCAGTTTTCATACTTGTTCTCAAATGAACACTAAATGGCTTAACTTTTTATTTCACCATCTAAAAATCAGTATCGGAAACTATATTTCTTCCACTTTAGAAATTTATTTCTTTATATCACTTTTCTCACAAAATTTCAATTTTATGAATGACAAAAATAATTTACAGTGTTTTGCACTTAATTGTCAAAAAACAATTGCTACCTTCGATAAACTCGAGAACACTGAAACAACTTACGGTTTAAATGTATTAAAAACCCGTAAGTTACATAAATATTCCAAAACTAAATCAAAATAATTACATATGATTATAATTACATATGAAATTAGAATAATTATATATGAAAATATCTAAAGTTAAAACTTATTTGATAACCTAAAATTTAAATTCCACAAAAAATTTTCAGACTAACATTGTAAAATTTTATTTTTTTTTAAATTTATGTTCAATTGGTGTGATAACACTAAACATACTTTCAACACTTCAGAAAATAAACTTAAGCACTTATTCACTTGCATATTTAATGTTAAATTGAATTTGATAACACCAAACACGACTTTCCAATATTCACAAAAAAAATTCAGCAATTGTTCGCTGGCATATTTAATGTTAAATTGAATTTGATAACACTAATCACGACTTTTAAAAATTCATAAAATAAACTTCAGCACATATTCGCTGGCATATTTAATGTTAAATTGAATTTGATAACACTAAACGTTACTTCCAAAATTCACACCAAAGCCAGAATCTGTTACAAAAGAATCGGCCTACCTGTAATTTTCCAGGCTCTTCGTCGACATCCGTAGAGGCAGTATAGTTTTTCCATTAACATCGTACCTATAAGGACTTATGACACCAAAATCACCTGCACACAGTCGGTAAGAACTTCGCCTTAATAAAATGACTGCCAGCCTTATTATATATTCATGCTTTAATTGCATATGTTGAAGAAATACAGGATATTTACAAAAAATATTAATTTCGCGGTTTCATCACGGTATCGACGAGGGAGGACAATCGTGAGTTCTCTCTGCTCTCATTACAGTTTCTCAAAGCCTTGGCCAGCAACTCGGCAGTACCTCATTTTGTCTCGGTTTCAACTACCTCTACACCTATGTTCGGTGGCTTATAAATACCTCCACCAAAAGTTCTCAAAGGGTCCAGAAAAAGCCTTCTTTCTTGTTCAATTAAATTCTCTATTGATTAGACGCCTCCGGCCTGAGGATAATCTTTGTAGACCGAAATACCTTTCGAGCGAACTGTCGTAAGCGCTTCAGGACTTTTATGTCGCTAAGTGCAGCTGTCTGCGGCTGTTTCAGAAAGGTAAATTAAATAAAGTGGTCTCCTGGAATTCCACGTGCGGAGATAAACTTTAGTGTATGGAAGTTATTACATTTTCTATATATATATATATATCTATATATCTATCTATCTATCTATCTATATATATATATATATATATATATATATATATATATATATATATATATATATATATATACCGGGTGGCCATAATTAAACTGACAGTGCTCACAGTGTTCTGTAGCGCGATCTATTTGCGAGAATGACGCCACATTTTGTAGGAAGATTAAACAAAACGGGGGATGAAGGATTCCGCGAAAAAATAAATTAGTTTCAAAAGTCACCGCTAAGGGAATATTTGGCGCTGTGTAATAGAAAATAGAGTGTTAACAAATGCAAGTCAATACGGAAATTACCTTTTATTTTGCATTCAAACGAGGTTCAATGTGGCTGCCGTTGTTGTGGACCACATATTGCATTCTGTGCACAGTATGCACAACAGCAGAAAGTAACATGTCTGCAGGAATCTCCCGTACAGTCCGTGATATGTTATCCTTCAACGTAGCCAGGTCCTGGACCACTCCTTGATAGACCTTGGACTTAAGGTAACCCCATAGCCAGAAGTCGCATGGGGTAAGATCAGGCAACCGTGGCCATGCAGTTGGAAAGTAGCGGCTAATGACTCTTTCTGTTGTGAATTTCTGTCGTAGCAGCTGTTGCACCCGTACAGCAACGTGTGGAGGGGCTCCATCTTGCATAAAAATGATTTCCCCCAGGCATTGTCTTTGCAGAAGTGCCGGAATGACAAAGCTGTTCAACATGTGGCGTTATTTCTCTCCGGTAACAGAACAGGTTTCCGGTCCAGTCGGGGTAATGTTCTCATAGAAGAATGGACCTACGATAAATTCCGCTGTAAACCCACACCAAACAGTTACCTTTGGTGAATGTAAGGGAATTTCTGTGACTGCATGTGGTGATTTGTCACCCCAAATTCGGCAGTTCTGGGTATTCACAGTTCCATGCAGGTAAAAGTGGGCCTCGTCTCCCCATAAGATTTTCCACGGCCAAGCATCATCCACCTCCATTCTGGCAAGAAAGGTGAGAGCAAAAGTCAATCGCTTATCATGGTCGGGGTACAGTAACTCCTGTACACGGCTGATCTTGTACGGATAGAAGTTGATAATCTTTCGTAAGATTTTCCATACCGTACTGTAAGGCATATCCATATTCCGAGCTAATTCATGAGCGCTAGAGGTGGCAGACAATCGCCGTGGCAACTGCTTCGATTGTATCCTGTGGTACAGGTTTTCGTCCTCTGCCTGACTGAACCTTCAGATAACCTGTTTTCTCAAACGTCGCAACCATTGCTTTTAGCCCATTAACTGACACAGGACCGTTACCTTTACGCATTTTTTTGTGCGTTCTAAAAGCACGAAGAGCGGCTGACGCGTTGCACTGGTTGAGATAAAAGAATTTGACCAGTAACGCACGCTCGACTAAAGAAGGAGACATTGCACATAAACTTCCAATCCGATTGATTCGAAACGTAACACACTACCTTTTAAAACCCAAGCAGCTGGCACTGTGCCAATGGATGTAACGTGAAATTTGAATAAAGAACTTCTTCTGCTCAGCGTACGTGATATTGCAGATCACGAGACTTTATCGGTGTTTATGTAGATTTTACGCTTTTTTAAAAGTGTTGTCATATTGCACTTGAACTAAATAAGAAAATGTGCATAATAAAAGGTAATTTTATTCCGCATTAATTTGCATTTGTTAACACTCAATTTTCTATTACACAGCGCCAAATGTTCCCCTAGCGGTGACTTTTGGAACTAATTTATTTTTTCGCGGAATCCTTCGTCCCCCGTCTTGTTTAATCTTCCTACAAAATGTGGCGTCATTCTCGCAAATAGATCGCGCTACAGAACACTGTGAGCACTGTCAGTTTAATTATGGCCACACGGTATATATATAAGAGCTTGTCTGTTTGTTTGTCCGCTATAGAATCATAGACTGTTTCACCCACCGGGACCAAATTCAGCACAGTTAATGTATAGGACCCGAGAAAATCAGCGCAGCAAAAACGAAGTTTGAGGCTCAATTAGTTTTTTAAATAAATTTTTTAATGATTTTTTGTGTCCTTATGAGTTGCACTTACCCCCTGTGGATACATACCGTTCCCCACAACATGTTATGAGTGAAATCCGAAAACTATCCACCGCGCGGTCATTACCAACCCCTCTTGGGGTTGGTAATAACCCTGAAGATACAGAGCTTCATGGAAATAACCTTTAGCCCTGCCTAACTGACTGACTGACTGACAGATAACGCACAGTCCAAACCGTTGGACATAAAGAGCTGAAATTTTGCATGGCGATTCTTTTTTTCCGTGTTTTTCCGTCTTGAGGCAGCGCCAAATTCTTCACCTTCAAAATCCATTCGTGTTATCGTCTTTTTCGTCTAATCTATCAGACAAACACAAACACAGTCATAATTGGGCAAAAGCAAAGTCACAAATCGCGAAAAAGTCTCAATCGGTCCTTAGTCAGTTGTAATAAGTATCATCAAGTTGGTGTTAAGCTCCATCTTTTAAGAAATTCAGCGCACGAGGCTGTTGTATTTGGGCCTTCTTGATCGCCTTCTTTGAATACTTCATAGGTGTCGTGGCCTTTAACCCTTATAATCCTAAATGGTCCTAGATACGTCGGTTTTAACTTTAGATGAGGTCCGAATTGCGTACGCTTAATTGCAACTAAATCTCCTATTTTATATTTCTGAGGGGTTCGTTTCCGTAAATTGTATGCTCTTTTGTTTTGTTCCTGGACCTCAAAAATTCTTTTGTTAGCCTCTCTTCGTAAGTCTTTGTGATGTTTTCAAAATTAGTTTGAAATTCAGCTTCCAGCGTTTCTTTTAATTTATATGTTGATTTTGAGTTAATTTTAGTGCCGAAAAGTAGTTCGAGATGGGTGGTATTAATACTTCTTTGATACGTTGAATTTATAGTTTGCTGCAGTTCATTGGGTGATTTTTGTAACAAAATTGCACCGTATCCGTCTAGACTAGCATCAGTGTGCACCTCTGACTCATATTTTGGGTTGTAAATACCTAAAACAGGTTTCTGTGACAGTAATGTTTTGATAGTATTAAAAGCATTTCTTTCTTTTTCATCAAATGTAAACTTACAGTCTTTCTTTAAAAGGTCATTTAAGGGTTTCGCAATGATAGAATAACTTTGAATAAACTTTCTAAAATACCTTGTTGTAATTCCTAAAAAGCATTGGACCTCTCTCAGATTAGTAGGTTCAGGAAAATCAAGTACAGCTTTTGTTTTAAAGGTCGATGGGAAATGTAACCTTCTTCTATAACATGCCCCGAAAATTCGACTCTTTTTTTTAGAAATTGAGATTTCTTAAGATTTATTTCCAATCCGTAGTCGCTAGCAAGATCAAATACTCTTTTTAATCTTTCTATACCTTCCTTCTCATTTGCAGATAAAATAATTATATCTTCTATATATGGCAAAACAATACCATCATTGACCAACGGTCTAAAAATTGTATTAATGAAGCGTTGAAAGACAGCTGGGGAATTGCACAATCCAAAAGGTACTTTTGAAAATTGGTATTGTCCTTCATGAGTAACGAAGGAGATGTATTTTTTACTTGAGTCGTTTACGTCGACATGAAAAATTCCGCTTTTAAGATCGATTGTACTAAATACGCGCGACTCCTGATATCTTCTACGATATCTTCTATTAACGGCAGTGGAAATCTATCCTTTACAATAATTTTATTTAATTTTCTGTAATCTATGCATATCTTCTTCTATGCCATCTTTCTTCTTAACTATTACGATCGGACTTGAATACTCAGAAGAACATGGTTCGACTATGTCCTGTTCTATCCATTCAGCTACCCGAGTTTCAACAGTTTTCCTTTTAGTAAATGGTAAACGACGAGGTCAATGATAAACTGGCTCTTTATCCTTCACGAGAATATTCATTTCTACATTAGTTGTTTTGGTTTTTATAGGTTTATAGTTCAAAACTATCTTCCGTACTTCATCTTTATAGAATTCCGGAACACTATGCGCAATATCAAGTTCGACATCCTCAAAAGTTAAATCTACTGGTAAAACTGTGAAGGAGTTAACTACTTCATTCTGATTTTTATCTCGAATTATGATTCCGTTTTCGCTTATAACTGTTTCATCCTGCATAAGCACATCAAGTCCTACGATTATATCATGATTCATTGTGTCATTTTCAACCACGTAAATATTTGTACTGCATTTAAAATTATCAATTTCGATTTCACTTGTAAAGTAACCTAAGGGTCTGATATTACATTTACCTAATCCTGTCAAAGTTGAATATGATGGTCTTAACTGGTTATTATTTAGTTGATCAAAAATAACTTTCTGTAATAGAGTAACTTGGCTTCCGGTATCAATGATTGAGTTAAAACTTAAGTTTCCAATTTTCACAATTTTATTCAAATTAGGATGAACGTTAACATTAAGAGCTGATACATCATCATTTGCCCTTGGTTTCGGATTTGGGTCTATTTTAGAGCACTCAAACGATTTATGCCCCCAAGAGGAACATCGAAAACATTTTGGACCGAGGTTTTTATGCAAACACAATTTAGATAAATGGTGTCTACCTCCACAATTATAACACCCCTTAAAGTTACGAGAAACAGAACTGCTAAAATTTTGTTTTGAATTACCATAGCTTTCATGTTTAGGATTCACCCCGTCAAAAGTATTTTTGTTTCTACGAGAGTCAATTTTTATCATTTCATATATTTTCAGTTTTTCTTTAAATTCGTACAAATTTTTACATCCATATAAAATTAGTTTATTTTCCTGTTTATCATTTATACCTCTTATAACATATTGTATTAATGCCGCATCTTGAATGTTACCCTGATTACTCAGTTCCCTCATTTTAAAATAATATTCCTGTACAGATTCAGATTCCTTCATTCTTCGCTTACTTAACATTTCAAGCAAGTTGTCTGGGTTGATATCAACAGTAAACTCGTCTATCAGCACTTGTTTCAATTTTTCCCACGTCATGACATTTCCTTCAATTTTAACAAACAGAAGGGCATTCCCACCAAGTGATCGCTTAGCAAAAATAAACTTCTGAATATCAGACAAATTAAACAACTGGGCAACGTTTTCAAAATGTTCTACCCACACTGAAACATTTTCGTGCGAGTTAGCACAAAATGGTGGAATAACACTTTCGAAATCAGAAAAGTTAATTGGGAGGGATTGAGTTTTGTTTTCAAACACATTTTTAACACAGTTCTTAACAGGCATTTGGATTTCATTGCATTGAACCAACGAATTATTTCTTTGAACATTAGTAACACTTTCGCATTGCACCGACGAATCACTTTCAATCTCGTTTTCTGATTCTGACAGCTCAGTGTCCTTGATATCTTGAGCAAGCAAAGAAATATCGCATAACAATGTTAATATTCTTTCTGACATTTCACTTTTGTCCCCATCAAATTGAACGTTCAAAATGTCGCAAATGCTGATTAGTTCATTAATCGAAAATCCTACTTCTATAGCTTTTAATTTAGATTTGAATTCTGAATCACCTGCTTTGAATTCAAAGCCAGTAAAATTTCTAATCCTATCTCTATTTTTCCGGTCACCATCAAAACCAAAAATGAATCTATGCAATAGTTTTATTTTCGTAGATTTCGTATTCCTCAGTGCACTGCTAATTTCATCAATACCATTTAACTTCATTTTAACAGACAAAATCGCATTTACTCATCGCGTTGAAAATAGAATGTCGTCTCGGAACCAACACGATATCCTACGATGAAAACAAACAGGTTCTTGCTCTTTTAGTTCTTGCTTCGAATCCTACTTCTTCGAAATCCTCGGATGAAACAAACAGGTCGTTCTTAGTTCTTGCTTCAAATCTCACTTCCTCGAAATGCCACTTCTGATTTTGTGGGCGGTCAGAATGGTCGATGGTGAATAGTAGTGAAGAACAACGCAGCTGACATTTAATTACATTTAATCACGAAACACACACATTAAAAGAACACAAGAATTAAAAGTTACACAGAATTAAAATTACACACATCAAGAATTAAAAAGTTAAAACGTCTTAAGAAATTAAAAGTTAACATGTCGCCTCGCATCGCCTCGAGATATCTCCTTGCCTGCAGTCTGACTACCGTATTTATAGTCGTATTAGTCGGTAGAGGTCGCTTCAGTTAACGTTTGAAGGGCCAGTTTTATTCTGCAGATTGGGGTGAGGTGTGATGGCCAATTCCATTCCACACACACACACATATATATATATATGCGTTTGTTTGTGCCTGTGTATTGCTAACGACTTAAATTGCAAAACAACGATGGAGTAGTTATATGGAGCTAAAATTTGGCGCCGGATAGTTTATCATGAGGAATGCTAATATTAAACTTCAGCTGTGAATGTCCAATGTGATACGCTTGCAATACAGGCTAACATATGACTTCGAGGATATAATAAGGAATCCACTATATGTACATTTCGAATATTTTGTCGTTGAATTTCATCTGTAATGCTCTACTAGTACATAAAAATTCAACGTCACAAAACTACAGGATATTATGAACAGTTTACTGAGTTTGAGAAACAGTATTAACAGGATTGTGTTTAAAAACAGGATCGTAATTTATCGCAAGACAAAACTCGGCTGCCGCTTTCCGACTTGGCTAATTTGGAATCTCAGAAATCCTGTTCTAACACAGCCTTCCTGAATTGAACTCAAATATATGTTCCAAAATACAGGTAGTTAATTCTTCACCGGGGGTAAAAACGATTTTCAAACTCTATGATTGCTGCTCTGTATTTGCGAAGTAATCCGCTCTATTTAACTTCCATCCAGCTATGGTCAGGTGTCAGTTGTAATTTTTTTTTCTGTTCTATGAACTCTTTAGAGGTACATAACACTTGTATACATAAAGAAAGAACGACATACATTTAATGCATCGAGGGACACAAACAAGATAGGACAGGTTGAAGTGACGTACATGACACTTTTTTCCCATGCTGGGAAAAAGACAACTAAAAAAAAAACCCGAATGTTTTGCGACAAAATTAGGAGTTCTTAGGATTTGCACCCTAAAAAACTAGGTCGAAGGATGAACGACTAGAGAAAAAGCGAAAAAACATAGTGATTTTTTGTCTCGAAATTTTTTCTAAGCTTGGGAAAGCAAAGATAATAAATATCTAAAATATATACTATGATAATTTTTTTATGTTCAAATATAATTGTATTACATTTAAAACGGTATTTTTATCTATAGTATTAGGACTTAGTTCAGTAAATTGCATTTTCTTCATTGCATAATGAAATAAATTTTAGAAAAAATAGAGAGAAATTCAACTGAATCTAGAAAATGCAACGTGAGATCATTCGAAACGATTTAAAAAATCTTTGAAAGATCAAACTATTTAATTTTTCATAAACTAAAGTTACTTATTAAATCTTCAAAGTCATGCAGTGGACAGCTAATGTCTCACTCAAATATCATTTTAATATATGCAACAAAATGAATATTAATTATAGTGTCATATTTTGTGGCACAAGCTATAATCTCAAAATTACTCTGTAATACTATGCCTTCGAGTTGTACACACACACAGTAATGTGGTCAGATGTTTACAGAATTTTTAAATGTCTGATTCAAGACTTTAGCTATTATGCGAGAACGCTGTTTCTCTAGGCGAAAATTTCCTTTTCGTTCACTCTGAAGAAAACATATTTACAGGAAGGCATCAGATTATTTCTCATGAAACTTCGAAATCTGCGATCAAAATTTGCATTGAATCTAGCATTAGCTCTAATTCCTAGCATTGAAAAAATATGACTTATTTGTTTAGAAGAGTTAGAATTTGGGAAAGTGTTTGTAGTTTGTGTACGTACATGACGCCTTGATATACAAGTTGTTTTTTAGAAAGAGATCGTTCAGGGGTGAATATGCATTCAGCTGGTCCTAAATTCTTTCATGTAAAGGGTATTGGGGTATTTCTTCAGAATTTAAACCTTCAGTACTGTAATAAAAAAGCTTAAAATGGTAAAGTAAATGATTCATTTTTCAATGTTTAAGAAGGGAAAAGTTTTTATTCTTGGTCACAAGTTGATTCGAGTGAAATATTTAATTTCCCATTTGGGAGTCTAAAGAAAAGTTTTTCAGAGTTTATCTCACTACTCTTCATATGTAAAATAAGTATAATGATTATACAACAGTTACCACGTAAAAAATTGAGAAATATTTTCATCGTGATAGCATAAACATTATGGAAGTACTAAAATACCAGAATGATTAGTTAGGGTAAGAGGAACAAAATAGGTAAGGGCAATGCAATAAGTATATTTATCACAAGTAAAATTTAAAAAAAAAATGCTAGAAATTATTAAAAACGCATTGTAACGATTTAAAAAGACATGTTAAAGAAAAATATATTAAAAAGATATATAAAGGATATATTTAGTAGAAAATAGAGAAAAATTGATTACATCATATCATGGAAATTTAAGAAATTAGACTGAAAACTTGCTCCAAAAAGTCGAAACAAAATTAATTTAAGTCATAATTGATCTAATTTTTTACAAAAATAAAGTAGATTTAATTTCCTGCCTCACTATGGATTTCAAGTAACCATTGCTATCTTCATCAATAAAATTTTATTTGACTTGTTTATGATTTTGTACATCTATACGTGTTACACTTAAATACTTTTACATTGTATGCAATGCACAGTTTAACTGTTTCTTTAAATAACTAAAAATTAAAAAAAAATATGATGCCATCATATAACTTTTCGATTTATCTGGTAATTCCGAACATCACGACATATTTCTTTTTATATGACTACTTTGCTTCGAATATTTTGCCTAAATTTCAATGTGATTAATTACAAAGATTCATCATATTGCTGTTTACTTATCACAAAAAGGAATAAATTGCTATTTGGAAAATTTTAACTTTCAATTCCTTATTTTATTTTTTTTCTACAATTTACCTCATCATTTATTAATCAGGAGATAAACGGGTGAAAAAATTCCATCGTTTTTCCTCCACCATTAAAACATTGAGTTTTAGGAAGGGGGAAAGTTCTTAATTAAGCTTTAAATTCAGGAGCCCGCTTCTAGATTTTGCAACAGCCTGCCGTAATTCATTCATAAATATTTAGATGTTTAATTTTCAGAGATTCCCCAAATTTAATTAGGGTGGTATTAGGAGCAAAGAGAACATTCTGCTGCATCCTCTTTCGCAGCTACGACTTGATAGGTTCTTACGCTTTGAAGCCGCAGGATTAAGCACTGACATCTTTTCTTTTGGGCTTAGTTTCTGAAACAAATTAAATTTTGAATTTCTTTAGCGTTTGATGTTTCGTCAAATATTTTGGGGAAAGTATTTTTTATTCGCAAATCTATTGGTCAGAATATATGAAAAAAGAAAAATAATGTTTCCAATGATTTGGCAATGGAACATAAAATTTATGAAACTTTTTTTTTAAACCAGTAAGTACATTGGCCGGTTAAAATATTTAACAAAGGTATGCATAAAATACACATTTTTGTAAAAATTACAAAATATTTTCCTGTTTTTAATGATAGAAGAACAACAAAAAAAATCAAGAAACTCACCATTATTTTCCAATTAATTTTTTGAGATATTTATGAATACAAAAGAGAATTTAAGTAAAGAAATTATATTTAATAAAGTACATATTTTATTAAAAAACTCGATCATGGCATTTTAAATGATTTTTTAGAAAGTTTATTGTTACATAAAATGCACTAATGAAATCCTAAAGGGTTTAACAGATATTGCAAACAACGATAAAATATAAACAACATAATTTAACGTTATAATACTAAAAAGTATAAACTACTATCAATACCGAGAGTTAATTATTATTTCCTTGTTTTAAAGGATGAAATATAGTAAGATTTAAAACACACTTTTCATGCAAAACTGCCTAATTTAATCTTTTCCATCTTTAAGGGTTTATCGCTATTTGCAAATATATATTTAAAATATTAAAAGAAATGTGTTTTAATGCATGTTCTTCTGCAATAAATTTGAATTAATTTCTACATCTTAGGATTTGTTGAATAAGAGGAGCACTTTCTAAATGTATTTATTAACTGCGAGAAGTGATTAAGAATTTAACATTGAGCATTTTTGAAACTGAATGATTTCTGCCAAATAATTTTGAATGAACTAATAACCTACCCGCATTTTGTAGAATACTGTAATAATATTTACAAAGGAACTAAGTGCTATTAAAAGGAAGTCAGGAATGTTTTAAAATATTCATAGGATTATTAGACGGGCCTATCTAAAAATAGATGAAATTTTAAAACCTGAATATCTTTACCTGAATATCTGAAAACAAGTGATTAAAAATTAGATATTGAATTTAAACTCCTATCTGGAAACGTATAAACATTGTGCTTACGAAGGGAGACTGAAAATGTACAATACCGTGTTAGGCATGCACCTCATTTACTGATTATTAAACCATACCTACAATTTTCTAAATTGTAATTATTCAACATATGACGTTTCAGAGGTATTGTGTTCATCAGTAGACTTTAAAAATTTAAACAAAATTTTACAGATACCAGTATAAAATATTTCTTTATAAAATTGATAAATAATAAATGTCTCATAAATTTGAAAATAGAATTCCCTTCTTACAACAAATTCCTTTGTTAGAATTAATTACTAGCATTGTTCTATGTAAGCCAAAATAAAACTTTATTAATCTCAGCATTTCGCTGTGAGTCTAGACACTTTTTTGCTAAGTAAATAAACGTTCATTGAATCAACAGTCCAATTACATTCAGTCCAGAAAAGCTATTGTCTATAAACATATTGTATTTAAAACTTGTGTTAAATCAACATACAAAATGGCCTAAATTGAATATCTCTCATGCCCACATAGAAATAATGATTAGCATTGATTTAAAATAAAATTTATCTAAAAAAGAATTATTTTATTGCTTAAAGTAAGCTCAATCCTATATTTCTGTAGTTACTGAGCCGAAAAATTAAACATTACAGTTTGCTGTATTTAAATGGTCACATACAGTTTGAGCTAAAAATAGAGAATAATTAAGGAATTCTTCACGTTTACATATGAAATTTTAACAGTATTTATTCTAACTGTATTTTTCTTCTTAATTCCTGTGATACTGTCGTTTAGGGTTGATTAAAAGCATTTTTTGCAATATATGGAACAGGAGAAAGCTATACGAAATGAATACACCGATTCCCATACTAATATCAGAGAAAACGTTTTCATTTTAAAATTATGCTATTGATATTTAATGAATGATATACAGAAATATTCGTACGATTCCACCCAGAAGAAGGATTTATATCCTTTTTATGATCTCTTATTGAATTCTTGTACTGATATCATGCTTATGTGACTAAAAAATGAGATTTTACTCAAAAATATTATTTTCAAGGGTCCTCAAAACTAAGGAATTCCATCTGCATGAAAATATTGATGCCTAATAAATAAGTCTTAAGAATAATTTTTGAATTAACGTCTTTATCTCTTTGAAAAGTAATATCCACAACTCAAGATATTTATTATGGCTCTACTCAATTTCCATCATCTAATTAAGTATTCAAATATTGTAGAAAATTAACACTTTTTGAATTATGAATGTCGTTTCCCTGTCTGCCTGGTAGATAGCTAATAAACCGCTCGAAAAATAACAACAAAGCTTTATCTAAACACAGTGCCAATGTGACGTAACATGCAAGATCATTGATAATCTGCTGACCGACTAATATAGATATAATAACTGTCAGTGGAAGGATAATAATTTCCTTCTCACACGCACGCAATATATATATATATATACAGGGTGTTCCAAAACGATCGCATAAACTCTGCAAAGCTAGATTCCTCGTTGGGAGTACATAAAAACTGCCCAAAGAAGCGTTCCTGTACGATCCATAGTTTACGAGAAAAATACGAAAAACAAAGTATGACGTCACTGCGCCAGTGCAAGAAAAAACACTTTATTGAACATATCAACAGCATGCACAATTTAAAGCAGATGTTCAAAGTGTCCGCCGTGCATGTCGAGGCAGGATTGAGCACGTCGTGGAATGACTGTCATCAGACGTTGCAGCATCGCGGGGTCCACCGAAGTACAAGCAGAATGCAGACGAGCAACTAAGTCCATTTGTGTTGTCACTACGTCTCGATACACCAGTTCTTTGAGATGGCCCCATAAGAAAAAATCCAACGGTGTAAGATCTGGCGAACCTGGCGGCCATAGAACCGGACCCCACGTCCGATCCAGCGGTCGGGGTATTCCATATCCAGCCAACCACGTACAGGAGCACAGAAATGCGCCGGAGCCCCATCATGCTGGAACCAAAGTCCCTGTATTGCCGCTAATGGTATGTCATCGAGGAACTCGGTTAAGACCTCATTGAGAAACACCAAGTACGACTGTCCCGAGAGCCGTTCAGGCAACAGATATGGTCCAAGCAGGCGATCCCGGAGTATGCCGGCCCACACGTTAAGAGACCAACGATCCTGATGTTCCTGCGGCCGGATTGCATGCGGATTGACCTGGGACCACATATGGCTGTTGTGATGGTTGAATACCCCATCACGAGTGGAACATGATTCATCAGTCCACAGGATATGTCCAATGAAACCATTATCTGTGTTCTGTTGCTGCAACAGCCATTCACAGAAGGCCACGCGTTTCTGAAAGTCATCTGGTTTCAGACCTTGCACGGTAGTGTACCGAAATGGGTGTAGCCTCTCAGACCGTAAAAGTCTGCGCACAGTACTTTTACTCGAAGTCATCTCACGGGCTAATGCGCGTGTGCTTACCTCGGGAGTCTCTTCTTCCCGCTGCAGTATTGCATCTGCCTGTGCTACCGTCAGGCCGCTCCGCGGTCTTCCAGTATCGTGAAGATTGGCTGTTGGCAAGACGCTTCCGCTATTTCGAAGTCTGTCGTCCAGTCTACGGATGACGTTGACATCGGGAGGACGGCGGGACGGATATCGACGGGCATACTCCCTAGCAGTTCGTAAGGCATTCCCATTACATCGGCCGTACATCAAGTACATGTCGCAGTAGTCACGAACGGTGTACATGGCCACCATACGAATACTACCGGTAGCTGCAAGATGCAGCCTTTTAAATACCAGTTCAACGGCGGCTTAACGTCATTCCATGGCGCGCGCGTATGCATGACGCGATATGCGCGGCGAATGTTTTAAACATTATCGTCTGGAAAGATATGCAAATATTGTTGTTGATATGTCCAATAAAGTGTTTTTTTCTTGCACCGGCAGTGACGTCATACTTTGTTTTTCGTATTTTTCTCGTAAACTATGGATTGTACAGGAACGCTTCTTCGGGCAGTTTTTATGTACTCCCAACGAGGAATCCAGCTGTGCAGAGTTTATGCGGTCGTTTTGGGACACCCTGTATATATATATATATATATATACACGAGGGTCATTTTTTAAGTAAGAACCGTTTTGTAATGGAGTAAGAGAAACTTTAGTTATGAACGTAAATTGTATCACAAATTAAAATATGAACATTTTTTAACTTTTCAGCATAGTCACCATTAACATTTAAACATTTGTCAAGTCGTGTCACAAGCTTTTGGATCCTATCATCAAAGAACTCTCCGCCTGACCGTTAAATCAGTTAGTAACAGTTTCTTTCAACTTGTCATCCATTTTCCAAGCGCTTTCCACCAAGTAATTCCTTAAGTTTTGGAAACAGATAAGAGTCTGATGGTGTCAGGGAAGTCAGGGATGTATGGTGGATGATCCAGTAATTCCCAATGAAAATTGTCAAAATCGATGGCAGGGACTGCTCTCTAGCGGCATCGTTCTGCTTCACGACAAATCTCGGCCTCACGTTGCGGCAAGAGCAAAGACACAACTGGACAACTTTCAGCGTCCGCTGAAAGCTTGACAAATGTTTATATGTTAATGGTGACTATGTCGAAAAGTTAAAAAAATTTCGTATTTTAGTTTGTGATACAATTTACGCTCATAGCTAAAGTTTCTTTTACTCCATTACAAAACTGTTCTTACTTAAAAAATGACCCTGGCATATATATGTATGTGTGTGTGTGTGTGTGTGTGTGTGTGAATTGCACATACATATTTGTACATGAGAGATAGCTATATAACATTAATTTAAAGGATATTCTGTAACAGTGATGGCGAAATATCATATTGCGTTCAATTCTCAAATCTAGTAGGACGCAAATATTATCAGGTAATTTCTTATATCTGATTAGTTATAATTTTAAATAAATCAAAGTAATCTCTATCACTTTAGTATTTATAAGTTACCTCTATAATTAATAAAATGTACAACTGTCATACCTTTTCGGTCATGAAAATTTAAAATCCCTTTCAGGTATATTAAATTACACCATAAAAATACTTTATTAAATTATTTTTAACGTTTGTTTCTTGTTAGGAATAATCGTTTAATAAATATCGCAGAAAAATAAACATATTTGCTATTTATTTTTAATTCAGTAAAGTAAATACAGAACATTCCTGTGTGTGTGGTACTGGTGTTCTCTGGTTTGTATTAAATTTTATGCTAATATATAAGAGTAATAATAAAATTTCTCCTTAAATTATACAATTGCATCATATTTAAAAGGTGAAACTAATGTTTATATAGTGAAATATTCTTGAATGTTTCAAGGATTAATTCCAGTTACAATTTCAGCAACCAATATTCAAACAAAGCATTCTGATATTAATTTATTTGTCTAACTGATTTACAGATTAGATAAATGCTTATAAAATAATAATGGAAACAGAGAATTGCCGCGGTAGAAATTAGCAATTACTATGCAGACTGTTACCCAACAGCTCTCAGTTAATTCCGCAACAGTGTCTGACTAGCAGTTTAACAGCATTTCTATTTTATATCCTACACCGTCTTAACACCTTAAGTACTAAAGCGGTTTATCCTCAAATTACGTATGTTTAATCTCTTACTTAGTATGGAAATACGTTTACCTAGAAAACTATACGTCTAATTATATATTTCCCCCTTATTTGTAGATTTTTTTAAAGTTCTGGTTGACGGGCGTACAGTTTCACATGATGAAAATTTTGTATTTCCGCATATGATGGAAACAAAAGAATGATTTAGTGAATGATACAAAATGCAGTTCATTTTAGTTTTATTTCGAATGAGAGTGATAAACCTTGAAATTCCACCATAGTTAGAAAATAGGCTGAGATTGAATTCCCAAAATTAGAACCATTGTTAAAACATAATATATGCGTCCGTATACATGACATACGGGAACTACAAGACAGGAATAAGAATATAATTGATTGCTGGAACTCAATTCGCAAAATGAATTTGCTAAGAAACAAATTTATGAAGATTACTAATAATCTAGAAATTTCAATAGTAGATAAATAATTTAAAAGCTGTATATTTTGAGGAAATCAAAGATGGGAACACTCCCATGTGTATTAAAGATTACTTTCAATCAATATTGGAGAAAAATAAGTTCAAACATATATCAAGTTAAATACACTGTTGTTCAAAATTAATAGAATTTGTACATTTTATCAAATTTCTGGAAAACTAATGGACGGATTTTAATGAAATTTGGCGTGGATGTACATTTATTTAAAACAAAATATGTTATTATATAGCAAAATACTTTACTATATAACAGTCATAGTACGCACTCATGATCGTCAGTTAGTCTCATCAGCGAAGAAATATCCAAAACTCACATTGGAAGATCGAACATAAAATGTCTATAATATGGGGCATGGACCCATCTCACATTCTTTCAACTCTCACAGCGATTTGCTGTACTGGGAACAAGGCAGTTGGATGAGTCCCTGGGGCAGTTGGTCCCACTTATTCAGCAACGCAGTTGTCAGCTCCTAGAGGGTTCTCGGAGGGAGATGGTGAGCTGCAATTGCTGCCCAAAAGGGTTCCAGGCATTTTCAATCGGGTTCAAGTCTGGAAATCTGGCTGGCCAATCCATCCGGTGAATAGCCTGAATTTTAAGGTAATCTTCGACAAGTTGAACATTATGTGGATGAACTTTATCGTCCTTAAAAATAAATCAAGGGCCAACTGCTCCCCTGAAAAGTCGAACATTGGGTTGTAAAATCTCATCTCTATACCTCTCACGAGTCCGGTAACGTCTGTCAATCATATGGAGAGGTGTGAAGCCCTTCAATAGGATGCTTGCCCAGAGCATGGCACCTGTGGTCTCAGATGTTGGAGGCAAGATCTCGGGTCCCAGGTTCTCTCCAGATACAGGAATGTAAAGAATCAGTGTCCAGGCTGTATCGTGACTCGTCTGTGAATTGAACGCTACCCCACTGCACTCTGGTCCAAAGCTGATGTTGTCTGCACCATGCTAAACGGCCACTCAGCTCTCCATGTGTTTCGCAGAGGGTGCCGGACGGATGCGAGGTACAGTTATGAGATCTTACAGACCTATGTTGGACTTTTTAGGGGCGCAGTTAAATCTAAACGCACGCAAAATGTGCATATTCTCTTAATTTTGAACACCAGCTTAGATATTTATCTCAGTCACCATTAAGAATAAACTCGCCTAAGTTTATACTTTAAACTGTATAAAATACTTTTACAAAAAGTATTATTAGAGTAGGTTTGATTCTCATTAGAAAACAAGAATATTGCACCAATGTCCTAAATTGAATATAGATGCTCCCTTTGGATTTTTGTACATTTAGAGTAAAATGAAATGAATTGAATTTTTATAAAAAGAGGAAAATTTGTTTATGAAATTGGCAATTGAATGAAGTAGATTCCATTTTAAAGTTAAGATAATATTCATTTATCAGGTTCTGTTTGCATTATTTAAGCGTAATGAGATGCTTGATAAATATAAATTACAGGAAACTTTTGAAATAGCAAAACAGAAGACATAAAGATTTCAATATCCGGAGTAAATAATAAAAAGGAGCCTATATATAAAGGCCTTTATTACTTTGTTTGATTTTTTTATTGTAGATATTAAGCAGCTGTGTGTCTCTGCTGTGTACTCAAAAATTGCATGAACGTTTAATATTATTTCAGCAAATATGCATTCTCTATAAAACACACTTATTTCTCTGAGATTTCTTTTTAAATATATTTAGCAAAATCTAATTTCAAGGAAGTTTCACGTAGATATAAACATTGTATGACAGTACTGTCCTACAAATAAATAACATCAAATTAGATAAAAAATATATTTTAAATAAACAGAAAGATATAAAAGAGGTTAACAAACTCTACTACAAAGCCTTCAAGTGCTTAAATCTGAGCATAGTAAAATTAAAAAGACCATTATTCTTAATTTTGCTTTATGCATACGAAATTCAATGTGCCTTTTAAGAACACTTATCTTTTGTATTTCTTTCATTGCTATAGCATTTTTAGAATGGAAATTTGTTTTCGATAAAATACCAGTGTAAGTCCGACGTAAAGCTTGAATGCTTCCGAAAACAAGTCAACGTAAACTTTATATCATTATTGATTACGTTCCAGAAAAGGAAGAGTTGTTGTTGTCTAAAAGAACAAATCCTGAGATTAGCGGAAGCCTTTTCAGATAAAAAGAAGATTTGTCACCAAAGGAATTCTTAAAATTCTTACGTCTATTATATTCGTAATTAGAGTTATAGGAACCAATTATCGTAGTTTATTGTTGATCCCGAGGTAGCATTCACACACAAAAAAAAGTTTACACCAAATTTAGCTGAATGCAAATAAATAACATTACCATTTGTGATTCGAAACAAGGGTTTTTAAATTAAGATAATGATATCACATCGGTTCACTGCTGAGACGTAAAGTAAATATGACAAAAAGATAATTTCTATGAAAATATTGACGATGTTAATTAGAATTCAATGACGTGTTGTGAATTCATTGGTTTGTGTTGGTAATTCCTTTCAATAGAATGCTTTTACTGATTACCAACATTTTAATTCCTTTTTTTCTAAGTACAAGTATTATAATTTTGAACTTCTCCCCTGAAGCAAATACACACGCATATATATATATATATATATATGTGTGTGTGTGTGTGTGTGTGTGTGTGTGAAATTTATTTAAATATTTATTTGTCTGATATGCATTATCAATAATTTAAACGTTACATTTAATTACTATTTAATATGTAATATAAATATTATTATGAATATTAAATTTAAGAAATGCAAAGGACTAAAAAGAATGTATTTTTAAAAGTTTTTATATATTTTAAGATAAAAAATAAGAGTAAATTTCACACTAATACATTGAACAGTTAATTCTCATTTTGATATGATGCATATTACTACATAAATTACTGAATCATTCCATTCTAAACAATGCTACTTTAAAATAAATATAAATATTTACTATCAATTTCGGCATCCACACTTCATTGATTTTCTTTTACTTTTGCAAAATTGTCCAAGCTATACTCTCTTTCTGTTTTCAGTATTTAAAACTGCGAAACTGTTTTTTTTTAACCAACACCATTCTCTTTATTATTCATTTATAAAACGTTAAACTTTTTGTATTAACCTAGATTCTGAAGTCATTAAGGCGCTGGTTGCGACATTCATAGACATGAGTTCATTGCAAGTTTTCTGCAGAAGATCGTGCCATTGACTACAGGAAATGTCAACAAGGTAATATAGATTCGACGTTCATCTGGAAAAAGAACAACTGCTTAGTCCCAAATATATGATAAATACAATACAGTGATTCCCAACCTGTGTGCAGCTGCATTTTAGGATGCCATGATATCGGCCAGGGGTACCTCGAGTTTCTTTTTGGATAAACAGAAATATATTAGTAGGGCCCAGATAAATATCATGTTGAATTAATTACTCTGCCTCCCGACAGATGGTGAGTCAATTTGTTACTTATATCTTTCAATAAATAAATTAAATCAACAATGGAGTAAATATTTATTCGAACTTAAATTCAACATGATCCTGAAATATATTCTACTTTAATTTATTATTTTTAAAAAATATAAAGAAAACTATAATTCTTGCAAGGATACCCCACATTTTTAATCTCTTTCCGAATGGTGTCGCAAACATAAAAAGGTTGGGGATCCCTTAGATTATAAATTTAGACAGTAAAATAGTTCTGGAGAATATGAGGAACTGCATTTATGAAATAAAATTTGTTTACCAGAGAATACTCAAAAGTGATAGATCTATATTTCAGACGGTCGTAAAACACTTACTTAATGTTTTAAAAATAATTAATAATTTTACCCCAATCCCAACATCAGTTACTATTTGTCGAAAAATGTCGAAGTCCAAGTGTTTCCCTATGGATTCTGTTTAAGTAACATGTAGGAAAGGATAAGAAAAAGCAATAGTAAATAAATGTGCGCACCCAGACATTCAAAACAGGTGTTTTCAATGAGGAAACAACGTTGGAAACAATGAAGAAAAGAAGCATTACTCGATACAGCATGATTTGTGACAAGATTGCTTTGAACTTGTTTATGTCATTCCGATATTCAAAATTATCCCCCGATTTTGTAGCAATCACTATTAGTAGAATAGATAGAAGGCCGGGAGAAATGGAAGCAAAAATTTCAATACATCACAATAATATTTCACAGGGTTTTAAAGGTACATTTTCTTCGGCAAAATCTAAACACAATGCCCCATCTCTTTGCAGAAGTACAAACAGTCAATTATGATTTCAAAGAAAAAGATTCTACAGAGATGCTGAAGATTTTACTAATTTACTGGCAGTGGGAGTTGTTGAAACATCTGTCGTATTCAAATAATGTGTTTTTATGATATCTTAAAAAGAAGGAATGAACCATAGAGAAGAAAAGGTTCTATACACAAAATTAGCTATTTTCCCCACAGTAGCGTGTCCCAAGTTAACTTTAATAAAATTGTTTCAGAAAATACTATTTGCTCTGTTTCTACTTTTCAGATTTCTGAATGTACGTAATATATATATATATATATATATATATATATATATATATATATATATATATTAAAATAAAATGAATGAAGTCATTAAATTTTTAAATGAAATATAGTCTAAATTCCATTAAGATAATGATCCGATTTTCAGTAAAACGCCAGTCATTCTTTCCAGCAAAATTACTTTCCAATGAAAAGACAAGTATTGATATTAAAAAAATGGGATATTGAATTCTTTATTTAAGCATTTTTTGAGATATGTATTTAAAAGTCAGATGCAAAAGCATCAGAAAATCATTTACATATATTCAAACTGCTGCATTGAAATTCTAATAGCGTAATAGGTCTGATACTTTACTCGCGACAGCTTGCGCTCTAGCCTTAGTTTTTTTAAGTGCTTGATGCTTACAGTCTCCATTGACAATTGGGATAAAAATATCCGCATAATTGTAGCAAAATAAATGTTTCGCCCAATATATGGAACTTGTGTTCTACGAAATCTGATGTAATGCGAAATCAAAATTATTTTTAGGCATTCGTCATGTTATCATATATAAACATTATTATACACCCTCCCCCTTCTTATGCATATTATACATACACACACACGCACACACATATAAATATATATATATGTATATACTTACAAAGTTACAACTGATCAAAAAAGTAGAAGTGTAAAACTACATTTGCAATATATATGTATATCAAGAATCTACTCTTGGAGCCTGAAACTCAACACAGGAAAAAAAATCACATTTCGAAAAGAGGAGGAAATAAGTTTTGTGATAGTATCTTTTTATCAATAGTACCGACATATTCATTAAATAAAGATATATTTCTTAAAGAGGATGTCTTTGAAATGCTAAAATCTTACTATCGGTTATGTTACAATATATGGTGAACAAGTTCGCAACTTGCAAATCATAGCACCTTATTTAAATTCAGTTAAAATATCTACTACAACAGGAGGGTTAGTTTTGGTGTTATACAGCCACAGTATCGAAAATATGGAGTATAATTTGAAAAGTTAGATCTTGAAATATTTAATGTATGCTTACTGTACTTAATTGTATATTTTTCTTTAATTTAAAGATAAAATGTGTTAGTTATAATGATTCAAAAATTTTGTTTAAAATGATTTATCTATTAGAAATTATTTGCCAACTTTTAACAGTTGTATAACCAAATGAATTTTAATTTTTCATTTATTCAACTATAATATTGCATAAATTATATCTAAAAGTTCTAACACTGACATAATTATACAGAAAACTATTTTTCAACATTTCCATTAGTGAAAAAATTAAGTGTTTACTCCTACTAATTTGAGACCATAATTTAATCTTTCTTACTGGATTCTTGAATATATTGTTTTCTATAGCGATATATGCTAAAATGTTCTATAGTCTTATTTAATTACCTTAAAATTAAAATTATGCTTTAAATTATAGAAATAAATGTTGAAATTTTGTTACGAATTTACACCACTATTTAAATCTAAAAAGTGGATCGTGAGAAAAATTTCTTTACTCCTTCTTTCTATCCATCTCTCTCTATCTGTGTATATCTACCTGTATATCTATCTATCTATGTATATATCAATCTATCTATCCATACATCAATCTACGTTTCTATCAATTTACCTATATATCTATTTATCCAATGTACGTAGAGGATTTTTGTAAATAATCTATATAAAATAGTTCCTGCAAATAACAGAAATTATTTCACATAATCTGACAAAAACTTATTTTAAGAAAATTTTTATTCCTAGTAACTTGAAAACAAACATATGTTTGATATTAATTTTACTTTCTTTGCAATACTGAATATTTATTTCTTACTTTTGCACATCTTGTGAAAATGCCATTTCAGTTAAAAACGTCTGTGACTTAACAGTAATTTAAAAGAAAAATTCATTTTCTAAATTTTAGTTTGACAGAAAATGCTATTTTAGAAGATGTTTTTGAAAATGTACGAACATCAATGTTAATAAATATTTTATGTATACTTTTGAATTTTTTTCTCACGATGTTTTCATATCGTTATACGTCATAATGATGTATCTGATGATTATCTAAGCTTGTATTCTTTGACCTAATTTGTTTCGATGACTGTATTTTATTGTTTATAAGGTTATATTTTCTTTCTCGACACTATGTATACATTTCTGATAGTTTGCTTACAAAAGTAAATATTTTTCTCTTTGTATGGATCTCTATATTCTGATCGATTCGTGCGAAAAAAATTTATTAACATACTATATTTATTTATTTTACAAATGCCACACACTACAAAAAATAGCACCTATGCCATCAGTGCACGTGCTCTCCAATACTTCTCAACAAGATCAGTAAAACGATATTAACATACTATATAAAGTAAGAGGTATGTTAGTTCGTTGACATAGATATCGGTTTGAAAAATCTTAGTAGATTTGAAAATATTATCGACTTTGAAAATTGCTGTCTGAAAATACTGTAATTTCACTTCTATTTCACATGACACTGTTTAATTTTGCATTTTTTGACAAATTACTGAGGGCTGTGGGATAGAATGTTTTTTTTTTTTTTAATATGTTGATGCAATAGACCAAATTACTTGCAGCGATGTATCTTTTACTGTTTCAAGTATTGGAAAAAAGTTTCAGTTAAACAAATATTTCGACTGATTTTGAATAGCATTTAGATTAGTTTTATATTTGTGAATGAAAGGTGTTTTTCGATTTGTTCTGCACAGCGACAATAGCTCAAAATTCACGATACCTTCATGAGTCATTCATCGGTTTGAGAAAAAGTCATTTGCAATCGCATATCACCCGTCACCAGAATAGTTTGACTGATAAAATGTTGTTTTCCGAGAATAGTTGGTTCCTTTGAATTGGGGTACCTTATAGGTGTACCAATGCCACTTGTGTCATCTCGATTTTGACCGAGCACCCCCAGCAGTGATATCTGGGGCTGCAGTGCTTTCTCACACCCTCTTTGACATCATAGAAGGACTTTCCGGTTTATGGATGGAACGTGTCCATATGCTGCCTAGACATGAAGGTATTTAATGGCACGGGTCGGGATTCAAACCGAGCTTCATCGGCGCTGGAACCTGACGTGATACCACTAGGTTACTTTGGGTCCTTTTGTGTTGAATAAAATAATAATGTAAAGATATTACTAACTGGAATTGTTTCTTTTGTAATTGGAACGTTATGATAACGAATAATAGATATAATCAAACTAAGCACCCCCAGTTCTAAGTCCAACGCGCTACCACTAGGCTACATTGGGTCCACTTCAAAAATATCGAATCTAAGTTAGGAGACGGTGCATCGAAATTGCTGTTGACACTCAGTATGTATATTGGTACCTAAACATGGAAGAAATTATATTTTGGGGGTATTTAGTCGATATTATGTTAAAAATACCCCCTCTTTCCCGAAAAAATATTGAATACAGCAATAAAAAATATATACCCAGACTAACGTATTATACGATTAGCCATTCAAAAAAAGTTAAAGTATGTGAGAAAAGGTTATTAGAAATGACGTATCACCCACATTGCTTGTGTAATTCAAGTGGTAGAAAAAGCTTCTGAAGGTACGCAGACATAAATTCAAACCCCGACCTTCAGAAACGGTCGTTACAAAACGTTGAAAAACATACCATAATAAACCATTTGGTGTTTAAATACTCCGTATATTCAAGGTGACTGACGTAAGGACAAATGTTTTAAAGTTTTAATAAAGGGAATGTCATAAATTTTGTTGTAATGCAAATCAAGATACGGAACTAAATTGTTTATTTTTTTCAGAATAGACTGTGTTACTTAAAATTAACTTTGTAATTTAAGAAAAAAATTAACTACAATATTAATTTATAAAAATACTTCAGTTGTGTCTCCAAGACTGGGTTATATCTCTCTCCTACGAAACCATCCCAGAATTTTTATATTTCTTACGTAATATCAAATATGGAATCAAAAATCCTAATTATGGGATTTTATAACATTTCATGATTCATTTGATTAATTTACTTCATTCGTCTGAGTGCGTAGAGAGTTTTGTTCTCATAAGTTACAACAAAAGACGCACATTCTCATAAAACTGAAACTGTAAACGGTCGTATGATAGCACGATGAATAGACAGATATCATCAAAATTGTCGTTCCTGGATATTTATAATAGAACTGATAAAAGACGCAATAGAAGGTGTATATTTTATACAATAAGAAGCCCACACTGAAAAAAAATGAAAGATCTTCAGTAAATTAATTTGGAGGTGAATGATGAAATGGATTTAATCTAAAAACAATTAAATAGAATAATTTTAATTTAACTTCTAGTAACCTTAGAAAATGTGCATTATCTTATTTGTATTTATTATAATTTTTAATAATAAAAATATATGTATTAATAAAGCTGTTTTTTTTTACACTCTGTTTTTTTTTCAGATGTCATCTGGGTTTATTACAGTGTTCCCTCCGTGGAGTATTCCAGACTTATTTCTTGCCTGAAATTTGACACCCTTGGAGATTAAATTATTATTTAAATACAAAAATTATATTTGTTTGATGAAACAAAGTTACAAATCTAATTTGTAAACACTCTAACAAATGTTTTTTTGCAAGCATAAATGATTCTCAAAAGTTGCTTCTCCTTAAATTTGCGACATATTTAGCATGTCTTTCTCTTCACTTTCTACTTATACACATCCTGCTATGATGATTATGGATAATCTTTTGCCGTATTCTTTTAGGGCAAAGTAAATGGTAAAACTGAAGTAATGTTATCGCTCTCTAATTTACGTTTTGATCTTATTCTTAGAATGATCTTATTGTTGTAATTCTTAAAATTTGTTATAAGTAGATTTAAAAAAATTAAGCACAACAACATTAACAACTTTATATGCTATTACTTCATTTATGACATGTACATTGAATGCACATAGGTCAAGATATTTACCTTCATGTACGCCTTTTTGACAAATAAAGAGAACTTTTTTTTAAAATTTAAGTTACAGAAGCGAAAAAATCGCTGTACCTGAAGTGGGGTCCTTTCGTCCCCCGGGTAATACTTCTAAATATCGCATATTTTCTTTTAAAATGGTACGGCATCTGAATAGAATGTAGTTCAAAATGATGTCGAAGAAGTGTCTTTATTCCAAGTGTTTCAGTAATGTGTTTGGGAAATGCATAGAATATTGAATTAGCGTATAATATCTTATATTACCCAAACTAAATTTGTTCTTCGATTCACTTCAAAATTAAAACAAAATAAGCTAGTCACTGCTGGTCAGCCTGTGATTTTACCTCTGCTGTGATTGAAAAATATTTCTTCATGGTGAATTGATTTTATAGAATCAAATCATGCATGTGACTTGCATGTTTGAAAAAACATTCTTATGAGGTAATTCCTAAAAATTGTCAGATGTAACTTAATAAAAATGTTATTGATATTGCTAATATTTAGGAGTTAGTGACAAACATAATATTAAAATTATGAGAAGCACAATTAACAAAATATATTTTCCTTTCATGTCTACCTTTATTGAGATCAAATATCTAATTTAAGACTTTTCTTTATTTATTTCGATCTAAAAGTATAACGAATTTAGTCCATTTGGACTAAATGATGTCTATAGTAAAGCTTTTTGAGTTACAGGAACACAGCTGATAAAATACTTGAAGTAATTCATTTACGCTCACCTGCTATTGTTTGTTTATTAATATTGTATACCCATAACATATGGTAAAGGGTACAGAATAATATAAACGAAATAATATATTTATATTCCACAGTGTCCCCAATACTAAAATAAGTCATGACTACGTTATTACAGAAATGTTTTCCTTTATCGTTGGAAAATATTGCCATGAATTTGTATTACTCATAGGTATTGTACTAAGGAAGTTTTCCTCCCTGTTCAGAGTATGTTTGCATTAATAATAATAAGAAGAAGGAATTTCATTCTTCGTAACATGTCTAAAGCTAAAAGCAGACAATAGGCTTCTCTGTTTTCTCATGCTTTGATGAAATATCATTTTATATTGTATCTGATGATATTTAGAAATTGTTTTATGTTTTTGAGAGGAACAGTTTTATTAAACTCCTGCACTATGAAATATATATTGATGTTGAAAGAATAAGATATGCGGATATATAATTTCCTTCTTTAAAGGATAAATAGAGTTTAACAGTCAGATAAAAAAATAAATTATGCAATAATTTCTTCCAATATGTATTTGCTTTGATATATCTATATATTACCTTATCAGGAAAATAAAGAGATTATTTCTTACTTGATATTCGTTAAATTTAATTATTTATTACAATTATCGTAATACAATTATCTTACATTCTACTTCTAATCTGATTTCTACAATTATCTGTATATTAAAAAAATGGTGAAGATACCTCGAAACACTCTTCTTTCTACTGGATACACCTGCTCCACTGTTTTAAGCTAATTCAAATGGTTGCAGTGACAACGTTCAAGGCCTTGATTTGATAAATTTCTCAACACATTATGTATGGCATTTTTAACTAATGCATCCGTAGAAAATATAACCATTATTCTATTATTTATCATCACCGGGAAAAAGGGTAAAGCCACATTTGAAAGAGAGTAGAATGGATGTATAATTTGATTCCAAATTACCATCCTTAGTCTGGTTGTTACTGCACGCCATACTTCCTTGTTATGTTAAGAATTGATGTCGCACTTGTGTCGTTGATTATGTTGAGTCGTCCTTGTTATGTCCTTGTTTTCTGAGAATTCATTTTCCTAGTTCCTCTGACGTTAGCCATCCTGGATGCTCGGTAGTTTTTTGACAATATAAGTACCATGCACAGTTTTAGATAACATTTAAATCCTTATTAGATGATTTTCTCTTGAGGTAGCTTCGATCGAATTGTTTACGACACATTTTGCATCTTTACCCATTTCATAAAAGGAATGACCCCATTTATCCAGAACAGGATGCACCCCACATGGTATAAAAAATAGCGTCTTCAAGGTTTGGGTTCAAATCCAGAGTAAGGCTTGGACATTACCCTCATTTGAAGGAATATTGGTACACCTAAATGGTGGTCCCAAAACAAATTAGCCAAGAAGATTTTGCGGTGTTGATGCGGGAAAGTCATGTGCGTTCGTGTTTTAAAAAAAAAATCCAAAACATGGCACATCACCAAACATTCCTCTCGGATGATTTAAACTAATACCGTATTTTGCTAATCGACACGTCCTAACCTCATTTTTAACGCCTCTCGTTGGTATAAATATATAAAGTATAAAAGTTACAGAATGGAAATTTTTTATGAAATTGACAGCTATGATAAAGAAATTTAGTAAGATAATTTAATAACATAATAATGAGTTATTTATTTAAATACAGTAATTAGAGTTTAACACATAATTTCTAAATTTTAATACTAGTCTAATATATTTAAATATTGCATAGGTGTCTGGATAATTATGTTGTCATGATGTGATATATAATTTAATAATTATAAAGAATTTAACTTTATTGAAGATTTTATGACGCATAAATTGTTTAATTATACATGATAATTTTGAAATCTTGTAAAATTTAATTTGCATTGATTGTTTATAAAATATATTCTTTTATATTGTTTTGTACGAAATTTAAGGTTTACTCCAGCATTAGATTGATGGCAAAAATATTCTAAGAAAAACGTAATTAACAGGTTCTATGTTGAGTTGGAATTGTTGAAATGGATTAAAAGTATATTTTTATGAGAATCATATACTGTTTGTATAACAGATTTAAGATGTGTTTATTAGAAACATTAAACCCTTAACATTTTTATTATGAATGTTTCGGTGTCATACATTTTACAAAAAGCTCTATAACTCTATTAAAATCAGTTCTCGCATCAAAATCAGTGGAATGTTATGGCCCGTTTTAAATACAGAACGTGTAATAAAAAGGGATACCATCTCTTAGAACAAATGGTATTAAAATTTATTTCTTGTACAACATACTAAAGGAAGACTGTTTCGCAGAGATATAGCTTAGAATACATATAATTTATTACATTAATTGACAATGCTTATTTACTACTCCACTCTGACTGTATGCTCTGAACTTTATGATAGAATACATTTTTCACTGCGTTTACTTAACGACAGTGCTTTTTACATTAAAAATTTCCAATACATATTTTCTGGAGGATATAAGCGATAGATAGAAAATCTGCATAATATCATATGAAAGATTAAATTTCTAGGAGAAAATAAATGTATGGCTCTCTTACATCTACTAAAATGAATTAACTTTCCTATAATATATTACAACGTGAAACTGCAATCTTAAATTTTTAGCAGTGACAATGCGTCTTGGAGAAAAATATCCTCCTTGGATTTATTGATCAAACTAGAAAAATGGAGAAGAAGGTTTAGATAAAATCCCAGCGTATTATTTTCAAAAGAAATTACTATTTTCTTAGTAAAGGCAGTATTTTCCGCTTTTTTCGTAATCTTGATTAAAAGCTAGCTTCATTTAGCCCAAAAAGAGGGATTTTCAACAAAATGAAAATTGATGCTGAACAAATCCTATTAAGTGAATACGGAAGTTACGGCATAAAATGGATTTGACAAATTTAACATTGATTAAATATTTGAGTCGTGACTACGGGCGTGGACTGGAAGCAGTAGGTACAAGAGTTGACAGCCACGAAACGGGCTATTGAATAAAATTTTATGAGCTACCACCTAATTTTGGTTATAGAATTTTAATTCCTTAAAAATTCTTGTCTCAGTAGACCTTAAAAAGCATCATTCATTCTCATAAGAGAAAACTTTATCTAATTTCCTTTAAATTTAATCCGATTATTGAGCGTGAACATACAAATACATACATGTGTGTATATATATATATATATATATATATATATATATATATATATATATATATATATATATATATATATATAAATATATATATATATATATATATATATATACATATATATATAAATATATATATATATATATATATATATATATATACATATATATATACATATATATATACATATATATATATATATATATATATATATATATATATATATATATATATATATATATATATATATATATATATATCTATATATATATAAATAATGAATTGAACAGATTGCAGAATTTACAGAATCAAATTCAGGAAAAAGCAATTTATTTGGAGTATCTAAAACGCGCATCATTTCTAGTAGACAGCCAACACCCGAGTGTGTCCCCGAGTATAGAGGTAATCTGTGGTTCAGAATTGCTGAGCAAAGATGTTACTTTGCAAGCTGCATGAATTGCGCATAGGAAGGTCTCCTTTTTTGAGCATAGACAAAGAGTCAGATACATTCGTGGCCTCCCAGGGATTGCTGAGGCTATGAAAAATATCCCTGGGTTCGTGAAAACGGAATTCGGTAATGCCATCTTCAGCATGGTAGGGAAAAAAAGTGTACAGGGGATTAACTTAAAATTCTATGTTTAAATAAATAATAAAATTCCTTTTTTAATAATCTTTAATTATCTTTTTTAATAATCTTTAATAATCGTTTATTAACCATTTTCTTGCATGCTTCACATTTGAAGACCCACCATACCTAGACAAAACTCTTCAATCCTCATCAACCAAATGACGCCAGATGTCAAAAACAAGTTCTTTTCCTTGCTGTTCAGGAAAATGGACTGATGCGAAGGCACGGATAGATATAATTTCCCTAAGATTAACAGAGCCCAATCACACGTGCGTTACAAAGAAATTTTTTTCAAGTAGGGGAGAAATATTCATTAAAGTAGGAAATGAATAAGAGATAAGAAATATCGCCGCCATCCACACCCGAACGTTATACGGCCCTTCAATAACAAAAACTAATCATCCCGACGGCAATCCAGTCCAGCCGGGTACCGTAGTTTTTCGTTTTACAATTCGTTTACGTGTCTGCTTTTTTTTTCAATCTGAGGGGCTATAATATATTACAACGTGAATATATTATAGCCCTCCGAGGGGCTATAATATCCACATTCCGATCGTAGGGGGAAGTGCATATTCATAAGTTCCTGCATAATATTCTCGATATACCTTCTATAATAATAATCTGTAAATAATTTACTAGGGGCCCAATCTTCAAATCCCAAAGGTAAGTTTTTTCGTGCTTCAGCCATCTGCCGCAATTGTAGATACAGTGCTTTATAGTTTGGACGTTGCCACACTCACAAAGATCTGGTTTAGCAAAAAATCTGTTTTGATAGACCCCTTCGTTGGTTTTTGAGCCATCAGTGTACAATTTAATGTTCGATCTTGATTCCATGTTATATGTCCATTCATATTTTCTCATTTCACGTACTTTCTTTAGAGGTCGGCTTTTTGTTGCGCAATTCTGCGCTTTCAGTACGATGTCTCCTAATTTTATTTCTGGTCCTTTATTGTAGATTTCATGAATATTCTTTTCAATTTCAGCTGTTAAGTCTAATGGTATGCATCCTCATAGAACTTGGAGTGCATCAGTTGAGACTGATCTGTAACATTTAGTTAACATTATTAAGAATGGTCTTTGTATCTGTCTTAATTTTAAATCCATTGTATGTTTACCATTATACCACGATTGCACGCCATGCATTAGTATCTTTTCTATCAAAGTTAAATATAAATTTTTGGCAGTCTCAGGTTTCAAACTCTACGAACTCTTACTGACTTTATTGATATTATGCTCTTGATATTTTAATGCGTTATCTCTAATATTATTCATATGAAAGTTAAAATTCAACTTCTCGTCTAAGTAAACTCCTAAGTATTTGATTGTTTCATTGTATTTGATGCTCTCCCCTTTAAACGTAATCGTGGGTCTCCTTGTAACTTCTCCTTTGTGTGGTATTATTATGTAGTTGGACTTTTCGACACTAAATTGTAGTTGGTTTTTATCGGCCCTGTTCGAACATTTTTCCATTATTGCTGTCTCTATCTCTGTAAATCTATATATAACTTTACTCCTGAGCAGTATTACAATGTCAACGGCAAATGCCTGTATTTTGTTGCCATCGCCCACATTAAAAATGGATAATAGGAAAATGAATAGCTAAAAAAAATAATAAATAGGAAATGAATAAATTCGTAAATCATGCCGACCACTGAGAATGCAGAAACGCCAAGGTTTTGTATATAAGTCTCGCTAACTAAACAAAACAACTTAAGTTCAAAAATAACATAATTCTTGTCTAGCCATACCCGTGGCAACAGACCCTCTACTTGAAGGTCTAAAACAAATTAAATTTTCGAGCTGGCCGTTCCCGGTTCCAGTCGACTTTTTCCTTTCTTTTTTTTATTTCTGATTACAAGCAAAGTTAAATTACAATACATTTCTTCTTCTCTTACTTTTCTTTTTAATTACTATGTGAAACAGTAGACAAGTAGTATTACAGCTCATACTACTAAAAAATACATCACGTAAAATCAATATAAGAGACAATACATTAATAATTAACTCGGCACTTCTTTAGGAAATTAATAATTAAATAGGGTAATTTTTTGGTCAAGAACGGCATGTGCAATGGTATAGGAACTAAATATGTTTTACATAACAATCCCTCTCCCCCGCAAACAAAGATAGGCTGGAATGTTAACGAGTGAATATGCCCGTCGATACTACATTAGCTACAACTTGTATTACAAATTCCCAAAATTTTCATATTCACCCCATTTAGTAATATTAGGTTGTATACAATTGGAACTTGCTTTCAAAACGATTGAATAACTTAATACTCGAATGAATAAATTTAATATACCACGGAAATAAGACTAAAACTAATATAATAAGTTAAACATGCGACACATGGTACATAAATTAATTTTTAAAAAAAACTCTTTATAAAGGTGATCACTCTTTCAAATGCAAAAATTAAGAAAATGAAGAATATTGGATATAAAAGCATCAATTATCAAGAATAATAAAACTACTTACAGACAATAAAATCTGCAAAAATAATATCTTATCATAACGAAGCTTTGCACATAAAGTTATAAAGTAATCAAGTAAAAGTCTTTAGTCTAGACTGCTTGTGTGTGGGTGTAAAAAAAGGGATAAAATAATGAAGTGATGAAAATGGCTGGCTGATTTTTAAAATGTAATCATCAGCTTTTTAAAAAAGATATAAGTGGTTAGTACATCTCTAAAAATCATAAATTTTTACCTATTCAAGCATTATGTATTAAATTATCTTTCCTTCTGACAGATATTTGTTGCATATGAGTAATCATATTAGTTAATGAAGAAAAAGTTGTAAAAAATATTTTATCTGAATGAAACGCAACAATTAGGAATGCATCTAATCTCACATTTCTTTAAATCAAGTTATTTTTTGTCAAGAGGTGGTTTTACGTGAGATGGATCTGCGAAAGTCTTCATGAAATAATATGTCGTTGGATGTAAAAATTTTCTACAAACATCTTTCGTCAAAGGTGGTATTATGAGCATTATCATGAACTATTTTTTGTCAAAAAATGTCATAAACATTTCAATTAATATATCTTTTGGAGGTCCTAATAAAAACATGTATCACCAGAGGTAATAGAAATAATTAGTTTGTACATACCTTGTGCGCACATGATAATACGATCTACAATTCTTAGGCAGGCATCACCCTATACTCTTTTAGATCCCAAAGCAATTCGTATATCAATATCTGTCCACTCTGGCATGTTTTCGTGGCTAATTACACTGCCATTGACTTCTGTTTTCCCACACGATTGCAACAAATAATAAAAAAGATAAACATAAGTATACTTTCCTACACTGACTCAAAACCATTGGAGGATTTTATCAAATTCCATCGTATCTGTTATACGCAAATACTCTTTAATTTCCATTTACCATATTTGTTGTTATTTTCTGTATCCGTGGGGTCTGTCCGGAGTACACATGAAGAAAGAGCAATGACAATATATATATTGTCATCTCCCTTTCTTCATTTGTACTCCGAACATATATATATATATGGATGTACATTTACATTCTCAGAATACTTTTCAGAATATATATATATATAGTCACGTAGACGGATCGAGTGATTAACACAGAGAGCACAATTTAGATAAACGAGACATTTATGTACAGAAAGTGAGTTAACATGCACCCAGCTGGAACCTAACCGACTTCCCACCAGCTTAAGAGAAGCCTTTTTATACACTAAAGAACTTTATAGATTTATTTAAATTAAGATGATTCACATATTTGGTACTTTACCGAAGCTTCGAGAAAGCGAACATAAATTAACTTAAAAAGAACATGAAATACTTTCGACAGTCCGTCTCGGGGATCGAGCCGACGACCTTCTGAATTGGAGCCTAGCGCTTCAGCCGTTCGGCCAAGCCGTCGCTCGAGAGCGGTTTTAAATATGACATTATCCCACCTTTAAAAGAACAGCGTCTCGCTGTTAGATGACTTCTTATTTTTTTTCTGGAACGCATTACTGGACCCGAATATTCCTCGTTCTGGTTAGCATGTCCAAGCTTATTATCAGCATTCCCTGATTCCCCCTGAAGAGTAGTTGGATCTTCCTGTAAGGCTGTTTCTTGCACATCCGGATCATAGTAGGGTTTCATGCGTAACACATGCACAACATCTCGTGTTTTTCGTCTTTTTGACTTAGGATCAAAATCCTGAACTTCATAGGTAACGTCAAATAGCTGCCTTAATATTTGATATGGACCGGAATACCTGTTGAGGAGCTTTTCTGACAGGCCTATTTTACGAACGGGGGTAAAAATCCATACGAGGGTTCCTGGAAAATATTTTACTACTCGGTGCTTTGCGTCATAGATCCGACAATCTTTTTTCTTGAGCTTCCACTGTACGTACTCGAGCTAGCTGCCTTGATTATTCTGTTTGGGTGATTAGTCGATCGAGGCAACCCGACACTGTTCCATCAGGGCTATACGGGAATATAGTTTCCAGAGTTGTTTCGGCTTCTCGACCATACACTAAGCAGAAAGGTGCGAATCCAGTAGTATCTTGTCGAGCGGTATTGTAAGCAAACGTGACAAATGGTAGTATTGTGTCCCAGTTTGTATGTTCTATGTCCACATACATAGACAACATATCGGCTAAAGTTTTGTTAAGTCGCTCAGTCAGATCATTTGTTTGAGGATGGTATGAGGTCGTCATTCGGTGGACAACATTGCAGGTTCTGTTAACCCATTAACGCCAGAATTATTTCTGCTCGAAATATTTTCATCCTTTTCTCAAATCTATGTAATTACGACCCCCTGAGTACAAAAAATCTAAAATTCAATCAATTTGTGATTTAGATTTAAAATTATAGCCCGTCCTCATTTGAGGACGCTGGGCGTTGAGGTGAAAAAAAATCAAGAAATTCAGTGAAGTGAGCAAATTCGAAAACAACAAGTAATAGTATGTAAAAACGGACTAGTTACAGTATTTTATTAAATTTTAAGATAAAATTAATTTTAAACTGTTATTTACTTAACATTTATTTATCATTTAATGACAATTTATCTCAAACAGAGTAATATTTAACGCTATAATGTTTAGTTTTGAGTGAAGTATAACAGTTGATAAAAAGGACAATTTTTATTCAGAATGACGGAAAACAAGATGCGCATATAAGATACATAAACAAAACGCATACATAAGATACATAAACAAAACGCATATATAAGATACATAAACAAAATACGTAAAAATTTACATAAAATATGAACTTATTCTAGAATTTGGTATGATATTTTGGAAAACAAGGGATGCGCAATGTTACGATACACTTTTCACAGAATGTGCGTGGTTTAGACGCACAATTTTTCAGCTGACAACGTCTTTGTTTGTCTCGTTTCAAAATAGTATGTCCTACGAGATCATAGCGAACACTGTCAACATTTACAGCCGAAGAGGATGGTGTTGACATCGGCCGACCTCTCACTGAACGGTTTGTAACTCCTTTTTTCAAGTAAGCAACTGCTATTATTCGTCGAAAATCTTTTATCGATAAATGCTTGCTTTTCACATCTTTATGGACAGATTTATACAATATATAGGCATTTACAACAGCCATGTCGACCATTCTTGTAAATAAAGACAAATACAATTTTCCCCCAAATGGATATTGAATGTTTTTCTAAATACCAATCATGTTGGTCAACACCACCCATAAATGTGTTGTATGAGTGGATTATGTTTGGCTGTGGAACAAAAAGTCTGTCTTTCTCCCCTTTACATCAACGCAGTGTTTGTCTCACAGGATTAATCTGCTCATAATTTTTTGCCAAAGTAACAGACGTATTGTCGTTCCATTTGACTATTAAAATTTCATTTTCTTTTTCAAATTTATGTTCGTAAAACCCTCTTAGTTCTTTTTCTATTTCTTTCCGAGATTTCAGAGGACATCCTGCCATTCTGTTGTCTCTTATAGTGCCACAAGCACGAAATCCAGATTCTTTCAACATCACTAACAACTGGTAACTGTTGAAAAAGTTATCAAAAAATACTACATGCTTTAATGGATTCTGAGCTATAGACAGCATATCTAATACAACTTGACTTCCCAAAGGGAGAGTTCCCTTAGTCTTTGAACTAGTTTTGCATCCATATACAGAAAAATTATGACAATATCCATTTTTTCTTTACACTTTTTTTTTCAAGGAGGCGGAACAGCATAATTTTCATCAAAATCACTGTTATCATCTGAATTTGGATCTTCAGAAATTTCGATTTCAGCTGTTCCTGCAATATCACGTACTTCAGCTAAAGCTGTACTTTCATCTTCAAAATCCTCTTCATCAGTTAGTTCATCTACGTCAGGTGGAATCGCGATGATGTCAGCTTCAATTTGTTCGGAAAATAAATATTCACGAGCTTCTGCAATCGTTAAGAACCTACGAGCCATTATAATTACTTATTACCCTCCTAAAACAAAACAAACTATGGCTAATTACCATATAAAAGTTGAACGAATTTTTAATACAATTATTACACGAAAAAATTCCAAAATTGTAATGACTCTTGAAATTTGTATAAAAGTTGGCTGCAACGCCCAGCGTCCTCATTTGAGGACGGCAAAATTGGACGCCATTTTTGAAAACGAAATATTTTTCAAAACAAATTAATTTTCTATTATACGTTTACATAGTACTCTAATTTGATATACTAGTAAAAATAAAATGTCTTCCCTTACTTTAGCTAATGTAGCTAGACAGAAAGCAAATGCAAGCGTGACACATGAAAAAACATGAAATGGTGATCGATATCATGCAGCTCTAAACAACCCCACATACAGGGTCGTTTGTGGGATGTTTTGTGGTAGTGCGGTCTACCGTCATGGAAAATAAACAATCGTTTCTGAAAAATATATAGATTCTACGCACTCTTTTATACACTGTCCTCAAATGAGGACGCTGGGCGTTAACGGGTTAAGTTCGGAAATTAGCTTCGAATGGAAGACTTGTCCTCTATCGGTGATGATAGTCCGAGGCGCCCCATGCGTCAAAATGATTTCTTCGACAATGAATTTTGCAACTTCGGGTGCTTGAGCAGTTGGCAGAGATTGTGTTATGGAGAAACGAAACAAATAATCGGTACATACGATGATCCATTTGTTACCAGCCTTAGATTTTGGGAATCTTCCTGATAAATCCATACCCAGCCGCTGGAAAGGTACCTCTGCGGGAGGTATAGGAATTAGACGACCAGGCGGTTTTTGAGGAACGGATTTTCTTTTTTGACATTCTTTACAATGCATTACATAGCGGCGTACGCTTCGATTGAGCTTAGGCCAATAAAATCTTTTATGTATTCTATCATAGGTATTCACATATCCCAAGTGGTCGGCAGTTGGTTCGTCATTCAAATGTCGAAGAATATCCAGTCGCAAATGCTTAGAAATAACTGGTAACCATCTCTTTCCCGAAGGATCAAAATTTTTTTGCAGAGGATCTCGTCGATTATCTCAAGGTCTACTTTGCCAGACTTTTGTGCCTTCGTGGAAGACTCGGACACAAAGTATTCAGAAATCACAGAATCCTTACGTTGTTCAAGTGCTAAATCAATGCCGGGGCCAATGGCACTGATATCTACTGAAGTGGAATGATCCTCAATAGGGTTTCTGGAAAGGCTATCGGCATCTTGTGTCTTTTTCCACTTTTGTATACCATAGAAATATCGTATTCTTGGAGTCTTATAGCCCATCTTGCCAATTTCCTTGAAGGATCTTTTAAATTAGCTAGCCAACACAACGCGTGATGGTCTGAATGGTGGTCCGAAAAGTTTGAGAGAATACCACAATATCGTCTAAATAACACAAGCACATTTGCCACTTAAGGTGACGCTGTAAATTGTCCATTGTTCTCTCAAAAGTTGCTAGAGCATTACAATGTCCAAACGACATGACCTTGAACTCATATAAGCCTTCATTGGTGACAAATGCCGTTTTTTCCCGATCTGCTTCGTCTACCTCTATCTGCCAATATCCCGAATAGAGATCCATGGAAGAGAAAAACTTCGCTCCTTTCAAGCAATCCAACGTGTCGTCGATTCGCGGTAAAGGATAAACGTCTTTCTTTGTGACCTTGTTTAAACGTCGATAGTCTACACAAAAGCGCCAGCTACCATCTTTCTTGCGCACGAGAACGACTGGAGAGGACCACGGGCTGTCAGATAACTGAATGACACCCTTTCGTAGCATCTTTTCGACTTCGTCATGGATTATACGGCATTCGGCAGGGTGATCTGCGGTATTAATTTTGTGTTTGACATGAATTTGGCGTCGATCAACTTTAGAGTTTTCATTGAAAGTAACTGAAAACTTCCTTAAAAGTTCCAATAGACTAGTCCTCTGCTCATCGCTAAGATTCGGCGCTATCACCTTGCTGTAATCCACTAACCTTGTACTTTCTTTCATGGTATCTTCGGAGGCTATCTCAGATAGGGCACTGATGCAGGTAGGATTAATTGACTAGGCATTGTCTATTCACATACCTTTCAGAATGCGTCGGTCTTTATTCAGTGAATTAGCGATCCACAATTCACCATTTTTATTTGAGATGTTCATGATCGAGGATGGATGACAACTTCTTGACTCATGAACATGCACTTATTACCTTCTACGATAACATCAACATCCTCATTGGTTACGGAGGGAGTGGATACTTGTATCTTTGCCGTAGAGTGTGCAGGGATCAAACCATCTTCTACAGCGTATACGCCCCATTTCTTTTGAGGTTGTTCTTCAGGGAGTATCTTATGAAATATGAACTTCCTCTGTCCACAGTCTATAATGGCTCGGGACGCTTTCCAGAAATTCCAACCAAGAAGGACTTCATGGCTGCATTTGGGCATAACGGTGAACTCGAAAGGCTGTGTAAGGTTTCCAATTGTAATACGAAGAACACAGGTCCCTACCGGGCTTACATAATTATCATCGGCTACTTTGAGAACCAAGTTCTGTAACGTCCTAAACATAGTTTTTTTCAGGTGACGCCGGTATCTCTCCGAGATTACCTAAAAAGAAGCTCCAGAATCCACGAGTGCTCGCATAGGTTGTTCGTCAATGATAACTTCAAGAAAATTTTCTAGCATAGTAGCGGCGGGAGGATTTTGAGGGGGAGCGGCCTCACCTCCAAGGAAGGTCGCATGGCCTAATTTTCCTTATCTCGGCAGCCGGGCGACTGACTGGATCTTCGATATGGAGATGGCGATCTATAACGACGGGTTGGCGATCGTCTTCGCTTGGGACTTGGTGATGGGGTTCTTCCTGCTGCTCGGCTGTTTCTTCGGCGTCATGGTTGTAGCTGGAATAGGAGGGAACATCAGGTCTATAGTATCTGCGAGTAGTGTAGAGTAGGGATTTTTCGGTCACGGCAGTAGCGCACGACATGTCCTGGACGACCACAATGGAAGCAGACCGGACGGTTATCCGTGGTACGCCACAGGTCTGTTTTTCTGTAAGATTGTTCTGATACAGGTTTTAGGTTTGTATACGTTGACTGGATGCGACGGTTATGGTCCTGGCGGCTGGGATGGTATGGTATGGCAGCTGGGGTGGTCCTTTCAAAGCTTTCACCAGATAGAGGAGATAAAGTTTTTTCTATCTCCCCTCTCACAATGATTTCAATAGCTTGCAGACCAGCCTGTGGCTCTTCTATTTGATGTGCAATGTATCGTTGAATTTCTTCACGAGATTTTATGAATTAAGGATATCAAATCTTGTTCTTCGTCGACGGCGGCGATTGGGACGACATTAGGCAGACGTGCGAACATCTGACGCCCAATTCTCTTTTGCTGCATTTCCTCTATGTACTGACACCATTTAATGAAATCAGCTGTTGTTTTTTATTTCTTTTGTTAGTAATGACTTGTACATATCTTCAGCTATTCATTTCAGCAGGTGGGGCACTTTGTCTTCCTCCGTCATGTTCGGGTCTTCTTGATTACAAAGTCCCAACACATCTTGAATATAATATTGGTTTGGTTCGCCAGCTCTCTTAGCTCTATATTTTAACTGGTCCTTTGTTCGTTGTATGTACAGCTGAGTATCACCAAAAGTTTTTTTTTTCAGTTCTGCCTCAAAGACATTCCACGAGATAAAAATGTCCTCATTATTTTAAAACCATATCTTGGCAGTCCCATCTAGGAAAAAGTAGACGTTGGCAAGAGATAGAGTATCATCCCATTGGTTAAACTGTGACATTCTCAGATATTTTTTTAACCATTTAGTTGGATCTTGTCTGGGATCGCCGTTAAAGATTGTTGGTTTTCTAGGCTACTTTATTAGTGCTGGGGTAAGCAGGACAGTTCGTGGCTTGGATTCTGTGTCTTCAGACATTTTTCTTGGCCGTTTCCCTGAGTCTTCTACGTAAAGTCCGTGTTCAGGAGGGATATTTAGAAGTCTACGACTTTGTCGAATTTCTTCCGTTTCCAGACTGAATGGATTACGCGGTGCCTCCAACAGAATGTACCGTAGACGGATCGAGTGATTAAGACAGAGAGCACAATTTAGATAAACGAGACTTTTATTCACAGCAAGCGAGTTAACATGCACCCAGCTGGAACCTAACTGACTTCTCACCAGCTTGAGGGAAGTCGTTTTATACACTAAAGAATTTTCTAGAATTATTTAAATTAAGATGATTAACATATTTGCTACTTTCCCGAAGCTTCGAAAGCGAACTTAGCCGCACGTTCCCGAAGCTTCGAAAGCGAACTTAGCCGCACGTTCCCGAAGCTTTTTTAAGCGAACATAAATTAACTTAAAAAGAACATGAAATACTTTCGAGTATCCATCTCGGGGATCGAACCGACGACCTTCTGAATTGGAGCTCAGTGCTTTAGCCGTTCGGACACGCCGCCGCGTAAGAATGGTTGTAAATATATATATTTTTCACTGAAATTGGATTACATACTTTTCGCGATGTCAGGTTAAGACGAAAACATAAATTGACCTGATTACTTACAATTGAAGCTATGGGTCTTATGATAATGAACGCGGGAGTTAAGAAAAAACTGTATTTTAATATTTTTACTAGCACTTTAGACAGACAGTCATAATTTTTTATATAAAGTAGAGATGTTTGCATAGAAAGTACCACAAGTATGGACATTGAGTACCAACACTTAACTGAAGTTCAACCAATAAATACATTTTTCATTCAACTTCCTCACAGAAGAGTTATATATAAACTTGGATAGAAAAAATCTTCCTCACTGAACTACTGAACATATTTTTTTCAAATTTGCTGAAAGCAATAACTACACAGTCATTTTCATCAAATAAATAAATGATTATATAGGGTGCAGAAATATGACTCCCACATTTCTGAAGGTCACTGGTAAGGGATTGGTGAAGGTAAGTCTGAGAGGGATGTGGCAACAGTTCGGACTTGTTTTCTAGTTGTCAGTAGACACTATTAGTTGCTCCGGTGATTTTTTTCGGTTTTGTTATGGAGGTGTTCTTTGAAAGGAACAATTCTGTAACCGCAACACAAAGGACATATAGAACGTGCTGCGGGCTGTATGCAAATGATGCTGTCCCTAAAAAAAATAATCGTGCGATATTTTTCAAACATGAGAAGAACTTGGTCTGCATTACCAAGGAAATCAAGTGGTCGTCCTCGGATCTTTAGAACACTTGAAAATGTGCAACGAATTCGTCAGAACGCTTCGAGTAAGTTCCCACCATTCCCTAGAGATGATCAACGGAGTGATAGAAAACGTAAGAGAACGACTTCGGCAGTGCATCGCAAATAACGGGCGCCACCTGATGTTATTTTCGAAACCTAGTGGGAAAAATTTGAATCTAAATACTTTTCAAAAAAATAGAGCTTATATTCTTTAAATTGTTTCGTTCATCTTTTATCACGCTTTGAAATGTTAAAATCAATTCTGCCGAGCCCTGTTATACAAACGATAAAGAATCTCAAACAGTGAAAACATAATCGATCTAAGTTTAAAGATTGTTAAAATTGTTAAAAGTATTATTGGTGTTAAATGATGTAAATATAATAAAAATTAGGTAACTTTTTGAATTGGATATTGGTTTTGAAAATTCCAAAATTTATCAGTCTAATCTTGGATTTACTTCAAAATTTGATAGTACTACACTGCTCAAAAAAATTAGGGGAGCAAGCAAAGAAGTTAAGAAAACCATGCGAGACAGCCACGTATTGGCATAAAATGGATAGTACACGTGTATCAATGCGCAATACAGAAAAAAAGATTACAAAAAAAAATTTGTAATTAAGATTTAATTCTTTGAAAATTTGGAAAAACATGAAAAGTTGATTTAGGCAAACAATTTGGTTACATGTAAACGATAAAAAAAAGTATTGTTTAGAAATGATGCAAGATTTTTAATATGGTGTGTGGTGCCTTCGAACAACTAAGACTGCTGCATGCCTGTTTTCCATGGATGCGATAATGTTATCGAAAAGACTTTGGGGAATACGGTTCCACTCCTCAAGAAGTGCAATCTCCAAGTCTCGGAGAGTAAAAGGAGGCCTTGGTCTCCCAGCAATGAGTCGTCCGAACAAGTCCCAAACATGCTCGATTGGATTCAGGTCAGGAAAGCACGTTGGCCATTCCATACGCTGTATTGTTTCAGCTTCAAGCATGTTCTCCATAAGACGAGCTGTATGCGGTCTGGCATTATCATGCTGGAAAACAAAGTAATTTCCAAAGACTGCAGCGTAACGTATGACATGAGGTCTCAGTATCTCGTCTGCATACCTTCGGCCCGTCAAAGTACCATCCCAAATGATATGCAGGTCCATACGTCCACCTATGCTGATTCCATCCCATACCATAAAACCAGCTCGTCTGTATTGTGACCTTTCACGAACGAATGTGGGGTTATTTCCAGTGCACTTAGCTCCAATCATGTTGCTCACAATCTCGATGTTCATCAGCCCATCTTCTTCGGCCGCACGGTGGCGTGAGGTCAACGGAATGCAGACCATTGGCCTACATGTATAGAGACATCCCTGATGAAGCCTATTACGTACTGTTTGGCTGGACACCCTTCGTCCTGTTGCTAAGAGCAACTGTCTTTGCAGCTGAGTAGCATTGTCTGTTCTGTTTCGACGAGCTGTTAACAGTATATACCGGTCATCAGTTGCTGTAGTGGCGCGTGGCCGACCTTGCCCTGGTCGACGTCTAACATTCCCTGTTTCTTGGAATCGATTCCACAGCCTTGCAACGACACTTCTGGTGACTCGAACAGCGTCCGTGACACTACGTTGTGTTTTCCCGGATTCAAGTCTGCCTATAATACGCCATGCCATGGATTCTGGTAAATCACGTTGTTGAGACATATTCAAGTCACCTTTTCTCAAAAAGAATAACTGAGCAATCGAATTGCACAGTTAAGGCAGTGAAACAGACGTTTCTGCAACATCCCGATCTCCGCCCTTATGTTCTTTTTCTGGTTTTTGACGTCATGAACTTTGATTTGCATATGAAGTTTTCTTCTTATGTTTCCTGCTAGGCTTCAAACTACGGATGATTTATTTTGTGACTTATCGGTGTAAGTATTTGCGTAATTTCGTTAAAACCATGTGCTCCCCTAATTGTTTTAAGCAGTGCATTTAGTTAAATTTTCCTTTAATATTTTTAACTCTTTTAAATTCTTCTACTGGTAAATTTTGAAATAATACAACGAGGGACTCCTTGTAATAATAAAAATGATAATTCTAATAATAGTCTCTTCGATATCGATATATATATATATATATATATATATATATATATATATATATATATATATATATATATATATATATATATATATATATATAATGGAAATACTGAAAATTTTTATTTTTCTGATACTAACGTTAGAATTGAGAATTCTGATGTTAATTGTTTGACGAATATATGGAATGAACGAATATATGGAGGGATACTGACGAATTATGGTTCATCAATATCTTCCGTTGAGGGCGATTCTGAAATATCATCATCATCATCTAGCTCATGAAAATACTCCAATGTCAAAAATCGCTTTTTTCTAGAGACAAACTTATCTGAAATGAAAACAATACCAATTTACTGCATAAAAAACTAGGCATCATATCAAAATCTTAAATAATACACATTGGACTGATGTTGCGTTTTCGCAACATTTAAAAAAATATGAATTGAGAAACATAAAAACAATAATTATGCTTTACCTGTTGAAGCCATTTTGTTCTTTAGTCTCTACTAAACTCGGAACAAGCATCAAATCGGAAATTTAACATGTTGTGCTATCTACAGTTAATACTTGTATTTGAAATTAGTTATTTTTTCCCTTTCAAAACACTAGAAAAAAACAATTTTATGCAAGTGCTAAAAGCGAGCAAATCTGGAAACAAAAAAATTATTATGAACAAATAAAGTATAGAGAATAAAATAATAATTACAAGATAAAAAGAACTTTTTATATGCCATATTTTTAATTTTTCTTTTCAATCATATAAACCTGACAATTCTATGTATTAATACATGCTTTTTAAAATTTTTTTGATGAATTAACCCATCAACTTGAAAGAAAATAAAGTTAATTGGAAGTTAACTTGCGCTTAACTTTTCGTTCCCGTGCCGGCCGATAGATGGCTGCAACAGTCTACAAAACAGAATTAGCTGAAAATAACGGAAAATTAATTTAATTCTGCTTAAAGATGGCTAAACGTATTAAATTAATACATTGTCATCTTGTTCTGAGCTATTCTAAAAGTTTCAAATGTCTAGCTAGTTGGGAAGTTAGTTAAAAATGGATTGCAAGATTTGAACTCCACAAACACATAAACACACAAACACAGACACACAAACAAGAAAGCGAGTTTTAAAAACATGTAAAAAATGTTACATCAGACGTACAAAACTTAGAACATGCCTTTAAAATATACAGAAATTAATGTAGCGTTTTCGCACCGCCAGTCTTAAATGGGTTAAGTATGAAAATTTTTGCAAAATTAATTTGAACTTCACGTAGTGAAGTTTCTCAAAATTATTATGTGGGAATGCCACACAGAATTTGTAAAAGTGATCTGACTGACCCATTGACTCCATCCTTGGCATGTGAGGATTTGTTCTAAAACAATTTTCAGATAATTTCGAAAAAATAAATATCATTTAAAAATAATCCATATTTAATCCATATATATTCCATTATGGTGGGAAATATTCTAAAGGGTATATAAATTTGAAGTTCCTGATGGCCTATTTATCTTCGAAACTGCCGATTTCCCTCCGCCGTTACATAATTTCGTAACGGAGAATGAAAGAATAGTTAAATCAAAACAAATTAATAACTTGGTATACATTTTATAAATGCTACTAGTTTATGCCATTGCCATCCAATAGTAAGATATTACTGAAACACAAAAACATAAACTCCTTCAGATTAGGAAAACTCTTGATGTCGAGTAAATAATGATATGGATCAATAATATGTTTTCTTTGAAGCAGTAGAACTTGTTTTGTGTCATTATGAGTATAAATCTGAATATTAACAATGAAGAAATTAAGTTGATATACTTTGTTTCCATGTTTTATTCCTTCCTTTTTTTCCCCGTAGCATATAAAATATTTATTCAAGATACACAATGTTGTTTGAGACTATCATTCGACTGTTTTTTAGGTTTTCATTCAATTTGTTGTTAAATATGTTATAATAGGTTTTGGCACGCCATATGGGAGATATGTTTGACAAAGAATTACCCAGACAATAGTCATATAATGTTGTCACCTGTGAACAATACCAAAGTTTTATTCGAGTGCAATGATTATGTATGAATATTTACCGACATGCAATTTTTGTAGTTATTTGCCCACTTTGTTTTTTTCTTGATAATTTGATAACTGTGTACTATGTTATTGATAACTGAAATACGTGTGTTATATGTATATTTAACAGTGTTAACAAGATTATGAAAACAAAAGATGCAATTTTTTGTCTCAAGAATTTTTTTCTGCATTACTACTTGCATATGATGAGTTCTACTTGAATAGGATTTTAAGTAACAAGATAATGTCATCAATATTCTTATTATATATTTACATTACTTTAATACTTATGACTTGCTGTCCAGACTACAGACATTTAAATTCTGATTTTAAGGGTCCTAAAGTAAATAAGGAAAACGTCTGTTTAGCAACTCTTTATGTTACCTGACTTTAATTTGAGGACTGTAAGGATATTTATTTAATATTTGTATACTTAGCATGTATGTATGTATATGAAATATCCTTCATAATATTAATTCCTATATTTCATTGACTACCTAACAGCCTTTGATATAGAGGTTTCGGCTTTTTGCATAGCTTTTAAACAATTGGTTATCCGCTGTGATAAATTTCATCCTCTCCGACACCAGAGCTGCTCTCAAGTGCATTAGCTTTACTCACGACCTATCCTCCTGGGACGTTTTGGATTGTAAACTACCCATACAAAAATTGGAATCGATGCAAAAAAAAAAAATGTGTTCTTCTTTGGATCCCGGGTCACTGTTGACTAAGTGGCAACGTACAGGCTGATGGGCTGGCGAAGAAGGGTGCAAATGTATTACAACTTACACGTGATAATGTTCCATTTTGCACGATAAAACGTCTTATCAAGAATTCTATGTCTTCCCGACATCATGAAGATTTGAGGTCTCTAACTGCTTCCAAACGTTGGAGGATTTTAGAATGAATTACCATATCTGACTGGCCCCGTCGCGAGGCGGTTGCAATTTTTAGACTCTGTACTCAATATGACTTTCTGACTGGATTATTCATTATGCCAAGTTCTCTGCCATTGGAAATAATAAACAAAATATTTCATTGAGTGATACTTTATGCTTTCAACAATAATAAGTCATATATTTTGAATTGTATTTTGCACATATATATGCTGTATTATTACTGGAAATGTCTTGTCAATTCAGTGTGATCTAAGTCTAGTTTCATAATAGATTCAGTTTATACATAATGTAAATTCTTATATCGGCTGAAAATGTTTTTTAAAAATGCCAAATATACACAACTTAACAGTAATAATTGTATTATATTCTGCAATTTTAGCGATATATGCTGATATCCACATGGCAGCCGATCCTACTTTAGAAAGAGGGGGAGGGATTGCTATGCGAAAAAACTTTGATACCCCATTTTATTTCGTATATCATTAGTGATTTAGAAATTACCTTTTAAAGTTAATTTCCTTTTTTTAATTAATATATCTGACCCTACGAGAGTTATCTTTTGAACACATGAACCTCTGGTTCTTTCAAACTGTAGGCTCAAACTATGGTCAGCCGATTTCCAGATGATTCCATTCTGCTGGAATTAGAGAAAAGGAGGACTGATTTTTGACATGTGTAATGATTCAATGGCGCAGAAACATGGGAGATTAATTGAAGATAAAACGTGTTACTCGAGAGGGGACACAAAAGAAAATTCCTTAGTGTCGGATGAGAGACGAATAAAGTTTTTTTTCCTTTAATGATTTTAGGAGATTTATTTTTTAACACCATTATGATTATAACGGTCTTATAAACTTATATTTATTTATTTATATATTTATATATATGTGCACTTATTCTCTCTTTCTTTATATATATATATATATATATATATATATATATATATATATATATATATATATATATATATATATATATATATATATATATATATATATATATGTATATATATATATTTATATATATATATATATATATATATATATATATATATATATATATATATATATATATATATATATATATATATATATATATATATATATATATATATATATATGCTGTATTATTACTGGAAAAGTCTTGTCAATTCAGTGTGATCAAAGTCTAGTTTCATAATAGTAGATTCAGTTTTATATATATATATATATATATATATATATATATATGAATGAAACGATAACATTTATAACCCTTAAAGGAAAAGCCTATTCAAAATTATTTTATATTATCGCAATATAATAAGTCCCCTCATCTTGATTTAGACCAGGGATTAACCAAAATAACCTATTCGGATTTCCCCTAAATCCACGTGCAGCCATACATTATATAAGAAGAAGGTTCGAGAAACGATCACTCCATTTGGCATTTAAGTCAGGTGTCATAAATTGACCAATTAGAAGTCTTAACGTGATCGCGCTTTTTGGCAGAAAACGTTCTCTCGCAGCCCTTCTGTGTCTGGTCTTCGTCCTAATAACATGCAGCAAGTTGCGCTGCAATGCTTCCCGTAAATCCGTAATGTTGTGGGAAAAAATTATCTGATGTGTTCAGCCTGTGCCATGGGAATCGTGTTAAATAAAAGACTTTATGACCAGCTAACTGCAGGATCATGTTTTCTTGCCTCTTTCTTCCTTTCGAGTGTCAGACTTAGTCGACTCTCCATTGCCAGTTTCCCCAACAACTCAACCACTTTGTACGACTACATCTGGAACTTTTTGAATTACCGGCCTATGTGCCGCCCCGCAACAGCATTTATCTCATATACAGTGATTTCCGCTTATAAGAATCACGTTTGTTATTAGTGTTTTTGATTCTTATAAGTGGTTGATTATTATAGCCGAAATTTAGGTTTTTGGACAGGCACACACACACCTATATATACATATATTAGATTATTTACCATAAAATACTCTTTAATTTACGTTAATTATCTTTTATTAAAATTATTTTTTATAATTTTATAACTTTTATAATTTTATAACTATTATTTTTTATAACTTAATTTCTAGACCTATACGTAGATACACATGATCATAGTAATAGAAGAAAAAAATCCAACATTTGTTACCACATACCTGCTTGACAGTTTTAACATTTCAACTACAGGAAGGGAGCAAGAAAAAATTTTCTATGGTAGTTTGACGTAATGAAGTTTTCAGGAGGCTGTTTATACCTCTTTCAATACTAGTAGTCTCAGACGAAGATTCACCTTCTAGCTTACATGTGGGAGGTGGGAAAAAAAGAGTTCCTATTTTTGTTTGTCAGTGGAGAAAAGTGAAATCGAACCCGGACGGGTAAAGATGCCCCCGGGTCAAGCTAATATGACAGTGTTGTGCTAAAGCGTTTAAGGGGAAACTATTATGTTATGTCTAACAAAGAAAGGGATGAATTTTTCTACTATATTCCCTCCCATCTTATCAATCTTTCTTTTTAAAAAAAAGAAAGAACTTCGTGCCTTTTGAGGATTTAAGTGGCTTTTTTGGAAAAATGAAAGGAAAGCGAAGAGTGTAAACTGATTCTTAAAACCAGTGGATTGATTCTTTAAAGCGAAAATTTTAACATGGAAATAATACATTTGTTTTTGTTTTCACGATATTGATTCTTACAAGCGGTTGATTCTTATAACCACTGATCACTATAAGCGGTGGTTACTGTATTTATATATATATATATATATATATATATATATATATATATATATATATATATATATATATATATATATATATATACATACATACACACACACACATAGATAGATAGCTAGATAGAGAGAGAGAGAGAGAATAATGTGCACCTTAATACACAGTGGATGGGTGAAGAAAATTGTTTAACTATTTTCTTTCAACTTTTCCTATTTCGTTAATAACTTTTTAAAAGTTTATCAATACCTATGTTCCCTTCTCAGAGAAAAACTGTATAATCATTTCAGTAATTGCATATTTGTCAAAAACTCTCGAAACTCCTTCCTGAAAGAAGGAAAAAGCAAATGGGAAACATTGACGACAACTGTGCTAAATATTTGACAATTTTCATTTACCCATTTATCACGTATCCTTTCATGTTTTCGACGTAATTTTTCTCATTTATCGTTATTTCTATACTCATTGCCTTTATTTGATTTCTTGTTTCTGTTTCCTTGCTTTCGGAAATTTGGAAGAAAAATCAAATGAATAGGAAGCAATAAAACGAGCGAAATTGCTACGTTTAAAATAATTCATTTTGTTTCTGTTTCACACAATTCGGAATGAAGAGACGGGAAACTGAAGTGGCGAATATTGATTTTCTTCAACGACGTGCATTACCCCTGAAATGTTCGTTTTTTTATTATTTTTTATTTAATTTCACATTTCCTGGACAAATTACTGATTTATCAAATTTTGCCCGTACAGTTCCTCTGTAAATTATCGTTTTTACAGCGGCCCCATTTCTTTCTATGGAAGTTTTTCTAAAAACCATGCTGGGTAAAAATATTGTCTCGCTGCATTTTTCGATTAATTCAATTATGTACGATAAATCTTGTTATAAAAAAATTCCCTATTTTATTCAAGAGTATCGGGCGATAACTGATTTTATAAAGACATGCATTATTTTTATTCAGAATGCTTCCCTTCCTTTGAAATTTATACCGTAAAAAATTATTTTGAAATACAAATTTATGGAGTTGAAATTTATGATATGGGAGAATCCATTGCCAATTTCTGGTAAATTAAATTTTTTTAACCAGTGCTGCATAAAAAATTTTGGATCAGAGAAGATTTGAAAAATTTAATTTTCTCTAATTTAATAAAGTCTAATTTCTTTAATTGTTCAACTTCAAGATCAGCGGCATTAAGTTTTTGATTTAATTTGAAAATTTTAGTGACGTTATGGTTTGCAGAAGCGGGAACATTTAAGAACAATTTATTTGATTCCAAAATATTCGGCTAGGACGCTGGTATTCGGCTCAGATTCTGTGGGTTCGAGTCCCACCGTTTGCATGGTTGTCTTTAGCCGTTCGGAATCGGCTTTTAACTGTAGGTTCCGGTCTATTTAGCCCTCGTGTAGCAAAATGTTGACCGTAGCGCTCCAAACCAAACCAAAATTTTCAATTTTTCCACCGCACCAAAATGACACCTTGAATTATTTTGAGTGATAATTTAATGCAAGAAATAATTGAATAACTTTTCAATTGTAACGCAAATATTTTAAACATAACTGTAGGATATTCATAATAAGCAACATAATTTTAACGCTTAATGGTTAGAGACATTCGCTTAAGAACCATACATTTTCACTTAGAAATTTTTTTAAGTAAATCCCAGGCAGTTTCTTACTAACTAGTTTTCTTTATGATAACAACGCTTCCAGACAGTTTGCAAAACTGTCCGGGTTAAAATCCTTTCGCGGGCCTTGGTAAGATGACTTCCCACCTACACGATCTTAGGAAATACACCTGCGGGAAGCACAAAACCCACTACAATATATTGGTCTCGTTATTATAATGTTGGGAAGAATAATTCCAACTTCAGTTTTGTGCTGCCATCTAGTTACCAGCAATTGAAACAGAAATAGTACATATGTTATAAAAGTTCGGAAGCCGGTTCTGTGAAATCTGTTCTGCTCTGACACCTCTGTTGATATATATTTGACATCATAAATAGTTTTATATTATGGCAAGTAAATAAACGTAATAGAAGTTTAGACCAGCTGACATTCCATATAGCATTAGCTCGTCAGCAAATAGACGGATATTCTTCAAGAAAAAGGAACGGTCGTTCTGCTAGCTTCCAAGCGAAGAAGTGTGCAGTTCCTGATGATGTGTGCTTGCCAGTGGGGGAAACCATATGTCAAAGTTGGTTTCAAACTATAGACGATGTAGGAAATGCAGCACAAAAGCACAAGAAAAGAAAACCCGTTACATGTGTTCAGAGTGTTATGTACCCTTGTACATTGCAATATGCTTCTCATCTTTTCATGGCAAGTAATTATCATTAAATTGAATTTTTTTTTATGTCCATAGATGGTTCCTTGGGAAGTATGCTTCCCACCTCTAAAATTTAAATGTAAAGGATTCTCATTTGATTGCGGTCATTGCATCTCCCACAGCTACATGAAAAATTTTGAAAACACTTCTTTCGCAGATATTACTGTTGATAATGGTTTCTCGGGTTATCGCTAAATGGATATTAGTATGATTTGCAGAAATATTTCTGAACATTTATACTGCAAAATGTGTGGACAAAATATTGATACACTTGAGAAAAAAGTGCAGGGATTGTCATCAGTTTTTTCCATAAAATGTGTCCAAAAATATGTAATGAAAATATCTCTTTAAATGCAAATATCTCAAAATGTAGTTTTTTGGACATTTCGCACATGATATTGTGAGAACCCTTTCATGAAACGCCTTGAAATTATCAGACATCATAAAAGACATGGTTTTCTGTAAAATGACGATAAATTATGTTCGTATAATGAAAATTAAGGATTTTACACATAAAATTATTTTGAAATAAAAAAAAAATTACTAATTAAAATTTTAATATTAATTTTAAATATACAGTAAAATATTTCTCATCAAATTAAAATTTAGACTATTTCCTTTAATTTAAGATATTATTTTCTTAAAATAAATTAAATATACTGAAGATATCCTGCAGGGCAATGATACAACAAAAATCCATAATAAAAAAAACATATATTATATTTTAAATTTAAAATATAATTTTAAAATTATATAACTTGATGTAATATTTTTATATATCAAAACAATATTTAAAGTAGTAGACTTCAAAATTTTGAGTTAATAATTTCAATAGTTAGTCCATAAAAAAATTCTAAAAATACACAATTTTTTTACATTTTAAAGCCACTCAGCGGTGAACTGTCCCCTTAAATTCCATTGTTTAATTGATTATAAAACACAAAAAAACTGGGAGAACTTCAAAAGAGAAATAAATGGCCCACGAAAGGGTTAATACGTTTTCTATAAAAAGCGTATACTTCTGATAGGAAACATGACTAATATGTACAATAAATAAGTTAACTCAGAAGTGTCATAATTGAAAAGAGATTGCTCATCTGAACACTTTATTATGAATTACAACTATTTTTTGCCATAACAGATATATCCACACGTTTCCTGTAAATACTTAAGAACGAACGTTTAGTATGTAAATTTTCTTATCAGAACCTGGCTAATCATAGATTACATTTCATTATTGTACGTAGTAATTTGGTAAGTTTATGCAAAAATAATAAGGCTTATTTATTTTTGAAAAACTTTTTGCTTGTTTTTCCACTCAATATCCCTGAAATTCGATACATTTCGTCTAACAAAGTTGCAGAGTCGTCATCATATTTATCAAGCCTGAATTTTGCATCTGGCGCAGTTTTGCCTGTTAAAATTAATATTCTATGAACTCGCGGAACTTCCCTATTGTGAGAGTAATAACAAGAAATGGCTGACTAGAAAGACTGTGTGGAATCTGTTTACAATTGGAATTACATGTCTTTGCAGCATACTTAATGAGAATGGCAACACTTTCAGTGCATAGTGGTGCCATCACTTGGACTTATCAAACTTAATACGTTTATCAAACTTAATAAGTCTCTGCATAATAAGTCATGCATTTGCTTGTTTTTCCACTCAATATCCCTGAAATTCGATACATTTCGTCTAACAAAGTTGCAGAGTCGTCATCATATTTATCAAGCCTGAATTTTGCATCTGGCGCAGTTTTGCCTGTATATGCAGTATATGCCTGTATATGCCTTATTATGCAGAGACTTATTATGCATGACTTATTATGCAGAGACTTATCAAACAACCATCGTACAGTAACCCTCATTTTTGAAAATTTTCTCTCTATTTTTAGGATGTTTTAGACTAAGACTCCAGGAAAGAGAGTAAAGCTAAAACATATGATTGTTTAAATGTTATTGATATATATCTGAAGCGTATGTTAGTCCACAGTTTTTCTGCTTGCTTACAGCACAAAGATTTAAGAAAGACGGAAGAAGTTCAGCGAACTAACTAAAACAGGGAGCGCTAATTAACTAACACACACACACACATATATATATATATATGACAAAAAAATGGCGGAAGTTATTTGTAAACGTAATTTATGACATTAAAAGCTTAGATTCTAGGCTTCATTTACTCGCAAAGCCTTGAACTCCTAATGCAGCAGTATAATAGGAAACTGAACTGAGGACTCATTTAAACAACTACATATCTATATGTTTTGAAACGTAAATATTTGAAACGGGTCTTCATCGAAAATATAAAATACATGATGGATATTATAAGGCAAGTTGTGCTCTATAAGAGCACAACTTGCCTTTAATGATGACGACAGGACTTCGTCAACTAGTTAGTTACATGAGAAAATTATTTCTACATGATAGGAATAACGATATTATTTATCAGTATGTTTAACGATTATACTGATTCATTCATTAACGAAGAATATCCGCTAGAGTCATTAATTTACCACAAAGTTAGTGTAACAGCAAAATTGGTTTGGCAAGCGAGGCGTTTTTCAACCCAATATTAATGACTCCCACATGTTAAATGTGTCATGTAAGATCGTAAGCTAAATTACCAGTATAATAATTCGTGCAAATAAAATTAGTTGTAAGTTATTTACATTGGCTTACAAGCTTTACATATGTGGAGGTATTATAAATCCCACAATTTTCGACCATCATAACTATAATCAAGAACTTAAAATTCGTAATAAAAATGTTAAATTTTTTTAAAAATGTTGTGGTTTAAAAAAAAAAAAACAGTTTGTTCACATTATAAGTATTCGACAAGATTCATGGGAGTAATATTTCCAAAAATATCAGTCTCTTTGTTCCTCCATGTATATCCGAGTCTATGTTCTTAGCAGATATAAAAAGTTATGGGGGTAATGTTTTTTTAATATATAGTGATTTTAACATTAACTAATTCTTACAAAAATATATTATTAATATGTTAACCTATGCGGCAAGTAAACGCTTGAGAATTATTTATTAAGACATCCAAAAAACACAGAAAAATTTTAGAAGAGGAAAACATTTTTAATATTAATCATTTTACAATCTTCTTATTAATTTATGTAAAGGATATTGAATTTTTCATTATTGTCAAATCAGTAAGAATTTTTATAAAGCACCTAAACACAAATGCATCATAAACGCCGGAGCGCAAAAACAAAAACGTCAGTCCTGCATTAAGGTATAGGAAAATTTATTCGAGAGTTTGAATTTTCTAGATGGTACCTTTTCAAGCGAATGCATTTTCAATCTTTTCAAATATTTTGCGTTTATAGAGTTCTCGTAAAGAAGTAAGGTTCGTTTTGGGGATTTGGTGAATTGAAAAATTCTTGTTATGAAATTCAAATCTACCTTTACGCTCCATAAAAATGATACAGGGAGATACACAAACCAATTCCTATGAAGATAATATTTCTTTTTGTATTGATTTCCCTGGTCCTGGATTGATACTTTACTTAACTTGAAGTTTATAGCAGTTTTCGCAATTTTCTTATTCAAATCACGAGATACATTTATAATTAATCAAAATTCAGTATTTAGAAAGTTTGCCTTTTCATCTTATTACCAAAATTTTACAAAAAGACGAATAAAAAGGTCATTAAAAGGTTAATATATATATATATATATATATATATATATATATATATATATATATATATATATATATATATATATATATATATATGTCTTGATCAAACACAAATGAAAATACTTCTCTTCTAAACACCAGTTTATTCGTATGTTCATTTAGTTGATCTATACATTTGACAGAAACAGATTAGGACATCACTCCAAAACAAGCATCGGATGCCACTTCTCGAACAAGAACACACTCCAAATCTGACAGATAATAAAAATAATAAAAAGAAACAAAAGTTCACGCGACCGTAACGCCATCAATTGGCGTGAACATGAAACATTCTCCCCACCTTGAAACCCCAGGGTTTCAAGAGATTACAAAAGTTCAATAACATAAGCAATATTACAACTTTTACACAAGGCTAGTAAAACACAAGAAATATAATAATCGATATATATAAGAAATAAGAAATCAAAACTCACAAATTACAAAATTAAATATTACAAATTAATTGTTTTCCATAGGTAATACACAAATTTTTGAAATGGCTCTTTTACAAGTACTAGACTGTGTTTTAATCTTAACAACACGAGTTTTCTTATCATCACCAAAATAAATTTTAATTATCCTACCCATAGCCCATTTATAGCAAGGCAAATTATCTTCTATTAATAACACTAAATCTCCTAAATTTATGTTGTTTTTCTCGAACATCCATTTAGATCTCTGTTGTAATTGACTCAAATAATGACGATGCCAAAATTTCCACATATATTGTACAAGTCTAGTAACCTCTTGCCATCTCTTGAGATGACTCTCCTTCAAAATTGTCAAATCAGGCTCATTTAAAGAGGTTAGAGACCTATTTATTAAGAAGTGTGCTGGAGTAAGAACCTCAAAATCGTCCTCGTTAGCTGACAAAGGACAAAGAGGTCAAGAATTCAAAATTCTCTCAATTTGTACAATCACAGTTAAGAACTCTTCATAAGTTAAGTTTATTCCCTTAACAACTCTTTTTAGATGATATTTGAATGACCTAATCGCTGCCTCCCAAAGGCCGCCAAAGTGTGGGGCTCTTGGTTGAATAAACTTCCACTCAATACCTTCTGCAGCTAAATAGCCTGCCAGCTTTTCATCTGGTTTTCTAACCATTTCATGAAGCCTTTGAATTTCTTTATTAGCTCCTACAAAGCTTTTGGCGTTGTCCGAAAACAACTTTGCACACTTACCTCTGCTAGCCATGAATCTTTTTAGAGTCGCTATAAATGAACCAGAAGTCAAATCTGAAACAATTTCAATATGCACTGCTTTAAAACAAAAACATACGAAAATACAAATATAAATTTTATGTAAAGCACCTTTGCGCTGAGCCTTATTCTTAATATAAAACGGCCCACAGAAATCGGCCCCAGCACAATTAAAAGCAAAATCTGGAGAAACTCTTTCCTTGGGCAATTTGCCCAAGGAAAGAGTTGATGATGATTTGAGCCATGATTTGAGCAGACACAATTGGTTGTGCTTTGAAACAAATGATACATTGATGAACAATTTTTCTGCAGATATTACGTCCATTCAGAGGCCAAAATTTTTCTCTAAAAAGATACAGTAAAGAAGAAGCAACAACATGTAAATATTTCTTATGAAAATATTCTACTATAATTAGAGTTAACCTGTGACCTTTTGGCAAAATTATCTGATGCTTTTTACTAAAACTATAATTACTATTACACATCCGTCCTCCGACTCTTAACAATCCTTTAGAATCCAGGAAAGGATTCAACGCTTTTAATTTACTACCTGGAGGTACACAGTGGTGGTTTTGATGACTACTGATGTCCTTAGCAAATGTCCAGGTTTGGACACCTTTAATTAAAAATGTCTCTGCATCGTTCAACTCTTCAGCATTCAGTGGACCTGTTGTCCTCACTGCTCCTCTTAGGTTCCTGACAAACCTAAAAACATAACTTAAAACACGAACAATGTTAATGTAATTGTTACTAATTTCTAAAAGACACTCTAAAAAACTAGGATTAGTACAAAGGGAAAGGTGAATCAAATGATCCTTATTTAGCTCCGAGTTCTTTGCAGGTCCTTTCACCTCTAGGAAAAATTCATTATCTGAGACATCAGGATTGTCCTTTAAGTGTGGCCAGCAACTAGATGACAGGAAAGAAGGTTCATTCCACCAAATGTCTAATTGTTGGATCTTTGAAGGAAAAATCCCTCGTGAAATTAAGTCCGCAGGATTCTCCGCAGTATGAACATAATGCCAATGAAAGTTTTTAGCATTCTCTTGAATTCTGGTGACTCGATTTGCAACAAAGACCTTCAAAGCTCTAGGTGGAGTCTTGATCCAAGCCAGCACCACGGTGGAGTCCGAGAACAAATGTACATCATGAATGTCTAGTTGCAAGGATGACAGAACCTTAACGATAAGTTTCGAAAGTAAATCTGCTGCCCACAGCTCCAATCGTGGGATACTTAATTCTTTGATGGGAGCCACACGATATTTGCTGCACAAGAGTGACACCTTAATGTCACCATACCTTGACACAGACCTAATGTAGACTGCACAACCGTATGCATCTTTCGAAGCATCTGCGAAGCCTATAAGTTGCACTTTCAGCGCCTTAGAATTTAAAATATGTCGTTCTACAGTTAAGTTATTTAATTGACACAGTTCAGAACTGAATTTTTCCCACTCTTTACGTAAGTGTAAGGGAACTTCATCGTCCCAATCAATTTTTAAAATCCATAACTTCTGCAAGAAAATTTTGGCAGTAATTATCAAAAGTCCTAAGAGACCTAACGGATCAAACAATCTGGAGATGTCCGATAGCATTGTCCGCTTAGTTGCAGGACTCACAATTTTTTGAATACTGAAGCTAAATGTATCCTTTTCAGGATTAAATTGTAATCCCAAAGTTTTCAGTGTTGCTGAGTTAGGATTGTCGAAGTTGTATTCTCGGTCCGACGTTGGAACCTTTTGTAACAGACCAGCATTATTTGAGCTCCACTTATGAAGCTCCATGCCGGCTGATTTTAATAACTGTATCAACTGGTCTTGTAGTTCAAGAGCATAAGATAACTCATCGGTACCACTTAGGATATCGTCGACGTAAAAACCCTTACCAGCAGCGTCAGCTAAAGGATAATTTTCTTGCTCATCACAACATATTTGCTTTAATACTCTGGTTGCCAAGTAAGAGGCGCATTTGGATCCGTAGGTAACAGTGAGCAACTTAAATACACGTAATTTCCTCTAAACCCTTCCATAAGATGCATTGTAAGGCACACTGATCTGGATGTATCCAAATTTGCCGATACATCTTTTTTATATCGGCGGTGAAAACTGTAGAATGTTTTCGAAATCGCAACAAAATAGCGAATAAATCATCTTCGACAACAGATCCTGAATACAAATTATCATTAAGCGATTGTCCAGAAGACGTTGCCTCCGATGCGTTAAAAACAACGCGTAATTTTGTAGTACTACTATCTGGCCTAAAAACGCCATGATGAGGCATAATATACTTTAGAGTTTCGCAAGTTGCCTGCATATGCCCCAAATTCTCATACTCAGTTAAAAATTCCCGGTATAGTTGCATATACTCTGGTTCTCCTTTCAAACGTTTCCAAAGGGAATTAAATCTTTTAGTCGCTATGTGTTTTGACTCGCCTAAACATGGGGGTCCTATCTTAAACGGCATTTTAACAACATAGCTTCCATCGTCCCTTTTGAAATGCGTTTTCATAAAATGTTCCACACATATTAACTCCTCCTCATTTTGTAATTTGTTCTCCTCAACATCTTCAATTTCCCAAAATTTCCTTAAATTTGCATCCAAATCCTCTATTATTAACCCACAATGAACAATAGTTTCAATTTCGATTGGAACACTTCCAGTAGCAACAAACCCAAACACGGTATTTTGAAAAACAATGTCTGTACCCGGAATCCTAATTTGACCCGCTCTTAAAAGTTCATAAAATATTTGAGGACCTAATAAAATATCCACCTCTCCAGGTTTATTGAAACTCGCATCCGCTAAATTGAAACTATCTATTTCTAGGGTATTAATGTCAAATTGTCTGGAGGGTATATAATCTGTTATTTGGGGTATTACTTATAACTCAATTTCCCTTTCAAAGCTTCCGCTAACGTTCGAAATTTTTGTGTTTATGGTCCTGTTAACAACAGAAGACGACTGATTTAGTCCAGAAACCACGATATTTTTTTTTTCTTTTTCAAATTCAATCTATCTGCTAACCTTTTTGATAGGAAATGACTCATACTCCCCACATCAAGTAAAGCACGTGCACTCGTAAATATTCCACCATTATTCTGAATCATCACATTCGCAGTACTTAACAAAACCATTTTGTTTACATTTACGCTTGTAGCAGTGAATGAATGCGTGCTGGTCGCAGGTTCCTCATTTGACAGTTGAGAAGAAGTACTACTGGGATTGGGATTTTCAATTCGCGGAATAAATACATTTGACCTTGTATTTAATGCTACACTTGCATTCCGCGGACGAGGATAAGTTTCGGTTTCTCCTAAGTGCAAAAGAGTGTTATGTCGTTTTTTGCAAACAAAACAGCCGGATATTGAATAGCAGTTAGCAACTTTGTTGTGATTTAAGCAATTGAAACATAATTGCTTATTTTTAACTACCTCAATTTTCTCATTAACAAGCATATGTTTAAACACAGGACATACATTCAAAGAATGCTTTTCATTAGATTTACAGACTACACATTTCGGAGTTTTAACTTCCGATACAAATACTTTTTGTGTACTGTATTCTTTGCGATATTTTTGCGAATGGTTAACAACTTGCGGCCGTAAAAACACATTACTATCATTTTTGAATTTTGACGATACATAAATATCGCAATGCCTGGCTAACTCTTGTGGCACATAGCAAGATTCCCCTTTTTTTACGCCAATATGAATTTGTAGTTCACGATCTAATGAATCAAATATTTTTTCGGAAATCATAAGTTCACAAACTCCTTTGAAATCATTTACTTTCCTTAATTGACAATAATGATCAAATGCTGCACTAAGTCGCGAAGCAAATTGTATATAACTTTCGTTTGAACGTTTTTTCGCTTTACGGAAATTATTTAAAACTTCTTGTGGGGTGGATTGAAATTCCTTTAATACTAATTCCTTTAATTTTTCATGCATACCCAGTTCATCCTCACTTAAATATATCATTAAATTGGTAGCCTTTTCGCCTAAGATATTTAATAGAATTTCTGACTTAAATTGTTCTGGGATATTTTTTGTTTTGAAAGCTCTTTCAAGCGATTGGAAAAATAAATTAAACGATTCTGCTCGTGTAGGAACTGGTATTGTTAAAGTTTTGACACTCTTTATCAAACTTTCTAAACTAAAATTCGAATCGCAATCACTATTTATCACATTAACCCTTTGTGTTACATCTTTTTGTAAATTTGCAAGTTCAAGTTGTTTTTCTAATTGCGCGAGTTTAAGTTTTTCCAATTCTAGTTTCTGAGCTTCATTTTTCTCGTAATCTATTTTCTTTTCAATTATTGACTGAACCACAGTTTTGACGACATCATAATTATCTTTATAAATATCGCTCTTTTCCATTAACTGTTTAATAGTAACTACTTTGGCACCCGAAGGAATACTAATTTCTAGTTCTTCGGCAACTTCAATTAATTCAATCTTTTTAAATTTTGAAAGCATTTTCATTGAAAAGAGAACTCTGACTATGTGCAACTCATAAAAACGAAACTAATACACAAATTTGGAAAACATAATAAAATAAACAAAAGTGTACTCACAGTTACCCTGAAACAGAAACGGACATTAATCCAATAATGATGAAATGAAATTCCATTCGGCACACACAAACACACACTCGGTAAAACGAAACACTAGGCAACTTTTTCACAAAAATTCACATTTCGCTGAGTTACTACTTCGTAGCCGACGGACCACTTATGTCTTGATCAAACACAAATGAAAATACTTCTCTTCTAAACACCAGTTTATTCGTATGTTCATTTAGTTGATCTATACATTTGACTGAAACAGATTAGGACATCACTCCAAAACAAGCATCGGATGCCACTTCTCGAATAAGAACACACTCCAACTCTGACAGGAAATAAAGCTAATAAAAATAAACAAAAGTTCACGCGACCGTAACGCCATCAATTGGCGTGAACATGAAACAATATATATATATATATATATATATATATATATATATATATATATATATATATATATATATATATATATATATATATATATATATATATATACCCCTTCGCATCATCAGCAAAAGGAACACCCTCAGTAACTCCCAAAATTGCAGGAAATTTTTTCTGAAAGTTAATTTACATTTCCCCCCCCCCCCCCAAATTTAAAGATCCAATGTAGGTCCAATTTTACCTTTGACAGCATTTTGAATATTGAAACAAAGAGTGCACAAAATATCAATCTCATTACCTTCCATTTTCTCAAATTTACCGTCTTTACTGCCATGGCCACAGATGGCATAAGAGTTCCGATGATAGTTTTTGCATGTATGGAAACTTTCTAAGATAATGACATTAAATAAGTAAGATGAGCTAAAATATTCAAAGCTCAATGTTGATGAATCAGCATTTACCTGAATTGCTACGAACTGCTTCAACTGCATATATTTCCCGTTTGAAAAATTTGGTAATGCAATTAAAAGCAAAATATTTATTAAGTCCATTAAAGAATTTAGAAATAGTTAATATCCTAAGAATTGGAAAACAATGTATTTAATGAAAACATTAGAAAAACAATGGTTATAATTCATTCCATATCAAATATAACCATTTTTATTCTTGGCAATTTTTGTTATACAGATATTCCCAAATGGCCCTTAAGACTTTTTATTGTTGCCACCCCTTCTCTATAAGTAGGTATCAATTATCATACAGAGCATTTTAATGATAAAAAATGGTCAAATTGAATGGGAGAAGGGTAGAAGCAATACTCTAAATATTTCGTGTAATTTTTTGGAATTAAAGGCTATGTAGATGAATGATTAAATTAGTTAAATAAATTTTTAATACTTTATGCAGAACTAGGCCATTTAATAACTATGTGCTAGAAAATGAATATGTCGCATTTAATCTACCTAAATACATTAATAATATTAAATACTTAATTAGAGTGGGTATCTAGGTAGATAAGTGTCACAAGTTTTATCGGATACACAATATCTAAATCTCCTAACTTATTAATTTAAAATATGTTAATATGTCTCAAACATAACGCGAGTCAAAGCAAATAGTAAATTTAAATTTTTGGGGGTTTCAATTGTAGGTAATTGTGAAAGCCTGACATAAAAAATAAATAAGTAGCCTAATGTGAAAAAATATACATGTCTGAAATCGCAGTAATTTTCATGTATGAAAATGTATTTCTAGTGGTTTATTTTTACTATAATTAAACTATGTGAAGTCTATGTCATCGAATCTCCAGAATGATAGGAACTTTTACAGCAGAGACCTTTGAAAGAAGTGAAATGGATTCTGTTATCCTGAGTACAGCATTTGTATCCATTACATATCTAAATGGAAAAAAAAAAAGATTAGCAGAGTTTTTGTTGATTTGCATAATTTTTTGAGAAAACTGCAGACTTTGGTCTATGTGTTTGTGAAAGATAAAGCACACGCGAGTACAGTTTTTAGAAATCTTTAATTATGCATTTTAATGATCTAAAAAACTAATTAATAAGAATGGCCAGCTTTTTAATAAATATCCTCTTTAACATATTCCTATGATATTCAAATTCATTTCCGACTTTCCGCTGTTTCTTTGCGATCAGGAAGTTCTTATCATAACATTCTAAAGTTAAAAACTTTGGTAAAAATAAAAGACAGCATTTCATTTCTGTAATTTAATTTCCTTTTTTTTGTCACCTAAGCATTCCCAACTATACGGCACTGGTCGATAGTTCTTTTTTCCCAACCGTTGACATTATCTTTAAACAAATGACTAGGAATTTATTAAAAGAATACATATCATTTTGAACTCTTAAACGGAAATTCAGTACTTTTCATTAATTGATTGTGTCTTCTATATTTTCCCACTTCCATCATCTCTCCCCATGTTTACTATGATGATACAAAGAATGTTTCCTTAAAGTATTACTTCAAAATATAATCGATTTTATTCCAAATAAAATATATTTCAAAAATATATTCCAACATGAAAGTATCAATTGTAAAGTTGTATAAACATTCATATTTTCTGCCTACACCCACAGTTCAAGTACAAACACCCACTCGTCCTATCACCTCTCTCTCTCTCTCTCTATATATATATATATATATATATATATATATGTTACGGTAAAAATAATAAACTAATGATTATATATAATAACCGGCAATTATACATAGTCACCATTAATGCCGGTAAATATGATAAATAAATGAAAATTATCAAATTAACCGGTTAGTTTACATAATTCCCAACTTGTTATGGCAAATGTAATAAATATCATGACTGATTAAGCCAGTAGAATGCAGTGCAGTGTTTTAAGTAGTTACTAGTAGAAGGATATTTTTTCGTTGGACATTATGGTGAGAGATGTCGTGAATAACAATATTTTATAATTTACAATTAAAAAGTCAATAAATGGTTATTTTAAGTCACATGGATGTAGCCTGAACGAAATTTGAATAAGGGACTGATAGGTGTTGTCAAATGAAAGACATAAATTTATTTTGAACTTAAAGAAAATAGTTACATGAAAAAACTAATGCCATATTCTAGGGGAAAAACCTTTTTTCAAATAACGTTAAATGTAATAAATATCATGACTGATTGAGCCAGTAGATTCTGTGCAGTTTTTTGAGTAGTTACTAGTAGAAGGATATTTTTTCGTTTGACACTATGGCGAGAGATGTCGTGAATAACAATATTTTATAATTTACAATTAAAAAGTCAATAAATGATTTTCTTAAGTCACATGGATGTAGCCTGAACAAAATTTGAATAAGGGACTCATAAGTGTTATCAAATGAAAGACATAAATTTATTTTGAACTTAAAGAAAACAGTCACATAAAAAACTAATGCCATATTCTAGGGGGAAAAACATTTTTCGAAATAAAGTTAAATACTACTACTACAAATTACTAAATATTTTAAGTTTACTTAATTAGCCATTTTAGACTGTTATGGCATATCAGACATGTGAGACTGTTATGATTAGAATTACAAAGTTGGCCAGATTTTTTTACATTTGCACTTATGAGACTCGCATTGTCCCTTGCAAACACATCGCTGATATCCCTGATCTTCAGAAAGATATTATTTTCTAACACATTATAGAAGTGATATTGCTAGATCTGGAACTTAGTCAATCAAAATAAATTTTTGTTTAAAAATTCTGAACTGATTTCTCGTATACAACTGTGAAAGTCATCCTTGTTCCGTTCCTAACTGATAAAACTCTTCATTTTGAACTTTAAATATCACCGCTAATAAATTTCGTGGATCACTTCTTGTTCTGTCAACGTCTGGTACTCGTCGTTTCACTGTGTCGCCAACTTTACCAGAAGGAAATATAAGATTTCAAACTTTCAACATTTTCTTTGCCTGTGATTCTAAACCGTCTTTAACACTCTATCTATTTTTCTTACTTGTTATTGCCTGCTTAAAATATCTGTTTGGATTAAAGGAACCGCGCACAATTTTCAGATCTGACACTATTGCACGAGCTTCTTCTACAATTTTGTTACTAAACTCACGGCCATTGTAATTTTGCAGTACACTGGGGGCTCAAAATATAGTAAAAATATTTAATTAGGTGATATGCAACCTCTTCTGCACGTTTACGTTTTGGGGCATGCAACTGTACGAACTTCGTCAAGTGGTCTTGATAGACAAACATAAACTTAAAGTTATTATCTGGTTGCGATTGTATGTCAGTTAGGTCTACCTGGCATCTTGAGTTCATATCTTGAAAGACCATTGGCCTAACTACATGGGTTTGTTTGGCTACGTTGGATATTTTTTTGACAGATTTCACACAAAGTTAAATAAATCATCATTTCTTCGCTAGTAATGTTTTGAACTTTTTTAAAAGTTCTTTTAGCATCTTGTTTCTAAAGCCGTGGCCTATTCATAAGTGTGCCTCATGATTTATGGTAAAGAGCTCTTCAAAGTACTCGCAAAATCTAACATTGGAGCTGTCTTTACTTACGGGAAAGATAATTTTTTCAGCATTGCGTACTTTCAATACCTCGTATCTTTTAAGTCTTTGATAATATTCCGCTTTTTACCCACTACTTTTGTTTTTACAATTATTCCTTTTTTTCAACAAGTCATCATATCTCTCTTTCGTCAGAAAACCACTGTTTGCTTTCTTAATACCCATAATATTAACTAACTTGGAATTAAAACGCTCAAGCAAACCAGCCATTATTCAATTTTTTTTTAAAATACGAAAGAGTAGCAAAAAAAAAAAGTCTAGCCGCCACGAAATTAGAAATACTATTGGAATCGCGAGGTTGTCACTTGTTGATAGAAGCCAAGCACCTGACCAAATTGAAAGAATTTTGGTAAAGTTATGGACTTTTATCACATTTACCTTTTCGACTTGTAAATTATGTAAACAAACCGGTTAATATGATAAATTTTCAAGAATTTATCATATTTACCAAATTTGGTGGTGATTATGTATAAAAACCGGCAATTATACACTGAAGTGCCACTGAATTAGGGATACCTACCTAGTAACGAGTTGGGCCTCCTCTGGCCTTGATAATGGCTGCCACACGACGAGGCATAGATTCAACAAGTTTCTGGAAACGTTCCACGGGAATGGCTTGCCAAATATTCGCTAAAGCCGTCCATAATTCAGTAAGATTATTTGGTGCTGTGTGATGGCCTTCCACGCCTTGTTCCAAAACATCCCAAAGATGCTCAATATGATTTAAGTATGAGCTTCTAGGTGGCCAATTCATGACAGAGAAGTCAGAGGAATGCTCATCCAACCAGCCAGTAGCCATCCGGGACGTGTGAGAGGTACAGTTGTCTTGCTGGAAAACTCTATTACCGTGCGGATAACAGAACAGCATAAACAGATGGAGGTGATCACGCAGCAACTCTACGTACCGAATTGCATTGAGGGAGGTTGGTACACGCACCAAAGATCCCAAACTGTGCCACAAAAAACACCCCAGACCATGATTGAGCCACCATGCCCTTGTACAGTTCTAGCCAGGCATGCAGGATCCATGGCTTCATGAGCCTGACGCCATATTCTCAGCCTCCCGTCGGCGTTAAGTAGTCGGAATCGAGACTCATCACTCCATGCTACACGCTCAAGTCCTCTACACTCCAGTCTCTGTGCTCCCTTGCCCAGGCAAGAGGTGCAGCCCGATGGCGAGTTTACAGGAATGGTACTCTCGTAGGTCGACGGCTCCCGAAACTCATACGGTGAAGCGAGCGTTGCACAGTCCGTTTACTGACTGTACGACTAGCACCGTCATTAAACTGGGTAATTTGAGCTAATGTTTGGCTTCGCTGGCTACGTACAATACGCCTGAGCAGTCTCTCACCACGCACTTTCAAGGCTAATTGTCCTTTACAGTTTGCCCGATCGCTAGTTTTTTTTTCCACTATCCGTGTATTCTTGGTATACTCTTGACACTGTCGACCTTGAAAATCCTAGCTGTCTGACGATTTCGGAAATTGAATGACCCATGTGTCGCGCACCTACGATTTGTCCGTGATCGAAGGCGTCTAAATCAGGTAGTTTACCCATACTAGCAATTCCAACAACTAATTGAGAACAACCACAGTACGCGCTATATATGCAGTTACCACAGCGCCCTCACTTGCGCATGCATAATGCGCTGCGCTACACAATGTGCATAGGCTTTGCCATCCCTAATTCAGTGGCACTTCAGTGTATATAATCACCGGATTAATCACATTTGTCGTAACACACACACACACATATATATATATGTGTGTGTGTGTGTGTGGCTAATTTAAAACGACCCCAGAATACTTTACAAAAGTCCGCTATAACGTCACGCTGTTGCTGCTAGATGGTAAGGCTGGTATAAAAACAGATTGCTGGATAATTGTAACGGCAGTTGTAGTCTAATTCTTGTGAAGAAATGGGTAACAAACGTGATTTAATAGACATTTGAATGATTATGTCTGTTAGAATTAGTGAAGCAAGTATCAGCGAAACTGCTTCGTTAGTATGGCGTTCGGATAGCTCTTCGGCCTCTCAACGTAACATACCCTGAAAAAAAAAAAAAAAAAAAAAAAAAATATATATATATATATATATATATATATATATATATATATATATATATATAACGAACACTTTCAGTATTTCCTTTACGTTTTAGAATGTTTGATTATGCAGTATATTGCGTTACTTTCAGTTACGTGATTAATCTACTGCTTGCTTCACTTTGCTATAGTTAACGTCTGATTTTTCCGGAAACTCTCACTTTCACTGTCTCGGAACGTGGAAAAGAAAACCACACACAAATTCAAATTAGGAAGGGCTAAGTAAGCAAGTAATTAACTGCTGAACAACTTTAAGAGTGAGCCGAGAGCTGAAGTGCGCGAAAAGGTTTTTCGCAATAATATGTCGAAGTAGTGGAGGTCATGCGATTTATGAGGCTGTCTACGGTCGCAGAAATTCTACTCAGTGAAACCAGGTCTGAAATAAAAGACAATATAACAGAAAGTCATTGTATCTCTAGTTGGAAGAAGCTAGTGGTTTGAGAGTAACAATTTTTTATCCCGAAGGACGTGCACTGGGTGATCATACGCGAGTCTTGAAAGACCCGATCTAAAGTTCTCTGGCTATGAATATAATTATGGATATCCCAATGGAATAAATTTTATTCAGAAAAAGGACAAACTTAACACATTTTGTACTAAAACAATAGTATAAAAGTTATTCAAAAACTCATAATTTGTTAATTTAAACTACACATAGAAGTACACCGATTTTATTCTCTAGCATGACTAAAAATAACAACATTTCTTAAAAACAAGTAAGACTGATTATTTTTACTTATTATTTTTTAAGACCGAACATAAAATATCTATACTTTATTAGACATGTAATAAAGGATATTTAGATCACAGCAATGTAAACGGCGTAATAAAATTATCGAAATATAAATTATGACTGAAATTCGTTGAAATCGACGTAGTTGCCTGTTGTATGAATTAATAGATCCATTACGATACAGTAAAACTTTCGCGAAATAGTCTAATGATGTCACTTCAAAATCGTATTCTTCTGTAAATACTCAATTTCGGGTATCATAATGATTGTAAACTTAACCAGTTACCTTTATTTGAGCGACATAAAAAAATAGATTTAGGAACAATACAAAATCATTTCATATCAATATCCGTTCATCTTACTACTTAAAATTATAAGACTGTAATGATCTTGTAATATACTTCTAAATAACCTGTGAATTTGTGAAATAAAAATGTAGAAAACTAAACGATTTCTAGATGAATTTCAAATAATCTGACTTCATTCCAACAATATATCATACCAAGATTAAATTCACAGGCAATTTATGATCTCCCATCATTTGTCACATTTCCTAATGTATTTGTATTTAGCAAACAATAATTACGTGAACACAACAGAGTCCTGACGTTAGTTGATAAATCTGCAGCAATATTTGCATAAGTAGATGAAGGCCACATGAAAAATGTCTGTCTGGAAACTTTATATTCCAATTATTGTAGATTTATTTCTCTAACGTGTAAATAATTTTTGATAAAACGACATACATTAATTGACTAATTTATTCTCGTTACACAATAATTTTGAGTGTCCAGTGTGAATTTGGATGATTTAGCAATTTTTCAATGAAAAAACAGTACTTAGTTTTTATATTTTTGATTTTATAGTCTAAACAAGGATAACTGAAAAAGAAATTAAAACTATTTTATCAACTAATTTTTATAAACGTTTCTACTTTATATAGGGGCTGGAAATTTCGCAAGAGTCACAAGTCTGAAATTGTTATTTCTTGGAAACTACATCTATTAGGGTTCAGACCAGTCAAAGAACCCCGATTTTGTTTGATAATTACTACACTCTTGTGTGTTTAAAATTTGCATTTAAATAAACAATTTTGACTCAAACTGGGAGCCTAATTTTTCACTTCCTGTATTGCTACACTATTTAAAATTTGAGCTTATATGATTTAAGATAAGGTTTGATAAATGAATGTGAAATTAGAAATAAAACTGAAGTGTCAAAAACTCAACTTTTTGAAAATAATATTTTGAATTGTCTCTATTTATGTATTATAGCATAATATCTCCACATACATGTGATACGAGAATCGGTGAACAAATGTGACATACTAAGTTAACTTTGCTCTTTCACGGCCTTAAATTGCTCGCAGACTTATAAAATTCGAAAATAATTAAATTTTAATAATGTTTTCGAAGGTGTAAAGGAATAGCATTTATTGCATTCAAGATTTAAACGCAGCTGTATGAATATTTAACGAATATTAGCATGATAACGTATGAAGGACATATACCTAAAGGTATCTGCGGGCGATATGTTAAGTGTAAGTAAGGGTTTCGTAAATAATTCATATCATTCATTATTCTGCAGAGGAATTTTTAGAATTTCACCTATAGCTATACTAAGAGAAAAATTGAATGTAGGTTGTCTTCAATACAATGCATGTGTTTCAATTTTTATTGTAATTTCTTTAATTTTAAGTAACTTTTATTAGTAAAACCAAAATTATGTTTACGTAAAAAGGAAAATAATATTTTTCATAAAACATATATCTAGCATATTCATGGAAGAATAAATGTGTTTAAATATTGTAAAATTCTCGAAAAAACGCATTCTCCTAACAAATATAAGCCTTACATGCACTTTTCGTATAAAATAACATTCACAATGCGTAACTGTTACACATTTTCAGTTCAAAAAGAGAGATTTTAATTTTAAAAGTTTCCATAAATAATTTTTTCACGAGCGCAAGTTTCACATAGAGAGCAACATTCAATGAAAATGCACAAAAAAAGAAAAAAATGTATAAAATGTAACCAAAAATCCTAACGCGATTTTTATACAGTTAATACCTTACAAATAATCTCACATTTTTTAAATGGAAGTAATACTCGACAAATGCGATTACATCTTTCAAATTTTTACTACGTCAGAAGAACTGAAAATACATTTCGAGATTCTTTTACATCCCTTTTAATGCTCCAAAAGATTCAGAGCTATCGCATTCCACCAAAAATGGCTCAAGATTTCGGATCATTAACTTTTGCTCTCCATGTACCTTTCTTATATGCGAAGAAGCTTAAAACATTTAGAACGGGTTTTGGTGTAGAAACAGAACAGGAAAAATTTAAATTTATTTTTATTAGAATAACTGTTTCCAGTTTTATATTAGAAAAAAAGGTAAATTTATATAAATTTAATCACACGTTTAATTGAGGTTTAGGTATGTAATTTATTGTTACTAGTTTTCAATGATGGGTAATCTTTTAATATTATAGAGATTCTATGCTCACTTCTACCCAGACTTGGGTGTATATAATTTGAAGTGGCACTCTATTTGAATTTGAAGCAAACACAGTTTATACATGAAACAATGTTTATTGAATTCGTTGCACATATAATTGGCTTTTACAGCAATAAGCATGCGTACTACTTGTACGGAATGTATAAAGCTTTCAAGAACAATATATTTTTATACTCACGAACAGTAAGTCAAACCAGCAGTACTGCCATGTAAACTTCTGGCCCGCTAAGCACTAGCGCAGGATAACACCTTTTCAACCTTAACAACCTCCCCTTCTTTCTTAATGACGCTGCGTGGTATTTATACTAAGAGCGTATGCCGAAATTAGCATATCTGAAGCAGCTTCTTTAATTCACTCAAAAGTTCGATTCTTGTGAATCGAATCTTGTGTATACCTTACAATATTTTCTTCATTAATCCTTTATATTGTTAGATGCATTAGTATAACTGCATTCATGGAACACATTCTGCACACTCCATACGAAAATATGTAAACTTTACATATATATATAAATAATAATGGAGATTGACAGGCCTGAAAGTCGTAGGCTGTCAGATCTTTACTGTATAGTCGAAGTGGCTGAAAGTGGCTGAGATGAAGAAGAAACATTCTGAAATCCAACACCAGAAAGAAGAGGCGACTTGACCGTGGTACAGTTTTTATTTTCTGGAAATATTGCTGGACATTAGATTGTACATGTTGCTACTTTTGGAAAGAATCCCGGCAGCGAAACTCCGCGACGTATTTGACGGAGAGCTCAAACTCACGTCATGTAGTTTGCTGATTCGAACACAAAGACTACAGAAAAGGACGCTTAGATCTCCAAGGCAGAGGCACGCTGAACTTTAATCGGCTAGAAGCAGACCCATGAATCTAGCACGTCATATCGGATAATGAACTCGCCAGGCTCCTAGAACATGTCCGTTATATAACGCTTATATAAGGCTATCCGCACGTGGCGTTAGGGGAAAAACTACTAGGGCGTTCTGTTGCGTTAAGATAAAAGAATTTGGAAAAGGCGTGTTAATAATGAAGAGGTTTGAAATTTATTTCAATTCCCCCCCCCCCTGGAAAAGACTTGCGTAAAGGGTCGACTCCCTCAGCAAGGCTCTCCATCAGGCGAGAATTCTTGTATAACAAAAAGGAGTAATTTTAAATAATACACTGCTGGCCACTGTACATGCAACACCCTGAAGGAAACATGCAAATAACATGAAATTTACAACATGCATTAGCGGAGGTGAGATATGCAAATGATTAAAATTTCAGCGCAGACGCACATCATGCGCGCCTGTGGCGCTACTTCAAAGCGCTATTTAAGGCTTGGAGATTTCGACGATTTCAAGTTCGGCAATTGTGTTTTTCTTGTGGTTTTTTCAAAAAAACGATCAATTATGCCTCGTCGAAAACAGCGATCATCTTTTGATCAAGTATCCGAGTTCGACAGAGGAAGGATAGTGGCCTACCGAGATTGTGGATTATCTTTCAGGGAAATCGGTAGTCGTGTTGGACGAAACCAAACAACTGTAATGCGGATATGTGATCGTTGGATGCAGGAGGGTACGGCGGATCGGCGTGTTCGATCGCATCCACCTAAGCGCACCACTTCACGTGATGACAGGCAAATTGTGCGCATGGCAGTGACGGATCACAGACAGAACCACAGACGTCTCTGCCGCCAATGGTGCGATGACAGAAGGATGTGGACGGCAGAATGGAATGAAATTGTCTTTACTGACGAGTCACGCTTCTGTCTGCAACACCACGATGGTCGCATTCGAGTCTGGAGACACCGTGAAGAGAGGATGCTGAACAGCTGCGTTATGCACCGCCACACTGGTCCTGCACCGGGTATTATGGTATGGGGCGGTATTGGATATCACTCTCGCACACCACTTGTACGCATTTCCGGTACTTTAAACAGCCAGCGCTTCATCTCCGAGGTGTTGGAGCCAGTTGTCCTTCCTTACCTTCAGGGCTTGCCAACAGCCATATTTAAACAGGATAATGCGCGACCACATTTGGCACGCATTGTCCAACGGTTCAACGTCAATCGCAAGATTGAATTGCTTCCCTGCCCGCCTCGCTCTCCGGATCTTTCGCCGATAGAAAACATGTGACCCATGGTTGCTCTACGATTGACCCAGATTCCATCCCCTGTTGCCACAGCAGATCAGCTTTGGCAACGTGTGGAAGCTGCTTGGTTTGCTGTACCCCAAGAACTCATCCAAAGTCTCTTTGAATCAATGCCGAGGCGTGTGGCAGCGGTGATCTCCAACAATGGCGGCTACTCTGGCTACTGATTTTGGTAGGAACCACACTTCACAGAAGTCTATAAGTTTAATCATTTGATACTTGGTCAACATGTTATCTGCAAAATAAATTTTGTTGTGATATCTCTTGTCTTTCTTTGTGTTGCAATTTGGGTGGCCAGCAGTGTAATTTTCAGGATTTTAAAATTCAAAATATCACCTCTGTGTTCGTACCAGTCATGGCCATATCATACAATATATCACACAATATTACAAAACAAAATAAGAAAATATCAATACACTTAAGTTACATGTTAAGATGAGTATGTTAGTATGCAATGTTGACAAAATTGAATATACAATTTAAAATGGAATGAAAAAAATATATATAACATTTTAATTAAGGAACACACTAAATCACAATACTTGTTTTTGTAAACGTGTTTGTGTTGGTGTGTGTGCAGCCTACTACTGCCTGAGGTTCAAATTCTTTCATAACTCTACTACTAAGGAGTGAGGGTGTGTGTAGTTGTTTCTGTAAAAGTGTAAGTGACCGTACTGTGGACCAACCGTTATTCTCTCACAGGACATGACAGACAAAACAACATCTTGTTTAGGACAAAGATGGGAAACAGGAAAGGTGGACGTTTGTCATGCCTATGGAAGTATGAATAAGAATTGGGAGGGCAAAGGAGTGGTCATACCAAAGTCTGTCTGGTCATTCTATTCAAAGTATTTGCTTTGTTCAGCACCTTAGGTGACTGAAAAGTGGAGAGGGTTTGTTAGGTTTGATAGGCAGCTGGGATGACTTCCAAAAACGACGCTAGAGGGGGGGGGGGGGGTAATAGGACAGAGTCTTCGAGAAGGAGAGATTTTATAAAAGATGAAATAAGTAGAGTTGTCATATTCGGTGGTTTCACCCACGAGATCCAGAAGTTTACACATAATAGGTTTTCTAAGAGGAAGTTTAAAAGATAGTTTTTTTTCAATTTATTTAAGGTATGTGCCTACCCTCAAATCGCTGTTTTTGCGAAAACATTCGATTTTTTTTTTATTATTTAAATTAAAATTCAAACATTTAGGATTTCAAAAATGCTTTACTTTTGGTTCAGCGATAATTAGAAGCAAAGTTCTAGCCCAAATTATAAACCGGAAATGAACTTTCTGAAACCGGAAGTGACCTTTTAAAGGGCCACGGAAATACAAAAAATGCATTTTTACAGTTATTTCTTTACTTTTAAACAATTTTAATGCTCATTTTTCATTTTTAATGTAGAATTAAGTTTCCTCTATTTACTTTTTATAGTTTTAAGACCATTAAAAGACCATTAAAGGACTTGGTGGAAAGGGTAAACTAACTGATAACTTTATAGACAAGCTACAAAACTATTATGAGATTGCAATTCGCAGCAATGTTGCAAATCTTCAAAATATGCAATCAGCAGTATTATCTGTTTTTTTTTCCTTGTTGCTCAAGCTATGAAAAGTCGATGCATGGACAGTGTTCTGAGGGTCCCGAAAGTTGGTGTAAATACAAGCAAGCATTGCATCATGGAAAGCAGTTTTCGGAAAAATCCCCAAGCCTTCCAGATACAATTGTCAAAATTATAAAACCAGCTTACTTAGAACTGGTTATTGTGATCAGAAATTACTGAAAAAGAGTTTTCATTGCATGGCTCATATCAATAATGAATCATTTAATAATGTTTTAGGAATATTTTTCCTAAAGAAAATTTTCTTTAACTGCAAACATTGTTATTAGGGGCTTCTATTGCAGTGCTACTGTTTAATTCATGTTTTATGGGTCTCGTACCTGTTTTCAATTATTTAAAAATAAAAACTGAACCAGAAATGTTGAAAAAGTACATGGAAATTGACATTGAGCGAATAAGGAAATCGAGGCGACAAATTCTGCCAACTACAAAAACATGCAGAAAAATTATAAAAGCTAAAAAAAAATCAAAATTAATTTAAAATGAAGCCACGGAAGGCTTGACCTACAAATATGGTGAAATTTGAGGTTGTAAAGTTTATACATATTTTTTTGTGCTAAATTAAAATCTTTATTTGCGTTTTCTGGAAAACTGCATTTTTCATTTTTTACGTTTACGATAAATTTCATTTCTTAAAATATTTTTAAGATATTGAAATAAAATTTCGTCACAAGGTTCTGCTCATCTAGTGGTATGTTATGAACCAAAATATAACTTGTAAGTATCTATTTATTAATTTAAGAGCTATTTTTATTGAAAAATATATGAAAATTTTTAAAAAAATCTTGTTGTGTATACAAAATTTGGTATATGTTAGTAAGTTTAAGAGGTATTGCAAATATTTTGCTTCATAACACAGGTAAGTGATTTACTAATATTCTGTTGAAAAAAAAAGTGAAATATATTGGTTAGATTTTGTTTTAGAAAATTTGGCGTAAACGCTAATTTTTACTAAAATTTGACTAAAAATTGCCTAAATTTGAAAAGTTACTGAAAATTCCACAAACTTTTTTTTTTAATTCATAGTTTTATTCCCTGTTCTAACTAAAAACACTTATGTTTCATAAAATTTTCCTATTTTTCAAAAAAAGTGCCCAAAAGGTAGGCACATACCTTAATTTATGTAGACAACACGCAAAGTTTAACCATCAAAAAATGGAGTCAAGAGGTGTTAGGCACCCCAAAAAATAAATAAAAAAGAAATGGATCTCTGGTCCATGAGGTTGGTCGCTGTTCAGGTTTAGGCTACATGGTGGTTGGTAAATTGAATTACCAAAATTTCTGTTAATATCTTCATAGGTTTATCTATAATAATTTTTTCAAATGCACCATGGAAAGAAATCAATAAGACACATTTTAAAAATACAATTCAACACAGTAAACTTAAATAAAGTAATTTGGCAATATTTCTTTCAATTAATTAGGAATAAGGTTCAATTAAGAAAAACAGGGTTTAAAAAATTATTCTCTTATAAGTTGTTTTAATATTCTCAGTTCAACCAATAACACTCAACATTATTTTTTTTAAGTTAGGGAGAAATGGATTTACACCACTGAAACAATGAACTTAGCCTAGCTCTCCAAATGTGACAATCTGCGGTGTGATAAGAGGCCCGCTAAAACACACTAAAATCAGGCCCACTGAGCTATCATTGGGTTCGGTTGGTCGTAGATTATTTTGCGTTCGGGGTCGAACCGAATCACAAAGAATTATTATTAAATTGTGGTCGGGGTCTAACCGACTCATTTGGAATTATATTAAATTAAATTATGGTCGGGGTCTAACCGACTCACAAGGAATTAAATTATACATTGAGCTTTGGGTTCAACAGAGTCATTATAGAATTAAATTTCAATTAGGTTGAGGTTAGGTTATTGGAAGAAAAATTGGTTTGTCTTAATTCGGTTCAAATTGTTTTCAATCATTCAACATTCAAATTTAGTTAGAAGAGGGCACGTTTAGGTCTTGTTAGGGTAAAAAATTTAATGATATCATACTAGTAAAACAGGATCACTTTAACCATATCAGGAAGTTCAAAATTACTTTCATTTTTTGACTCTGAGAGTATCCGGATACAAATATTATTAATCTCTGAATATTCAAGGCTCATCAAAATTTAAAAATATCAAAATATTCACTATAAAACAAGAACATCAAAAACACTTAAATACACACTTAAATAGACACAAAATGATTTCTGGTACTGGAGAGAGTTTTAAGTACAGTCAGAATGCTTATCTGAGGTTAATACATCTCAGTCTTTTTTTTAACACACTCTCAGCATGTTTTGATAAACAAAGTTCCAGGCTTTGCGAAAAATATACCACAAGAATACAATATGAAAATTAAAAGCATTTTATCATGAAAATATACTCAATGAAAAAAAATTAAATTCAAATTATATGCGCCATGATCTAAACCCACATAAAAATCCAGAGTACGCAATCTTTAACACAGCATAGAAAACGAAAACAAAAATATATCATGACATAAAAAAATGAAAACAGTTTCAACTTCTGTTTTACTGAAAATAATGATAAGCAAGTAATTTACACTCTAGTCATGTTTATATTAATGGCGCCGAGTTGACCTCCAACTCAAAACGCCCACGTTTGTTTACAATAGAGTTCCCATCGGAGCGGATTGATTCTATTTTTTTCTTTCTCCGCAAAGATTTAGAATTGGTGCGATAAACAGACACTTACAGAATTTATACATTTTCATGAATTTACTAAAATATTATCACACTTTTAATAATTACACTAAAAAAAACTCATAAGACTTATCAATATATAAATTACAAAAATCATTTTAAAACCTTAAACTCTAAATCAAACATATATTTTATAACTCAAAAGAAATTATATTATATAGAAATATTCATACCATGCACCCTTTAAAACTGATTTAATTTCTTCATCATAGAATTGTCTAAACTAAACTATAATTTCATGGAAAAAGTTTCCCATTTCATCATTAAAAAAAACAAAAACAAGCTTTTAGACTTCTGATTCTCTTCCTTTTCTTTTTTTTATAATTTTTACTTAATCAAATCAATAGCTAGAAATTATTTCACTAAAACACATATTTATAATAAGTCGTTTCAATAGTAAAATTAAAAACATTTAATTTCAAAGATTTTTACCTTAACCCTTGCTTACCTGTTTACGTGGTACTCACAAAAAATATTTATTATTATTTCCATCTTAATTATCTTTATTATTATTTTCGAATAAGCTATAGGCATTTTTATTTCGAAACACTGCGTTTAAATTCGGAAATTATTTTGATGAACTCCTTGGCTTGTTTAGTCCCAAGCAAAATGAAAATTATCCATTACAATGGTGGCACACGACATCCTTTCGCACAATCTGGAACACTTCTTCAAAACACACGTGTAGACGCGAAAAAAATTTCACATTAGATTATCGGAATTTTACATTTGGTGACTCGAAGTCACCCACAACACAACAGATGATGCACTGAACACTGACGCCCATCAGGATGCCAAGAACACAATAGATTATCCAAGATGACACCACTGTTTTCACATGCACATAAACAACACTTGGTAACGAAATCTTTTTCGCTGAACTATGGAAGTTCACACATGGCACCGACATGGAGCTGTTAACGCTGACGTTCGAATTTAAGGTCACTCGAAACTGGACGAAATCTCTCTGCTTGTTGAAAAAAAGCACATGTCTTTTGCTCTCCGGAATATGGACTGGAAATCCAGTGGAAAAATGTTTCCCCACGGAGGTAACACTCCTGCCGACTAATGAAATAATAATGGATCTTGACAGACCTGAAAGTCGTATCCTGTCGGATCTTTACTGTATAGTCGAAGTGGCTGGAAGGGGCTGAGATGAAGAAGAAACACTCTGAAATCCAACACCAGAAAGAAGAGGCGACTTGACCGTGGTACAGTTTTTATTTTTTGAAAATATTGCTGGACATTAAATCGTACTTGTCGCTACTTTCGGGAAGAATCCCGGCGGCGCAACGCCGCGACGTATTTGACGGAGAGCTCAAACTCACGTCATGTTAGTTTGCTGATTCGAACACAATGACTATAGAAAATGACGCTTAGATCTCCAAGGTAGAGGCGCGATGAACTTTAATTGGCTAGAAGCGGACACATGACTCTAGTACGTCATATCGGATGATGATCTCGCCAGGCTTCTAGAACATGTCCGTTATATAGCGCTTATATAAGGCTATCCGCACGTGGCGTTAGGGGAAAAACTACTAGATTATCTTGGTTGGATTTAGGTAAAAATGAGAAAAAAAGGGACCGCGTTCTGTTGCGTTATGATAAAAGAAATTAGAAAAGGCGTGTTAATAATGAAGAGGTTTGAAATTTATTTCATATATACATATAAAGGAATGGAAAATATGGAACATAATATCGTGAAAAATATAGTCCATGAATTTGAATTTTTGGTACATCTAATGCTGTTTCCCGTTTGCTTTTCAATTCTTATAGTTCAATTATTTTTTTATTTCTTAATAATTAATTTTTTGAAATTTAATTAGTATTTTCCCCTATGAAAACCCTGGTGCTGCTATTCATTATGTATTCAGGAAAACTTTGAATTTAATAAGTATTAAGTTATATATGAAATAAATAATTATTCAAGTAAACGGATTTAAATTTAGACGTAATTTCCAAAAATAATACCATTTTTCAGTAAATTGAAAATAAAAGTACTGTTTAACTTTGAATTTTATATTTTAATAATGGAATGAAAATATTATTTAAAACTAGTGGTGTTGTGAACATCTTAACATTAAAGAATTTTTACAGAAAAAGAAATTTTAAAATTCTTTCATTTCGATTTACTTATTAAATGAAAAATAATCAGTTGAAAAAAAATGACTGAATATGAGTACAAAAATAGTTATCATTCTTTAAAGTCTTCTCTATTGCTGAAAAGACTGTAAGTAAGGAATCTATAGTAGCTGATATATTCCAAATAGTTTACCATAAAAATTCCCCGAATTCAGTTTTTCGTGTAAATACTATTCTTATGTTTAAACTGAAAATTTATTTTATTCATAGCTTTACTTAGAGAATTCTATAACATAGAAAAAAAAATATTTTTTTATATAAATATTTTGCATAGTTCCTGTATAGATTCAATAAACTTTGCTTGGAAATAGTTTCATAGCCAAGATGATTCCAAGTATATATTGACTCGCAATTTAAGTTCCAAGTGCAAACGAGATTAACTAGTGATTGACTTCCTAACTGTTTAAAATTGGAGTATGTTTGTTCAATGACCATTATTTAAAATGTTTGCGTTATTTGAAAAAATTCCTCTTTAATCTGTCAAAGGAGTTTAGAAATTGAATGAATTATTTTAATACGTTGGTTTATTAAAAAAAAAACTATATTCATCTGGCATAAAGTTTCGTATAGGAGAAAAACGTTTTATAATAGAAAATTAGAAATTTCGAACATCAGAAAATTTTCAAACTCAAAATCTACTCAGCATATAATTTTGCATAATCTAGGAAATATCAAATCATAAGATTTAGTTTAGAGTTTCTTATTTTTCTGTTTTAAAATCTTCAGCTGATTTTTATAAACGTTTACATAAAGAATTTTGTAATGTTCCTCTTTACATTTCATAACATTTTAAATAGTTTCATTTAGCTGTCTATATCTGATATTGAAGTTGTAAGGTATACCTAATGATCGATTAATAATAATCGATCATTCTATTTCCATAAATCAAAAGAAGCTACAAAAAATTATGCTAAATTCAGCATAAACCATTACATTAAATACCGCTTAGCCAGATTGCGGAAAATACTGGTCTGTTTGAAGCTGTTTATCCGAGTTGCCGTCAGTGACTCATAGCTAGATCTCTTCTAAGCCTAAGCGAATTTTTGCCACTCTGGCATAAAGATGTTGTAGTGTTAGTAATAGTGGATTACCGTGCAGCATCAGTGGTCTGAATTTATATATATTGTGAGTACTTGAACTTCATTTCCTTGTATAGTGTTTATAACATTTTGTACCAGTCTTTCCTCAGTATTGCTTTTACACTGCATGTTACTTATGTCAAGGGAATAATAAACTTTGTTATTTATCTAGTGCAAAAGTGTCATTTCTACTTTATTAGAGGGTGAATTCGATATACATATATCATAGAAAGGGTAGAAGTCAGATATCTCTATAAAGTTATACCTTTTAAAAGTCATTTATTTTATTTTTTAAAACGATATAAAGTTGATTTAAAATTTTAATTTACTCATATTGAGAACAAGAGCGCTGAAGTATAGTATACAATGGAAAACTAATGAAAAATTTGGTTATTTGAGGGGGAAAAACTCCTTAAAAATATGTATAAACGTTTGTGTATAGAATTATTTAATGTTTCTCTTTAAATTCACGATATTTTAAATATGTTGATTAAGGTGTCTGTATCTCCTATTCATGTTATACAGATTAAATTCTGTCATTTTTGTTTTATTCTGTTCTTATTGTTTAAAAAAAACTTGTAATCCCATTTCATGCCTCATTTTATTTTCTAAAACGATAGAAAGTTGATTTAATATTTTAATTTACTCATCTTGAGAACAAGAGCTCTGAAGTATGGTATATACAATGGAAAACGAATGAAAAATTTGTTTATTTGAGGGAAAAAAACTCCTTAAAAAATCTGTATAAACGATTGTGTAAAGAATTATTCAATGTTTCTCTTTAAATTTAACGATATTTTAAATATTTTGATTAAGGTGTCTGTATCTCCAATTCATGTTATACAGATTAAATTTGTCGTTGTTTTATTCTGTTCTAACTGTAAGTAATCCCATTTCACGTCTCATTTTATTTTTTAAAACGATAGAAAATTGATTTAATATTTTAATTTACTCATATTGGGATAGAGAACAAGAGCTGTGAAGTATAGTATACAATAGAAAATGAATGATAAATATAGTTTTTTGAAGGCAAAAAAACTCCTATAGAAAATCTTTATAAATTTTGTGTAAAAATTATTTAATGTTTCTCTTTAAATTTAACGATATTTTAGATACTTTGATTAAGGTGTGATATCTCCTATTCATGTTATACACTTTGAATTTTTCAAAGTTGAATTTGCTCTTATGGGGCAAAGAACGAGAGTGTAAAGTACAGAATACTATGGGCAATAGTAAAAAAAAATTGGTTTTCTGAGGGATTGGTTTTTGAAATTCCTTTAGGTAATTTTTATGAACTGTTATATAAAGCCTTTTTATATGTTTCTTATTTTATATAATGATATTTTAGATATTTTTATTAACTTGTGTGTATCTCCTTTTCATGTTATATATTTTAAATTTTTCGTACTTCCTTTATTGTGCTTTAGGTGAAAAAACATGCAATCACGTTTTATGTTTATTTTCATTTTCTAAAACGATACAAAATTGATTTAAAAGTCGAATTTGCTCATATTAGGACAGAAAACGAGAGCGGCGAAATATAGAATACAATGAGAAATAAATGAAAAAGTTGGTTTTCTGAGGAGGAAAAAACTCTGAAGCATTATAAACTTTTGTCAACAACACCAACCGGAGATTTAAAATAAATAGAGAGAAAAAAATCCGGTTGCTTTTCAGGAAGAAAATCCGGGCACGGAGTTCCGGGGAGTTTCGCCCGGGTAAGTTTTGAATCTATACTGCTTATCTTCCCTTCTATCATTTTGTGAATTATGCTGACAATGCAAACGCCTTTTAATGACAAAGTTGCCAGCCGAAAAGAGAATTTTTCATTCTATCTTTTCATGATTGGAGCAGGGTACCTACAAAAAGAACGGTAAATATGCCACCACCTTTCTCTTTCTTTTGATGCATTTTTTTAAACATAATAATCATCTCTTGCTCCTAAAAGGCGTCGAACAACAGATTATAAAGCATCATAAGTCAGCAAAATATAAATACACTTTTTGAGTTTTATAAAACAAATCTTTGGCAAAGAAATAGCAAGTTAAAGTTTTTTATCTTTGAACAATCATTAACGAGTTGAGGCGTATTGTAGCGTCCGGATTGCTTTAAGGTTATTAAAAGTAATCAAATACAACGTGGGGAAAAATTCTGGTAAATATTTAATTTCCTGTATGAACTTAAATTTTAATATGTAATTACAGTGTTGAAAATATATTTTTTCCATGATATTACAACGAAGTAATTAAAGTATTTTCAATTCGGTAAATAAATAAATATTTATAAAATAAAGCTAAAACAAGAAACTTTTTTCCAAAGAAATTATTTATTTCTCTTTTCGATCAATTTATTTTTCAATTAAATTTTACAAACTTGATGTTTTATGACCATGCACTCATTTAACATAACTTGCACTTAGATTTCGGCGTTGTTTCGCACCCTGCCATCTTCATGTTGTAGTTGAAAACGTGGTGTATAAGACCATTATAGATTTTTCCATTCATTTATTTTCCAGTCCTTCTGGCGCTGTGAAAAATGTGGACGTCTGATATTGTTAGCTACAGATGCCAAAGGCTTTCGAAGGAGCTTCGCCTTCCAAACCCGGCACTATGTAATGTGTGCAGATAAGTACGTTGAGAGGTCATTGGAGTTGAACACTGATGAAGATAAGTTGTTACTAGGAGCACTGTTGATCGTCTGTTGGACTGGAGAAGTTTGGAAGCTCTTCTTTTTGCCCGATCATTCAGTGCGCTTTACGTTGAGAGACTGTTACGTATATATATATATATATGTCGCGCGACCTTAAAACGGGACATTAGTTAGTGAATATAGATTTGCCAATTTAAAAGTCTGGGAGTTCAAATAAGCGGCATCAGGCATTGCAGTGAAAATAGGATAAATGGGTTCGACTTGCTTCAATTCCGCAGAACCACATGGGAGAATTTTTAGTAGACGGATTTAGCCTTGAAGAGTTGGCGCTAAGAAAGTGCATCGGTCAGCAGATAGAACATGCGATATGACATCACGCATAATTAATGAGCGTCGGTGGTGCGTTATTAAAACTTAGGGACAAAGGAAATCTTCAGAGTCATGGATAACTAGGGAATGGAAAGGACGTGCGCTGTTAGGCGCAAAGATTTTAATGGGGATTGGGAAGCCATTTCTTTTAGTTATGGAGCTGAGAGTCGTTAAGAGATTTAATAAATATGTTAGTAAATGATAATGGAGTTTCGTCACTGTATTTGAGTTTAGATTCTGCCTGCCTCGCCACTGGACCATCGTCGACTGCATAATGGTTCTCAAGTTTTAGATTAGGGATATTTCGAGCGGGCGTGAAGCACCAACGCTCGACACACACACACACACACACACACACACACACACACACACATATATATATATAAATATATATATATATATATATATATATATATGTATATATATATATATATATATATATATATATATATATATATATATATATATATATATATATATATATATATATATATATATATATATATATATATATATATATATATATATATATATATATATATATATATATATATATATATAACATTAAAAACCCCATGCCATTTTAAACTGTAAAATTATTCTAAATTCCCTTGGGCGTACTGACTAATTTTCGCTTTCAATTCTAAGTCCTAAAAAGCCCTCGGGTGAAAAATTAAATGGCTTCCTTTTTCAAACCTGGGCAGTGTCATTCGAGATTTCATATAGGCTTTGCGTAGATTACATAAAACCCCATGTGACTTGTCGACAACAGCAAATCCCTAATCGCTATCATGATCACATGACAAAGTTTATATAAGCCGTCTGATAAACATACATGTACGCTTTTCGGATTTTGTAACTGTCTTGGGAAGACGTATTCTCCGTCTAATAAAATGTAAAGCCGTAACTTGCCGCGTCGTTTATTCGAGCCACGACTCATCATCATCCTTTGTGATGTGATGGACACAAGTCTTCTCCTTGGCTGGTCCAGTATATTACATATATATATATATATATGTGTGTGTGTGTGTGTGTGTATGTATGCATGTACACTCATGGACAAAAAAATTAGCGCACCAAGAAGGAGTCGTCAAAATGAAACGAAATTTTACATACGTAATGACTACTTTGATATAAGTAAATGATAAGAAAATCAAAGAAAAAGGATAATTTATTTCAGAGAAAAATGCAAAAGAACGGAGGAGTTAATACTCCGTTGGACCCCTTCTAGCGAGAATGCACGATGCGATACGATCGGGCATTGAGTCATACAAGTTCTGTATGATGTCTTGAGACATTTCGTTCCATGTTTGCTGTAACCTTGCCTCTAGTTCGTTCAAACTCGTGGGATGCCCAACTCGTCGTCCCAAATGATCCCAGATATGATCGATTGGAGACAAATCTGGGGATCGGGCAGGCCAAGGAAGGGTAGTAACAGTGCGGAGACAGTCTTGTGACACCCTTGCCGTATGAGGCCGAGCATTGTCTTGTTGAAAAATGGCTCCTGGGAGCCGTTGCATGAGTGGCAACACATGTGGTTGCAGGATTTCATGAACATACCGCTGGGCTGTCATGGTGCCACGGAACAATACTAGGGGTGAAAGTGTATTGTAGGCAATGGCACCCCATACCATCACACCAGCAGTGGGAGCGATGTGTCGCTGTACAGCAAAGGCAGGATTGAAGCGATCACCACGGGCTTTCCACACACGAACACGATTGTCATCACTGCCGAGATTGAATCTGGATTCGTCACTAAAGACGACCTGATGCCATTCCGCTGCAGTCCAGTTTCCTCGTGCACGGTAAAACTCCAAACGGAGGCGTCGATGGTTGGGCGTCAAGGGCAGCACACGTAATGGGCGCCGCGGTACCAACTGTCCTTCAGCCAGGCGCCTTCGTATGGTTCGAGAAGACACATAGGCCCTTAGTGAAGGTGCTACCTGTGCCTGGATGGCAGCCGATGAAGCAGTTGGCTGTACGCGTGCATTTCTTACGATGTGGCGGTCTTCTCGACGACTGGTCTGTCGAGGGCGTCCTGAGCCTGGTCTTCGTGTACATGACATCTCTCGGGTCCACTGGTCCCAACATCTCCTCACAGCACATTCAGAGCGGCCTAATTGACGAGCTACTCGCCTAGCTGACCACCCAGCTTCCATCATCCCGATAATTCTCCCCCTCTCAAACTGCGACAACTGCTTATATTGTCTTCGAACACGGCGTAATGGCATGTCTATCTCAGCTCTTCCTTTGTAAATGATTCAGCACACTCAAACAAGCTTTGGTTACCTGTTTTATACTCCACAGAGTACGATGTTCAACGCCCTCTACCGGATATACGTAATGCGCAATCACGCTGCATTTCTAATCATTTGCATATATATCCCCGACATGCACCTTCATTGCAAGTTTCGTTACGATCCCGCAATTATTTCTTGGTGCGCTAATTTTTTTGTCCATGAGTGTATGTATAGACTGTCTATTGACGTTTCTGAAAACTGTGAAATGGTAAATAATACAAATATTTATGAAAACTGAATAGAAAAGCAGGATTTTAACCATTTTATTTAATTAAAGTTGAATTTTGCAATATTGATATTTTTATATTGATACAGATTTTCAAATTAATTTTAAAAGTGAAATTTTGCATTTTATCACACTAAGACATGTTCTCGCGGATTTATGTACTAAAACGTAAAACATAATTAATGTCTGTGTAAATATTGAAATAGTTAGTAATTATATTACTGTTGCAGTGCTTTCGATTTCCAACAGAGAAAGTATTTTAAAAATGCATTTCTGCCGATGAATTATTATTATACAGTAAATTTTAATTTTCCCAGGTTTACGAAATTGCTTATTTCATCTAATTATTAGAGTTAGTTCTCCCTAAGTAGAATGATGCTTTTATTTCTTTACATATTCCTGAAAAATAAATAATTATCGAGCTAAAAGCAAACTCTCCCTTTTCCTGTCGGGAAAAGAGTTTTAGGAAAATACACGGTTTAGTTTAACTTATAGTCCCTTTTATTGAATTCTTTTTCTAGAATAATGATAAAGAAGTCATGGATGTCCACTGACATAAAAACCAGAAGCGTGAAAAAATGACCACAAGGGACCTTATAAATAATTGATAGTAGATTTCCTAATGCTTTCATTGTCTATCCATTTATGAAGGAAGATAGAGACGATGTATGGGGCGTAAGCATTCGTTTATCAAGTACTGAATGATAATGCTTCGGAGAATCTGGCCTAAAAATATTTGTCTAAAAAAGACTATGAAGAGAAGTTTGGAAGTATTTTATTAAATTTTTTAATATAAATCCATGCGGTATATTTGTAAATTATTACTTCCAGGGGATATTGCGTTTTGCTTTTAAATATATTTTATGAAGATATTTTAATATCCTTGAGTAAAATTACTTATTTCTGCCTATAAATTGTAGAGTCATTTCGAATATTCCCTAAATTTGCCAGAGAAACTTAATAGAACAGTCTAAACATCACTATATTCGTTGAATTTTACTTTTAAGTATATTTTTAGAAATTACTTTAATATTCTCATAAAATTTATTATGCTTCCCAATTTTTTGTCAAGGCAATTTTGAATTTATCTTAAACGAGAAACATTACTGTAAGCTCTAACTTTCTTTTCGCTCGATATAATTGACTGCCTTATTTATATAAACAGATATTTAAAGGCTATTTTTTAAAACTGATATGTTTGTTATAAAATTATTGAAAAAAGATAAGCATGAAATAATTCTTACAATTCAACAAAATGTCAAAATTCCTTTGCTTGTCATTATATTAGGAAAATCTGTACTAGTTGTATTTCTTATAAAATTATTTATATTTTTCATCCTCTAATCTATTACAAAATAAGTGATATTTCAGTTATTAAAGTAATCAAGTTAAAAATAAACATAAATAAATTATTACTGGATACTTCCCAAATGTTAGATCTAGCAGAGCTTCTCCTTGTTAAGTAGAATAAACGCAGCTATATTTGTTTCAAATTTAGATATATTTTCATTTTGGGGCACTAGAATTATAAATGGCCGATATGATCCTTTCTCCATTTCCCTTATTCTCATTATTCCATGCTCTGATTTTCGCTGCATATTTAATTGATTTCGAATATTATATGATAATCTGTCTTTAATTATAGACATTATAATTTTTATTGAAAATCTAACCAACTTAAAGGTAAATAGGCAAAAATTTTCTAATGAAACAGTATATTGAAGTACGTGAACGTAGTACCAAATTTCACTGTAAATAAATTATTAAATATAATAAAACTCAAGGCCAATATTTTTAATTAATTAAAAAAATACAGAAAGAAACTCTTAAAAAGTTTAAAAATAGGTATATTATCTAAAACAAAAATCTTATATATATATATGTCAAAAGTTTAAAAAATATAATAAAATTTCATAAATAATTTACTGTAAACTGCCATACTATTTTATCATAAACACACCTCAATTTTCTTATGATTGAAAGTATTATCTAATCACGATTCTAATGGCTCAAACACATGTACACTTTACTTATTCTTTAGTTCTTAACTGGTTCGAAAAGGTTGCGTTAAACACAAGTGGACTGTACAAGCTTGGTTAATATAAACACTCACTAAAACCAGCGTAATTTTAATAACACTTAAAACTTCCTACACTACAACACACAATGAAATAGAACTGAAACAACCAGCGTTCACCTCTAGGATGAAATCACAGTCAACCTCTTTGAACATCAACTCGACATACACTCAACATGGCAGATAGAGCACATGCTGATTGCTCAAAAATCTACACATCGGCTGAAACGAGCACATAATCCTGTTTTGTGTCGCCATCTACATTAAAGAATACAACACAATTGCATCAATACACAACACATATGTAGTAGAAAAAAAGGTTTTTGGTCCATTTGCATAATTATATAATGTAGATAATGCAAGTTTCAAGATCATTTTTATATCAACTGAAATAAATAGACCCTGGTTTATAATTCTACAGGGTGATTCACTAGACATAGACCCCGGATATTCTGTAATAACTCTAGCTAGGATGAAGCAATCTGAACGAAACAACTTAGAATGTGTTCCTTAATAGATAACACATCACATCTTATTGTTCTCGGTTGAGACGTGGTTTCATTTGTCGAGCTATTGCAAATAGCAAAACACTCGTATAAAGGGCCCCCGTATAAAGGGTGAGTGGCAAAATCCGTTTGCCACTTACCAAACACAGCTCCCTGATCCAAAAGTTGGTGTGTGGGGCACGATATTGCTCATCATAGGTTCCATTTTCTTTAACACCCATGTGTACCTGAACATTTTTGTTCAGTTCCTGACTCAACTGGAGGATTGTGAGTAAACGGCGATTACTTCCAGGAACATGGAGCTACGTGTCACAGAGCGACAAGGAACATATTTGAAATTGAGTATTTCAAAGTCAACAGGTCAATTTAAATGGGGCTTTGGCCACTCTGGTCACCGGATCCGACACCATTAGACTTCTTCCGAACAAGCCTATCGGAACAAACCTCGCACTTTGTAAGATTTGAAAGAAAACATATAACGTGATATTGCTGGTATTCCTATCGATATAGTTGCCAAATATGTTCATAAACATGTAGAGCTGATTTGAAACGTGTCTGGCAGAAAACGGAGATCAGTTCTTGCGTCTCATGTAATGCAATCTATTACACATACGTCAAGATACGTAGCGTATTTGTTGGTTCAGATTGCTTCATTTTAGCGAGAGATATTACAGAAATTATGGGCCTCATTCGAGGGAATAACCCTATATTAGCACATTTTTTTGAAAGTTCTAGAAAATGAATATACACTGCTGGCCACCCAAATTGCAACACCAAGAAAGACAAAAGATATCACAACAAAATTTATTTTTTAGATAACATGTTGACCAAGTATCAAATGATTAAATTTATAGACTTCTGTGAAGTGTGGTTCCTGCCAAAATCAGTAGCCAGAGTAGCCGCCATTGTTGGAGATCCCCGCTGCCACACGCCTCGGCATTGATTCAAAGAGACTTTGGATGAGTTCTTGGGGTACAGCAGACCAAGCAGCTTCCACACGTTGCCAAAGTTGATCTGCTGTGGCAGCTGGGGATGGAATCTGGGTCAATCGTAGAGCAACCATGGACCACATGTTTTCTATCGGCGAAAGATCCGGAGAACGAGGCGGCCAGGGACACCATTCAATCTGGCGATTGACGAAGACACGTTGGACAATGCGTGCCACTTGTGGTCGCGCATTATCCTGTTGAAATATGGCTGTGGGCAAGCCCTGAAGGTAAGGAAAGACAACTGGCTCCAACACCTCGGAGATGTAGCGCTGGCTGTTTAAAGTACCGGCAATGCGTACTAGAGGTGTGCGAGAGTGATATCCAATATCGCCCCATACCATAATACCCGGTGCAGGACCAGTGTGGCGGTGCATAACGCGGCTCCTCAGCATCCTCTCTTCACGGTGTCTCCAGACTCGAATGCGACCATCGTGGTGTTGCAGAAAGAAGCGTGACTCGTCAGTAAAGACAATTTCATTCCATTCTGCCGTCCACATCCTTCTGTCATCGCACCATTGGCGGCGGAGACGTCTGTGGTTCTGCGTCAAGGGTAGACAAAGCAATGGACGTCTTGCGGACAGACCACTCTGCTGTAAACGGCGTCGAATGGTACGCGCAGACACTGGATGATGCGTTATAGACTGCATGTGCTGTGCTATGGTTCGTGATGTCACTGAGCGATCCGTCACTGCCATGCGTACAATTTGCCTGTCATCACGTGAAGTGGTGCGCTGAGGTGGATGCGATCGAACACGCCGGTCCGTCGTACCCTCCTGCATCCAACGATCACATATCCGCATTACAGTTGTTTGGTTTCGTCCAACACGACTACCGATTTCCCTGAAAGATAATCCGCAATCTCGGTAGGCCACTATCCTTCCTCTGTCGAACTCGGATACTTGATCAAAAGATGATCGCTGTTTTCGTCGAGGCATAATTGATCGTTTTTTGAAAAAAACCCACAAGAAAAACACAATTGCTGAACTTGAAATCGTCGAAATCTCCAAGCTTTAAATAGCGCTTTGAAGTGGCGCCACAGGCGCGCGTGATGTGCGTCTGCGCTGAAATTCTAATCATTTGCATATCTCACCTCCGCTAATGCATGTTGTAAATTTCATGTTATTTGCATGTTTCCTTCAGGGTGTTGCATTTACAGTGACCAGCAGTGTATATACTATAGATATAACACATTTCAATTTACAGCGAAAGTTTACTTAACTGTAATAAGAATTTATTCTTCCTAAAAAAGTGACTAAATACTGAAACTTAACAGGTATTTAACTTTCAAACTATTGTCGCCTCGGAAAATTCAAAATACTGAAACTTAGTTTCGATGGATGAAAAAGTAAAAATCAACTTAGATCAACAATATATGGTTCAAAAATCTAAACAATATTGAATACAATAAGAAATTTTAAAAATAAGTCCATTTCTGATTTTATTTATTGAAATTAAACTGTACATTCATTAGTTGAAAACGAGAAATAATAGTCAGCAAATGTGTAATTTTATTCCTAATCATAAAATTATGTTTATTGATTTTTAAACTCTACAATAAATGTCCTATTTCAACAATAAATGTCATAATCTCAAAGTCAGTAAAAACTTCATCCTTAAATTATATAAAATCAACAACATGTCTGGACTTAATGGCTTGCGTTAGATAAATATGCTTGTAAATTCAACATTAAACTTAACAACTTTAACAAACTAATTATTATTACACTTTTCTCCATCATATATGGAGAAACTTGGACCATTAACTTCCTCATTTATGAAAATGTAAAAGTGAATTGCAGAATGAGCAGAGCCGTTCTGTAATGGTTATATATGATCAATCTTTTATTTACTTAATCAAAGTATTTTTCCGTAACTTTTAATATAATGTAAGGATTTCTCTGAAATTTCTTTGTTGAACAGAAATTCTTTGACAAAATTTTATAAGGTAATCTATTTTATTCTAATATATTATTAATAAATACTCTTTGCTATTTTGAAAATGACAGGTGTATTTTTATAGTTCGAAGTGTAAGAACTATGAACTCTTTCTATTGTAGATATAGACTCGGTTCTGTTGTTCGGTATATATATATATATATATATATATATATATATATATATATATATATATATATATATAACAAGGGATGCGGGATAACCATTGTTGGATTCTACCTTTTACATCTTCCGAGTGATATCATCGTGTTGCAAGTTCTTGTTTCACAGGACCGAAGACGTGGAAGTCACATCGTGCAAGATTCCTTACTTCAAACTTAATTTTTTTCAAAAGACCCTTCGTTAGTGTCGCCGCATGCGGTCTCGCATTGTCATGCAAGAGCCCAATGACTTTTGAAAGTTTACCTGGTTGGCGATATTTAAGCGACTTTCGCAACCATTTCTGAATTTCACAATAAGCCGCTGCATTAATTGTGGCACCCTTCGGCAAGAATTCAGTATGCACTACACTTCAACTTACACTACAACTACACTTCAACACAGCACTTATCGAAAAACAGCGCCAGCATGACCTTCCCTGTGGATGATACAGTTTGAAATTTCTTTCGAGAATGATGCGTTTCATTTCAAGGCAAAGTGATGAATCCAAGTCTCGTGACCGGTCCCGTTTTAGTCCCAAAAACATTTCCATCTTTTTGATAACGTTCCAAAATTGCTAGAGCACTTTCAAATCGTGGCACTTTGTGTTGGTCGGTCAGTAGTGGAGACGATCTCGTCCACTGTGGCACGTCTGTTTTGAAGAATGAGTTCATTCACAACATTCGTGCAACATTCTCATATGTCGTCAATGTTGAAGAAACTTACCCTCGATATCTGTACGGCCTTTCACAAATGAGAGATACCACTTGGCGACAGGCTGTCACGATATTGTGTTATCACCGTACTCTTCATGCAACTGCAGATAAGTGTCAGTGCCGTCAGAAACTTTTGCCCACAGGAAGCTGATGAATGCACGCCTTTCAAATTTGTGTGCCACTAGCAGCTGCTGAAAAATATTCACGACTGATTAGCAAGTGAACTAACAGTGCCACGTCGAAGCCGCTACTGCACCTGCCGCAGCACATGATGTTCTGTGAAACAACAAAGTGTCAACGAAATGTCTCTTTTACCGAGATTTTTACGGAGGTTTCAAACTAAGTGTTCTCATATGGGGAAATATTAACATGAAAATGAATGGTTTTATAAAAATGTAACTGAAAAACTCAACAGATTTAGGCAACTTCAACAAAATTGCATAAAATTTATCTGATTTATGAAGGTAATTTACCAATAGATAATACGAACACTTATTTAACAATAGCTTGTGCCATAAATTCAGATGAAATATTAAATATTATGAAATATTAAATAAGAGATATATATTAAAAATCACGAAATAAGTATAATATTATTAAATAATTTCAGGAAACATGGATTTTCATCATGAAATATCAAAATGTGTAGCTGATGAAGAATTATAATTCTATGGTGGCAGCGTCTTTTAAATAAACAGATATCGTATTATTTTCTCTTTTTCCAACTTTCATAAGTTTTTGGTATGTACTTCAAGAAAACGGAAATCATCGAAAAAATATGACTTAAAACTACCGTACAGCCCCTTTACAAATGAGTTTCCACAACACAACATACACTTCTGACTTCCTTCAGATTGTAAGTCTTTTCTTTGATCTAATTGAGGCTTTCACCAATGTAATCTAAGCACGCAGATTCAAAGCTCTACGCGCTGGTGAATTTGGAATCTAGGGTACTTATCTTTTTATAATATAACTCTGAAAACAAAACCTGAAAAACTGACAATGTACGTGCAGTTTTATAAAAAAAATGACGGCAATGAAATTTACGAGATTAGAAACATGTCAAAATGTTCGACAGAATGTAGAAACATAATTTCTTTAAAGCAAAATACAAAAATCCTTACTTTGCTAATATTTTACACATTTCAACAGTTAGGATTTTGAAAAAATAGTTAATAAAGATTATAGTACAAAATATTTCTTTTCTGTTGAATATTACTGATGATTATTTACCATCTTAATGACTGACACACACACACACACACACACACACACACACACACACATATATATATATATATATATATATATATATATATATATATATATATATATATATATATATTTATTTATTTATTTATATATATATATATATATATGTGTGTGTGTGTGTGTGTGTGTTTTATTATGAGGAAATTTATAAATATTAATCAAATCATGAAATACCAACAGAAAATATTTGTATAAATATTTGAATATATTAAATTGTTTTCAGTTAAAATTCTTTTCTTTCCCTATTAAATACTAACTTATTTTCACGTTTATTGGGAATAATATGTTTATACGTTAAGGAATATTACGTTCTACTAAATTTAATATGTATATACCGCAGCATTTATTACTTTGTTATATTTTTTTTCTTCGGTTAACATTTGTTTCTCCAAGATATTTTTTATCCTATATTATCAGAAGGAGTGTGCTTAACAGCGTAAACAATTAAACGCTTAAATCAACTGGAACATTTTAATGAGTGTTTTGCTTGGTGTGTTGTTTCTTCAGGATGGGAAATATTTATTTTTTCAGCTGGAAACTAGTTCCATGACAGTCTCTTCAGGGAAATTTTCGTTCCCTCTCAGCTATAAAAATAATTTGATAAAATATATTTTTAAAGGTTTTTTTTTCGTTTAAAAAGCCGTTTTTACAGTAGAAAGGAATGTGATTCTTGGCAAAATGTTACAATCAATGAAACTTTATTTAAGGAAACTAGGTTTATCTTTACTTACATTCAGAATTAGGTTTGTTTACACAAGAATTATCATTGCCCACAAAATTAAACCCTTGTATAATGTGCAGGATATTGTTTCCTTAACAATTCCAAGCAAAAGTTTTAACTGACACCCTATGACATTATAAAAATGAATTTTCGTAATATATATATATATATATATATATATATGTATATATATATATATATATATATGTAATAAATTAAATATTAGGGCCTCCATTCTATCATTTAAATTCCCTTTCCTAAATCCAATCCCCAGTAACATAACTTTAGCGCTTTAAAAACCCATAGCAACAGAACTTCCCATAAAACAGCAAACGTTGCATTTCTACACGTGTATACGTCTCGAGAAAGGCGTGGGTTCGCATCGCCAGCCCCAAATTCCGCTGACACTTCAAAATAAAAGGCACATGTAAATCGCTTCTAGCGCGTAAGATTGAAAGGTGATATTACACTTCGCTCCGAGCATCTGAAATGAATGGACGTATTTTTCTGTCGCTTAAATAAAACTATTCGACCCGACTGCTTCAAAATTTTAATTCCTTTCAGGCTGAGTCTAGCTCCAGCCATGTAAATTTGAGCTAGTTTTCCTTTTCAGGTTGCATTTTAAGAACGAGATATAATGGATATGTTACACACACACACACACACACACACACACACATATATATATATATATATATATATATATATATATATATATATATATATATATATATATATATATATATATATATATGTATATATATATATTATCCCTAGAAATTTGCTGTAAAAAACATTAATAAAATACTGCCGAGAGATATAAAGCCTTCGTTCCCAGGATCCAAATAACAAGTGAAAAATCTTTCTGGTAATTTTTTTCGGGTCCGTCGAAAGGTCACTTTATCTGTCTTCTTTATAAGATTTTATAAAGTTTTATATGTAGGATGATACACATCAAATTCCAAAGCAATATAATTTAAGCAATCATAAGAAAGAATGCATACCAAAGAAATTTCCATTAGAACTTGTAACTTAGAATAATACACATTAATATATGTGAATTTATTATAGTGGAAAGTGCTGCAAAATAAAGAATACATTCAAAAGGAAATTTAATTTTTGATTTTATTTCATTTTTTTTTACAAGCCTGATTAATTATGAAATTAATTTTAGATTAGATTTAGATTTAGAGAGAGAGGGAGGGGATGCATATTCGATGAATATTTACTGCCGCTGTTATATAACATATAGAAAAAGTAACTCATGTGTTCATATTCAAATATAACCCCCGCACTTTTTTTATGATATTTGTTTCTTTTTAAGCTTTTTTTTTCCTGTTTGAAAGAGGAGAAAAATCAATAAAGATCTCATTATGACAACAGCTTAGCTGCTCCCTCTTTTCTTCGGTTCCACCCAAACTCCTTACAACACCTTACATTTAATTTTTTCATCAGTCCCGATGTTTGCATACTTATGCGAAAAGTGCATTTATTTCAAAAGTTCAAAGATACTAAACTTCCAACGGTATCAAATTCTAAGTACTTAAAATGTTAACGAGGCTTAAAAGAATGCTTTAATTTTTTTGCATAATTCTTTTGATACAATGTATTATACATTAAAGGAGGTTTAATTAATTACTTTGATAGATAAAATATGCATGTAATCATGTTCCTACTATAATAGTAATCAAATTAAGCTCACTACATATGCTTGAAAAATAAGAATTTTTCTACGCACAAAAACTCGTAGGAAATATCTATTGTTAAAATTTATGAATCACATAACAATGAAATTCCAGAACTTCTACTAAAGTAAAAGCGCTTTGCCTGTTATGAGAATTCACAAAACAAAAATTATTTTAATAGAATAAAAAATAATAAATACGTGTGAAATATATTATTTCCTTTAGATAATAATTACAATATTTCTCTGAATGACAAATAGTGATAGATAATTTAAATTATGTGATATAATCTTAAAGGTTTCCAGCGAAACGTTTTGATTTTGAAGATATTTTATGGAAAATAAGAAAAAAAGTAATAGAAGATTATGTTAATAGCAGATTACATGAGGTTAAATTTACTAATATATAAATATGCGAAACTATATTACAGCTTTTCATCACAATGTTCTCATATGTTTCATATTATAAAAATACAATAAATTTCATTGTAAAAGATCAAGAAAAAAATTCATATAAATCTTTCACATATCATCACATTCTGTGTGTCTTATAATGTAACTCTTAAAAAGGAGAAGCCATATCAATTTAACGATAAATATATTATATGCAAAATTCTTTAAATTTTAATTAAACTGAAACAGCATTTTGTAATTTTTAGTTAAATAATCTTTATACTATTTATTTCATTTTAAACACTATCAAAATAATGGAGACTCTTAGGAAAAACATGAAATTCTATATTAATATGGCATAGGACCATCTATGTCCTTTAATACCACCTGGATTCAGTATGGAAGTGAATTATGCAAGTCATGAATAGTGGTTAAGGGAATATTATACCATTCTTTATGGATAAATCGTCAATGTTCCTGTAGATATGCTACTGCTGGAGATTGATTCCTGACTCTGTTTCCTAAAGCAGACCACAGCAGTTCGATAATATTGAGGTTTAGGGACGGTCCGGACCACATAAGGTGTTTGACTTGGTCTTTATGTTTGTCAAACCACGACTTGACACGTCTACCTGTATGGATCGGAGCATTATCATCATGGAGAACGCCATCTCCTGCAGGAAACAATTTTTGCACCATAGGATCTGGTCGGCTAAAAGTTCGACATAGTCCTTCCCAGTCAATCTCCCTTTCAGGGTTACAATAGATCCCTTTTGAAAATCATGATATTGCCGCCGAAACCCTAAGAAATTTCCTCTCCATGTTTGACAACTGGCAGGAGACAAGCATGATAATACGCTTGTGTAGGTGTTCTCCAGACATACGCACGTCCTTTTGCGTGGAACAAAATGAACAATGATTCGTCTAACCAAATGTCATATTTCAACGTATCACCCGACTAGGATTTGTGCTCGTGGCACCACTGTAGAGGACTGTTTGTTTTCACATCTGTTACAAGTGGCTTGGGAATTAATACTGTGCCGTAAATGTTTTGTTTTAGAAGTTTTCTCTTACCTGTAATGACAGGTATTGGATCCTGCAGATTAAGATGGAGATCTGCGGTAACTTTGGCTGCAGTTGTCTTCTTTTTTGATGTCACAGTCCGCTTCAACACCCGTGAGTTTCTTTCACTTAGCTTTACCTTTCGTCCACTATTCTGTTCCACAGAGGATGTCTTTCGGTGAACTCTGTATGCCATCAGGACTTCCGATATTATACCTTGGTAAAAACCCAAACCCATGGGGGCTGTTGCAACAGATACTCCAATTAAACGCGCTTCAACAATTTGCCCTTCTGCACGGTCTACAAGGTTTGACATCTTACGCAAACCCCCAAAGAGCCTGATGCGCATAGTTTCATTACTGCTACTTTAGAGTAGAATAATGCATACGCTATATTATATAAAAAATTATTGGTCCCTAAACTGGTTTTTAAGGAATACGAAGCACTTCCATAAACACCACTAATATTGATGTGTTTCCATTATTTTGATAACCACACCTGCATCTATATACACTGTTCAAAACAATTCGGGGAGCACATGATTTTAACGAAATTACGCAAATACTTACACCGATAAGTAACATAAAATAAATCATCCATAATTTAAAGCCTAGCTGGAAACAGAAGAAGAAAACTTCATTTGCAAATAAAAGTTCCTGACGTCAAAAACTAGAAAAAGAACATAAGGGCGGAAATCGGGATGTTGCAGAAACGTCTGTTTCACTGCCTTAACTGTGAAATTCGATTGCTCAGTTATTCTTTTTGAGAAAAGGTGACTTGAAAATGTCTCAACGGCGTGATTTACCGGAAAACATGGCATGGCGTATTATAGGCAGACTTGAATCCGGGCAAACACAACGTAGTGTCGCGGACGCTGTTTGAGTCGCCAGAAGTGTCGTTGCAAGGCTGTGAAATCGATTCCAAGAAACAGGGAATGTTAGACGTCGACCAGGGCAAGGTCGTCCACGCGCCACTACAGCAACTGATGACCGGTATATACTGTTAACAGCTCGTCGAAACAGAACAGACAATGCTACTCAGCTGCAAAGACAGTTGCTCTTGGCAACAGGACGAAGGGTGTCCAGCCAAACAGTACGTAATAGGCTTCATCAGGGAGGTCTCTATACACGTAGGCCAATAGTCTGCATTTCGTTGACCTCACGCCACCATGCGGCCGAAGAAGATGGGCTGATGAATATCGAGATTGGGAGCAACATGATTGGAACTAAGTGCTGTTTACAGACGAGTCCCGATTCAGAATGGAGTGTGAAACCCAACGTGTTTTGGTATAGTGGGAAAGGGGCACTCGAAATAACCCCACATTCGTTCGTGAAAGGTCACAATACAGATGAGCTGGTTTTATGGTATGGGGTGGAATCAGCATAGGTGGACGTACGGACCTGCAAATCATTCGGAATGGTACTTTGAAGGCCCGAAGGTATGCAGACGAGATACTGAGACCTCATATCATACGTTACGTTGCAGCCATTGGAAATTCCTTTGTTTTCTAGCATGATAATGCCAGGCCGCATACAGCTCGTCTTGTGAAGAACATGCTTGAAGATGAAACAATACAGCGTATGGAATGGCCAGCGTGCTCTCTTGACCTGAATCCAATCGAGCATGTTTGGGACATGCTCGGAGGACGCATTGCTGCGAGACCAAGGCCTTCTATTACTTTCCGAGACTTGGAGATTGTACTTCTTGAGGAGTGGAACAGTATTCCCCAAAGTCTTATCGATAACATCATCACATCCATGGAAAAACATGTGTGCAGCAGTCTTAGCTGTTCGAGGAGACCACACGCCATATTAAAAATCTTGAATCATTTCTAAACAATACTTTTTTTTATCGTTTACATGTAACCAAATTGTTGCCCTAAATCATCTTTTCATGTTTTTTCCATATTTTCAAAGAATTAAAGCGTAATTTCAAATTTTTTTACGTCTTTTTTTTTCTGTATTGCGTATTGATACGCGTGTACTATCCATTTTATGCCAATACGTGGCTGTCTCGCACGGTTTTCTTAACTTCTATGCTTGCTCCCCTAATTTTTTTTAGCAGTATATATATATATATATATATATATATATATATATATATATATATATATATATATATATATATATATATATATATATATATATATGGTGTGTGCTTGCACGTGCGAGTGTGGATACTCTTTATTTGTTTTGCCTACTTATCTGTAACTTAATATGTTATTTTATATTAACCATTATATATCCAGTAAATCAATCAACCTAATCTAGTAAAAAGTACATGCTTAATTGAAAAAATAATCAATGTCATAGCTGCAAGTTTTCGAGATGAAAAGACACTTTTTGTCTAAGATGTAAAATTGAAACTCGAGATATCTGAATTCCCGTATAGAATACCGTCAGTGATACCATGTTTGAGGCCGTTTAAGGACGAGTACAGAGAATGGCTACGTGAGTCCATTTGTAAGATCCGTTCGTAACACATACTTACTGAATTAACAAATTACAAGTGACTAAACCAAATCAGTTTTCAATCCTAAAGGATATAATATTAAGAATGGCATGGTTCCGTAATATTCAGGTAGTTACAGCTATTAAATACCCACTTTCGAAGTATTGTGTATTCCCCATCCACCCCAAAACACAATTATATTTCACATCCCCGCAGAGAAAAAATTTTTCTAATGGGAAATAAACAACTTTCTATTTACTAAGAAGGTTAATGGCTTTAAGAATGGAACTAGCAATTAATCTTTAGGCAAATAAATTACTTGGCTTGTTGATTAAAAGAATCCCATCTGGTATCTCAAAAGTTAATTGGTTAAAGTATTTATAATTAAAGAAAGCTGTTACGAAAAAGTATTTCCTGCTTAAAATAACTATCGCCGAGGTTAGAGGTTATCAAAGATTCACCGGATGAAAACAACCGCAGGGTACCGTTCAGCTGAGACTGTCGACGATACTTGCTCTTTCATAACAATATACAAGTATTCACTCTATGTGGTTCCCAATCCTTTGTGAGAGAGAAAGCTGTTCTGAATGAAAGAGCTTCATGATACCAACGATCTCGAAAAGACTTCGATAATAAGTCTAAAAGTCAGTTTAAAATCTATTAAGTTAGTAGTATGCGAGTTGCAACATATCGCACCCCGGCAAGAAAAGTGACAAAACTCAAATATGCAGCATTTGAGAAAAATCAACTTGAAGAATACTATAAAACTTAAACTAGCCTACAGTAAAACAGATAGAACTGCCCTCAGGTAGACAAATTGCGAGATTGAGATATGTCACTTTTGGTGCACGACTTCATACATATTTTTCAATGACATAACCTCAAAATTGCCATTTTTTGACTGGTGTCACTTTCTTGTCCGGGTGCGTTATATTTCATTCTGCTCAAGACATATATTTGATTAGAACGAACATTCTCTATTATACTTTGTACATTTAGTTGGATTCGAACCATGGTTTGTTAGGACCTTATTTTTTATACATTTATGAGGATGTGAATAATTGATTGATTAAAAGCCACATTGTTTACGCCATAAATTTATCAACGAAATTATTTTACATTAATTTATATTAAATAACCATTTTTCTTATTCTTTAAAAATTGTACAGATTATACTCATATCAAGATGATTTTCTTGTAAAACATTATGGGAGGATATTTTTTATGTCTGTCTCTTTGTAAACATGGATACTAAAACTATAAAGAGGATAAAGGACTGAGTATATCCAGTTTAGCATGTATAATTCAAGAATTCATCGAAATTTAGCTCTCAGAATGATTAAGTTATGAATTATGAATATCTATATATTTAAGTTGCTAAGCTGACTTTTTGGGCAGTCCGTGAGAGAAAACTACTGCATCAATATACTTCCTTTTGGTCGTAAATGAAAGATTGTAATCTGTAGATTTGTCAAATTTGGTTTTTGTAACTGCAATTTTTATTAATGAGCTATAATTTACAGTTAAAATTTGATTTCTGCGCATGCTCAGTGGCATGTTTCAATCTGGCTTTAGAAACTCACTGTTTCTGCGCGTGCTCAGTGACATGTTTCAATGCCGAGGAGTCTCTCTAGATCTCTCACTGCCATTTTTATGATAATTATGTTTGTGAAATATAAGATTAAACCTGATGGAAATTGTTTATTTCGCACTGTTTAATTAGCGATAATTTACAATTAAAAATTTGCTCTCTGCGCATGCTCAGTGACATTTTTAAATCTGGCTCTAGATACTCACTAAGAACGAGGCCATTTAAACATTAATTTGTTTCTGCGCATTATTATGATTTTCAACAATGATATGTTGAGTATAATTTGTGTATTAGTACATTTATTTACTATCTAGCCGTCATGTTTTGACGGGTACCAACTAGTTAATATTAATGATGAAACATGAATATCATTTCTAATTAAGTTATGATGATGTTTATATTGCTAATTTTCTTGCTACGGCTTATTATTTATGTCGTATAAAATTAACACCTAATATAAAAACTAAACATTTAAGTTAAAATGATACACTGACTTTCCCAGAAAATGCATCCCTCAAAATTGAGGTATATTTCATGAATGAACCTTTTAATGCATTTTAATACAGTCTGTTTTGAGAAAATAAATCAGTACTAATTTAACTGCTTTCTGGCATATTAAGTTCTAAACTAATAAAAATGCATTTCAGCATAAAGAACATAAGTTGAAAAAAACAATAACATCATCTGATGAGTTCAGTTGCACTAAAGTAAATTTACTCGTAAAATATTTCCTTCGTGCATTCAAACTGACAGCGATTTATTCCCGAAAGGTGTGAAACTTAATCTCTCTATTAACCTCCCATGATTCAGAATGTTTCTTCTCGAGAATTATTTTGCAGAAATATCTTAACAATTCATTTACGGGTTGGATAAAACAATATATAGATGGGATAAGACTTGCAACATCTCCACCAAAATAACTGTCTTTAACTCCTTGAAAAGCAAGCGTCATAATGCGGCATTACCGTTACTCACCTAGATGTCCAAATCTCCGGAGAAAGCAGTATTTGAGCTTCTGTTTTCGCAATGGATTGTTGTCTTAAACCATTCCTACGGGAATTACATAAATGCCATTTTGATTGCCAAAGGAGAAACGCTAAATCTTATTTTCATAGCTTAGATCTGTTTTCTAATCACACGGTGTAATCCAGGTGTGCTAAGAATGATATATATTGTTAGGGGACATAAGTAAAGATTGAGTCTTAGATAAAAGTTTATTGTAATTTTCGAGTTAACTTTTAACCCATCTTTGGAGCTTTAAAAACTATACTGAGAAAGGTTTAATTTTTTTTTTCAAATCTGTGCGTAATTTATAGAATTTTTTTAATCAAAAAGAAAATCACTCTAACTTCATATAATTCAAAATTATTACGATACACGTTCAGGTCGATTCTAGAAACAAAATGTTGTTCAATACAAGGAACTAAATATTCAGTATTTAATATTACTTTTAAAAATATATATTATATAATAATATATATAAAAATATATAAAAAATATATGTATCTTCAAGTAATTCAAAATTATTGGGATACACGTTCAGGTCGATTCTAGAAACAAAATGCTGTTCAATACAAGGAACTAAATATTCAGTATTTAATATTAGTTTTTAAAATATATATTGTTTTGAATTTTATATGATTTAGAAAATATTTTCGACCAAATCCGTTTCCGAAATGTTGCTGAAAAGTAGTAAAATAGTAAAAAATTCATATAATTTTATTACAGTTTTTCATTAAATTATAACCTACGTAGGAAAAATAAAATCTTTAATAAAATCTAGTTTCAAGTATGAGGGTAATTTGAGAGTGAATTTTCAGCAGTGTTTCATTAGCATAACACAATCCATATTATTGCCTCCCTTGTGTTGACACTGGAGTCTGCAAGGAAAAAAATAATATAGCATGTACAATGAAGGATCATACAGAAATAACCCGGAGGGAAGTATAACAATAATTCTAAAGCGTGATAAGCGGCATTACAAAATGATTAATTTTAAATCACATTTAATCCCACAAATGCTGACGTCAAAGCGTATATGTCAGTACTTTGTAAGAACCGTATACATAAATCAGGATTCAAACCCGTATTTATCCTACAAACTGAGGCCAATATTTAACAAACTGAACTATCCCGCGACATGAGGAGCTCTCATGTATATAGTAACAGAATAAATATAAATGAGTATACATTTTATAAAGAAAATAGAAATAAGTGGTTAAAGAAAATATCTAAAATATTTTAATTCCCTCTAGTTATTTATTGAGTGGAAAATCGAAATATCAATACAAATAGAAGATGACTGATTCACTTATTTTTTATCATTATACTGGAAAATATTTAAATGCTAAATATTTAACCTCGTTAAAAATAGGAAAGTACAATGAAATAAATTAGGATAATGTTTGACAACGCTGATAGGAATAACAAAGAAAAGTAAATATTTTTGTTTCGCCATGTTTTGCCAGCGAAACTTCATTTTTATATGGGATACATGAATGAAATACTGAAAACTACATATTTGTAAATAAAACATGCTATAAATTTTCTCGGGATAACAGCCTAATCTCCGAAAACATATTTAACACAAACAGATATATTTTAAATACAGTTCAAGTTGTAAATATAAAAACAAATGTATCCTTTTCAAAAGAGTTTGGCTTAAAAAAAATATTTTCTTCTAAATAAATACATTTACACTCTTGTTAATTACAATAGCCAAAATTTCTCTAGAGTCAACAACTTTGTTTTATTTCTGACATACGGATCTTTGAATGATAGACTAGACTGTGTTGATTTAAACTATTTAATGGGTATAATTAATCTGAATTTTTATACAACAATTTTATTTTATTTCACGATGAATATTTATGTGATACGCTAATTGGTTTTAGACGTCTAAGGAATTATATACCATAAAAATTATCTTTGCTATTAATTAAGAAAAGAAAATAACTTACCAGTTACCCAATTATATAAATATAATAGACAGAATGTTATAAATATTTAGCTATTGGTGTTCTCTCGAAGTTCATTTCCAAATTATTGTACATCAAAGCAGAAAAATGACACGAATGACAAAGAATTATTATAGCCCCCACGCATAAATTTAATTTCATTACTCTTGATATTGAACAGTGGTAAAACTTTTACGAGGAAAAATAAGTAACTGTTATGAAGCTAAAATTAATTAGTGCTGTAAAATGTATCTCACTACTATAAAAAATTGTTGCTTAAACCAAAAATATATTGCGTATTTTCTAGCCTTACTATAATTTACACACTTTACGTGTAATAAATCTTAAACTATACAGATGAAATGTTCTCTTAGTCTCATCATTAGATTGATTTCTATTTTTTTGTTAGTAAGCAAGAATACTGTTGAAACATTGTACTTAATCAACATATACTGTTCACTTTCCTAGTTTTTCAAGCAAAATAATGAATCTAAAAGTTAATTGAAGAAGTAAACTAATGCACGCACTATATATATATGTATATATGTATGACACGCCCGCTACTCACCCACTCCCAACACGTCGTCTTACATCCAAACTTACTCTTCCTTAAATCTATCTGTACATAATTATTAAAGTTATAGCAGTCAATGAGTTAAAAGGCCGGTGGCAAAGAACTGCAATTAATACATCTAACATAATTTATTTTCCCAATAATTTCCTATCTGATTCAATCTGTTAATTTTATCAAGAACTCATCAAGCTCCCGCACGACTCGTGACTGTCTTAATCAAGAATTTCCCGCCGTCTGACATAGGGCCTGTTCACATAGGAGTCCGTTGCGTAGCGTTAAGGGAAAGATGACGTTGAGACGAAAATAAACCAATCATAGGCGTTAAAAATTTCATTGCTAATCGTTTGGAGGCATATGATTGGTTTATTTTCATCTCAACGTCATCTTTTCCTTAACGCTACGCAACGGACTCCTATGTGAACAGGCCCTAAAACGCTATTGTTTTTACCATCTAAAGCCATCGCGCATACGTGTGACGTTTGCACCGAAGATGAGGCAGAGGTGGTCCTAGTTTTGTTACTATTTATAGATTCCCTTCCTGGTTCTTCAATTTACGTGAATCAAGTTCACCCCGTAAAATACTTTCTCTGCGATGCCCCTATCCCGATATCTCGTAATTTCACCGTTTAAAATTGTTAATCCCTTCTTTCTTTCAACACAAAAGTCCCCCCCCCCCATATTTTAGCCTTACGTTTTGGCCTTACACACACACACACAGATATATATATATATATATATACAGTGATGGAAATTGATTTATGAAAACACGATTTTTTAACAAAACATTTTTGATATTCATTAAAAATGAATGAAATTTCATACATCATAATAAACAAAAGCATAAGGTCAAAAATTAGATTTTCGTAACATACAAACATGGAAATTGATTTATGAAATATCGCATTTCATTGACATTAATAGATACTGATGCCGCCTTTCTTCATTAAAGTTTCTTTTATTCTAGATGGCATTGATAAAACAAGATTTGGAATGTACTTGTTATCAATTATTTTCCCGTTTTGACAGATTGAAGCTTTCAATTCTACAAGTGATGTGTACTGCCTCCCATCTGCATAAACCATTCGAACAAGCTGTCCCCAAACGTTTTCGATGGGGTTCAGATCAGGACTATTAGGTGGATGATCTAAAAGAACAATATTCTGTTCGTCAAACCAATCTTTCATTGCTGTCGAAGTGTGAATACTTGCATTGTCTTGCATGAAAATGTAATCTAAACTGTAATATTGCCATGCAAATGGAATAAGGGAATTTTCTAAAACTAAGCTGTAATCATATGAATTCTGGCGACCATTTATAAATACAATTTCACTTCTGCCATCATAAGCAGTCACTGCCCAAACCATCAAACTTCCGCAACCAAAATTTCTGCTGAATGTAGATTTTGGTTCTTTTCGGAGATCTCTTCAATAATACCTCAAACCATCGGGGCCATCCATATTAAATTTATTTTCATCGGAGAAAATGACCTTCTTCCAATTGTCGCCCATTGCCATGTACGTCTCGCAATATTGCAAACGTATCTGCTTGTGACGCAGAAGTAACTTTAGACCAGACTTCATTTTCGACCATCTCAAGCTCCATGAAGAATGTAAAATTTGCCTAACTCTTCTAGAAGTAACAGGAAGGGATAGATCTGCACAAATATGCTTTGAACTCACACCGATTTTGGATGCAAGCTGAAGAATCCTCCTTTTCTCCTTCTTGGTAAAATGTGGATTACCTTTTTTGTTAAAATTTTTGCCATAATTTGCTGGATCTTTTATATATTTATATATCACACCAACTGATCTTTTAATTAATTTACTAATTTCCGGAACAGATTTTCCACATTCTAGATATGCATCAATTTTGGCTCTTTCGTCCACAGACAACACCTTTCGTTTACCCATCGTGAAAAGTATGACTGAAACGCATTGCTTCCAGTATATAACGCTTTTTATGTCTTCTGCGCATGTCACGTTACTTGGTTTTATGCAAATTTTTGTCACAATACTTCAGAATAGTCAACGAAATGTGATATTTCATAAATCAATTTCCATGTTTGTATGTTACGAAAGTCTAATTTTTACCTTATGTTTTTGTTTATCATTATGTATGAAATTTCATAATGGAATTATGTATGAAATTATGGAATTATGTATGGAATTATGTATGAAATTATGGAATTATGTATGGAATTATGTATTTCATTATGTATGAAATTTCATAATTTCACAATGGTTTTTAATGGATATGAAAGAAGTTTTTGTTAAAAAATCGTGTTTTCATAGATCAATTTCCAACAGTGTATATATATATATATATATACAATGAAGCGATATTTTCCTTTAAAAAAGTTATTAAACATTTAGGTCAAACGGATAGATAATATACAATAGGAATTAATTGTGTTTTAAAAATATAGTTTGTTAAATTCCTTTCTGTTATTCTCTAGCCTTTTTTAAAATAGGTTTTTGACAGTAATAGTAAAAAAAATCATATCTTTCTCTTCACCGTACTTTATTTCATCGGATATAACGAAGATAAGTTTCGTATTTTGATTATTCAATTTCTCAAGCATGAATAAAAGCTCCTTTAATTTATTGATTTTTTTTTTTTGCATTAATACGGGCTTTAGAGGAAAATGATATAAGAGTGGATCAATGCAGTTTTTAGACGCATCAGTATTTAGTAAGCAACACAGTTGTTTTATAAGCTTTAAGGCCCACTTTCATGGAGTAATGAATTTTGAAATCGATAAATTTGATTATGAAAGACACCAAAAGTAATGATTTTTTATAACTTTTTTTATGTCACTTGCCAATGAGTAAAGTAATTCTTTATTTTCATACTTTAAAATACGAAAATCCTATCGTCAAAAATTAGGTAAACATTTTAGAAACATCTTGTTAGGTATTGAAAGGTATACTGTATATACAAGATTTTATGGTACCCATAAGTGTGTTTATGAATCGCAGATTAAAAAGTTGCATATTTTTAAACATATTTATTCTAAATGACTCATGATAAATATTTTTATACTAATATCAAATTTATTTGTTTTACATCATTTTATTTTTTCCGTACAATAAACTAATCAATTTGCATTTTAAAAATTATATATTATTTTGTTTCCTCCCTTAAAAGTTAATTTAACTACAATTAAAAAAATGAGATAAAATTTATAATTATAATTGAATCGAGCAAATACATATGATACCTCTTGATATTTCAAACATAAAATCAACTTCAGAAACTGTGCCAGTACCTTAGAATTTCATTAATTTTTAGGCAAATCCTAATTTATTCCAACGAATTAAGTTATTAGAGAAGACAACTATTAAGTTGCGGTTAGGCTAAGAGGATATTGAACATATAAGCTTTCCATTACTGAAGGAAAGTAATTTTCTTTCTGTAAGGAGCCGGCATAATGAGGAATTACATTTACTAACTGATGCCCAATCTCTCAAGAGAGAGAAGTGCTTGCAATCTGTTAAGATTTCGAAATCCGTTACTTTCCTCGTTGAGTTCAGTAAAGTATTATGTTAATATATATTTCGAGGTTTACAAATAAACACTCGAAGTTTCATAAATCTAAATGTCTTATTATTAAGATATTTCCTTTTCGAGTTTATTTGAAATATAGTATGAAAGATTCCCTGTAGATATGAAAGTTTAGAAAGTTATTTTTTAATGCTATCGGATGGATATATTTCTTGATTAAAAGATAATTCTGAAATTTTCTGTCACATTAGAGCATACATTAGAAAGATTAACTCAATGACTAAATTTAGCCGATTTTTTATGAGATTTGAGTTTTATTAATCATTTTACAAAATTCATCCAACTTTTTCTATATTTAACTAATAATTGGTTTTATGCAGACAATGTAAATCATATATTATAATACGATTGTGTATACTCTCTAGATATAAATGATTGAAATTTGTAGACAGAAAACAAATATGGGTTTCAGATGATATTTCCAACTGTAGAACAATATTTTGAAATGAAAATATTTCATACACATTCAGTAATGTCTGATTTTATATATATATATATATATATATATATATATATATATATATATATATATATCTTCAAATATGCATAGATTGGATTGATAAGAGATATATTACCCCCCGGTTTATATCTCACAAAGTTGTATATTTTGGGGATGCTTAAAATAAAAAATATGTGTATTTATTATAAATTTGGTCTAGAAATGGGAACATGGTATAATATATTTAGTTTAATAAGGGAACAAGTGTAGAATATGGTATGTTGCAATTGACAATGCATTTTTAAACATGTGCCATTATATTTTTCTGCGTGATACATTTAATATAATTTACGTAAAACAAAATTAGTATAACCGTAAGTGTAAGGTAATCAAAATGTTTATATCCCCATGTTGTAACATTGATAAATGTTTATTATTCAAAACATTTAGTGCTCGCAACTGTGGAATAACTGATACTCATATATTTAACTGTATTATATATTTCTAAAAGTTTAGAAAGTTATTTTTAATGCTATCGATTGAATATATTTCTTGATTGAAAGATAATTTAGAAATTTTATGTCACATTACAACATACATTAGAACGATTAACTCAATGACAAAATTTAGCCAATTTTTTATGAGATTTGAGTTTTATTAATCATATTACAAAAGTCATCACATTCTTTTCTATATTACACTCTTAATTATTTTTATGCAGACAATGTAAATCATATATTACCGATTGTATATATATATATATATATATATATATATATATATATATATATATATAAATACAGGGTGTCCCATAATGATTGGGACAGATTTTAAGGGGAGGTAGGGCATCTCAAAAGGATTCAAAATTACATAGCAACCCATGGTCGCAAACGTCTTGGGAAAGCGGTATCAGAGGTACAATAATTGAAGGAATACAAGACAGAGATTATCCGAAATATTTATTGCTCATAAAAATTACATATGCTGTGGTAGATGATACCATTTGAAAAGGTTACAAAAGATGCTCAAAGTTTCCATCATTACAAGAGATTCAAGCGTTACAGCGACGGATCATGGATTGGCGGACACGTTCGAAAACACCTGGATTTGCTTGGATATCTGCAGCAGCGCATTCAATTCTTCCAACCAGATCCATTTCAGACTCGACAGGTGTTTCATACACAGCATATTTAAGTGCACCCCAAAGAAAGAAATCCAGGCTACTTAAATCCAGAGAGCGTGGGGGCCAGGCAACCGGTCCGCCACGCCCAATCCACTGTTTACCAAACGAAGCACTCAAATGGCTCCGAACACATCTTCCATAATGGGGAGGTGTCCCATCATGTTGAAACCACATGTCTCTTCTTACATTTTGCGGCACAGACTGAAGTAAGCCTGGTAAAACCTTTTCCAAAAAGATGAGATACTTTGCCGATATCAAATGGGATGGTAACTGGTAAGGCCCGACTAAGTAGTCACCGACCAAACCAGCCCAAACATTCACTGAAAAGCAATGTTGGGCATCATGCAGTCTCACTCCGTGAGGGTTCTCGTGAGCCCATAAATGCGCATTCTGTTGGTTAAACACACCATCTCGCTTGAAATATGACTCATCCGTGAACAAAACGTAAGATGGAAAATTTACATCTTGGCCACATTGGCCGAGATACCACTACGCAAAACGCACACGTGCAGGATGATCTGAGGGGAGCAGTGCCTGTACCCTTTGAAGATGATATAGGTATAAGGACTCGGCTTGCAAAATACGATGTACAGTATTCCGAGATCGTCTTACGGCAGCAGCGACGGCACGTATGCTGGTGCTCGGATTCCTCTCTACGGCATCTAGTGCATTCTGTTCCATGGAGGGCGTACGAGTCACTCGGGGGCTACCCTCACTCTTCCTACTACCTCTGAATGAACCATATTCACACAAATTGTTATGGAAATTCAAAAACAAACGGCAGTCCGGTGTATCTCGACGTGGGAATCGTTCGCGATACAGTCGTTGAGCTGCTCGTGCATTGCAATCGGCCTGTCCATATACTAAATGCATGTCTGCCAGCTCCTTATTCGAATAATGTTGCATGCTCTTAAGGCGACTATTGCTAAAATGACGAAAAATCCGATTTTTCTCCTCTCGATCTTTCCGCTCCAACACCACCCAGCGACGTACCCTGACGTTTGCGACCATGGGTTCCTATGCAATTTTGAATCCTTTTGACATGCCCTACCTCCCCTTAAGGGGGTCCAGGGCACAAAATTGTTCGAATTTTCGAAAAAAAATTTATTGCATTTAAAATTTTTGTGTTCTTTTGCGCTTAAAATGACGTTTAAATCATGTTTCTATCTTAATTAGAACAAGAGAAATTATTATTTTTTTTTCAACATTCTGATAGTAGCCAATAGTTATTTAAACCTGTAAGTGCGTTTTTCTGCATGATGGGTTTTTTCCCCATTTCACGTCTTTAAATTGTTATAAGTCAAGAACCGTTAAAGATAAATGATTGAAATTTGTAACATGTCTTTTTCAACTATTTTACTTTAATTATGATTCAGCAAATTTGAAAAAAATATTTACTTTGGAAAATATGATTTTTAAAAAATAAGTTACATATTTTTTTTCGTAATTTTCAATCTAAAAATTTTTAATTTTTTTAAAAATTAATATTTTAAAAAATGGTGAATCAAAATTAAAATTTATATATTTCTGTTTAATTAAATGAAAAAATTTTGAAATTCGACAAATAATATTTCGAGTTATAACGATTTTAAATTACTCCACTTTTATTAAAACTTTTAAATTTAAAAATTTTTTAAAAACTTTTTGAGAAGTTTTATGGTGTGATTTTTTTTACAAATTATATGGTTAACCATCAGAAAAAAATTCAAAATTTTAACTCAATAAATAAATTTTTTTTCAAAATGTGCCCTGGACCCCCTTAAAATTTGTCCCAATCACTATGTGACACACTGTATGTGTAATCAAATATGCGGACAATGTAAATTATATTCACCGATGATGTCATCGTCATGATTCGCATAAGCCTCAGTACTAGCTCATTTTTGGGGCAGTATAATCATTCTTTTTATCCCCCATGAAAGTATAAATACATATAAATATGAACGCATTTATGAATTACTTGAAATGCTATCAGGACAATCAGTTAATTCTAAAGTTATCAATCTGCAAATAACTTACTATCAGTAAAGGAAATAATAAAATAAACCTACTTCAATTGTATTGTATAGCAAATAGACAGAAAATGCATAAAGATGTATCACAGTCCAAAAGTTAAAACCGTGTAACATGTAATTTATGGCATGTAGCATGAAAGACGAGTATTTATATGAATAGCTACTTTCACTTACTATGTTAGCAACTATTATTTATATAAATAATTCAAATCTTTCACTATATCATATCGGAAAATTAAGAGTGTGATTCCTAACCCCGAAACGATAATATGATAGACCAGAGGTGGGGAACGCATGCGGCCTCCGTGATCTTCTCTTGCGGCCTTCATAAAAGCAATCACTTGTATTAATTAATATTTAATTATATAGATTACAACAATTTCCAAATCAATAGAATTAAATAAAGAATGGCATGAATGTATATAATTTGTCGGCCAAAATAAAGTTGACATTTTGAAATTGTTGTCTAAAGTCGCTACAATTGTATATTTATCCAAATGAGCTTCGTTTAGCTTGATTGTATGACACTTTAACTACACTTTATATGTAATTTAATACGCAGAGTTTCTTAGCAATACTACCAGACATGTTATATGATATCTACACAAAACTATTTTCCTACTATTATTGTTGTGACTGACTCTATGTACGTTAAAACATATTATTTTTTTCTGCAAAAAAATTAAATAATTAATGATTTATGTTATAACAAGTTTTTTGCTTATGTGAATACAAAAATATTTTATATTGTAAATTTTTATGTCAAATAGTAAATAAATAAGGACTTTATTTTTTTTGTTATTTTTCTATATAATGCACCAAATTGTTAAAACTATATCTAACTATAATAATTTCATAAAAGTCGCATTTATAGGTTCATCAACTTATGCGGCCTCCTTTATTACTACCTAATTTACATGTGGCCTCTAATGGTAAAAAGGTCCCCCACCTCTGTGATAGACCATAATACGATAAAATAGAGGAGTCCTTATTATGACCATATATGGGTTCAGATTTTGAACATTCAAAACTTTTCCAATCCAAGAATTTACTGGTTTTGGAAAATAAAAACCGATAGCAATAACTGAGATTTAAAATTTTAGGCTGTAATTTTAAAAGCTCTATTCTCCCCAAATATGCATATTCAATCAACCACCGAGCCCAAAACCGTTACACAAAAAAATCCTTTTATTGCGTTTTGAGTTTCCATAGCTAAAATTCCACTTTGTTTTCACCCTTCCTTTTCGTTGCTCAATATCCAGTATTTTTCTGTATATCTTTGATAGAATTTATAGGTGACGGTTCTTCATGAAGACACTTTCAGTTGTTTTTTGAACGGCCTACACACCGATGTATTGTTCACCTCACTGATACTAGATAGGAATCTGATCGAGTCTGTTGGACAATAGCATTCTCCCGCTACCTTGGTTTCTAAATGATTCCTAACCACCCGAGAGTTATAGCGTAAAAACTAATATTGCTTGTGTCCCTTAAAAACAATCTTTAAACTAATGCTAGAATGTTGCTAACAAATAATTATCCGTGATAATTTGATATTTGTCATCACTTATCATTGTTCGTAATTTAACTAATAAACACGAGAAAAATTACGAGAAGCAGAAGGAATATTGAGAGGAATATATTTTTTGCCCCATCCGTAGATGTTAGTGGAATAGGATTGATGTTTTGTTTTGAATTCTAAAACCAATTAAGAAATTTACGGAAAATGGCTCTTAAGAAACATTAGTATAATGAGGAAAGTCCCACAGTACAAATCAAAACTATTATTACAAATAGAACGAAATTTGTCCTACGTCGATGGTGACAGACTATGGAATATGAAATATTCTAGAATTTTCTTTAGATACTAGCATTTTGTATGATACCCTTGACAGAACGAAGAATAACCATTTCAAGATACGCATGCTAAACTTAACTGTCGTTTGCTGAGCAAGATACCCATGTTGCTAAACGGTCGCAACATTCAACAAGTGGTTTCCTGCAAAATTAGTAAGTCGAGAACAACCGAAAGCAACTGTTTTATAACAAATATTGCTGTACAATATGTATATTATCTCCATTAAGTGTCCACGTATCTATTGAAATATTAAAAATTAATATTTCCATGAGTTGTAAATATTCAAGCCTATTAAGTGTCATACATGGTATTAATTTGTAATTAAATACACGAGATCTTGTTTAAAACGTCCATACATTCCCATATCACAATTGTATACCCTTAAAATGTGTTTATAACTACAAAAATAAAATTTTACGTTATCCAAGGATATAAAGCATTGTAACAGAAAATATATACTCCATGAATCATAAAAATGATTTAATGGCAACTAACGTTAACTGGTTAACCACGGAATTTTCAAAAAACTTGGATTTCAAGTAATATATTGAAGATGAGATAGCAGATAATAACCTTCATATAAATTTTGAACAAAAAGTGCTTCATAATAATAATATACTATTGTAGGGGATAAACAATAGCGTTGTAATTTTTATTCCTTGCGCATGCATTCATTTACATTCATGAATCTTATTTTAAATACAAATATAGCACATACTTATACATTAAAGAAATATTTATTTAAGTATATAATTACACTATCTACCAATAAGTATTTGGACACCCATGCAAATGACGATATCTGCAGTTCTGATATACGTCCCGCCCTTCGCCATTAAATATCGTGGAGGAAACAACATTGGCATTAGTCGCATGCAAGATGCCATGAAGTGAAGAGTTATCTGATTTCGAGAAAGGTGTAATCGTAGGGTATCGCAGAAATCGCCGATCCTCAAGAGATATATCTAGCGAGTTGAATTACACAAAATAGACAATGGCCTATGTGATTCAAAAGAGGAAGGCGAGAGGAAGGCTGATTCTCGGAATGTATCCCAAGTCGGCAGACCCACGAAACTGGGATATAGAGACCAACGGTTGCTGCCCAGACAAATTCCCAACCGATGTCCCACATAGTTCAGGAATTTCAACAAACATCTGGGAGTGTTAGTTCGATGAATATCATCCGTAAGGAAGCACATCGGCTTGGTTTACATGGTCGTGCTGCCACCCATAAGCCTTTGATCACAAATTCCAACCGAGCTGCTCGGTTAATGTCGTACAAAGCATGTCGAAAGGGACCGTAGATCAGGGGAAACGGGTTCTCTGGAGCGACGAATTAAGGTTCACCGTCTATCTTTCGGATGGCAGGGTATTGTTCTGGCGTCTGCCTGGAGAACGAATCCTGCCAGAATGCATTGTGCCCACAGTAAAGTTCGGCGGAGGTGGAATTATATTCTGGGGGTGTTTCTTCTGGTATGGACTGGGACCCTTGGTCCAAATTCATGATAAGCTCAACGCCGACCCCTACTGCACTATTTTGGATGGCAGTGTGCTTCCTACGTAGTGGCAGTTTTACTGGTTGGACCCATATTACATCCAGGACAACAACGCCAGCTGTCATGTTGAGAGGTCCACCATGAATTGGTATTATGACAATGGGGTTGACGGAATGAACTGACTTGCCCAGAGTCCAGACCCGAACCCTATCGATAATCTCTGGGACGTGTTGGATCGCCGAATTGAGGGATGCAACAATCGTCCAAAATCGATGAAGGAACTTACATGTGTTTGCCAAGTTCCTTCACAAGTTCCGAGCGGAAGAAAATACCACTAGTCGTCATACGAGGACTTGTTGAAAGCTTGCCCCAGAGGGTTGAGATTGTCTATCGTGGAGGCTCAGCCAACTATTCAATGTGAAAAAATTTTGTTTATATTTTTCATCACAGGTGTCCAAATACACTGCTGGCCACCCAAATTGCAACACCAAGAAAGACAGGAGATATCACACCAAAATTTATTTTGTAGATAACATGTTGACCAAGTATCAAATGATTAAATTTATAGACTTCTGTGAAGTGTGGTTCCTGCCAAAATCAGTAGCCAGAGTAGCCGCCATTGTTGGAGATCACCGCTGACACAAGCCTCGGCATTGATTCAAAGAGACTTTGGATGAGTTCTTGGGGGTACAGCAGACCAAGCAGCTTCCACACGTTGCCAAAGTTGATCTGCTGTGTTAGCTGGGAATGGAATCTGGGTCAATCGTAGAGCAACCATGGACCACATGTTTTCTATCGGCGAAAGATCCGGAGAGCGAGGCGGCCAGGGAAGCAATTCAATCTGGCGATTGACGAAGAAACGTTGGACAATGCGTGCCACGTGTGGTCACGCATTATCCTGTTGAAATATGGCTGTGGGGAAGCCCTGAAGGTAAGGAAGGACAACTGGCTCCAACACCTCGGAGATGTAGCGCTGGCTGTTTAAAGTACCGGCAATGCGTACTAGAGGTGTGCGAGAGTGGTATCCAATACCGCCCCATACCATAATGCACGGTGCAGGACCAGTGTGGCGGTGCATAACGCAGCTGTTCAGCATCCTCTCTTTACGGTGTCTCCAGACTCGAATGCGACCATCGTGGTGTTGCAGACAGAAGCGTGGCTCGTCAGTAAAGACAATTTCATTCCATTCTGCCATCCACATCCTTCTGTCATCGCACCATTGGCGGCGGAGACGTCTGTGGTTCTGCGTCAAGGGTAGACAAAGCAATGGACGTCTTGCGGACAGACCACTCTGCTGTAAACGGCGTCGAATGGCACGTGCAGACACTGGATGATGCGTTACAGACTGCATGTGCTGTGCTATGGTTCGTGATGTGACTGAGCGATCCGTCACTGCCATGCGCACAATTTGCCTGTCATCACGTGAAGTGGTGCGCTGAGGTGGATGCGATCGAACACGCCGGTCCGTCGTACCCTTCTGCATCCAACGATCACATATCCGCATTACAGTTGTTTGGTTTCGTCCAACACGACTACCGATTTCCCTGAAAGATAGTCCACAATCTCGGTAGGCCACTATCCTTCCTCTGTCGAACTCGGATACTTGATCAAAAGATGATCGCTGTTTTCGACGAGGCATAATTGATCGTTTTTTTGAGAAAAACACAAAAAAAACACAATTGCCGAACTTGAAATCGTCGAAATCTCCAAGCCTTAAATAGCGCTTTGAAGTGGCGCCACAGGCGCGCGTGATGTGCGTCTGCGCTGAAATTCTAATCATTTGCATATCTCACCTCCGCTAATGCATGTTGTAAATTTCATGTTATTTGCATGTTTCCTTCAGGGTGCTGTATTTACAGTGGCCAGCAGTGTACTTATTGGTAGATAGTGTATTAAATTATTATTTTATAGATCCCTTGAAACAATTTTTGCACGATATTTTCATTTAAACCTGAATAAAGCAAACTGTGTTCGAGTATTAAACACATTATTTATCAGTGACAAAGTGTGTAATTGAATGAATGTATGGTTTAAATTTATTGATATTTATCTCTAGGCAAACTTTTATATAAAACCGTGGTAGACCACAAATTTATATACACTCAGATTAAATGAGATTTTTAAAGTAGGTTTTAAATGATGTGATTGCACAATATATTTTACATATTTTTTTCCTTTTACCTAGATAAACTTTCTGGCGTTCTTCTAAATATTTTTTTCAAGAATTTAATATAACTTAATTATCATTAAATAAATACTCTTCAAGAAGAAATTATGTGTTGTGTTTTGGTATGGTTGTGGTTTTTTACTCTATCTTTTAATAAAGTTAATACATTTTTACACGGAACTCAACTTCGTATATTTCCCAGACATTGACAACCTGTGTACTTTTTTGCATGAATGTTATTGAGTTTTAGATTCCTTTAAAGGTATAAGATCTTTTTGAAATTTCCATTTTGAATGCGGCCTGAGAGAACTAATATGTATTTTCCTCTTATAAAAGTGCAATTTTCTAAGGGCCTTTTTGTCTATAAAAGATTTGACGATTATTTTTTATCTAAAAACATTTTAGTGTTTCTTTTTCTCCCCAGAAAAACCTTTTTTTATCTGTATCGCTACTGGGTGCATGTTGTGGGTATTTATATATTAACCCATTAATGCCGACTTCGTTTTCTTTAACCAATTTTGCTACTTCTCTCATATTTGTGTGTGTTATGTCTATTAATGTGTATTATACTAAAATTATATTTTTAGTTGCACTTTAACTATGTTTTTTTACTGGTACGTTTTCGTACCAATCGGCGTTCGTGTGTAGTACACATCGAGAATAAAAGCTAATATTAAATTTATTTATTAATGAAAATAATAACAAAATCGGGAATACCACAATTAAATGAAAAGCACGTTAGATGATTTTCTGACAGAATAAAACAATAAATGTCTATTGAGTGCAAACATGATAGCTTTTATGGACTGACAGCTTTTATATCACTGAGGATGCAGTGGCACATTACACTTTTCGCACTTGTAGCTGCTTCTCCCGGAACAGTACTTGCAACGGACATGTTCTTGATCTGATCTGATTCACCAGTGACTATTCTTGCCAAATCTTATTTGTGAGGGCGCTTTATACCTAAATTAAATTGGCTTACCTGGCCCTCTATGCAATGTTCCATAAGTGCCTAACAGTTCCTGTGCGCATTGTCGTACTAACTCAAGAAGTGAGATTTCATCAATATCATTTTTCATTTTATACAATTTCCATCCATTTATAACACTGGCACTAAGTACAAACGAAAACAATGGTCACCACCACTAATTAGAACTAATTCTTACGCGAAAAGTTGCCACAGCTTGATCAACAAGGTCGACACCACCCATATGCTTACTATAAATTTTTAGCTGTTGTGGCATGGAAACATTCATTTTCTTTTATTCTGCGGCCCTCCATCGAGTAGCAGATGCAATAGATTTTGTAGAAACTTTGTTACTTGCAACAGTAACAACTTTATTGTCATTCCATTTGACGATACTGATATCTTCATGACATATGTATTCATATGTCCCCCTTGCCGACTTTTTCAAGATTTCTTTGGATGATAAATCAAGCCTGTTTTTTCTCAATGATCAGCCTGTTTTTTCTCAATGTCCCGGTTCCTGCTATGCCTCTTTTCGAGAGCTCTTTCAGCAAGGGAATGCTAGTAAATAAGTTGTCCATGACATCATGTGTCCCAGGTGGGATCTCGCATTTGTCTAGTAATCCAAGAACAACATCGGCACCTTGGCCTAAATCAGATTTTGATAATTTTGTAGATGCTCCACAATAAGGTTCATCATGCAATAAAATACCATTAGAAGAACACATAGTCCAAAGTTTGAAGCCAAAACGTATTGGCTTACCACTTAGGAATTGTTTTAGTCCGTGGTGCCCGAAATATGGAATTATAGACTCATCTACACTCAAAATTTTATACCAACAGCATAAAAGCCTGACTTTCAAGGGGCAACAATTTATAAAATACACTTTTATAACAATGATTTAAAAGTCAAAATATTATTTAAAAAAATTCTAATTCATACCTGAAATATTTTCGATTTTAATTCAAACGTGAAAGATTTCCGATTTTAATTCAAACTTGACTATACATTAGCCGGTTGGTACGGTTTCGTACCAACGATATGTAAGTTTTTATATTTTATAATACAAAGCAAAACATGACTTTCGAGTGGCATGAATGTATAAAATACACTTTTAAAACAGTGATTAATAGTCAATATATAATTTTGAGATAAATCCAAAAGTCTAAACTTACTATTTTCTATGTGATGTCAGAGGGATCTTGTTTCACGACGCTTTCACCTGAGCATAACGTAAAATAACAACAAGAACTTGAGAGTAAATGGTGGAAAATCTATTTTTCCCGCTATCAGTGAACTATTCTTGAAGCACATGAACAATATTGGACAACTAGACACATTTAGTGCAGAGAAAAAAAATATTCTTAAGCTGGTACGTTTTCGTACCAATCGGCATTAATAGGTTAACTATAACGTTCATTTGTCTTTATTAAATTGTGAACCATACAAAATCTCACCGGACTAGGCTAATATTTCTTCTATTAATATGGGTGCTTAATCTTACAATTTTCTCCTATAATCTAAACAAAACAGAGAACTTACTGAACGTGGAATTTTTTTCTACCTCAATTTATACCTCACGCAGCAAAATGTATTGCAAACTAAGCTTAGAGCTTACATGTATTTCTAAAACCATTTTTAAAAATGTCAAATATTTTGCTGAATGCAAATAACAACAAATTTTAAAGTATAATACAATCCTTTTATTAAAACAGAATTGCAAAACCAAATGCGTTAAAAGTACAACAGTTTGAAATTTATCGCAGGGTATTCTAGATTAAATGTAGTTGAATAATTTTTTTAGTGCCCTGTACTTTAAAATAAGTTATTAATATTTGTTTCACTGGCATTATGAGCTCCTTTTTATAAAATATAAATCCTGAAAAATTAAGACACGTTACCAATCATATTTTAAAAGAAATATTTTTAAAAATAACTAGTTTTGTGTGAACAAGAACTTTAATAGACTTACAAAATAAGAATATTAGATTAAAATCCTATGCGATCCAATCCCTTAAAATAATCATATTCCTTCTAAACTTTTTACCACATAACCTATTAGGGTTTATATCTCAAATCTGGAAAAAAATAAATATTCTAGCATTTGAACATTGTTTTTAGCATCGAGGAAAGTCGCTTACAAAAGTATTAAGAAAACTGAGAGGGAATTTTAACTCTATTTCTTTTTCCAATATTTTTCCCTGTATGCCACAATTAATGCAAATTTTATGCATTGTTAATATTTTCTTATGAATGGAAACATTTTGTGAACTTCATTCCCTTTACACTGAAAATATTTGTAAAGAATATTGCAGAGATAAGTTAATTATCAAAGACCCGGACGAGATACTCCGCTATAAAATCAAAAACAAATGAGTAATCCTTTGTAATTTTCCATAGTTTTGGAAGGGGATTTGAACCACCAATCACCTTATCTTGGACATCTCTGGGTATATAGTCATTTCGATATTTTGGCCAGCTACCAAACCAATGATCCTAAAACCACTAAGTTCTAAAACCACTTAGATTATTCTGACCACAGTATAACAACTACTTTGTCGCACATTCTCACATCTATAAAAACGTTCTTTCCTTAATGCATAATTTACTAGCCTGGAAATTGGACCCATAAAATTATGCTTTCCTGAGAGATATGCTGACCCTTAAATGTGATGGGACTACCAAAAACAGCTTGCTTTGTTGTCACCACTAAACTGTGTCACGATCATCATTAATAAGTTTTGACATCCGGTTATGTGTGTCCATCAATCGTCGATATGTGCATACTGCTGTCAAGGAAAAAGGAAAGTGATCCATAACGTCTTTTTTTTTATTTTAATATGGAAAAATACAGATATACAATATTCATAAAACGATGTTCAAATACAGCGTACATTACATAACAGAGATTTTATAACACACAAGTTTCTTCTACATGTATGACAATTTTACTGATATGTAACATACAATAGGAACTACTCCCAGAGTTTCTGCAACGGTGTTTACGTACACGTGATAGTCTGCAAATTCATCAGTCTTCTTTTTGTCACATGACTGATTAAATTCCGGTGCTCTCTATTTAGCTCTTAGCGCTTATAAACTACTTTCCAACCTCGAGGCAATTTATTCTGCAGATAGCATGTAACACCACCTGTTGTAACAAACTAAAATTTTTGTGGAAAAATTTACATTAAGAGAGGAAAGTGAAAATAATTCAAAAAGAAAGTAAAACATGCCGTTAGCGTGCTGACATCGCGAAGACTTCAAAGGATCTTATGTCATTACCACAGGAATATATTATATCATTGCAGTTTAGGGGGAGAAGGAAAGACCTTAAGCTTATATTCTTAAAATACTGTGTAAAAATATTCAGCAACTGTTATAATTTACATTTATTAAATGAAAGACTTAAACGTTTAATTAACATTATTCTTCCAGTTTAACATTTACAGTCGGTTCATTTCCAAAGCAACTACAGGTATTATTGCTGATATAATTTCTATTGTTATGTACAATACTGAGAAATAAGTTTTTATAACATAAAATGTTAATTGCTGTTAGTAAGTTGTTTTGTTCATATAACGATGGTATTCATTTTTATAATTGTCATTAGAGCATTTCCACATAGACATACTGCGATGTTGATAAATGCACCCCAAAACTGAAATCATAAACCATGTATATATTAATCCGTCAAGGGTTTGCTAAAGCTCAGGAACAAAAACTATGACACTGGTAAAAGTTTCTAGAGGGAGTCTTTAAAGCTTTTATTCGATTTTTCTATTATCAGTGTCAATAAATGTTATTTTGTAAATTTTATATTTAAATTCTTATTTAGTTCTTAAATGCTGCCACCAAAGTTTCGATAATTTCTATCTCTGTTTCAAACGCATAAGGCTGAATTTATAACTTCTAATAATAATAATAATAATAATAAATAAATAAATCAAATTCCAAATTAAATTTTCAAAACTTCATATAAATGAATCTATGACAGTATTTGTTCACACAAATTGCCAAAAACTTCTAACTAATAAATGGAATGATAAATAAATTAAAAAAAATAATGCAATGTGTTACGTTTAAAAATAACACATTACATATTATTATCACCTTATCCATGATGCATAATTTAAATATTTAATGTACAATTTTGTACCTTTAATAATTATATTACTATTTATTTGTTAAATGCAATCACCACTATTTTCATAATTTATATTTCTATTTTTAACGCACAAGGCTAAATTTATGTGACATAAAATGAAAAAAAAATACATTTCAGATTAAATTAACGAAATTATCAAATACAAACCTCAAAGTATTGAATCTATGATATTATTCCATCACACAGATTGCTAATAATTTGTATCTAATAAATCGAATGACAAATAATAAAAGTAATGTAATGTGTTATTTTATAACGATATATTTTCTCAACGTGTATTTGTTAGCAGGCATATTTTTTTCAGAGGCTTAGAAGCATTGTTAAAAATTAGAACAACTGTCATCGGTGAGGATATCAAATTCCTTTTACAGAAATTACACGAAATTCACGGAAATTGTCTGTCAATATGTTATCAAAGTTAGAACATATGCAATGTTCTATTGTTCTTTTCGAGCTGACTGGGATTTTGCGGTACGTATTATTAGGATGTTTTGTTGACAATGTCATAAATATAATTTATGAGTGTATACTAAATGTCAATGGATTCATGATCTGATTAGAGTATGTGGTAATATGAAAAGAATGATAATATAATCGTCATAGAAATTATTATTATTACATATTTTCAAAATACTACAGGGACATAACAAATTTGCAGAATATAAGGTCAGACATTAGGTATTTAATATTTCAGGTCGTTTAAGGATAAAAATTGTTTAGTTCCAAAACACCTATAAAATGCATCAGGGAGTTTAATGTGATAAATATATTTCCTTCTTATCTGAGTTTAGAATAGTTAACAGTGAATGAACTCTGATAAAGTGATAAACTTTTTTTATGTCCTTTTCTAGTAGTATTTACTAAACTCAATATCATATTTTAAATATAATAATATGAAATGCCAACTGTTTTGACGAATGACAGTTGTAGAGAATAATAATGTATACATGCAAATCTTCATAGACAGGTTATACATGTTCAGAGGAATGGACCTTATAAAAGAAAGTAGACACACATATGTTAAAATCCCGAGATCGAAATTAGTGTTTTATGCCTATTCAAATACATATATACCCTTGAAAATTCTTACATATAACAAAAGAAAATATTATTATAAAATAATCGATAAGGAAAAATCCGGTTCAATGTCTAGAATAAATTGTTATTGATTGCCAAAATAGATGGATGTATTTGGCATATAAACGACAGTAATAATATATATCATCTGTTCTCTAGTGGAACAACTTCGCAAATTCTGTTTACTTATACTTCATATTACTAAAATTTTAAAGTTATTGAAGTTTTTTATGCCTTAATATTTTCAAGATGGTTACAACAGAAATCCTTTTGTTGGTTTGTGTATAAAATATTCATTTTTTTCAGTTCACGTCTTCAAATTTTAGCTTTCAACAAAAACATGTTGTTCGTATGGCTATTTACGTAAAAACATAGAACTGAAAAATTGATCAGACCTACGTTTTGCTAAGAATTATATCAGCAAACTCAATTATTAATCCTCATTTATGAATGTAAACTTAAGACCAATGAATTCCTGATTAGAGTATGTAATAATATTTAAGGAATGATGACATAATCGTGATAGAAAGAATTATTTATGCATATGTTCAAAATTTCACAGTTAAATAACAGATTTGCAGACTAAATGTGAGATTTATGCCTCAATATTTTCTTGATGGTTACAACAGGGATCCTTTTGTTATTTTCTGTATAAAAGTTTTTTTTTTCAGTTCATGTCTTCAAATTTTAACTTTGAACAAAAACATGTTGTTCGTATTGCTAGTTCTATGTAAACATAGAACTGAAAAAATGATCAGACATATGTTTTTATTGAGAATTATATCATCAAAAATAATTATTAATTTTCATTTATGAATGTATACTAAATGCCAATGGATTCATGACACTATTAGACCATGTGATAATATGAAAGGACTGATTACATAATTGTGATTAAAAAAATTGTTTATACATATGCTCAAATTACTACAGTTAAATGACAGATTTTTTAAAAAAAGTGAGATATTAGGTATTTAATATTTCAGCCAGTTTAAGGAAACTAATTTTCATACTTCGAAAACATCGACCTACAAAATGCCTCCTGGAGTTTTACGTGATTAATATATTTCCCGTTTTTTGAGTTTTTATTTGTTAACAATAAGTGAACAATTCGAGAGAATAAAAGGAAAAAAATTCTCTTTTTATGAGTAGTGTTTACTAAACACAGTATTATATTTTAAATATAATAATATGGACTGCCTACAATTTTGAAGAATAATAGACGGAGCGAATATTAATGTATTATGCCCAGACACGCGCATATCTTGATAGACATGTTAAGTATGTTCAGTGGAATGACTTGTATAATTTCAGTGGATGAGGGTTATAAAAGAAAGTAGTCAAACACATGTAAAAATCGCGACATCGAATGTAGTGTTTTATGCGTATTCAAATACTTACAATTCCTTGCAAATTCTTGGGTATAACAGAAGAAAATTTTTTTAGGAAGTAAACTATAAGGAAAAATATCTGTTCAATATCTAGAATAAATGATTATTGATTGTCGTAATAGATGTATGTATTTGTCATGTCTACGACTGCAATAATATATACTGTCCGTTCTCTGGTAGAACATCTTCGTAAATGTTCTTTACTTATACTTCAGATTACTAAAATTTTAGAGTTGTTGAAGTTTTTGATGATTACAATAGAAATCCTTTTGTTAGTTTCTTTATAAAATAACCTTTTTCTGTTTATGTGCTCAAATTTTAAATCTGAACAAAAGCATGTTGTTCGTATTGCGAGTTATATGCAAACATAAAATTGAAAACATAATCAGACATACGTTTTTACTGAGAATATTATCATCAAACTTTATTATTAATCAGTTGGTACCCGTCAAATCATGACGGCTGGATAGTAATTAAATGTAAAAATACACAAATTATGCTCAACACATCATTGCCAAATGTTGTAAACAATAATATTAAGGTATCCGACTACTTTTAAAGCATCGGTTTTGACGAAAATTCCAAAAAAGTTTTTTTTTTTTTTTTTTTTTTTTTTTTAGTTTGTAAATTTATGTTTCTAAAACTGCTTTAAGTTTTCGATACGATCATTAGAAATGAAATTAGAGCAATTTAAAGATCAGCAGCAGCTATGAATTTCAATACAAGTTAGAAACTTTAATCGTGTTTTCTGAAGAACTTGTTTTTCATCAAAAATGTAAACGACCTTTGTGATAACTCAAAATATATGTCTATGAAATTTTTCACGTATGTTTTTCATAATTCTAAGAATTTAATGGACAGCAGATTTGGTTCTAGATATATTATTTGTTGATTTATAGCTACATTTATCAATTATATCATGGAAAATTACTGAAATTTTACATGTAATTGCATATAATGACCTGTATTTTTTTTTTTAGATTTTAAGATATCGATTAGCTTGTAGGTCATTACACTTACGTCTATATGACAAAATAATTTATGTTATATGCATGATATGTTTTTAGAGCTTAAGTCGTTTTTGTAAAAATTTGGTAAATTTTGACTCAATTTCCTCAATTTTGAGAAAAATTACATAGTTAATGTCTTTTTTTTTCATCATTTTCGAGTTTTGGTGTTATATTCCTTCAAAAAATAAGGTAGAAATTTTCTCAAGCACAGTTTTTAAAAAAAAGGCTTCCGAAGGTAGTCGGATACCTTAAGAAAAGAAATACTCTGTGAAAAATTATTATTGAACCCAATAAAAATGATCATGGTTACTCAAGAGCGCGAAATAAACAATTTCCGTCAGGTTTAATTGTATATCGCACAGGCATAATTAAAAATATAAATGACAGAGAGAGAGAGAGCTAGAGAGATTCCTCGGAATAAACAAATTAACGTGTTTATGCGACCTCGGGCTTAGTAAGTATCTAAGGCCATATTTAAACATATCACTGAGCATGCGCAGAAAGCAATTTTTAATTGTAAATTATCGCTAATGAATAGAAATTGAGGGTACAAAAGCCGAATTCGACACATCTATAGATTAAAATATTTCGTTTAATACCTAAATGAATTAAATTTATGCAGTAGTTCAGGATTTATATTTTAGAAAAAGGAGCTCATAATGCCAGTGAAACAAATATTAATAACTTATTTTAAAGTACAGGGCACTAAAAAAATTCTTCATCTATATTTTTTTCTCTCACCGATTGCCCAAAGCATTGGCATAGCAACTTAAATATATTGATACTCTAAACTTAAGTCCTGCAAACTTATCTTTCAACAAACAGGGAATGAAAAAAATAGGTATTGGCCAAAAGGCTGTCTGTAAGGTTCTATGTAATGGTATATGACATACTTTTGCCAGAAGTAAAAATATAAATTTCTGGAAGTTACATTCTTACTTTAATTAAAACCTAATTAAATCAATACGTGGCGTTAATTTCAAACTTGTGAATAGCTCTCATTTACAATATTCTGAACCAGTTTTTGATTTCTGGAATTTCCTACTTTTTGGTTTTCCGTGCATGTTCGTTCTTTAATTAGCATGGATAATCAGGGTGTTTATGCGTCATTCTTGGATCTTTGATTTAGAAAATTCTACTTGATTTTTATATTTATAAGATAATTTATAAGCGATATGACATTTATTTTAACCTGTGTTTTAAATTTTATGTCGATGCATTTTTGTTAAATGTGGTATAGTTAGATTTTTGATGTTTGCCTCATAAATATTTTTGTTACCATGATGAATATAATATGTCAACTCATACATGCGTATGTAGTTCTGTAATTTTACACTGATATTATCAGCAGGTTTTAAAAGGGTAATATGTGGTTAAATCTGTTCAGAAAAGAATTTTAAATGAATATATTTAGAGCCAATATTAATTTATCCTTCAATATTCTTTCATATCCTAAATTATTAACTTCACATTTTACTCTAGCTTATTTGGAAACTTGCATTGCCTTGTCACAGTTATTTTTTACCAAATTAAAGTTCTTCAAAAGAGAAATATTTTTAATATTCGCTTACTTCTTGATTTTGCACTTCTATCTTTGAATATTTTGTAGCCTTAAGTCATTTTAAAATATTCTTCCAGGGCAAAAAATAATAATTCACACATTGCAGGCAACCATAAAAGGAAATTTAAAGCAGCAGCTGTTTGTGACATAACAATATCACGGGAAAAACTATCATTCTATAAATATATTTCCACAAATTTTCTTTGTCTTGAAGAATATAAGCACGTTTTATGTATTTCTCGATATGGAATGTATAACAAATAGGAGAGAAAAATGGTGAGAACAGCTTTTATAAAATTAAATAATATATAAAGATATATACCCCTTTTAAAAGTTTTTACTTCGGTGATAAAAATTATTTTTATAATGAAATATTCAGAATTTGATGTTTTTTTGTATTTTTAAGTAAAATTTTTAAGTAAAATTAAGGAAAAATTCTCTGTTTTTTATGTGTTTCCAACATAAATGTATGTTAAAGGGTAATAAAAGCACAATCAATCAACTTTTAGAACAAGCACTTTTAAGTTTATTTAAAATTATGCCTGGATAATATTTCATTGGATAAAAATGATGTATTATTTTACTATGAAATTATAGTTCATACACATTTTATAGTTATTTTTATTTAACCCATTAAACGCGAAGTCTCCTATTTTGGTATACTTCAAATACAGTTTCTTTTTTCTCAAAGTGATATTATAATATATGCAAACTGTTTTTTCTTAATTTGTATCTTAATGGTATAAAGTATACTGTGAATTTTTTTTCAGAAGGACAACTTTAAAATTTCTTTATTTAACAGTGTTGTGAATATGTGCAAAATTGACGAATTCGACTTCCACTAGTAAAAAAATTTAGAAAAAAAACTTATACATGTGAGCAACTTGCTTTTTGCGAAAAATGAATAGCAATACAGTACTGGGAATGTTGCATCACAAGCGATACTAAAATGAAATATTTTATCACTGTTTTCTGAACACTTTTTTTTTTCAAGGTCCCAAAAAGGAAGACTTGCTGCCTTCTGACTAGACTTCATTTCCTGTCTACCATATGGAAAGCGCGTGTGTCTACTGATTCATTATCTCTATATCTATCTCTGTGAAGAATAAGAGTTCAGGTGGTACCCAGACACATTTTCGTGAAGAGAGGTTTATTCAAAACTATTTTTTTAATCTTAAAAGTGGCGAAATTTTTTTTTTGTCTATTCAAGAAGTTTTAGATTATATTAAATCTTTGAAATCTCATGAATACTCAGGTGAAGGCAGTATTATATGTTTGCCCTCCGATACTGGTCATTTAACTGATGAAGAAAATATGGCAGATAACGATTTAGGTGAAATTGTTCCAATGGATGTTTCCAGACAAGTTGAACTAAAAAAAAACAGCGGGAAAGTAGTAATCTTGAAAAATATAATAAAACTTAAGAAGCGAAAAATACACATTGCAAATTATACTTGTACCATTACAGATGACGATACAAGTATGGAAGGAGAAAAACTGAAGGAAAAGAAACCCAAAAAAGAAATTTTTAATTGTGAAAAAGAAAATCGAATGTTGCGTATTGAATCTCGAAAAATTTCAACATTTGAAGATACCCGGGTTGATTTGGCAATGAAATCTTCATTTGAACTTTTAAAAATGTACTTTGACTCGGAAATCATGATACATCTTACAGAAGACACTTACAGAAAATATGTTCTGCAAAAGAGTAACAATTCATTTTCATTATCGGAAAGGGACATCAGAAATTTAACGGAATCGTCCTATTTAGAGGATATGACGTTCTACCTCAGGAACCTTTTATACATAATGAAAAATTACAATGATAATTAAAAAGTATATTAAATTCCATAAATAATATTGAATACTCGTTTCAGGAGGTATTAAATGGTTACTTGCTTACATTTAACGTAACATACAGCGCGGAAGGAACAGGCGTTACTCCCATTAGGCGCCAAGTCTCCCAATTTCGGATACATGCAACAAGTCTCCAACTTTGGGATACTATCGTAAATTCTATACGAATGAAATTTGTAGAAAAAAATTAAACTGCACATCAACTCAGACAAGAAATGTACTTAAAAACACGTTAAATTCTGTATTTCGATGATGCAGTTCATATAGCGGCGCTTAATGGACAAATAGTCGAGTAAACAGGATGTTTCGATATTTTAGATATCTGTTTCCACCTAGAGCTACCAGATGTGTTCTCATGCTTTTCAGCTCCATGGCATCCACGACACGTAAGGAAAATAAAATGAATACTTCGTGACCTCGCAGATCTAAACTAAATAATAGTAATAATAAATTACTGCTTTACAGACTAGTTCAAACGATTAACTGCTTTGATAGTGGCCTTTCGTGACCCTTCTTACATATCTCAATTAGTAGCATGACCCTCTCTGAGCCACGGACCCCAGGTTGAGTCATGTTCCCCTAGAGCACTATCTAATCCCTAATTACAAAACACTAGTCTCTCTTACGCCTTCGAATTGCGGGATCGTAACGAAACTTGCAATGAAGGTACATGTCGGGAAGATATGCAAATGATTAGAAATGCAGCGTGATTGCGCATTACGTATAGCCGGTAGAGGGCGTTGAACATCGTACTCTGTGGAGTATAAAACAGGTAACCAAAGCTTGTTTGAGTGTGCTGAATCATTTACAAAGGAAGAGCTGAGATAGACATGCCATTACGCCGTGTTCGAAGACAATATAAGCAGTTGTCGCAGTTTGAGAGGGGGAAAATCGTCGGGATGATGGAAGCTGGGTGGTCAGCTAGGCGAGTAGCTCGTCAATTAGGCCGCTCTGATTTTGTTGCGAGGAGGTGTTGGGACCAGTGGACCCGAGAGATGTCATGTACACGAAGACTAGGCTCAGGACGCCCTCGACAGACCAGTCGTCGAGAAGACCGCCACATCGTAAGAAATGCACTCGTACAGCCAACTGCTTCATCGGCCGCCATCCAGGCAAAGGTAGCACCTTCACTAGGGGCCTCTGTGTCTTTTCGAACCATACGAAGGCGCCTGGCTGAAGGACAGTTGGTATCGCGGCGCCCATTACGTGTGCTGCCCTTGACGCCCACCCATCGAAGCCTCCGTTTGGAGTTTTGCTGCGCACGAGGAAACTGGACTGCAGCGGAATGGAACCAGGTCGTGTTTAGCGACGAATCCAGATTTAATCTCGGCAGTGATGGCAATCGTGTTCGTGTGTGGAGAGCCCGTGGTGAACGCTTCAATCCTGCCTTTGCTGTACAGCGATACATCGCTCCCACAGCTGGTGTGATGGTATGGGGTGCCATTGCTACAATACACGGTCACCCCTAGTATTGTTCCGTGGCGCCATGACAGCCCAGCGGTATGTTCATGAAATCCTGCAACCACATGTGTTGCCACTCATGCAACGGCTCCCAGGAGCCATTTTTCAACAAGACAATGCTCGGCCTCATACGGCAAGGGTGTCACAAGACTGTCTCCGCACTGTTACTACCCTTCCTTGGCCTGCCCGATCCCCAGATTTGTCTCCAATCGAGCATATCTGGGATCATTTGGGACGAGTTGGGCACCCACGAGTTTGAACGAACTAGAGGCAAGGTTGCAGCAAATATGGAACGAAATGTCTCAAGACATCATACAGAACTTGTATGACTCAATGCCCGATCGTATCGCATCGTGCATTCGCGCTAGAGGGGGTCCAACGGAGTTTTAACGCCTCAGTTCTTTTGCCTTTTTCTCTGAAATAAATTATCTTTTTTCTTTGATTTTCTTATCATTTACTTATATCAAAGTTGCTATTACGTATGTAAAATTTCGTTTCATTTTGGAGATTCCTTCTTGGTGAGCTAATTTTTTTGTCCATGAGTGTATATTGCATTGGTGGTGTAATAGCAGAGCGCCCTTAAGCAGTATACTCGTGGTCTTGTGTTTGTTTTCTGAGCAAACCAGATGTATGTCGAAAGTAACGAAAAGTGGAAGGAAAATTATATCTGAATATATCGCTCACTCCTTTCAACAACGTCATATTTCAAAAGTCAGTGATTTTTCGTTATGCTTTTTTTCATTATGCACTGACAGAGTAGTATATCCCTGCAAGATCGTCATATCTCACCGCTCAATTTAGTCCCTCAATTTAGTCGCTCATATTTAGTCGCTAGAGAGCAGAATGAAAATTAATTTTCAATACATTTCAATGTACTTTTAAACTTTCAAATCAGTCTCCTGAAAAATCCTGTTTTTTGAGATATGATGTTGTTGAAAGGAGTGAGCGATATTTCATTGAAGAAAAATGATGCATTATTTTTCTATAAAATTATAATTTTTATCCATCTTAAAGTAATATTTTTCAAAATAATGTTTGGGAAAGTAGAATTTTTCACGTTTTAAATAACCATATACCCCCTAGAGCCCTAACTAATCCCTAATTACAAAACCCTAGTCCCTCTTAGGCATTCGAGATTAGAGTACTTTTAGTAAATCTAATAAATTGCATTGTTGGCGTAACAGAACAGCGTACTTACCCAGTATACAAGATCTCTTATGTCCGTTGTGTTTGTAATGGAGAGTGGTTATTGTAAATTGTTATATTGGAAAATAGTTTATAAGCTATTTTTTATGCATGTGTATATATAATACATTTATCTATGATCTACTAAATGTATCTATTATTTTAGGAACAAATTAATAACATGCTAAAGAAATCTAAATTTTCGACGAATTATCGTGATTTGCATCAGTTTTTTTGCAATGATGGAACGCTCAAACTTAATAAATAATATAATTCGATTTATCTGGATTGCTGTATAAATAGAAAAATGCTGATTTTATAACATGTTTTGAAAAGGAATTTGATAATACGGGTGTTTATTTAAATACATAAAATGTAAAACCCTTAACATAAGGATATTCTAAATATCAGTTAGAATTTATTCAAAATGCAATTTATTTTATAAAAAAATAAACATTTTAATATCTAAAACGTTTTGACGCAATGAAATATCAGTACTTTTTTCTCCACTTTTTCTGTGTACAGTGTAGAAGGTTTGTGTTTCATAATAATTTGAAGCACTAGAATTTCCCGAGAGCACAGCAATTTTCTATATATTTACCATAGTTTGCAGTCTAAATAAATTTTTCTCGCGTTCAGCATGGAATTATAGTTATATAGTTAGTACATTACAATTAACAGACTTATGCAATTTATAATACAGTTCCGAGGGAGAAAAAGTATCATTTATTGCACATTTCCAAACTAATGAAACTATTAGTTCAATCCTATTAATTTCAATAAGGATTTATTTTTCTTATAAATTTTAATATTTCGTTAATGTGCATTTCCAGTTTTCACGTTCAATTACATTAAAAACATAAGTTTTAATTATTTTTGCCTCACCAAGATACAAAATATGAGATCTTTAAATCGAATATCCTTAGACAATATTGATAAAAAAAATATCCACATTAAGTACTGATTGCATAAGACATAATGCGTTATGAAACATATTCCTCTATAATAACTTATTATATACAAAGTGTTTTCATCCTCTATTAACTTTATACCAGGAATATTTTCTTTTATCAAATACGATTTTGGTTTAGATTTTATTCATAAAACAGTTATTAAGTCAGCAATAAATTTTTTAGCTTTTTAAGCTAAGGTAATATTAGAACACTACGGTAATTGCTTTGTAGTTTAGACGACAGTAATAATACGCTAACGGTTCTTTGTGATTCTCTTTAGCTGTACTTAATGTTCTAGAAAGTTTGTAAGCTGCTGCATTCCACCATAAATGACCACAGAATTCGGATCATTGCTTTCCTCTCTGGCACGTAATTTAGAAACAATTGAATTTATCTCTACGGCAACCTTTAAAACTCACGCTTTTATCGAAATCTACTTTAAGAAAAATCTAGTAAAGAAAAATGACACGTGGGTTCTTTGATCTTATTTCATAAGTGTTATTCGTCAAAAGTTGGATATACGTTTTTATTAATACATTAAAGATTATTAATACAATACATTGTAATGGCTGTTTCAAAGTACTACTTAGTTTCTGGAATTTTATGTAATTCAAACAATTATTCGTGTAGTTTTACAGCGAAAATTTTTTATATTAAATATTTTTAGCATTATTTAATAGAAAATGTATTATATAAGGAAAATGATAAATCCTTTGTATGAACAGTATTATAATTTTTTCAATAATTAACAGTTTTCTGAAACCCTCTTTACATTAGAAATAATTAATAAATTATGTAAAAATGGATTTTTCAAAGAGCTATTTAGTTTCTTGAATTTTAAATAATTCAGCTACTTATAATTTAGCTAGAAAAGTTTCCATTACTGGATTTATTGAGATTTTCTCCATTTTTTTAAAATGAACACTTTTATTATAAAAGATTTTAACACTGTTGAATAGGAAATGCATTCCACGAGGAAAGCTAAAAATTCGTTACATGAATATTTACAATTTTTGACTTCTTATAACACCGAGAAAAATTAACTATTAAATAACAGTTTTCCGAAACCTTAGTTAATGAACTATAGCTATTGTTTGATCAAACAGCAAGAAATGCGAACAGTTTGTGAAAACACTTGTTCAGTAAATATTGTAAATCGCAGACCTACTGTTAAGTTTTCAGAAATTCAACACTACTTTAAATGGGAATAGAAAGAATGCATTTTCAAAAACTACATAATATTTACATATAAAATTTCACGTGTAATTAAGCTTCAGAAGATACATGACTTTAGAATTATTAATTTTTATGTGATATTTGATATTTAATTGTAAATATTAGTATCGATATATGATAATCCCTTAATAAAGCAATAGTGGTGCCATGGAATGTAGTGAATGCTCTAGAAGTGACAAAAACTCTCAATAGATTTCTTATTATAATTGCTATTATTTTCTTTTATATTCATTCAGAAAATGGATATTTTTCATTAAGTGGTAAAATACTATATGAAGCCTATTTCCGAGTACTAACCATTATTATGTTATTAAGAGTAAAAATATGCAATTAATACGCCTAAATTATTTTTTAACTATCGTTAAAGTGCTTAAATAAGGGAATAGGGGACGCTGGAAATATTTCTGATCCAGTTATGTAACTAGATTAACGATGCAACGTTGTGTATCTATTGACGATGCTTATATTATAGCTAATACATTTTTAAACTGTGGGCACTATGAGAAATTTTTGTGATTTAAACTTTATTTTCTTTATTAATGATTCCCAAATTTGTTCGCTATTTAAAAATAAAGAAAGCATATTGCATTAAAATTTTCAATCCAAAAATTTTAGAAAGTTCATGTATTTCCGTAAAAATTAAAGAAATCATGATGATAAGGGATAATTTTAAATGCGATAATTTTTAGTAGTATTTTAATCAATGATTTATCATCATAAATTAAAGTACAAAGATGAAATATTTCGAAACATGGAAATGTCTTCTCTACCGTTGTTAGTATTACTCCATATTCCCAGGAAACCAATCCTCCTAGTTTGCTTTTCCACTTATATTGGAATTCATTGCATTATTACGGCAAAGTGACAACATTTTTTGATTGATACAATTTTAAAATTTTGATTGATTACGGCTATCTGAAAAAAAAGGAATTAATGGTTAATTTTGGTAACAGAACTGGCAAAGGGTACTTTCAATGTATGGACGAATTTTGTTATCGGTTCGTAACAGAATATACCATAATGAATGGGAATGATGTTGCCAGACTCATTTCTAAGAGAGAATAATTAATTAAAACCGGATAATTTCTTTTTTCTGACATTTTTTTAGATTTTGTACTTTGTACATAAAATATTTACCTCATCAGAAACGATTATATATGGAATTGTGTAAAAGAAAAAAATCTTATACAGAGGCTGTTCACACATTTTTTAGACGATGTATATTGTATTCACAAAACTAAATTACATAAAATTCTTGTGTTTTAAAAGTTCTATTTGACATCCCTTATTCTGAACTATCTTTCGACACCGCAATTTCCAGGATAATAATGCCTTTTGAAGTGTCAGAAGAGGTATTCTATCCCATTCCTCCTGAACAGCTTTCCAGAGTCCTGTAAGGGTTTTGGGACGACGTTTGGATAATGCAGATATTAAAAGTCCGAAAGCACAAAAATCCATAGGTGATACATCGGGAGATTTAGTAGGGATATCAGTGAAGGGTATGGCCTTGATACCAGTTTTTGTTCCATTTCTTTTAGGAAATTTACAGTGGATTTTGATGTGTGACTGCTAGCTTTGTCCTGATGGAGTCTCACAGATTGATGGCACTGTGGGTAAAGCGATGGTATTTCATTCAGAAAAATTGGCGATAAAATATGTTCCTGATAGTATTCGGAGTTAATCTTGACATTTTTTTCCACTCTCTTTATTTTTAACTTGCAATTATAAGAAAAACCAGCAACAATCATGAATCCCTTAGAAAAACTTTTTTTCGATTCTTTGAACCATGTACTTAAATTTTTTTCTCCCCTTTTATGATAATAAATGGCTCTTTTTTTGTTGCAATCATTTAAATACACCCATGATTCAACTATTGTGACAATTGTTTTCCATTTTTCTTTAAATAAGTGTTTCTCATATAGAATTCTGCAGCGTGTCCTGCGTTCAGCGATATGATTTGGAAGAAGTCGATGCACATTGCGTTTTTTTGCTTTCTTAAGATTGAAATCAACCTTTATCATTTTGTTTACAGTGGACACCGAGCATTTTAATGATTTTGCAAGTGTCCTTTGACTAGGGGGATTTTATTTTAACATTAAACAACGTACCTTTGCAATAGTCGAAGATGTCCGTTTTTTCCTTAGACACTTGTTTAGAATTTTTGTCCCACTTGACGCTCCAATTTGACGTTTTTTTTTCCTTTCTTGTTGACGATATTACCTATCGACGCTTTAGCTATCACAAAACCATGACTCTCACATCGTTTTTGGATAACGAAGTATGCATATTTCTCTTCGGAAAGAGCATAAATGTAGCCTTCGAACCACTGCTTTGTTAAAAACGCCATTTTGAATAAAAACAAAACTTTCAAGCCGCAGACGATAATTTTGACTTTTAAAAACATAGTACAATTGCAATTATTTCTTTTGCAGGAAACAATTTTATATTACCGCTTACCAAAATCGTCTAAAAAATGTTCGAACAGCCTCTGTAAACTGAATATTGTGGATCTATTTCAGCTCGACTCGAAATTTTGTCTTCTTAGATTACTTCCATAGTTCTGCTTGGAAAAAAACCCTACTAGCAATGTTTTTGTTATTATGTGAAATACAATACTGACACATACAAGAAACAATCGATTAAATAGGGACTAAAAGTATCGGCATGCCTCCATTAACTGCAATGCTATACACTGAAGTATGGTAGGTTTGAGTGTATTGTATTACCCTAAGGATAGACTGAAGTACTTATTCATAAACTGAATGATGTGTTTCTAATTTTTTAAATAAATATTCTCGAGTGTTATATGTCCCCCCGATTAAAATTGAATAAATCAATGCAAAAACAAGCTATGTTAAACTGGCAGACTTCGGTTGAGATCTACTACTATGTACCAAATGGATGCGACAATCAACAAAGGATGAAAAAATCAATTAGAAGAAAATACAGTTAAAATTCGAGTTAAAAATCTAAAGGTACTCAGTAACGCTTACTCTTTTCACACACAACAAGAGTGAAAGGGGAACAATTTAAAAAAACACAAAGTGAATAATTGCAATTGCTATGGCAGATCGAAATGTTGCAAATTGAAAAAGAAATTGAAAATATGTAAAGTAAAAACACGAAAAATTTATATAAAATATGTTGTGAGAGAGGCTATTATTACATAAATTAGCATAAAAATGCGCTATGTAATACAGACTGTATTTATAACATACATTTGTAAAGGCTGTAAATATTTAGATATAACCTAGAAGTAATTAAACATGTTATAAAAGAAATCGATTAAGAAGTTTGAACGATAGCAAAAATATTTGATGTTATCTATCATATTAAAATATTTTGATGAAATGCTGCAGATGCATGAATATGACATTTTAACGGGTGTGGAGAAGAAATTTTGAAAATATTTTTGGCATTAGAAATAGATGTCTTTCACGGATATCCTATTATACGGGTATAAAATATTGTAAAGGATCCTCGATATTGTTTACTTAGAAATACTGTTTGAATCTTGTGGATAGTTCGAGAAATATATTGATATGATTTTATGCATGTACAGCTTCCACTGTGAGCATGTATCATTTGTTCGCAGATTTGGATTTTATAACAAGGCTTTTCAATTCACTCGATCACAGAAAAAAATAAAAAACTCCCTTCGTTATGAAAAGTCTATAAAAGATGACTGAAAAGATTGAAATGGAGCACGGATAGAATCCCGAAAACATATCGACTAGAAGACATTCAAGTAGTAATATTTCCTTGCATCGAAAGAGTTATTTTTCCTTTTCAAACACCGCTCCTTCCTTTCATATCTATGACTTAACAGGATTGCCAGAAAATGCAGATATTTTCAACAACGTCTTGATAACGGTTTTGATTTGAGGAATTTGGTCTTAATGAATATGTAATGTGTGCAGTAAATACACATATATGTATACTATTAAATTTAAATGTACCTTAAAATAACTTTCAATTTTACAAGAGCATTCTTAATTAAATTGCTCAATATTACTTCGCCGTCGCATACTTAATTTATTATTCTGGCCTTTAAAGTAATCGGATATATGAAATTTTATGACGCAATATATTGAATTACTCTATAGGTAAAACTTTATACAAAGAAGTAAGAAATTTATACTTTCATGTTTTAAAAGGTCGCCCACTTGGCATTATGGATAGAGTCTTCGGCTTTCATTCCGTGTGCTTCGGTTCCATTCCGGAGTAAGGCTTGGTTGTTGTATGGGGTAAAGTCAGTCTTCCGCCTGAAATTTGATGTCTTCAAAGAGAAGCTGTGAAAATACCAATGTCCATCGCCGGGGTCATAATCTACGTAAAAATAAAATAACTCTGTCTATGTATTTCTTTCTTTATATTATTTTCTCTCTCTTCATGTGTACTCCAGATTGGAGACCTTGTGTAGAGGCCCCATGGACCTAATTAATAACATATTTAAAAATACTGAGGTATTTGGTGAATTTTCGAATTTAATATTTGCCTCAAAATCACAAACCGAACGTTTTCCTGACAGACAGATATAAAAAACAATGCAGAAAAACATATTTTCTCTGTCTGGCTCCCAAATCATTCCAGCCTCGTAAATTCGTTTATCAAGAAAGAAGCTGACAATACATTACTGACTATGAAAAAAAAACTATGAAGCATAGTCAAACGAAAGTTGAAGGGTACATATAAATGCCAAAGACGTAGTATGATCATTATTAAAACATTCCTATAGTCAATATTTAATAATTTTTTATCAAATGAAGGAATTTATTTAAAGCTTGCTGAATCTTATCTTAAATATTAGCTAGTTTATAAATATCTATTAAAAACCCTTCAAAAAGTCCGAATTAAAAATTATTTTGCAGATAATTACTTTGTCGGGGTTTTCTAGTCATATGATGTAACAAGTTATTTAAAACAAAAAGAAATGTCTCAAACACTGCCTTATATAATTTTAATTAAACGTAGACAATAGAAGAGTTAAAACTAATTAGATGGAGTGATGAATCCTGATTTAAACTTTTAAAATTCATTCGACGTTACTGGGTATTCCCGGAGAGCGATTGTTTACCTATTACCTTCTCCCGACTTTTAAATTCCGTTGGGGTTTAATGATGTCCGGGCCTTTTTCTGCTGGGGAAAGTTGAGTCCTTTGATTGCTTTGCCTTCAGCTATGAACTCTGAGAGGTATATAGACATTTTGTAAGAGTGTGCACTTCCTACAATGTGGCAGGGTTTCTTTCAGCTAGACTTGGAAGTATGCTCCCGTCGAGCTTTATTAAGGCCTGGATTGAAGAACAAAACATGCAAAAATTAGCTTATGCGGGTTAGAGTCCCGATATGGATACTGTAATACACTCACAGAATGAGTTAGACTATCTAATTCGTCTCTAACTGACAACTAGAGATATAAATCCCTAAGGAAATTGCTAGAGAGAATGCACACAAAAGTCGATGCAGTCACTGCAGTCAAAAGTGATCCAAAAATGAGTACTTTGTGATAAAAGTGATGAATTTTGGTTTAACATAAAGCACTTGTGTACTTGAGAAAGACACTACTCATTTGTTTTGTATATATTAAGTCAAATATTCAATAAATTGTGTGTTTGAAAGCAAAACTATTATTTGACTTACTATATCGCTAGACTGGTGTTGCAAGCACGGCCAATTTGAATTCGATTAGGATTTAACGAATCCCAAATCAACTACAGTACGTACGGTGCAACATGCTTCTATAGGAATACAATTTCAGAAAACAATTGTCTGACTTCATTTACTTGTATAAAAATACTTGAGAGTCGATGCCAACAGGCAGCTTGGTAAATCTGATACTAAAATGCTATCTTATACCGTATTATTCCCCCATATCATCATTTAGCTTGTTCTATTTTCATTTAGAGTACCAGGACACTATTTTCACAGTATGAAACTTGCCACTGAAAAATAGAGAAAACTATTTTCAAATTATGATTTGTATTTGATTTCTAAATGATGTTTCAAATTAAAAAAACCATAAAAATCCCCCTTACTTTTGAAAAAAGGCTATGAAACACAAATATTTTTTATTTAAAAAAAGAAATGTGATTTTTTTTCAGAATTAGGTTGCTAGAAAATCCGTTTGGTAATGCTGCTTAATAATAAATGCTTTTTCATCAGAGGAGTTCATGTTTCCTAAGGAGACTGGAATTTTTCCCTTAATTAAATAGGAGTCCAATTACCAGGAATCTTTTGACGAAACAAAGCCGTAGAACAGATCGCATTTCCAGTAAAAGCACATATCTGAGACGCTGCGAAGTAAAGAACTACTAGTAGTCAAATATATCAGATAACCTTCTCTATTTCAACGCACTCTGAAGGAAATACGATTTAATTTCAATTTTAATATAATATGTTCTATAGAAAATAATTTGATGTCAATATATGAACTTAATGAAATAGTATATATTTGAGTTCAATTTATCTTGATAAATCTGCTTTCAGTCTGATAGCGCAATAATATAAAATCATTTATGACTAATCGTCAAATTCCCAACCCAATGTCTGTGGCGACATATGCTTCATACCCCTGTCCTTTCTTGAGCAAATTATTAATCCAAAATCTTTGGTCTTAAAATGATCTCTAAGGATCTTATTTTGATTAGAAAGTGCTTTAAACTGTCATAAATATACACAATGTATGTTGTAAAAAAGGAATGAATTTGCTATTATGTCTATTTATCTCTAAATAACTAAAAATCGCAGCAGTACTCCCAAAACCATCGAGAAGAAGAACTAGTCGTAAAATTAGCAAACATTTAAGTCATTCGCTATCCCGTTTCAAGTATTTTAGTTTACCTTTATAAAAGGTGTGTAATTATTGCGTAATAGTAAACGTGACGAATTTTCCCTTCATTCGTGTCTTCTACCTACTGAATCCGTTAATCATTTTAACCACGGGATAAGCATTAACTATGGTATGCTAGGAATATAAATATTACTTACAACGTTCTTTTCTTTTCTGTTCAGTGTATTTTATCTAAAAAAAATATTGTTTATAACGTTTCAACACTTATAAATTACCATAAGTACATAATATCCAGAGATATAAAAAAAAATGTATTCAAACCTCAGAATTTTTTTGAAGAAAAATGGGAAATATGCGGTATTTCTTATATGAATATACAATGGTTGACACTTTTTTTTGTGTTTATACACTGAAGCAAAAAAAAAATATATAACAGTCTGACAGTTTAGTGTTTAAAATAAATTACGTATTTTTTGTCTCACCTTTCTATACAAGTCTTTTACCCGTATAATGCTATTACTACAGTGTACAAAGTACTTCAGTGTCCCATAGAAAATTTTGTATTTTTAATGTATACTATCACTAATATAATGCACGTATAAAATTTTGTAAAATGTAATATTTTTTTCCTTTTAATATATCCAAGAAACTGTTGTTGGAGGTTAGGTAAATATTTATCCATTCCTTCTAACGAACATGTTCTGAAATATATTTAGGTAGAAGAAAACTAAGCCGCTTAATCAATATAATTAAAAAGAAACTCTGGCAAGAGAAAAAATTAATTAACATGTAAATGTTAAAAAAAATATTGAAACTGCTTTAAAATGTACCAGTGCATATTTTATACTCTGATATTATCTCGCGATAAAAATCTTACTGTAAGCTGCTATAAAGCTTTCTGTAATAATATTTAACTTGCAGGGAAAACACTGAAAATTTTTAGATGAGTGTTTTTGCTTGATTGAAAGACTTTTAAAAATCATTAAAAGATTCCTCGGTTTAAAATTTTTGAGAACTTTATATTTAAATTTTCTGATGTTATAGACTCTCGCTATAATTTTCCACAAAGAATGTTTGTATAAAATAAATATTGCCTCCCTTCTTAAAAAAAAAATTGCTTTAAATCCTTTATCGTTTTTAGTTTGTTGTCAATGATAATTTGGAGTAATCGATTCATAAAATTAGCAGAAAAATTTTAATTTATGTAACTTTATATAATAGAGATTTGATGCTACAATTTTAATTTTAATTAGAATATGTTAATTGCCTTTAATGCTATATAATTGTTAGAAGTCAAAACTTTATTTGCTTAAAAATATAATATCGAATATTCAACTAATGAGATTTAGCTTGCTGTACAGAAATCTGAGCTTCAAAGGATTGTTTAATGTGTGTGTCTCAAAATGAACATACAGTACGGTCATAAAAAACGATATATGGACCTCTATCGTCTGTTCCATTCAAACGATCGAGAGGAAATTTCAGATATAGTTATCCAGAGATATGAACCAGGGATTCTGTTAACAGCAACAAAGTTACGCTCACGGTTACTGTTATAAGTACAGAAACTCGAAATTTTCAAATGGGAACGCCCACTTTTTCCCGTCGCAAAATGCTCAGCGCATGTGAAACCCTAAATTGCGTTGGAACGGTACGTGTATCACAAAAAACGGACGCGTTATGCACTGACAAAAACTCGATGATGTCACCCATGTGGAAAATGTGTAGTTCAAATAAAAGTTTTCTTTTGTCTGATCTATGTTGTCATAAGTTACTGGTGTCTTGCCTCTGTCATATGCAAATTTCCTCCGTACGCCTCTATAGCGTTTTCGTTGGCCGTTCGCAGAGCTATTTTTAGTGCGTGCATAAGGCGTCCGTTTTTTGTGATATACGTACCGTTTCAACGCTCTTTAGTGTTTTAGTATGCGTTGAGCATTTTGTGACGGGAAAAAGTGGGCGTTGCCATTCGAAAATTTCGAGTTCCTGTACCTATAACTATAACCGCAAGCTCCACTTTGTTGCCGTTCACAGAATCCCGAGCTCATACCTCTGAATAACTATACCTGAAATCTCATCTAGATCGGTTGAACGGAACAGCCTCTAGAGGTCCATATATCGGCAAAGTTTATTTATGACCACCGTGTTTATTTTGCGCTTACAGACAATTCCTTTGTTGTAGATTAGAATCTGAATACCTCACCTTGTCTTGAAATAAAAAAAATAAATTAAACATATCCTCTTTACTATGTAATGTATTTTTTATTATTCCTTCACTGGTATTTTTGGCGCTAATAAAAATTATTGAATTATTTAGTTTTCATTTTACGGGTGCAAACAGACACACACACGCACGAATAGAAGTGGAATACATTTGATCCTTTGTAATATTCTTTTTTTTTTGTCTAAATGGCTAAACATTATTTATAATTCACAAGAAATATGCTGTGAGAAAGATGATTTCGTAGTTAAACACCCTTAAATCCCTCTGTGTAAAAGTATTTAGGACTTCATTGTTACTAGCAGTTTTGGAATATTTGAAGATTCCTCAACTCACTAAATTGTTTCAGCTCCACTTTACAATAAATGTATGGAGCTCAACGCCATCTAAATATCTAATAAAATTGCAATCCTAGCAAATGGCAAGTGAGTATTAACTAACGGTCACACTTCGTATCAATAAGATGAGAATATTGATATCATATTTGAGGAATATTATAATATTAACGTATAACGTTGATTTCATTAAATATCGGCAAAAAAAAACATAGTATAAGATTTTTAAGTGTATCTTAGCTCGGAAGATTTATAAATTTTTATACATAACAGGTAATCTCCAAAATTTAATGTGGATATTTTGAAAATTCTTTGCATAATGTTGGAAAAATCAAAAAATGAAAACTTACCTTTATAAATTTTATATACAACATTAAACTCAGACCAATATATTTTATAAGCTATATGATACCCAGACCAATACATTTTACAAACAATATAAGTCCAGATTGTAACAAACTTTTGACTCCAAAACTTCTAAATTTAAAAGAACTTTTGTGCTATTTTAAAAGTAATATTGAAGATAGCTCTATTTTATTGCCTTAATATCATAAGGTTTGCCAGATAATAACAGCTAAATTTTTCAGAATTTGCATGCCTCATATGAAATAAAATTGCGATTTTAAAAAAAATCATGAAATGTTATTTTCTTGCTTGTATAACTACGTCTTCATAAATGCTTTCATAAAACTATTTTCTATAAGAAGGAAATTTTCCTGGACATGTTTTAAGTATAAAAATATTTTAACGATCAATTTAAACTGTTTGATTAAAGAGCCGTTGTAAACACCCAACAAGAGGGAAAATAAAAAATAAAAAAATATATGCTACACTCATGTCCTTTGCAAATCACCCTTTATGAATTCAAGGGTAAATGAAAGTATCAAAAATAATATTATCATCATAAGCGAGAGAATTTTCCTGGGTAAACATCTGAATGCCTGCGCTTTAGTTTTTTTCTTAAATAAGTTAATTATATTAGTTCTGAAGAAAACAAGTAGTGTTTTTTTTTAAGAATTAAGACGACCTTTTATTATAATGTAAAGTATATTAAACGATTCATTGGCTCAATTCAAAGCGTAATTTGATGGAAATTAAGTTATTTCGAAAAAAATTAAGATCGGAAAATTTCTAGCGATGGATTATAATATCATGAATAATTTCATTTAAATACGTACTGATGTCTTACGAATAAATTTTGATAAATATATTCCTAATTTGTTTAATTCCTATTAACACAATCCATATATGACTTGTAAATATTGATGATTACATTCTTGATATCATTATTTTCGAATAAGTAAATTCAAGGGAGTTTAAAAGGGTGCATTCTGTTCCTGTCTTTAACCCTTCAGCTGTCGTGCCCGGTATAAAGTACAACAGTTTCGTAATTTTGAATGGTTTGTTTTTACATGTAGGTTTGAATGTTCTAAGCAGTTTCTACGTATTTATAGCTACACCTTTTCTATTGCAGGTCTGATTTTCTGACCCCTGTATTCCTATCCATTTATTTTTAGTCGTGATTTAACTGTGGTAAACCAGCGATTATACTGGATTACAATACGACAAAAGCAGGAGTTGATGGAGTCGATCCAATGTGCAGCTATTACACGGTATCTCGCATATCACGAAGATGTACAATATCATCGTTTTCTAGGTTTTGGGCCATAATAGAAATCTATTCGCAAGTTGTCCTTAAATCCAATAAACTCGACAGTTTTGAAATACGTCGATTATATCTTTATTTTTTGGCCTTTAATTATAAATATACCTCAATATTATCAACATTTTATATCTTATTATAAAACGCATAATTATTATTTTCAATTTGAAGCAAAAAAAACGCATTACAAAAATAATAATTAAGGTTGAAAGAGACGTTGCACTTTGTGCCACGCGCGCCTGCTGGTTTTCCAAAATTTGGCTCGTCCGCTGAAGGGTTAAACACCTGATTCCAAATACATGCATCATCAGCACACCGAGGAATCAGGAATCTAAGGCTGCGCCTGTATTAGTGCCTCTTTAACACAGCCTAGCCATTTACGAAGACTGTATTTTAAAGTTCAGGCATCTTTATCATTCCTGTCCGCTATCGCATGTTGATAAGCTCAAAATTACGGAAAATTCTTGAATCGGAGATCTTTTCTATTAGCTTCTTACTTTGAAAATGCTTAAATTTGCACTGTGGCCGCTGTTACTATTGTACGCTTCGTGCGATTTTACTGTAGTTTTATTATATTTACTAGCTAACTACTTCTTATGCTGGTACGAAAGGAAATGTGCTCAACACTCTCAATAGTCACATACAATCAGAAAAGAACATTATTCCTTACATTTATTATTAAACTAGATAAAATCATTAAAACCCATCTGACCAAGGTTATACACACAAAATAATTTCACTGTTTTCAAGGAAGTTTCGTATGAAAAAATGCTCATACATTGCAATGATCTTGCATGCCGAAATTGAGACACCTTACCAACTTCTAGCGGTAAGATAACCAACCCTTTATAGTAAGGATACAAAGCAATCATTTAAAAGTAAGTATGGAACTTATAAAAAATTTCGCTATTTTCCAAAGCGTTTCGTTCTCATACCTTACATGAGTGTAAAGTTAGATTCACATTTAAAATTAATCTAACTTTATAGGATATTCTTAATCTCCAATTTGTGAGAGAGGAGATAACCGACACTTTACAATAAGGATACCGAACAATCATCTTAAAATATGGACCGCATCTAAAATCTGATTAGTATCAACCCAATTATGGTTCTCCTACCTTTCATGAGTGTAAAGTTAGGTTCACATATAAAATGATACTAACTTAACACTCATAAAATAAATGAGTATCTTTATCAATGTCTGTGGGATACAGTAACCAATACCCTCTTTACAATAACGATACCGAGAAATAATCTAAAAATATGGAACTCTCTAAAATTTGGTTAGTATCAACTCAAATTTAGTTCACATACCTTTCATGAGTGTAAAGTTAGTTTCACATTTAAAATGAAATTTCTAGCGATAAATACGGCATGTATCTCCTTTCCTTAGCTAAACAAGCTAGAAATTAAAATGCATAGTCATCCATGAGAAGAGTGATAGGCATTGCTGCATTCCTGTAATACCTTAAATGTTGTTGATGAATTATATAATTTGTTAATGCATTCATTCGTCAATATTCATGCATCCTCTTTCATCATTCGTTTCATTAAAAAAAGGTAATATATTGTTACCTGCAAAATCACATGAATTCATATTTATCTGGGCACAATGCTACTCAAGAACAGATAATTTTATCAGACCCTTCTATTTCATAAAATGAAAATGACTGCAGAGGTTTCAAAGTGTAAAAAATAGGGTTTTAAATTTTCTTAAATCGTTAATTAAATGGATAGAATAACGACAAGAAGATTTAGTGACCCTCTTTCAAATACTAGTTTTGGAGATCTTTGCAAATTTTTTTTTTCCATTAATCAATTTCTTTGGTTAATTAAAAACCATTGCAGTGTAATAAAATTGCTGATTTGCAGCAAAATGTTTTTAGATTTATAATAGAATAAGCTCATTTTTTTAAAGTAGTTCTAATATAACATCTAAATATATAAGATTATCCAAGTAATACATTTTTAGTAAGTTTAATTACGATTTTCTATACATTTTCGCCATCACTTCATCTTTCATAGTAGTCCCTTAACAATATACAAGCTTCAACATTTGTACTAATTAAAATAACAAAAAAATTGCTTAATCTTTCAAGAGCAATGTACCACCATTCATACTATCATGAGGAATTTTACTGCCGAAAAAGTTATCACGCGGAAAGAAAACGTGAAATAATTTTTTTTCCTTCTATAAATATTTCCCCCCACTTCAAAAAATATAAATAAATAAATAAATAAAATCATTTCTTGATTTCAAACAACACGTCACTGTACGTAAATGCAACAAACAACGTATAAAAGGCCGAAAACATGCTGTAATAAAGACTGAACCCTTAGAGTTGTTGAAACAGACAAGAACAGTATAAATTAAGTCAACCGTGATAAAAAACAAAGCAACATACTTTTCTTCAGTTTTTGTTTTTAGCAGGAAACTATGCCTTCCAGAAAGAACGCGCTAAAAGAAAATTTGTCTTACAGCTTCTAGAAGTTTTGTTATACTTATTCAAGAGCCAAGAGAAATTCTTTCGGAGTCATCATTTCCAAGTAACTAGATTCAATTAGATTTCATTCTGTCCACAATATGCATAAATTATCATCAGTGTGTTATACACTTTCCTATTAAAAATATATATAATAAAAATCCATGAATCATCTTTAAAAATCTAAATATATATATATATATATATATATATATATATATATATATATATATATATATATATATATATATATATATATATATATATATATACTATGTCACAAAAAATATATATATGCACCCAGGAGGAAACGATCTACTATCACGAAACTTAACATGTATGAAGTGTATGAGGAGATAAGCAAATGATTACAAATTCAGAACATACTGTTTTATTAAGAAGTTATGGCATGGAAAAGGTTACAAATCAGTAAGTAGTAAATCGACCTCTGGCAGCTATACAAGCCGAAACATGGCATGTCATTGAATCAATGAGGTCACCTATGACCTCCTGCAGAAGATCATGCAATAATATTTGCAACTGGGCAGTTAATTCACCAGTATTCCGGGACGGCTGCAGTTGCTTTCCAACCACGTCCTAGACGTGCTCTAATGGCGGGAGGTCTGGTGACCTGGTAGGCCATGGGAGTACGTCATATTCTTGAGGACATTGTTGAGAGAGTCACCTCCACACGCGTATGCGCTGGTCATCAGCATTGAAACTGAATAGGGATTCATCGCTGAAGATCACACGCCTCCAGACGGTCAAACTCCAGCTTGCCCGAGGTCGGCAAAAATCCAATCGACACTGCCCATGATGTGGGGTCAGTGGTAAGCGTCTTAATGGACGTCGGCTCCTTATACCTGCGTCGGCCAGTCATCTCTGAATGGTTTCCCTTGATACCACCGGATGTATGGAAGGTGGTAAATGACGTCGAACCGATTCTAGCGACGTTGTTGGTGCGGACGGGGCCGTTCTTATGATTGCGCGATCTTCGCGCGCATTTGTGTTCCTGGGATGCTCTGACCCTCCGCGACGGTAGACTATCCCTTCCGTGATCCATTGTTGCTAACACCGAGCAACTACCATAGGTGGCGGCCGAAACGTCTGTCCGACCAACCTGCTTCTCTGAAGCCTACTATACGCTCTCTCTCAAAGTCCGACAATTGTTCGAACTGTCGCCGGTTACGTCTCAGAGGCATCTCTAGTCACAATACCGTCCATCCAAGTCGATAGATTTGTTTGAATAACCTTGTGGCATGAGCAATCATGTTTTTAAACTCTCTCAGCTGCGCATCTCATATGCGCATGGCGCCCTTACCCTTGTCTCATTGGCGTCTAAATTTTAATCATTTGCATATCTCATACCAGACTGCACTCCTGCCACGTTTCGTGATACTAGCTCGTGATAGTAGCTTTCTTCTGGGTGCATATATTTTTTTTTTGTGACAGAGTGTCTGTGTATACATATATATATATATATATATATATATATATATATATATATATATCTATATATATATATATATATATATATACGTTTGTGTGTGTGTGCGTATAATATATGATGCATATAAACTTAAGTATGGTGTTAAAAAAATACGGTGAAATTTTATACAATTTGGTCTTTTTCCTTTAATTATGCATGTCGCTAAAATAAATGCATTTCTTCTTTTAAAAGTACATTATTGTCACTGGTTTGATACTTCAAAATGAATTCCAAAGTGTATATATCTTCGATACAATACTTTAAATTTTATAAACAATTTATTCTAAAAACAGTTTTCGAGGAAATCCGCCATTAATTTTCCATTAATTCCAAACTTTCCTCTTAAGGATTAAGTTATTATTCGAACGTAATTTTAAAGTTGTGGTTAAGGTAAGAGGAAATGGGATTTTAAGCTTCCCTACACCCTAGACAAATAACTGTGTACGTTCAAAGCTGTAGAGATGCATCATAATTCAACAGTACAATTACTTGTTTTCCACAGAATCTGAAGGGGAGGGATCCTTTATATCGCACTTCACAATAAAGAGAATTTCGTCGTATCTTACAACTTTCGTAAATGTTTCCATTTAAGGATACATTAATGACAAGCTTTTCCTTTATATCTATATTAAGTTTTGAAATAAATAATGCTAGCAATATGTCTTAAAAGAAAACATGTTTGTTTACAATGCGTACCTTTATTGGTAATTACATTTGCGTGATTACTACCAGCTCTGAAACTAAAGGTTTTCTAGATAAATTTTTAAATTTTACTCCTTTGACTAACTGAATTTAATTTTTATCTCTTTAAGTTTCTAGATCTTCCAGTTTACATAGGCTATTGCTTCGTGTTTTAAGGTATTATTTATGATATTACATAAAATATATCGTTTTATATTTTATAAAATTATACAGCCTATTACGCAAATGTGTCAGCTATATTATTCGGCTAATAATTTTTATAATTTTAAGGAGACCATCGATTTTCCAAACTAGGATTTCAAGTTTTAGTGTACCCCTGTTTCTGCAATCGGATGAAGAATCAGATTTTAAATTTTTCCCTTTGTGAATAGTTCAAAATATTTGTATTCCAAAACTCCAAAATTTTCAGCTATTTGCCTAGAATCAAAGAGCACGATGAAACGGTTTTTACGATATTATCGAAAACCGCATTCTAAATTTTTTCTCAAGGAACCTGTAACTCAAATGCACTGTTCTAGTCTAGGTGTATAGTATTTTTCATGACGAAACAAGCTTAGCTTGTTCTCAAACGGCGTTCACCAAATTTCTGCTTGAAAGACCCAAGGACAATTGCTTACAAGAAGATACTAGAGAGTGTCTTCAGGCCGAGGAACTTTATGTATACTTAATAGAGAATTAAACTCTTCGATTTAGACTGGAGGAAAAAGAAATGTCTAGAATATTTTGAGTTTTATCCTCAGAAGCGGATATATAAAATGCTTTCTGAAGCTAGATTTGTTAAAAATTGAACCCAGGAAATAACCGTTCATGATCGTAAGTCCATAGAAAGAGACACACCCGAAAAAGGAGTTCAGACATATCGTAACATTGGGGAAATGGTGAAAACTCTGGTCGGAGAAGATGAAATTGTGTAAATTTAAAGTAAATTTAAAAGATAAAAGGAAAGAGCTTAAAAAGGGATGTTAAGAGTTATATTTCCTTGCAAATGTTTTTATAGTATCTGGTAAATATGAAGTTTACAGGTAGTTAATTAAAACTGGTAAATAGGCAATTTGGGTAGTTGGTATAAGCAAAACTCCACATCAACCCCCCACGCTTTCGTGTATCAGCAAGAGAATGATAAGTGGTCAAGCCATAACAATCCCGCCAGCACTAAGTCCGCAGGACGAACGCAATGACTAATTTGCCACCAAATCGGAATTAAACAAAATGAAAAGTTAAACCTCACAAAAAGGGGACAGCAACGGGAAAAATAAAAGAGGGAAGAAAGGCGTCCCCGGTACCACTCCTGTTCCGTCCGACTTTTTTTTTCTTTAATTTTTTATCTTTTTTTTTACTGTAAAGATCAGTAAATAAAATACAAATACATTCACATTTTCAGAGAATACAAAGATGATCCCCGACTATTAGAATTACATAACAATTCGGTTTGAATTGAGTAAAAACAAAATAACCGTTCATGATCTTAAGTCCATACAAAGAGATCTTAAGTCCATACAAATCAAAACCACGGCCCAGAGAGCTTGAAGTAGAGAAAATGTTGAATTACATGAATTAAAAGTTACAAAGCACGAATTACAAATTATTACAAGCTACAGTTTACAGATTACACTACATTATATATTCCAAATTACAAAAACAAATTTTGCAAATAAGTCAGCTGCATCGGTTGATTCCTACCGCATGAGTAGTCCATATATTACTAAACCCAGGAAATCCTCTATTCACTTACAGTTACAATATTAAGTGCAATAGTAATTTCATATAAGTACTAACAATGCATTAATAATCAACACATTAACCATATATTAATTAAACAATACAATAAATACAACACAAAGTACTCAAAGAACTACCTAGACCATACACTAAAATTCAATACATTTTAACCATAATCCTAGACATTAGCCTAAAGAAAAGGTAGCTCTCCAGTGAAATTTAGAGAAACACCCCAAATTTTAATACGTAAATTTTGCTATGTAATAAAACAATAATTACACAAACCAATTATTTGGTATGCATGAAAATGAAAAAAAAACAAAAAACATATATAATTTTTTCATTTCCAAAATACACAGACAAATCAAACAATTATAGGTATCAGTTGAATTAATATAAGCTAGCAACAAATCCTAATTCAGAGATAGGAGCCAGCCGGCAGATAAGGTAACTGTTGACATATAAACCAGCACCGTGAATCCAGAGATTCAGAGTACCCGTGTTGAGCTCCAACCCAAGTCTACCAACCTCAAGCCAGAGGTAAGTAACTTTATTCCCATTAAGTTAATTGAATTGTATAAATAACCTCAATTTGTGTTAAAAGGTAACGCGTAAATTAGCTAGTACAAGGGAATTATCCCGTTATTAGCCAGATAAGCTTGATGCCCACACAAATATGGCGGCCTCCATACCAACTAAAAGTAAACAAAGTAAAAGTAAGCAACCCGACAAAAGTAAGCAACCCGAAATTGTAAATAAAAATTTAAATAACACTAATAGTTTGTACATGTTTAAATTTATTCTTTCCCTATAACAACAAAGCCGTAGAAGAGACTACCAAAACAAATTTCACTTTAACTCAACATAGTAACAAAAGCCAAGTAATGCGAAAAGCAAGCAGTTAGTTGACTATGAGGTCTAGTACACTGGAAGCCTAAAACAAGATGTCGACGTCCATTGCTTTCGAGAGCTACTCCCTAAAAAAGTTAAAACCCAACATATTTTTTTAACATTATTACTTCTTAGTATAAATTTTTACATTAGTAAGAATGTTAAGTGAATACATAACCCCGTAGCTAAATAGGTATTACTGATGCCCACAATAAGCATGGGAGGTTTAAACAACAATAACCAGGAAAAATTAATGTTTTAATTTAACGCTAAATATATATATTTATATAGAAAAGGGCTTATTAACAGTTTATTATAACAATTTCAGGTATGAATTAGTTAAATAAAGAAGTATATTTAGAAAGGAGCAAGAGAGCCCAATTAAATAACCGAATTGTTATAAACAAACTTTTCAAATAAACAAGTTATTATTCATTTGCTTATTTTACATTTTATTTAATTATTATTAACGAATTAATTTGTATTCATAAGATACCCCCATGGGTACATAGAGAATAATTTAATTGTAGACTAAAGAATTTTATTATTATTATTATTATTATTATTTTCCTTAGAACCTACGAAATTGCTCTTTGATGTTCCTGCAATACGGTCCCAAGCCTTCATCGCCATCACAATAACTTCAGATGTTCACACCACCGGGAATCGAACTCACAACCCCACCTGTTGAAGTAGGACTGTACCGCTGGGCCATGCTTCTTATACTTCACAGTGTCAATGAAGGAGAACATGACAAAAATACTCAAAATATGAGAAAAGCGTTACTTTAGCAAGGCCTAGTGAACTGTAGGAAATATATGTTGTATAAGAATACAGTTTTTTTTTAAGGAATCGTAGCCAGCCACACAGAGGTGCCAAAGAAAAAAAATTACGAATACTAGGTAAGTAGATAGTTCTTAATATTGAACAGAGCAAAAAACAATAAAAACCGCTATAGTAACTATTATATTCAGTGTGGCGTTATTTACTACGAGAACACAAACAGACAGTACGACAAAACAAATACACAAAGAGACAGAAAAATCCCAACAGCAGCGCAATGAACCGGCAACCCGCCTCATGACAAAGCCGTAGGAGGGGAAAGAAAATGAATCTGAAATAAGTTTGAAATAACATAGCAAATAAATTTTTTACAATAGTAATCAGAAAAGATTTTAAGTTTAGGCCAGTTAGCAAAATCATTAGGTAAATTGTTTCTATAGACAGTAAACAAAGGTCACACAAATAAACAATGATCCGGAGTTTGTGTCTCTTGGCATTGACAAACACCACTCTTTCCATGAAATTTGTTTGGTAGCTACTGAATGAACCGTGTCCTGTTATAGCTTGGTTTATGTAGAAGTTAGCACATAATCTATGTATGTTGACATCGTGATAAATTTCCCAAACTCTTCTGCTTTTATTGCTATTGTCCCATTTCTCTTGCCATTCATTAATTTCTTCCTTATTTAGTAAAGTCTTGATTTTCTTTTTAGTCCACTTATGAAAGCAGCTTATTTCCGTTAGTTCGGTAGCTTCCTTGGCCGTTTTATCAGCCTCCTCATTCTCGATAATTCCCACATGGGAGGATAGTGGAAATAGATTTGTATATTATTATTTTTGATCTGCTTTTTTATGGAACTAACTATTTCACCTTTTTCGTTGAGAGATTTTAGAGCTCCCACCACTCCTTGAGTCAGTATAAATATCACTCCGTTCAATATTATTGTTGATCATATATTGAATTGCAAGTTGAATAGCTCTGAGTTCTGCTAAGTAAGTGTTGGATCTACCCAATCTTTCTCTTATTTTTTCTTTCATGGTTTCCTTTTCATAAATTACAACTCCTGCACCCGCCATGTTATCTTTTTTTGAACCGTCTGTGTAGATCCTTATATTAGTTTTATTCTTTAAGTCGAGACTTCAGTCATAACTTATTAATTCCTCAAGTTTTTGTATGTTTCTTTCTCTGGTTTGACTGTTATATACATTGAATTTATTATCATCAATTTCTATCTTTTTTTTATTATCATAAAGATTGTAGAATTTGTTAGCTGTTTTGGCTTTTATATGTAAAGGAACGCATCCGGCACGTACGTTCAAAGCATCAGTTGATACTGTTCTATAGCACTTTGTTAAAAACAGTAGAAAGGGTCTTTGAATCTGCTGTAACTTTTTGACCAGTGTTATGCTATTTCTGAACCAAATTTCAGCTACATATAATAATATTTTTCAACAATTACTTTGTATATCTGTTTAGTAATAATAGGTTTTAAGCCCCAGGTCTTCTTGGAGATTCTGCTGAGTTTATAAAATATTTTTAGAGCTTTTTCTTTTACTTTGTCGAGATGTCCCAAGAAGTTAAATTGGGTAATTGGTATAATTGAGGTATTAGTAAGTTTTTAGGAAAAACTAATTCAGGTATGAAGTCGGTATACTGAATAACTTTATAGTTAGAAAATGTATAGAGAATCTATGCTCACTTCTACCCAGACTTGGGTGTATATAATTTGAAGTGGCACTCTATTTGAAGTTGAAGCAAACACAGTTTATACATGAAACAATGTTTATTGAATTCGTTGCACATATAATTGGCTTTTACAGCAATAAGCATGCGTACTACTTGTACGGAATGTATAAACACAGCTTTCAAGAACAATATATTTTTATACTCACGAACAGTAAGTCAAACCAGCAGTACTGCCACGTAAACTTCTGGCCCGCTAAGCACTAGCGCAGGATAACACCTTTTCAACCTTAACAACCTCCTCTTTTTCATTAATGACGCTGCGTGGTATTTATACTAAGCGCGTATGCCGAAATTAGCATATCTAAAGCAGCTTCTTTAATTCACTCAAAAGTTCGATTCTTGTGAATCGAATCTTGTGTATACCTTACAAATGCCTACCATTCCCAGCAGTTTCGGGCCATCATGATCAATATAACTCTTTAAGTACAACATATTTCGTGTACTCTTTTAACCGTTTATAAAAATCACGCACAGTTGGGGTGACGTAAGGCACATTGCAATCACCGTAAACGATATGCTCCGCCTGAAATTACTGAGCTTGCATTTTATTGAAATATTTTGAAACTTTTATCTCTCCTCCTGATGAAGCTTAAACAGTTCCCTAAAAATGTGGATACTCCCACAAACGTTCACGTAGATATTTTTAATTAAGCATCACAGGTGCAATGACGCCACACTTATGTCTGAAAAGCGGTGAGATTCGTGTTGAAATTCCAAGCCAACTATTAGCATTTCAGCTGAGGAAAATATGTGAAAATTTTCTAAGAGTTGTTTTTATAAGCAGAAATATGCATTCGACTGAATTAGAATTTTATTTGTTACAAAATAGAATAATTTTGTGAAAAGGATTTCTTAAGTCTTTCAATTAATTGTTGGAAATTTTCTTCCACACACCGAAAAAAACTGTTAAAGGAAGTAAATCCCTTCCATCCGCCTTTAAAAGAATATAAAATATCGTACATTGCAATTTCTCTGTCAACTTTTAATAACAGTTTTATTAGTGGAATGTACTATAGGGGATTAATTAGAAATTATTAGTTGTAATAGTTTCTTTTTTATATGAATATTAAGGCTTAAAATATTAGATTATTTCCTGCTATCTCTGATTTGCTGAAGAAACTAAGTTTTATTGATGCGTAATTCACAATGTTATTTTAAAATTGCTACTTTATTAAAATTTTGTGTTTAATCCCGAAACATCAGGCTATGAAAAATGCACATTAATCTCGTAAAAGTATTTTTACATGATTAATTCTAGATTTGAAAGAATCCTTTTACATTAGGATTAGTTCATCAATGTCAATATTGGCATATGCTAAACCCTTAATAAAATCTATCCTGAGAATTTTTATTGCTGAAAGTCTTTACAGTATTTAAATATCTTCTGTTGAAAGACTTTTATTGAATTTCGAAATCGTAATAGAGGAAATGTCAACTTTGTTATGATAATGAGGTAAAAACGAATGAAAAGAGCAGGTTAACATACATTCTTTCTATATATTATGCAATAAGTACTTTATTCCAAATTTTAAGTAATTGGATGTATATTTGGATTATTTTTTTAATATCTGTTTATTCAACAGAAATAAAATATACTTATCATTGTATTATTGTAGAATACTTCAAATGTTATTGTTTACCTCAGTACTACATTTTTAAAAAAATATTTATAGAAATATCTTTTAAATATTTTTTTCTTTCTTACTATTATTTGAAGCTTTTATTTATTACCTATTAATCTAAATTTGTTTAAGATAATGAGGAAATTTTATAATTTGTAATTTATTTTGATATTTTAAAAATTTGTCTGTCTGGAAATTATTTTTAAGGTTTGAATATTGCATAAATCTCTTTGTCATAATTTTTCTCTAATTGGGAAATATGGATCAAGCATACAATTGCTTTGAATTTAAGATAAAAACGAAATATATTTTTCATTCACAGGTTTTGAGTATCAGACAGTTTAACAATTAATGTTAAGGTGACTGCCTACGGTGAAAATGCCATTTTATGACTATTTTGATCAATTTAATTTTTTGCCCACCTCTCTCCAAAATCTTGTAGCTCCACATGTTTTAATAATAGAACCATAAATCACATATTTTCATTTTCAACATAATAACATATAATTTTCCCTCTTATGCATGTAGTAATGCAATAGAGAAATTAGAAATTTGATCAAAGTGTCATATTTCTACAAACTAGTTAAAAAATTCACCTCCTTCTCTCTAATAACATCACGTGATTTTTCGGATTCTCTCATTTTTTCGAACACTAAAACAGTATATTTGATACATACTTATATAGTTATATTACATATGGTTACTAATTTCAAACAATCATATAAAAGTGAAGTGCATCAAGATTTTTCATAAAAATGTCAGCTCCAGTGGCAGCTTTTTATCGAATGTTTAAATATTTCTTAACCACATATTTGCATAACGGTTGACATAATGGGAAAAAATGACCCAGTGCTTTTCAGATGTATGAAAAAACAATCTACCCAGAACACTCGGAGACCACATATGCTGACGTCAGGGGCCTAGCTTATATGGTATTATACACTATAAAAGCTATACAAGCTTATATACTGTTTTAATAAAGGGACACACTTTAAATAAACTTATTCGATAAATAACTACACACTGGAACCATTTTCTCATAGTGCAGCTTCTGTGTCACTTTATTCCAACAAGCACACCTACTTGTATCACAACTCGCATGTGAACAAGTGCTACATGTACATTAAACTTTTCTTCCTTGGTAGTTTAGGTGTCTGACATATGAAAGCCCAGGCATCACGACTGGGCTACAGGGAGATTACACAAAATGTTGTTAATTGAAATGTGAATGATAAAATGGAGAATATACCAGTTATGTGATGGAAGTGCTTTGGACGCATCAAGGAGATATGTTTACAACAGAGCAGAATGTTACGTATTATTTTTTGATCAACCGGCAGGAAAATAATTTGTCCTCACTTTCAAAGAAACTCGGATTAACAGATATATTTGCAAAATTGCTGAAATTAGGTGTTGAAGGAATAATGTATTGAAGATTAAAAAACACACTTTGCATGAGACCCATGGTTTTTAAAGTAGACTTCAGTTGTTTCCGGCATTTGGTCTTTTTTCAAGACAGTAATTTCGACTTCTATTAATTAGTTTAACAGAATGAGCTTGGGGTAGAATGCAAAAGCTGAAATGAAGTCCGACATATTAAATAAGACATTTACAAAATATCGATGACCTATATTCATAATAAAATATTTTAACCCTTCTAATACCATGGGCGGTCACCGATGACCCCATTGTGCCTTTGTCAAACAGCTGTAATTACTGTATGATTTCTAAAATTCTGAAAAAAATGACTTTTCTCACTTAGACCATAACATCCCATACATAGATAAAAATTTCATTATGCTAAAAAATTTTAATTAATTTTTCCAATTTATACACTGAGTACCATTGGGGTCACATGTGACCCCGCAAAAAAATTAGTATGAATTTCAAAAACAACCAAATTTATTTAGAGTAATATTATAATTGAGGGATATTTATAAAATATTTCTAGTTCTGTCTATAGATGGAAACACTAATCAGGTTAAAACAATTTCAATCAATGTAGAACGTTTTATACCATGCTCAGTTAGAAGTATTTTAAAATGGCACGTATGCAGCATAAATATCTAACTGAAGAAGAAATTTCGATAATTATGAATGAAGAAAATGATTCTGAATTATCAGCTGATGAATTAAGCACCAACGAAGTTTCAGATGATGATGGAGCGGTCGATTTTGTTGAATATATTAACGATGACAATGATCTCTCAGATGACTCATCATCAAATACAAAAGGACCTGATGTTGCTGAAAAGAATAGCTTTGTGTAAGTAAAAAAACTTCTTTTGTATAAATATATAATTCTAGTAAAATATTTCAAATAAAATGTATCTAAAAATATATAAAAAGTATCTAAAAGTATCTAAAATTTAAAAAATCAATATTCTTTACCGCATTGTTGAGAACTTTCTAGAAAATACATTTTTTACAATTCTCTGTATCCTAACTGACTAAGAAATCTTAGATAAAAAAATATAAAGTCAAGAAATAATAATGAATTATGGTATGAAACTCCACAAAGAGACACACAAGGTAGACAGCCGAGTCGGAATGTGATGAAAACTCCACCAGGGCTTACATGTTACACGGAAAGAAAAGTATACACTATACAATCTACTTCTGAACTCTTCATAATATCAAATATTGTTGAAGAAATTTGGAAAGGGACAAATAAAGAATGAAAAATAGTATATGGGGATAGTTGGGCTAACACAGATAAAGAAAAAATCTTGGGTGTTTTAGACTGCTTTTATTTGCTGGAGTGTATAAAGCACGTAATGAAGCAATAACGAACCTGTGGAATGAAAATGATGGTCGCCCAATTTTCAATAAATAAATGCTAGGAATAAGATAGCCATAGATTTACAGAAATATCCCGTTGCATTCGATTTGATGATGCTGAGAATAGGCACAAAAATTGATCTGATGATAAGCTGTCACCAGTCAGAAATATATTTGAGCTTTGGACAGTCACATTACAAGATGCTTACATTCCTCATGAGAATATCAACTTGGATGAACAATTGGTTACCTTTAAGGGCAAATGCCCATTTAGACAGTACATCCCGTCAAAATCAGAAAAATATGGAATAGAGCTTTGGACTACTTGTGAGAGTAAAACTTCTTACGTATGCGATATTCAGGAATACACGGGAAAAGGACAAAATATGCCTAGAGAAGTTAATCAAGGAAAGAGAGTAGTTCTGGATATGGTGAAAGGAATGGAGAATAGTGGAATAAATATCACAACAGACAACTTTTTTATTAGCTTAAATCTAGCAAAAGAGCTAGAGAATAAAAATTTTACACTTTTGGGTACGATAAGAAAAAATCCGATCCGAATTACCTCAGGAGTTCTTCACATGCAAAGGAAGACATGTCAACTCTTCAATATACGGATTCAAAAGTCAGCAACAATTATATCCTATTGTCCAAAGACAGGAAAAGTCGTAACTCTTTTGAGAGTATTGCATTTTTCTACCGAAATTGAGAATACACAGGCAGCAAAACCAGCTATGATTCAAGATTATAATAACACAAAATCAGGAGTTGATACGATAGATCAGCTAGTGCGCCCATATACAACAAAGCGAATGACGAGAAGATGGCCAATGGCCATCTTTTACAATATGTTAGATTTAAGTGCATTGAATGGCTTTATTATTTGGTTACACCTTAACCCAAAGTGGGAAGAAAAAATAATATAAGAGAAGAGTATTCCTTCTGGAATTAGGCAAGTCTTTAATTGAAAGACAACTGCAGAAGCGGGTACCTGTTCCAAAGACACTTGAAGCAGGCATCAGCGTGAAAGGGGAAAAAAGGGATAGATGTTTTTATTGTGAACGTTTAGAGGGCCGCAAATATAGTGATAAGTGCATTAAATGTTCAGTTTTTTTGTGTAAGCATCACTCAAACACTTTATCACCAAATTGTGCATGATGCATATTTCAATATACCCTCAACTAATTGTGCCTAATTACAATTTTTAAAGGTTCATCATATTGATAACTGTATAAAATGTGTCTGTTAATTAATAAATTTATTGTAAATAATATGTTTGTCATAAATTATAAGCATTAGAATAAAAGAAAATTAATGGTGTCACTGGTGACCCCAATGGTACTCAGTGTTACAAAAATTTGGTAGTAGAAGTGTTAATGTACAAAAAAAAAAGTTTCTCATTTTCCGCAATCATTGTACATTTTTGCGCAGACTAGAGAAGCTAAACACGGACAGAGACATTCCATCTTTATACGAGAATATGGGAAAAGCATACTTTGTTAAAAACAGAAATGGAAATACTTTAGCTGACAAATTTATGACAGTGACATTTGAAGAATCAGCTAAATAGTAGATGAGAAAAAATACAACAAATTAGCATTTCGAGAAAGTTATTATTTATTCCTTTTATCCAGTTATTTAATTTATTGTTTTATAAAAGTGTAATTCTTACTGATTTTAGAATGATATATAAATCATTTTAATTATTAAAAAAGACATTCAGTATTTACTCCTCATGAAACATGGCGTGTGATGTGAAACATTAGTTGTCATAATTCCACTTACGCAAGGAGAATTCGGTAAGAAACCTTTCTTTATTTTTTGCTTAGAGGCGATTTTTATGTAATGTTGCAAATTATTTATCTATTTTAGCATTTCTTCCATAATTATTTTTTATCTCTCGTACAGAAAATTTACTTATCGTTGATTACATAATTATGTGAATTATAATAGCAAAAATATTAGAAATGCTATTAAAGTGAATTTTAACATACCCATATTTTTCATGCGAATTTTTTATTTATCTAGTTCCATTATTTATTAAATCAGCATTGTTCTATTTTCTAAAGTATACGTTCCTACAGAATATACAATCAAAGAAATATCTATCGTATTCTCTAGAGATATTTTTTCTAAATTTCTAAAATATTCGTCTAAACATTACAGCTCAAAAATTAGTTAATTTCATTAAGTGAATTCCAATACTGTCTTTCAAATGGTGTTTTAATATGTTAACTAAATACATATTAATCGTAAAACAGACGGTGATCTTTAAAAAAATAAAGGAGATTTTCGATTGCAGTGCTTTCAAATATTTAAAAATACCCCTCCATCCATTTCCTAAATCTAGGAAATGGATTCGTTTGTTTAAATATTTAAATCGACGAGTAAATTATTCGACAGAATATGCAAGAGGGAAGTTAATCACATTGTTTTGATTGAGTTCATAGCAAAACTGTCTAATATATGTTGAGGATTCTTTGACAATTTTAATTCATATAGTGGGTTTCATTAACAAAGAAAGTTATGCAAATACCTCATAAACCATCAACCAATTATTTGTTTTATTTACTTTGTCAGGAATTGCTACACTGCTGGACATGAACACTAGAAAGACGGGAATTTTTTTCTTACTAAAAAGACTGAACGCCGTCATTTTGACGGTTAAAAATAAAATCAAGTATTTAAAATATTTAATTTAAAAAAAATGGTTAAATACGTACTTTAAATTTTGAACTATTTTATACCAATATATAATAAATTAATATATATTTAGATATATTTTTATGCAGGTATTACGAGCTGACAACCTGGTATGGTAAAAATATATGCATGGTTTGTGCAGTCCTTATTTTTCAACACCAATATTTCTGATGAGCCAATATTTATGTTATTTGCAAACATTTTTCCGGTACTATTTTAAAGATTTCTGCCTGTTTTCTATATTGTCGTCAAATTGACGGCTTTCAGTCTTAGTAGGTATACAACACTTTTCCTCCCCCTCTTTATTATCGAATATAATTTTGTAAAGTGTGTGCATATTTCACGTAAAATTAGAAAAAGTCATAAAATTTCAGAAGCCTGAGGACATAAATTCAGACATATCGCTCAAAAGTATGTCCGAAACCGTTAAAATAACTCCAGCCATCTTTCTAGTGTTAAAATTGCAACACCTGGAATGAAAGCAAATAACAAAACTTTATTTATTGTACGTATACGACATAGTAAGAAGAAAACATGATTAAATTTGCAGGGAATTTTAGGGGTATACAAGTTCCGAAATTAGTACACACGGCTACCGCGTCTAGCAGCTAAAACGGCTCTATCTCGGTTTAGAATCGAGTTTAACTGGGCTTGGATGACAGATACGAGAAAGTCATTTCATGTTGATTCAAGTCTATGCCACACTTCAAACATGGTGGCTGGAGAGCAGTGGCTTCCAATCTCTCAGCAACCCATAACCAGATATTTTCAATGGGTGAGAGATCTGGAGAACTTGCTGGCCAGGGCAACAGTGAACACCATCTGTGGCTAGGTAGGTCAGGAAACGGCGGTCAGCATGTGGTCTTCCCTTAATTTGTTGAAATATTACTTCTCCGGGTCCTCAAAGATAGGGCACATTCACCGGTTTTAATGTCTCAGAATTGTAACGCTGGCTGTTCAGATTACTGACAACGTGAAAAAGAGGTGTGCGTGTTGTGTACCCAGTGGCAGTCCATACCATCACACCAGGTACAGGGCCCGTATGACGATATCGAATACAAGCAGACTACGTGCGTTCTCCACGGTACCTCCAGACACGGATATGTCCATCATGATGTTGCACGCATAACTGTAACTCGTCTGAAAAGGCGATGTGGTGCTATTCCTGTGTCCAGTTTTATCGTATGGTACACCACTGTCGTCGCGCGTCTCTATGCTGCAGTGTCAAGGGAAGCCGCAATAGTTGTCACCGCTCAGACAGTCCTTGCTGCTCCAGACGTAGTCGTACTGCCCGTGCGGGTGCTTGTCGTGCTGCAAACAAGCTCATTTCCTGACTCAAGGTCCGTGATGTGGCTGTACGATCCTGCAAGGCTGACCTGACAACATCAGGTCCTGGCCGGACGGGCGATCTGTCTGTCCTCTCGGGCGTTAGTGGCGGGAGGCCTTTGAGATCCTGAACGGCATTCAGTATTACCCTTCTGAACCCATCGATTCCATTTTCGTATGACAGTCGTTGGGTTCCAAAAAATACGAGTAGAACTTTCACGGAACGATTAACCGCACGATCCTGCCGCTATTGAATTCAGACACGTGCTGGTAGTCATTTTTTTTTTTTTTACGAGGCATAACACAATCTTATCACTAACTACCAACCTTCAAACGCAATTTCCGAATGAGAAATCCGCTGCGCAACTTCCTTTTTACACTTAAATTCATATGCCGTTTTTTCTTCCTGCGTCGTTCGACTGCGCTTAAATGCTAATCATTTGCATATCCCAGCATCCTCTTCCTTTCATGTGAATTTGATATTTGTATCATCCGTCCTTCATGGTGTTGCAATTTTAAAGGCCATCAGTGTATTTGAAAAGAAACTCTAAAAACTGAAACAGGTATGAAATCTACACAAAAAAAGGAAAATCAAATTTTATATATGTAGATTTTCTTATCATATCAAAAATATTTATTCAGATGCAAAATGTTGCAGTTTGTTTATTATTTAATCAAGTATGCACATTTTGTTTCTACCGTGAGAAAAAAAAAGGATTTATTTTTCATTCACAACGGAGCCATGTAACTGTTGGTTTAAGACTCCCATGTATACAAAATCAGTTGCGTGCATTTTTGCATCATGTAAAATATAACCAAATTAAATAGCTTGCATATAATGAATATCATTTTTGTATTTCCATATGACAATTATTTTTTCCCCTTGTGTATAACTTCGACGACATGTTTCGTTATTTTGTTCAGATATAATTTGTTAAAAATGCGTTTGATTGTCAAATCAAATTTAATTTTGGAAATGAAATAAAAATAACACTGACAAAAATAAATAAACTTTTGAAAGAGAGTAATAACATTTTAATTTTGGTACATATGTATTATTTTTTATTCTCTGAGCATAGATTTTCAGCAAAAATAAAGAAATTTATAAAAAATCTTCTGATTCTAGTTCTTTTTTTAAGAATGTGTATTATATAATCATTTTATTTGACAATTTTTGTTGTATTTATAATTACTTTAGTAAATGTTATTTGCAATAAACTAATATTGTATAAATAACGAGTTGAAAACATAGATCTTAAAATATTTGCATGAAAATAAATGGTCTCTTTTCAAATAAAATAAATAGAGAATAAATAAAAAGCAGGCGTTAATGTAAATAAAAAAATGAAAATACTCTTTATAGGGAAACTAGCTCACTTCTACCCAGACTTGGGTGTATATAATTTGAAGTGGCACTCTATTTGAATTTGATACAAACACAGTTTATACATGAAACAATGTTTATTGAATTCGTTGCACATATAGAATTTGCTTTTACAGCAATAAGCATACGTACTACTTGTACGGAATATATATTATCATTCAATAAAAATACACATTGCAAATACTCACAAACCAGCAGAGAGTCAAACCAGCAGTACTGCCACGTAAACTTTGGGCCTGCTAAGCACAAGTGCCGGTTAACACATGGAACTGCTTACCTCGTAGCTCCCTCTCGCTTATCTATCAACCTTAACAACCTCCTTTTTTAAAATCAAGCTGCTTGGTATTTATAGCAAGCACGTATGCCGAAATTAGCATATCTCAAGCAGCTTCTTTAATTCATTCACTCAAAAGTCCGATTCTTGTGAATCGAATCTTGTGTATACCTTACATCTTCTTTATTCACTTTTTGGCTCTTTTATTTTATTTGTATTTCACGGGCTTGAAACAGTTCACTGGTTATTACGTCGGATGTCAGAATTGAGGGTGTTCAGGTCGAATCCTGAAACTCTCTATTGAGTGCCTTTATGCCTACGCCGGGACAGGTTAAATACATATGGCTGGAAAGTAATTGCGTGTGGTTGTAGATAGAGGATTGAAGAATAGAGGATTGAAGAATACGAGGCCACCAGATGTCACCCCTGGGATTGATCAATCAAAATTTCATTGCACCTGGTTAAGTTGGTCCCCGACCTTTATCTCTCTATATAAAACAGTTCCATAACTGACTGACTGACTGATTGACCAACAACTCACAGACTAAACAGGTGGACATAAAGGGCTCGAATTTTGCATGGCGATTCTTCTCATAGTGTAGGGATTCACTAAGAGAGAATTTTGAAAAAAAATTTCTTAGATTTTTAAAAAAATTAAATTTTTAAGCTTTTTTTGTAATATTCTTTAACGTTTGGATTTAAAATAGTAATCTGAGGGTTGTAAAATTTATATCACGAGAAAGGACATAAAAAGTCGTTTAAAATGATATCTTTTACGAAAATTAACCTCTATTTTCTGATTTTTGGTGAATTTTTAAAGATTTTTTTTAGAATTTAATTTATTAAATGCTGATCACGTGGCTTCTTTTCTTTTCGTGATAATTTGAACTAATTTTGCGTCACGTGCATAACAACGAAATAGACAAAAAAAAATTTCTTGCAAATGCGGCAGATGATTCGACATTATCCAAAAAAATACAGTAAAAGATACGTTCCTGATTATATTAACTGCACTATATTCTTTAGAATGTTCTATTAGAGTAAATTTGAATATTTTATTATACATTATTTCGTCTATAAAAATATCTGTTACGATTTTTTTATAAATATATTTTTTTTGTGTTTTTTACATCAATTGCGTACATTGATCGTTGTATATATTATAAATAAATAAATAAATATACATATATATATATATATACATATATATATATATATATATATATATATATATATATATATATATATATATATATATATACACACTCATGGACAAAAAAATTAGCGCACCAAGAAGGAGTCGTCGAAATGAAACGAAATTTTACGTACATAATGACTACTTTGATATAAGTAAATGATAAGAAAATCAAAGAAAAAGGATAATTTATTTCAGAGAAAAAAGAAAAAGAACGGAGGAGTTAATACTCCGTTGGACCCCATCTATCGCGAATGCACGATGCGATACGATCAGGCATTCAGTTATACAAGTTCTGTATGATGTCTTGAGACATTTCGTTCCATATTTGCTGTAACCTTGCCTCTAGTTCGTTCAAACTCGTGGGATGCCCAACTCGTCGTCCCAAATGATCCCAGATATGCTCGATTAGAGACAAATCTGGGGATCGGGAAGCCCAAGGAAGGGTAGTAACAGTGCGGAGACAGTCTTGTGACACCCTTGCCGTATGAGGCCGAACATTGTCTTGTTGAAAAATGGCTCCTGGGAGCCGTTGCATGAGTGGCAACACATGTGGTTGCAGGATTTCATGAACATACCGCTGGGCTGTCATGGTGCCACGGAACAATACTAGGGGTGACCGTGTATTGTAGGCAATGGCACCCCATACCATCACACCAGCTGTGGGAGCGATGTGTCGCTGTACAGCAAAGGCAGGATTGAAGCGTTTACCACGGGCTCTCCACACACGAACACGATTGTCGTTACTGCCGAGATTGAATCTGGATTCGTCGCTAAAGACGACCTGGTTCCATTCCGCTGCAGTCCAGTTTCCTCGTGCGTGGCAAAACTCCAAACGGAGGCGTCGATGGGTGGGCGTCAAGGGCAGCACACGTAATGGGCGCCGCGATACCAACTGTCCTTCAGCCAGGCGCCTTCCTATGGTTCGAGAAGACACATAGGCCCCTAGTGAAGGTGCTACCTGTGCCTGGATGGCGGCCGATGAAGCAGTTGGCTGTACGCGTGCATTTCTTTCGATGTGGCGGTCTTCTCGACGACTGGTCTGTCGAGGGCGTCCTGAGCCTGGTCTTCGTGTACATGACATCTCTCGGGTCCACTGGTCCCAACACCTCCTCACAACACAATCAGAGCGGCCTAATTGACGAGCTACTCGCCTAGCTGACCACCCAGCTTCCATTATCCCGACGATTCTCCCCCTCTCAAACTGCGACAACTGCTTATATTGTCTTCGAACATGGCGGAATGGCATGTCTATCTCAGCTCTTCCTTTGTAAATGATTCAGCACACTCAAACAAGCTTTGGTTACCTGTTTTATACAACACAGAGTACGATGTTCAACGCCCTCTACCTGCTATGCGTAATGCGCAATCACGCTGCATTTCTAATCATTTGCATATCTCCCCGACATGTACCTTCATTGTAAGTTTCGTTACGATCCCGCAATTATTTCTTGGTGCGCTAATTTTTTTTTTGTCCATGAGTGTATATATATACAGTGGTACTTCGACTTACGAGTTTTTCGAGATACGAGTATTCTCTCGGTAGATTTTTTTTCTTCGAGTTACGAGCTAAAATTCGGGTTACGAGCAAGCTTCAGATATCCCACCGCTAGTTTGAGCAGCGAATGCCATGTTACGTGCTCATCAAATGAGAACACACGAAGCATAGAATATTTACAACCTTTATGTACAATTATTATACAATTGTATAGTATTATTCTGAGACTACTATCCAGTCTTGGACCGAGAGATTGGATTCTCAGAAAACGATCTTCGGATTCTGAGAAAGAAGAATCTGGACATTACAGCCACAGTGAACGATGCAACAATCGCCCAGCTTTCGTGTCTCACTCGTTCACTTTAAGAGAGTAGCTGGTAATAAAAGCGAAAGTCAGGAAAGCGAGGTGAAAAGATCAAAAATCAACGAATAAAATTTAATTTTTCAGTTCAACCTTTCTCCTCCTCTTCCATCAGCATCTTCAAGTCTGATCTCCAAGGTAAATTTTGTACTTAATAAATCAAATATATACACTCAAGAGCCAAAACATTATGACCACCTGTCAATAACGAGATGGCCCACCTTTGTCGCGCAACATAGCTTCTCCCGTCTGGCATGGATGCCACAAGTCCTTGGTGGATGACCGGAGACAGATTGTTCCAGATGTTTAAGCAACGGTCACGCAAATCCGAGACATTGCGAATTGGTGATCTTTAAACTCTGAGCTGCCGTCCCATGACATCCCAAATGTGTTCTATCGGATTGAGATCGATTGTTAGACGGCCAGGACATTAACTGGAATTCAGCATCATGTTCCTGGAACCACTCCAACACAATTTTAGCCTTGTGACACGGGGCGTTGTCCTGTTGGAACATTCCATTTCCAGCTGGAAAAACAGAGGCCATGTAAGGGTGCAACTGATCCGCAATGATGTTCAGATATCCTGTAGCATTCATGGTCTGCTCTACCACAACCACGGGTCCCAGAGACGCCCAAGAGAACGTCCCCCAAAGCATAATACCGCCACCACCGGCCTGTGTATGACCTACTGTACATTGAGGGAGCAACAGTTCGCCTGGAAGAGGGCGTATCCTGACACGGCCATCGGCGTGATGAATGACAAACCGTGATTCATCTGACCAAGCAACTCTCTCCCACTGATCCATGGACCAGTAGCGATGTTCCCGGGCCCAGCGCAGGCGCAGTTGGCGATGACGCTTGGTCAGCAAAGGCACACGAGTGGGACGTTTGTTGCGTAGCCCCATATCCAACAGTGTCCGCTGAACAGTGTGCTGCGATACTATTCTACTTGGCCCTGCATTGTATTGGGCTGTCAGCTGAGCCACTGTCTGGCTCCGGTTTTGCTTCAATATGCGAGACAGTCTCCGACGACCTTTTTCTTTGATAGCGTGTGGACGTCCAACACCATGTCGTCTACTGCTGGTTTCACCGTCATTCATCCACTTTGCATAAGTACTAACAACTGTAGGTCGCGAACAACCCACGAGTCGTGCAGTTTCGGAAATACTTGTTCCGAGCCTTCGAGCTATTACAATCTGCCCTCTATCAAAGTCGCTTAGATCCGCAGCCTTTCCCATCACACACAGAAGTAAGTGAAAGAATTATTCTTCAGACTCTCCAGCAGCAGTTAAATACCACTTCCACCTGATCACGTGCCTTCCACGTCATCCAGACGAATTCATTGCAAAATGTAGGGGTGGTTATAATGTTTTGGCTCTTGAGTGTATACTTAAAACTACACTTAATAAAGCAAATTTATTGCAGTGCATTCTATTGTATTGCGTTTTTATACAATGTTCGTCGTTTATAAGCACGTTTTTCTTATTTAAAAACATGTAACAAAAAATTGCTGTTTTGGGGGAGCCCAGAACGAATTAATGGCATTTCCATTCATTTCAATGGGGAAAATTGATTCGTGATACGAGTATTTCGAGTTACGAGCTAAGTCATGGAACGAATTAAACTCGTAAGAAAAGGTACCACTGTATATATATATATATATATATATATATATATATATATATATATATATATATATATATATATATATATATATATATATTGCCATTTACCAATTGCATAAATTGACCGTTGTATTGAATTTGAATGTACTCCGTAGTGAAGTACGTGTATTCAGCTAGTAGTGCTATAAAACCGGAGTCGTATTCCTAGCAAAGGCAAGTCTTCTTATGGATCTGAACTGGATTGGAGTTAGAATAAATATTTTTCAAATATCTCGGGGACATAACAACATATCTTATATCTTCGATACCAGGCACTCATAATTTATATTAACCATTCATTTATACTCATAATAGTTTTGAAATTTTAAATTTGAATTTTGCTTACCACAACGCAAAAACAGGGGGATATCGCTAGACTTCAGAGTTTTTGTTTTTCAAATTTAAAAACCACAGTGTATTTAATTTAAGTGCAAATGGTTTTTACTAACATTCAATCAAGTATTTATCTCGTCGGTGTTCTGCAAAAGGGGCGAATATGTATGTAAATCTCTAAGGGTATTTACCCTTTTTACAGAAAACCGACGTTGTTTGTGTTTACTAACCGATTTCTCTGTTAAATTATTTAGTACTATGTTCTATTTTAATTTTTCACATAATTCATGCCCTTGGTTTAGATAAAGATCCCGTTTACTTAGCCAGATTAGACAAATATACATACCGGTCATACAGTTTGGGTCTAATTATAGACCAAAACTGTATGATCGATATTGCATGACCGATTATTGCCTCTGATGGTCAATTAATGTAACAGAAAACACTGCCACCTTTAGCATTGCACACTTTTAAAGGTGGGATTGTGAATATAATTGCTTTGCATCAGGAATTCAGTTAGAGCGTAATGTGTAGCACACGAAACCATATTTGAAGAATATGTGTTTCAGTCCCTCACTTTTCTGCTATGTATGAGTATAAAAGCATTAAAAATCATATAATGGTAGATAATAGCTACAGAAAAGTAGTGACTAAAGTTTTTTTTTATTATTATTTAAAAAAATTAAAAACTCCTCGTGTACCACAAAGTATACCACGAGGCATACAAAAGTAAGTAAAAATCACAAAAATCCTAAAACTCTAGACTGTGCAAAGTCAGATAGAATAACAAATGTCTCCTTCTTTCCAACAAGATCAGTGAAAACAAGAGGCCAACCAGTGGAGAGCCCTCCAAACTTTTCCTTAAAGCAGATCTACGATTTGCTTGTAAACTGCATTGCAGAAGGATATGCTCTACATTTTCTTCACCATCACCACAGACACAAAGTCCATTTGGAAAGACAGTTGGAAAGAATCTCCATGTCCACTGTGCTTTTGATGAGGCAAGATATTCCATGTTCCAGTTTACGGCAGTTTTTTCTTCAGAGATAAACTTCCAGTGGGAGGCAGGAATAATCATCATTAAAGCAATGCCTCGTCTAAACTCTTGTTTAACCAGTTCATCGTCTTTTTCTTTGTGACTAAAGTGTTTATTCTGCGTAGTTTAACTAAAATCTTAATTCCACGAACATTTAAATGATTTTTGGAAGAAACTCCCATTAATTTTATGCTGCCTCAAATCTGCAAGCATATTATTTGTACACACCATATGTCTTAATAGCGTTTTCAATGTTTCACGTAAGAGGATTTTAGACACATTAGAATTTGTAGAAAATGTGTTACGATCAACTCATTTGGAACATTCAGATATGATGGTATTGAACCAAAAAATCTTTTTCTAATAGTGACTAGAAGATTCTTTCTAGCTTCAGGAAAACTGAAGAAAATTTATGTCTTTCTTTGCAGCCTACCTTAATGTAATCAAACCGCAAGAAATATAATTTAATGTAAAACCAATGATTAAATCTCTCAGACACACGGATAGACCCGCATTTAGTTACTTTAAATGATGTCGAAGGAAATCGAAAAATGAGAAAAGATCCTTGTATACATATAAACGAAACAAATATTCATTAGATATATTTTAAAAAAATAATAAATGTTTAAATGTTAGGGTCCCAAACTTAAGAAAATGCATCCACAAAAATTAAAGGAAATTCTTTTTGGACTCGTCGATTTTCCTGAAGCCTTGATCTTTAGATCCAGGGATGAACTCTTCGAGAAGAAAGTTAAGTTTTCTTGACCAAAGAATTAAAGGATGAGGTGAACTGATGGCAGAAGTTAACCCCTTATAATCTTCTTTTGCATAAGCTGTTTTAAAGGAAATTTCATTTTCTATGTGGTGGCCCAATTTGTTCATGCTGATAGTTTCTATATCATCCTATCAAAATACAAAAGCGAAAGTTTTATGTTACCACAAACAAATTATTTCTCCAAGAAAGCGCTATTGGTGTTATTCTCGCAACATATATATATATATATATATATATATATATATATATATATATATATATATATATATATATATATATATATATATATATATATATATATATATATATATATATATGCAGTGGAATCTCGATCGATCGTTTTCGGATCCATCATATTTCCGTATCTGTCGTTCATTTTATCCAGTCCCAACGATCATATTGCTTTGTTATGTTTCCGCATCTATCGTTTTACTGCATTTATCGTTCATTTCAATCGGCCCCTTGAAAAACGATAGATCGAGATTCCACTGTGTATATATATATATATATATATATATATATATATATATATATATATATATATATATATATATATATATATATACATATATATTCCAATGACTGTTGCATATAATGTATTAATACATATTTTTAAATTTATGTTATATATTAACTATAACAGTGCATAAAATGCAATTAAAATTCAGTACATAATGTATATTTAATAAATATTAAATCCATTGTTTAGAAGTAATATACAGGGTGGTCATAAAGGAACTTTGCCAATATATGGACATCTAGCGGCTGTTCCGTTCAACCGATCAAAATAAGATTTTAGATACAGTTATTCAGATGTATGGGCTCGGGATTCTGAGAACGGCAACAAAGTGGCACGCACAGTTACGGTTATGCGTAAAAGAACTCAAAATTTTCAAATGGTAACACACATTTTTTCCCACCGCAAAATGCTCAACGCATGCGAAAACCATAATGAGCTTTGGAACGGTACGTGTATCACAAAAAACGGACGCGTTATGCACGCACAAAAAAAGAGATCTGCGAATGGCTAACAAAAACACTATCAGAGAGCTTTTCATCGGTTTTCTACTCTGAATATCTTCCGAACGGCGTTCTGTGATTGGTCTCTAGCCTCTGTCATATGCAAATTTTCTCCGTGCGCCCTGATCGTGTCTTTGTTGGCTGTCCGTAGAGCTGTTTTTTGTACGTGCATAACGCGTCCGTTTTTTGTGATACACGTACCGTTCCAACGCTTTTTAGGGATTTCGCATGCGCTGAGCATTTTGCGACGGGAGAAAGTGGGCGTTGCCATTAGAAAATTTCGAGTTTCTATACCTATAACCGTAACCGTTAGCGTCCCTGTGTCGCCGTCCTCAGAATCCTGAGGACATACATCTGAATAACTATACCTGAAATTTCATCTATATATATATTTATAAACAAACTCTCTCTCTCTCTCTCTCTCTCTCTCTATATATATATATATATATATATATATATATATATATATATATATTTATATATTTATATATTTATATATTTATATATATATATATATATATATATATATATATATATATATAAACGCATTCTTATTTTGCTATTTTCTATCTACAGACATAGCAGGTTTCATTGTCGTCAATATGATTGATCCACTCTATATATCCTTTTCTGTTTGACAGAATTATTAGGCATGGTATAAATTTTATTTTACACTTTTTTTCAAAATTGCAATAGTTATATGACATAAATGCCTTCTCTAAATTAAAAAATACATAACATTTTTTGTTTAATATATGGAACTAGTAACTGGACAAAAGTACGTTTGTGCAATCATGACAGTTTGCAATTTACCGTATCGTTTAACCAGTGAATTATATATCCTACACTTCTTAGAACTGGAAATATGCAAAAAGAAAATGTAATTTATGTTCATAATTTGTTAGTAATTTGCATAACTGTGTAGTAGACTATATTCTTGAAATTTATGATCTATTTTTGAGTTTTCGGAGTATTTCTGTATTTTATAAATGTGTTCATAAACCAGGCAAAATTATTCCAAAATTTGAGATGTGAAAAAAATTAAATTAAGCAAAAAATGAATGCATTAAATAATTTACGTACTATGACACTTTTATTTTAATATTTTTTTTTTGTTTTCTTTATATGAATTTCAATTTTCTCAGAAATTTCAGCAGTTTCAAAAATCGCAACAATAACTACTTTAAGCAAATGCATTATTTCGTTCCTTTTTTTTACTATTATTTAGATTTATCTACCAAAACTTTTCCTAAAATGAGAAAAATTTAAATAATTGAAATACTTTTGTTTAAAGTCGACAACATCCACATATATACAGCTTAAAATTGTAATTCTTTATCGGTTTTATTTTCAACTTTTTTAACTTGGCACGCAGTCATATCAAACATTAATCATTTTTATTTCCTGAAAAAAATCAAAAAGAAGAAGTAATATATAATCTCTATCGAAAGTATATCCACCAGTGGAGAAAAATATAATTTTTTTTATACTCTTCCATTGCTAAAAGAGTTTTATTTGTATTTGAGAAATAGAATTCAAACTAATATATTGACTTTATTAAAGAAATATTCAGTTCTTCCGCATCCTGCTCTTGGCATATCTATGACAAAGTCAGAAGGTCTACCATCATAAAAACGAGAAGCGCGAAAAAAAGACTAAGTCCGAGCCTATAAATAATTGATGATCTCGTTTCTTTGCAGTTCTTTGCTCAAATGTTTGTGTTTAAATATAGTGACTTCACGTCTGATATAGGAATTCCTTGTAAACACCCGCTAATGGTCTGTATCACGAAAGGAAGATTTTTAAACAAGTAAAGAGTGAGATAAAACATTCAAAACACATCACAGAGATTCACAATGTAAATATAAAATGTTTTTGTTTATCTTTTGTTTTCGTAAATCAAGAACTTAAGAATCTTTCTTCAAGTAAAAACACGAGTGAAACTTTAACCCGGAAGAAAGGAAGCATTTTATTTCTATGTATTATATGATACGCTGCAAAATCGTCGTCTGCTTGTGTAGATTATTTTTCCGGAACCATAGTTTTCAAACTACTTTGTACTTTAGAAGCTATAGAACTCAAACTGTTAGCTCAAAAAATTTTACTTTATTTTTTTATGTGGAAATAATAGCGTTATCTTTAAATTAGAAACGCACATTTGGTAAACAACGACACATGTGACATCTAATATTATACACTTTTCAAATAGAAAAAAAGGAAGTAAAAAAAGAAACAAAAAATTAAATATGCGCATTAATTGAATGAAAATAAACTGAAAAATTCCTAAAAAAATTCCTGAATAAAAATATCATGCTTAAAAAGGGTTTTTCTCTAACTTATAACTGCAAGTATTAGAATAAACTAGTTGGTACCCGTCAAAACATGACGGCTAGATAGTAAACAAATGTACTAATACACAAATTATACTCAGCACATCATTGCTAAATGTTGAAAATCATAATAATACGCAGAAACAAATTAATGTGTTTAAGAGGTCTCACGCTTAGTGAGTATCTAAAACCAGATTTAAAAATACCACTGAACATGCGCAGAAAGCAATTTTTTTAATTTCAACTTTTCACTAATTAAACAGGGCAAAATAAACAATTTCTATCGGGTTTAATCTTGTATTTCACAAACATAATTATCATAAAAATAAAAATGCCAGAGAGAGATCTAGAGCGACCCCTCGGAATAAACGTGTTTATCATTAAAACGTGTCACTGAGCATGTGCAGAAACAGTGAGTTCCTAAAGACAGATTTAAACATGCCACAGAGCATGCGTAGAAATCAATTTTTAACCGTAAATTATTGCTAATTAATACAAAATTGCGGTTACAAAAACCAAATTTGACAAATCTACAGCTTACAATCTTTCGTTTAAGACCAAAATGAAGTAAATGGATGCAGTAGTTTTCTCTCACGGACTGCCCAAAAAGTCGGCTTAGCAACTTAAATATATAGATAAAAAAGAAATGTCTACATTTTCATGACATGTGTTTGCACGTAGTAGGTTGCAAAAAAGAATGTGAATAAAAAGTGATAAAATCAGCTAACGAAATGGCGAACAAGAGGCAAACACATACATTTATCAATCTGCGTACCTATTGCCTTCGGTTTTATGCATTGTAAATAAACTCTTATCTACGCTAAATGCATAAATATTTTTTTGCCGTTTTGCTTTATCATCAGTTGTACTATAGATTTTTTTTATTGAGTACACATTTAGGAGGAATTTCAACATTTGTTTCATTTTTAAAGCCCCCGTAGGTCGTTAAATACTAACTATTAACGCCAACGACGGAAACGTGATGTCTCGTGGTCTTTACACGAACGCGATTGTCTAAACTAAACGGAGATTTGAAGGCTCACAGACTACTCTCTCTCTACTATCTTTAATAACTTGGAATAAAATGAGGCAACCTTAACACAAGATAGGTCATACACTTTGCTACAATAGCATAAGTAATTGATTGAGTTGAACATCTATCGGCGATACGAGAAGCCAAATAAAAAATAATCTGTCATGCGGGAGTATTCCAGACAGCACGTCTCTGGTTAACGTTTAGCATCAAACAAAAAAACGAGATTTTTTTCTCTCTGACTGGGCAACTAATTTAAAATATTATCTATATTTTGTGTGTTCACATATTCAAAAGATAAATGTACAATTTTGTTTTTTTAAATATGACAGAATGACAAATAATTACAGTTCTACGCTTACTTCAAAAGACTAATATGTATTCATTTGGGCTCGAACTGAAAAATGTAGAAGTGTTATACTCACATAGCACAGTTACTGTTGGGAATTATATTTCTATTTTAACTGATTGTCTGGGAGATAAGCCTTTGTATGCTCTAGTTGCAATATCTTTGTTTGACTTTCATCCCTTTCGTTAGTTAGTTAGATGTCTCCGTTCATTTATCTGTATAAATTTATGAGACACACACACACACACACACACACACATATATATATATATATATATATATATATATATATATATATATATATATATATATATATATATATATATATACTGGTGTAAGAAATTAAGAGAATTTGCAGACTTGGTCGATTATCTCTAGAAATACTGTACCGATTTTAATGAAATTTGATATGTACATACATTGATACAATACAAAACAAATAACCATTCAATAATTGTAATACACACGCATGACCGTGCGTAACACTCGTTGGAGTCGGAAGGTATGAAAAATGGTTGCAGAATAAACAAAAAATGGGTTTAAATGATGAGTTAATTTTGCAGCAATTGGTTAATTTCAAATTGTAACAGTAAATATGAGTAACCACCAACGTTTAGATGATGGAATGAGGTGACGAATTGAGGGGAGGCTAGAAGCAGGCCAATCTCAAGTTCAAATTTGTAGAGAGTTCAACTTAACCCCCAGCGTCGTGTGTACCTTATGTAAACAATTCCAGGATACCGGATCCATCGAGAGAAAGCCTGGGCAAGGTCGTCCAAGAGCCATGACGGCCAGAGAAGATAGCCATTTGTCGATTATAGCGAGGTGTAACAGGAGTGCTGCAACTTCTCAGCTTTCTCGTGACTTGTATGCAGCCACAGGAACCCGCGTATCAAGGGTGACTGTTTCCAAAAGACTTCATGAGAGAGGGTTGTTTGCAAGAAAACCTGCTGTTTGCGTCCCGCTCACTTCTACGAACAGGAGAATCCGTTTATCATGGTGCAGAGAGCATAGAGATTGGAATATGGATCAATGGGCGACCGTTCTCTTCACTGATGAGTCCCGGTTCAGCCTGAACACCGATTTTCACCGTACGATCATATGGAGAGAACCAGGGACCCGCTACCTACCCTCCAATGTCCGCGAAATCGACCATTATGGCGGAGGAGGTACTGGCAGACCATTACGTCCTTTTCTGGGCAGACATCATGTTGGATGGTCGCACATCACTCCATGTCTTTGAAAGAGGCAAAGTGACTGGTGCGAGGTATAGGGATGAGATCGTGGAGCCATATGTTCGCTTTTTCAGGGGTGCAGTTGGCCCTGAGTTCATTTTAATGGACGATAACGCAAGGCCACATAGAGCTCTTCTGGTCGACGAATTTCTAGAGAGTGAGGATATTCGCCGGATGGATTGGCCAGCCAGATCTCCAGACCTTATCCCTATAGAGCATGTCTGGGACGCTCTGGGGAGGGCAATTGCAACTCGCAACCCCCCTCCGAGAACCATCCAGGGAAGGAAAACAGCGTTGCTGAACGAGTGGGAGCAATTGCAACAGGAAATGATAAACTGCCTTATTTCAAGTATGACGCTGCGAGACCTTTTTATCTGTAAGAGGGGACCATACCCCTTATTCACCCATCTATTAACCTATTTTTTGTTTATTCTGCAACCGCTGTTTCATACCTCCCAAATCCAACGAGTGTTACGCACGATCATGCGTGTGTATTACAATTATTGAAAGGTTATTTGTTTTGTATTGTATCAATGTATGTACATATCAAATTTCATTAAAATCGGTATATATATATATATATATATATATATATATATATATATATATATATATATATATAAATTAATCAGTGATTTCCGCTTATAAGAATCACGTTTGTTATTACTGTTTTTGATTCTTATAGCCGAAATTTAGAATTTTGGACAGGCATACACACGCCCTTATATACATATATTCGATAATTTACCATAAAATACTCTTTAATTTACGTTAATTATCTTTTATTAAAATTATTCTTTATAATTTTAGAAATACAACTTAATTTCTTGACCTATAAGTAGATACACATGATTATAATAAGAGAAGAAAAAAAATCCAATATTTGTTACAACATACCTGCTTAACAGTTTAACATTTCAATTACAGGAAGGGAGCAAGAAATAGTTTTCACTTGTAGTTTGACGGAATGAAGTTTTCCGGAGGCTTTTTATACCTCTTTCAATACTAATAGTCTCAGACCAAGATTCACCTTCTAGCTTACGTTTCACGGTTTGATAACGTGCTGAATCTAATAATGCCACGTTTGCCTAAGTGATAGTGGACACTTCTCCGAAGTTTTATGTGTTTCAGGATCCAGGAAGCCTCAACCAGGATGTGGGAGGTGGGAAAAAAGAGACCCTATCTTTGTTTGCCAGTCGAGAAAAGTTAAATCAGATCCTGACGGGTAGGATGCCCGTGGGTCAAGCTAATAGGACAGTGTTTAGCTAAAGCGTTTAAGGGGAAACTATTATGTTATGTCTAACAAAGGAAGGTATGCATTTTACGACTGCATTCCATCCCATCTTATCACTCTTTCTTTAAAAAAAATAAAGAAAGAACTTCGTGCCTTTAGAGGGTTTAAGTGGTTTTTTTTGAAAAAATGAAAGGAAAGCATAGAATGTAAACTGATTCTTAAAACCAGTGGATTGATTCTTTAAAGCAAAAATGTTAACATGGAAATAATACATTCGTTTTTGTTTTTGCGATATTGATTCTTATAAACGGTTGATTCTTATAACCACTGATCACTATAAGCGGTGGTTACTGTATATGTATGTGTGTTTCTTTACGTGTATATACCGTTATTATTAATTTTTACACTTCGACATTACAGAATGTGTTATTTTAACCCCTTACATTGATTAAGAAATGGTATATGTTGACAGAAAAGTATATTTTAAAGTTCATAATTTTTTTCTGTTGAGACCTTTTATATGTTTCTAACTTTTACTAAATTCTCATAAATATTACACAGACAAAATTGTTCGCTTACAATAATTATTTTAGCATTTACAATTTCATATACATTTATTTACGGCTGCCTCTCATTTTGACTATTCAGAGAGATAAACAAAAAAAGTGCAAGCAAGAAGAACTTCACAATGTTTATCTGGGTTGATTATAGCTTTCAGCTCTTACTAATAGATAAACAGTCGGAATCTTATGTGGCGGGAGGATGGTTGTGTATCTGACAGAAAAGGACGTAAAGGGGAAAAGAGAAAGAAACATTTGCAAAGCTCATCAGCTTTCACTTTCTTCTTCTTTCTAAGTACTCTCTTTACACAAAATATTTTGCAAGCTGCATTTCTCATCAAATTTGACTAGTTTGTTTTATTTGTTCTGTTAATTGACACGTAGTAGAACCAGACAGAAAGAGTAGAAAGTTCTCTTGGAATCCGGCAAGAAGAGCACTCTATTATAGGTCGTACCTAGTTTTAAGCTTTTGCTGTTGCTAATAGGTTAAGTTGTTAGCCTATCCCGCCGGGGGCAGGAGTTCAATTCATGCATAGGGTTTGAATGTAATTTGGGTTACTCGTAAGTCTACCATCTGAAAAAGGAGTCCCAAGTGTAAAGATTTGCAATCCACCGTCCATATCAGATACCATCGTTGGTAAAATAAAATATCCTTAGTGTGTGTGTGTGTGTGTGTTTGTTTGCTTGTTTCTTTATGTTAATATTTCCTGCCTTGTCTCCAGAGGTATACCGTGTGTAACAACCCCAACTGGGGTCATTAGACTGTGATCGTATACGTACAATTGACGTCGCGTAGCGACCAAATCCGTTTAGCACACAACTGAAAAATGGGTGTAACTCTCAAAGAATACTCGCTAGTTATACATATTTACAGTTTATTTACATATATAAATATTTTCACGTACATAAATTAGCATCTGGCTAAATTCATAGTCTTATTCAAACATAGTATTAATACATATATATATATATATATATATATATATATATATATATATATATATATATATATATATATATATATATATATATATATATATATATATAAAAGAGCTTGTCTGTTTGTTTGTCCGCTATAGAATCATAGACTGTTTCACCCACCGGGACCAAATTCGGCATAGTTAATGTTTAGGACCCGAGAAACTTAAATCAGCAAAAACGAAGTTTTGCTGATTTAGTTTTGTTCAATTAGTTTCTTTTAATTAATTTTTTAATGATTTTTTGTGCCTCTAAGAGGTGCGAGTACCCCCTGTGGAGACAGACAGTTCCCCACAACATGTTATCAGTGAAATCCGAACCTATCCCTCGCGCGGTTATTACCAACCCCTCTTCTCCCGCGCGGGGGATGAGGGGTGCGCGGGGGAGGAGAGAGCTTCATGGTAATAACATTTTTTCCTTGCCTAACTGACTGACTGACTGACCGATAACGCACAGTCCAAACCGTTGGACATAAAGAGCTGAAATTTTGCATGGCGATTTTCTATAGTGGAGTCCATAGTGGAGGGGTGAACTGAGAAAGATTTTTGAAAATTTCTTCTTCAATTTTTAAAATTAAATTTTTAAGCTGTTTTTCTAATTTTTTTAAGTTTGCCTTTAAAATGATAATTCGAGGGTTATAAAATTTATATCACGAGAAAGATCATAAAAATTCCTTTAAAGCGAAATCTTTTTCGAATCTTTACCTCTCTTTTCTGAGTTTTGGTGAATTTTTAAAGATTAATTTTTAGAATTTAATTTATGAAATGCTGATCACGTGGTTTTTTTTCTTTTTGTTTTACTTTAAATTAATTTTGCGTCACGTGCATAACAACAAAATAAATTGACAAAAGAAATATTAAAATACGGTAAAAGATAAAATTTAACCACTAGACTAACTGAGATGGGAGTTTTTTAAAAATGAAGTTCAAATTAGTATGTTTTAACACAACTTTCCCGGCTCTGCTTTGTGTCCTCTTTTATTTGCAGTTTTTCTCATCGCTTGAACCGATTTACAGTTTGCTTTTTCTACGGTTTTTGGCCTTAGGAAAATTAAAAACCGAATTACAATTCGCTTTTTCAACGGTTTTTGGCCTGTCGACATTAAAAAACCGAATCACCAAAGTAAGGAAAATAGGCTTCATGTGGAATCCGGCCTTACTTTGAATAAATAAAGGGGATAATGCATCTTGCACTTTACTTCTTGCGTGATGTGGAAAAAAGTGCGTCTCTTGGGTGATGTGGAACAAACTGAGCTTTTAAGGGAAAAATAAATAATAAAGGCAAATGTAAATTATAAAACTAATTTCTAATTAAACAGTGGATCAAACAAATATAATTAAACAGTAAACTTATTCAATCCAAACGTGCGAATCACGCAACTCTATGTTAATAATTCTCAATAAAATCACACGTATAATCAGACGAAGGTCCGCAGGCTCAAAGTTTCTTTCTTTCTTATTGTTTGTATATCCTTTCAGTAGAAACGCGCTAAGCGCAATCTGTCTAGCCAGATGAACATGAAGAGGGGGTGGGGGGTGCAGCCCAGTATATTTTTGATGGAATGTATCAAAAATTTTATATCTATATATCTACCCGGGCATCGCCGGGCAATAATGCTAGTATATATATATTAAAGTGCGATTATGATGCATATTATTCGTACACAGTGAGCAATGCCGACCCTTATGTGGTAAGTGGCGGGTATATAAGTAAGCGGGGATGTGAATTAGCAATGTTAGAAAAAAATGCTCACCCTAAGTCTGTTGTCACTGTCGTTTGGGCTAGTTCCTACCACTTGTACACAAATAGTCTGGGTAATATTCGTAGATCACTGTGCACCACGCTTCTTTTAAAAGAGTTCTAGATCCCGAAACGGAAAGAGTTCTGGATCTCGTAACTTAAAGAGTCTAAGGTCTCATAGGTCGACGATCACTCAGGAATACACCTCGAATGCTGTATGTCGATCTGCGGGTCTGTCAGCAGCGGTCGCCGGTCATAGGCGCGTTCACCTCGGCACCTCGTAGTAATTTTCGTTCTGTTAATCTCTGATCAACAAGTTCCAATCTCCGTAGATTCTTTCATCGTTTAGCAACTAGGAGGGTATGTACACGCTCGTTCGGGTAATGGCCAGGCAGCATTAGTCTCACTCAATCGTTTCCATTTTTTTTGTCATACAGTTGAACTTCGTCTTGATTTGCGAACCTTCGCTGGGCATTCAATCTTTGCGTAGTTTCAGAATTCACGTCAGCCCTGTAGCAGCTTAGTTTATTTTTATTTTATTAGTAGGGGGCCTCTAGTAAAATGCTTCATACTCGTATATATATTTATTTTCTTGTTTTACCATTGGTTTTTGCCTTCTTGGTTTCTCATTCGCCCGCCCCACCCCTTTATTGGGATGAGGGACGAGCCAACTTGCCCATAGGTTCGTTCACTGCTTATTTTCATCGCATTGGCTGCCTCTGAACAATATCTGTGCGTACTAATTAATCCTGACGCCTGTCCGTGTCTGGGATACTTCACAAGCAACATGCAACTGCTTCTTAATCTTTGACCTCAGATTTACTGCTGCAGTCTTCTTATTTTTATGTTTTTATGGCCCGTGTTGTTACAAGATAAAATGCCTTGCTCACTGGAGTCCCGAAGCGTCGGAGTCATAAATTCGACTGACAATACTAGTTGACAGTACTGGTTGTGTGGTGCCTAGAAATTTAGATTGCCGCATATTCATATCCCGCTTATTACACCGTGCTAGAGTTTCAGAAAGCGTGAGCTCTAGGAACCTTCCTAACAATAATTTTTGCTTCATATCCTTGACTTGGTGTTAAACAGACCCTTTAGGCAAATTATATGAGTTAATTTCGATTCTGATGCATAATATCAAAATGTTCCATACTAATTCAACTGAAAAATACCAGGTTGTCCCTGCAGAATACGGTTCAGCAAAGGTTTATTCGAATGAGGAAATGCAGAAAGTGTTTATATGTCTTTTCGTGAGAGCGAAGAATAAAAATCTTCATTAACCCCATTTTACAACAAATTTAGTGCAAGAAAGGTTCATTAAAAGCTCTGGGTATCAAGAAGGATTCCACTTCAAATGGTCATTTGGTGCCTTATTTTAAGGCGAAAGAAAATTGTTAGGCAGGTGATACCCGAAGGCGATCCAAGCAAAATGTCGAATGAGAAGTCCATAGATCAAATATACATTGCTATAGGAATGTAATTAATGGGAATTCAAGTCGTGATCGAAGACTTTTTTAAATGACAGAATGGTTCCTCTAGTGTGTTCACTTCGCCCAGCTCTGAAAGAGGAATGAAATGGACAACAAAATAATGAGCTTCTGAATTTCTATACAGTGTAGTGTGTCTAAGGTTTTCTTTGTCATGCAGCAAATAAATAAATAAATAAATATATTTAGTCAAATATTCATTCCGATTTACACATTTCTATTTACTGTTCTTGATTTGATTTTCCTAAATATTTATGTAATAGTTTCATTACAAGCGAGAAATGCTGCTATTACATTTCAAAATTTGTAGAGTAATTTAAACTAGTTTTTATTCCTTTAGAGAATATAGTCTCGTCCTAACCTATAAGCAAACTTTCCGTCTAATCACTTCGTAAACACTTAATAAATCAATGTAAAGTAAACAACTATGATAACGTTCATGGTATGAGTTTTCGATGAGGCTCCTTCATCGAAATATAAATCAAAGGAAAAATATACTTCAAAATGGCGACACTTTCACTTCACCCTTTGGCAGATGACGGGTAGAAACCAGTCAGAACTGCTCTTTTGGTGTAGGAATACATCAACAATTGACAAGAAAGGGCAAACCAGAAACATTGTAAAGGGATTTGTTTTCCTACAGAAGTAAAATGAAGCTGTCCTGTAAATAGGACCCTTGGCGCTAACGGGTTAAACAGAGCCAACGGTAAAGGAGATTACTCATATTCTAAATAAAATGCTAGGTCTTCTTCGTTTTGTTTAGCAGTCTCTATCCTCTGAAAAAGCAACAACGGATTTACTACTATATTGAAACCGTTTACTTTCACCGTACAATTGACGGTGATCAAGCTTTCATAAGGCTTACCATTTCAAAGTACTGAACCCAGGGGGCTGAAGCGGGGCCATTCTCTTTCAATTGCTTCAAAGTTATCCTTATTTTAATCTCATATACGATTGCTTGTATATGAGTATGTCCGTTTATGCTTTCTAGCGATAGTAGTTCAGTAGCAAAATCTCTAAACAACTCATGGAGATTATTGCATCTGAAATCAGGTATATCCATGGCGTCAAAAATTATTTTTGGTAAAGCTGTTTGGGTAATTAAATTAGCTAGGATTTTTCTAGCGTATGCATGGCCAGGCAACATTTTTCTACTAACGCAGTTGCATACATCAAAGTTAGTATTTATTTTTACCCACTCCAGCCATTATGTACCTAATGCAGTCTAAATATAAATAGTACCCAATGGATATCATGGCAAGTGTATAAAAAGATAGAATCCACCAAGTCTCACAATACAACCTGATAAGAATGGATTGAATGTTGCTGCAACTTTCTATCGAGCTTTGATATGCAGAAGTTTGACAAACGGGAGTATGCAAGACTTTTGGTGCACATGCGAGGGTCAACCCCCCATCGCGATGGGGATGACCCGCGCATCCGCGTCCCAGGTGTGATAGTTAGCTCCTTTCGAAGTCAATTATCTTTGTTCGTGTTAGACTTATAAAAAAATGTAAATATGCTTTGTTCACAATTTAATGCACTTCAATTTTTGTATTCAAATTTTCACATAAAATCAATAGTTCTCCAGTTACTTGCAAAAAAAACAAAAAAGTGCACACATTTTCAAAGATGGCGGCGTAATATGAAGTCTGATCGGTGGGGACTTTTAGTATGTTCATTAGCATGCCTAAACAAACATCTCCATCAATTTTAAAAGCTTTCATATTTTTTTAGCCATTCGTCAAAATCGGGTCTATTTTGACTATTGTATAAGAGCTTACACAAAAAGAAGACTGCACTTAAACGACGGAAACGTGATGTATCATTGCCTTTACTCGAACACTCTAATTTATACAAAGATTTGAAAGCCGATTTGAAGAAGATTGATTTATTACGAACTTATTTTTTATATTTAGAATAAGTTATAAAATTTATCATAAATTCATATGAAAATTACCTTTATTGTTTTCTAAATAGTATTTTTTGTTGGATGATATATTAACAAATTTATTTACCCATAGATTGAAAGGTATAATGCTTTCAAACATAAAATAATGTGCTCTTTCAAAATGTACAAAGGTAAAAGGAAATATACACTTGTCTTTTAAAATATTTGAAATCCTCAGTAGTAAGTCACTTTTAAACGTCAAACCTTGCTTTATGGCTTTTGAAGGAAAAGCATTTCACCCACTCTTGTCCTTATTTCAGTTACTCTTTAAGAGGAACATAGTTTCTTACATTTATATAAATCCGAATGTCAGTGATTTGTGTTATGACTGGTCTGACTCAGAAATATTACTTAATATTTTTAACCAAAGAAACACTTTCTTCACTCTTATTTTTTTCTGATTTAAAGGCATAAATTTTAAGGCACACTCTCATAGTTCTTAGATTTGAAACGTTTCTGATTCTTGCATTAGACACTCATAGAAAATTTTTTTGCAGATTCCTATATTTTAGTGGTTCTGATACATTTTTCCACATCGACTGTATAATGTAGGCAGTTGACTGCTGCAGTACAAGAAGTTGATTGTTGCAGCAATTTGTATAGTTTTAGGGTTAGATGATATGTTTCTAACTACCCTTTAGAAATACTTTTTACATAAGAAATCAGTAACAACAGAAAAAAATTATATATATGAAAGGTATAAAGTTTAAGTTGATCATTAAGTTGTGTCAGAAGTAAGGTATGTTAAAAGTATTAAATGTGTATTGCCTTTGAAACGAATTTTGATGTAATGAAGTTGTTTTATTAATGTAACAGTACTGTGAAGAAAAAAGAAGAGATATTGATATGAAATATAAAATTTATAATATTGTAATTGTGCATGAAGAGAATTGTTATGAATATAAGAGTACCCAAGGAAGTTAAATAATATAATACAGTGAATTTTGATTGTGATATAAACAATGTGAGTATAAATAGAATATTATGCGAGAACTAATAATACAATATGTGGACAATGTTAAGAGGTAGTTTCCAGGTAGTGTAGATATTTATATCGTGTTTTATTCATATCAAATATATCAAGATAATATACCATGTAATCATAGAATTTTATGTTACTACCCGCCGCGCGACCAGCATGGTTGTTTTTAGTTTTATATTTTCATTTGCAAAACAACTCAACAGAAAATAACATATGTAAGGAATGATACCATTATCTGTCACCATAAATATACGTTATTAAGGAGTATTCTCTATAAGGCTGATTCTAAAACATCGTGATTAAAAAATGTGAATTTCCATTATTTCAGAACATAGATCAAGATAAGACTGAGAAACCCAACGCCAATGATTTTATAAATTGCATCCCTCTCTGTATGTAGTATTTTTCAAAATTAAGATATCTACACTTTATCATTACATCAAATAAGAAATTGTTGGGGAAATTTTTTTTTACTTAAAAAAATGGAGTAAAAATTCAGCAAGTACTAAAATATAGCGTGGATTAAATCACTCTCTGTATGTACTATTGTTCCCAATTCAGATATCTACACTTAAATATATGAAATAATAAATTGTTGGGAAATTTTTTCCGTTATAAAATGGAGTAAAAATTCAGCAGGTACTGAAAAAAGTGTAGAAAATTAACTATTACTGGCTGTCGGTTGCTATGCCGGCGACGGTTAAGCCTAACCTCGCGATTATTAATGCTCTCTCTTTCACGCCTCCCTCTTTATAAAAAATTTCTTCTTCGCTTTCTTTCTTGGGACTGTTCCCAAGTTTCACTTGATCGTCCAGCTCGCTTTCGAGCATTCCTTATTTCATCACGTAAATCCATGTTGACATGCGGTTGCAAATTGCGGACGGCCGCTAATGTTTACATCTGGAAGTTTGCAGCCGTTGCCATTCGGAGTGTAGAAATATCGTCGATTTTTGTGCCGCATACCTACGCGTTTTATATATATATATTGTCTTATATTTTGAATACAAGTCTTATATTTTGAATTTATTCTGTAAGTATGGTAAAGTGCTTACGAAGCAAATAAGATGAAGGATAGTAGGGAAACCGCATGGACCTGCTATCTGGAGGAGCCATTGTGGAGTTTCCCAGATATTTTTTGTAATCTTATGTTATATTTTGTATAATTGTAATATTTTGTATTTTATTTTTGTATGTTATGCTTGAGAGTCTGCACCCGGGTAGACAACGTTTTTAAAATGGGGGGATATGAAAGGTATAAAATTTAAGTTGATACCCTGTAAATTTTCTTTCCTTACCATGCTTAGAATGGCATTACCGAATTCTGTTTTCACGAACCCAGGGCTATTTTTCATAGCCTCAGCGATCCCTGACAAGCCACGAAATCATCCGACCCTTTTCTATGCCTAAATAAGGCGATCTTCCTGTACAACTGATGCAGTTTGCAAGAAACATCTTTGCTCAGCAATTCTTAACCACAGATACCTCTATACGCTAGCCCGGGAGACACTCGTTTGCTGGCTGTCTATTAGATAAGATGTATGTTTTAGCCACTCAGAAATAAATTTCTTATTCTGAAGATTCTGTAATATGATCATATTCATTACACACGCATACATATATATATATATATATATATATATATATATATATATATATATATATATATGTAGATACGATAAAATACCTGTATGTAGTGCAATCCAGGGCTCGTATGCCGATCAAACACTTACGAGAGCTAAGCTCTCGAAAGGCCCCTCCCTTCCGCAGAGAGGTGAAAAGTAAGATGCAGAACAAACGGCGAGATCTTTTTCTCTCGAAAATACGAACGTCACGTGATCAAAACTTGCGGCTAGTAGGGAGCTCTCGTAGACCAGTCTTTTCTCTCGCAAAGCCGGAATAGTCATTCGCCGCATAAGAAGGATGTTATCCCTTTCTTTAAGCAGGGAAAGGATATTACAAGATACGGATAATCCACTTGAGATAGAAGATGAAGTTTTTATTACAAAAATTTAGACTGTGCAAACATGAATTGATGTTTTTATTACATTTTTTCTACAACATCATCTTTAGCATTTATGAGCTCTAAAAGCTTATTATTTCTGACTAACAACTTATTTTTGTCTTCCATTATTTTAATTAATGTTTCTAAATTTTGATTAATTTTTAGCAGAATTCCTTGCCGGGATGTTGTTTTGGCAGCCACATTTATTTCTTGCACCATAGTTATTTGGGTTTGAAGAGCCTCAGCTTCAAATTTATTTAACTGGGCTGCTTCTCTTTTTCTTTTTAAGGCTAGATGCCTCCTGCCATGTACTGTTGAAATGTCTAGAAAATAATAAAAAATACATAGTAAATGAGATAGCACATGGAACAGAGCAATTATTTCATACATAAAAATCAACATAAGTTATTTCATAGAAGTTATTGTCACAGATTATATAGTAAAACTGCAAATGATTATGAAGAAGAGTTCTATGTAGGCATTTACATAAAAGTATGTATGTTACGTAAAACATACAATTGTTTAATTTCTATAAAGTATGGTACTATAAAATTTTTAAATATCTCCAATTTCAGTCTGAAATTTATATTTTAAAACTTGTTACAAAAATTTTATTTAAATTTATCAAAATGCAAATAACTTACTTGATGATTGAGCAATATGCCAATACTTTGTTTCTGCTGTTTTAGTGGTAGTTAAAATCTTAGGTATTGTAATTCACTTTGAATAACAACAACTTTCTGGGGGGGGGGAATTAATTAGTTTAAATAGCAAATAATTTTGCTTTAAATTTATTTAAAAAATTCAAATTTTTCAAAAGCATTATGAAACAAACATTCATGTTATTAGTTATAATAGCTATTTTTTTCTCTAGTATTTTTCTTAGCTTTATGATTATTAAATACATAGTTGTATTTAACAATAATAAAGCTAAACATAATTCTGATATATGACTGAGCATTGGCAGTAATCTATTGAAGCACACTTATTAAATTTATATTTGCTATGTAAGTGTACAATGTCATGGTCTCAATCCCCACACTCAAATATTAATAATGCAGTGATCTTTATCTGGTAACAAAGCCTCCTGAAACAAAATATTTTGATCTTTGTTTAATGATTGACTAACAGCATTTTTTAAAATTTATAATAAGATTTATAAACAAAAATAAAAATATGATATTCTTGTATACAAATGCCAGAAAAGTCTAACAGAACATTTCTAGTACTTAATTGTCCCTTAAATAAGCGTTAGGACATTTTTAAATTTTGCTTTAATTAAATTTATTTATGATAAATATATTGCAATGTAAAAATATGATATATTATAAATAGCATTGAAAATGATTAAAAGAAATTCTAATAAACAGATAATTAAATACAAAATTAATAGTTTACTTGCCATCCATTTTTTTCTGTTTTAAAACAGCCTACAAGTAAAAAAAATAATAATAAAATATTAGGATATTGCTAAAGTCAAATTACATTTTTTTCTTTTCAAATATAACTCAAACTACTTACCAATGCAGATGAATCGAATGACTCATCAGTGATGCCTTCACTGGACTTTTCTCTCGATCTCCTCTACTGAAAAATTTGATGTTCTTTGAGACATTTTTATCTACAAAATGTAAAAGAAGCCAGCGCAACAGCCACGTTGGTCGATGTCAAAGCGCGGGTTTTTTCCAATATTATATACTTTTTCTTGAACCCCAACGCAAGGAAGCAATTAAAATGCCGTGTTTGAGGCAGTTCAGTCGGACGGTTTCGCTTAATTGACCGTCGAATCCCCCCAGCGTAGGGTTCGTGACGGGACCCCTGCTCCCGCACTCGGGAGGAAAAAAAGGCGTGGCTTGACCATATAAGGTTTCCTTACACATCTTGACGTCATCATTTGCGGAAGCGCAAATTGTTTGATCAGCATAGCTAAATTGAGTGTTTTTCTACTACTCTCGCAAGCATCCCCCATTTGCGGAGCGAGAGTCACATCGCTCCACCCTTTGTTCTGCATACGGGCCCAGGAGTATCTTTGTAAAACTTTCCACAAGTGAGCACTTAACCTACCTGTACACGGGTTGGGTCTACGAGACCCTGGCCAAATTGTGTTTTTACGTTCTTCAGAGAAGACAGATGCTGCGCACCTGCGATTTCCAGTAGCTTCCAATTCCTTTCTTGTCAGTTGGCGCTGAAAGTGGTCAACCAGAGGTTGTTCTAGATACGGAGAAATCGGGTTCGTGTATATGCAGTAGGTCTGTGAGACCCATCCCGTGCAATCATGTAAGTATTTTTTCAAAACGCAAATTTTTGAGATATGTGAATTTATCTTTTGCAGACAGTTCTTTTTTAGTTCCAAATGAACTGTCAGATTATTTTTTTATTTCAACAGGTTGAAAAGGAAAGAAATTTTAGACCTTCAAAATCTACACGATCACCAAAAAGCCCTTGCTATTTTAGAGGAATCAGATGACGATGTTTCAGATTTTGATGACTCTGATGCAGATCCTGATTTTAGTTTCGCTAGTGAGCATGATACACGATCAGAAAATAACTCTGATGGTGAAGATGAACCAATGGATAAAGGTAATAATTTAAATGAGTCCTTTTCTGCAAATTAGCAAGAAAAATATTTTATTGGAAGAGATAAGAAAACTAAATGGCAGTGAGATCGACCTATTCAGAATGTTCGCACTAGAAGACATAATACTATTAAAAAATTTTTGAGGAGTTATTGGAAATGCAAAACAAGCAAAAGAAGTAATTGTAAAAAAAATTAAATGTGATCATAACACCACTATTATTGGAACTATTAGGAAAAACAAAAAGAATTGCCGCCAAGTTTTGTAACATCTGTAAAGCGTTAACCTTACAGCAGCATCTTTGTATTTCAAGAAGATATTAGTTTAGTCTCTCATGTACCGAAAAAGGGAAAAACAGTTGCAGAAGCCTGAAATAATCACCTTTTATAATTCTACTAAGGCTGGTGTGAACTGTGTTAATGAGCGTATGGCCTTTTACAATGTTGCTAGAAATACCAGACGCTGGACTATGGTTATTTTTTATACCTTACTGAATATATCTGGTATTAATTCGTTTTTGATTTTTATAAAAAATAACCCAGATTCTCTGGAATAAAAAAACAGAAGACATTTTCTAAAAAATAAACTTGTGTTCACTCTGACTGACGAACAGATTAAAGAAATGTGTGTCAGCAGATTTCTCCCAAAACATAACATACAAGGGATACTGCTAAAAGGTTAACTGGCATGAATGAAGATATACAAGCTGAAAATGTTGTAAATAAACAAGGGCGGTGTGCTTACGGTAAGGACAAAAAGACTCGGTACACCTGTTCCCAATGCAGAAAGTATCTATGTTTGGAGCATTCACATTTTTTTTATGCCAAGAGTGCAGGCGTGAGTTGTAATAATTTTTTTCCATTTATTATTATGTAAAATAAAGTAATAATTCAGACAATTTTTAATTTTATGAATGTTTTTCTTTTGTAATTCTTACTAGAAAACAATTTAAGTGAAATATTTTATATGTTCTGTGAAAAAAATTATAATAAACCTGAAAGTTTATATTTCGTTTTTTATTGCGTGATTCAATTCTGGGGGTGTCATATTGTAAACATTTAAATACTGGAAAAAAATGGTGTATTATTATCCAAAGAACAATAAGTATACTGCATTGGGTATGTGAGACCCAACACGTTCATTTATGGAAGTTTTCCCTACCTGTGTTCTGGCGGGTTAATAAAACTGCTATTTTCCAATAGTTTTTCTATATCAGTGATTTTAATAAATATTATACTCACATGACGTGTACCAGATTGACGAAATTATATAAATTCGATAAAAAGAAACATAGTTTTTGAAATACATAGGCATTCTAAAACTGTCAACAAGTAACAGATTTCTAAATAGGAATTCATCGACTTATATTTGCTTCAGATCACATTACTTCTTCTTAATGTCTTCACTCATTGTAACTCGTTCTTATACAGACGAGCTGATATTATCCTCTATCCTTTTGAATTAATACTTCAATTCCTACCAAACTAAGTACTCACTGAAATACCTATTCCGAGATTTTGATATAAAATGTAATATTTATTATGAATTTTTCTAACTTGACATAGTGTCAAGTCAGGACACTTTCTGTCCAGAATTTCATTTTCTCTTTCATTCAATTGAATACATCGTTATTTTATTAGTACAGTTCACCTCTCGGATTTACTATTCTTTTTTATGTTTTTATACCTAATTTACTTGTTCATAGCCATTTCCTATCTATTCTTTATTTTTCTTTAATTCTTGGTGTCATCTAATTTTGATTTCCTCTCACGCGGGTTTCTTTAAAACGGCTTTAATTAAAAGTTCAAATCCGCTTGGATGTATTTTCTTGTATACCATTTTACAGGCTTTATTGATCTTTCCTTTGAATTCGGCTTAAAAAAAATACTTTCTTTATAACAACATATCTAATATTACAATGTTTTTAATTACTTTTTTTTCTTTCTTTAAGATCAAATGGTTTAGTTCTTTTATTTGCATTGGTTTAGTTTCATGGTCTCCGTTATTTTTGTTATCTTTCTTTCAGATCTGATTTCCACTTTATATTTTTTGTGGCAAAAGAGGAAATGGGCAGGATGCCGCTTCGATACAAATTTTTTTTTTTAGTGCGCAATACAAAGATTTCAATACACTTGCTGAACAGGGCCTCGATGGAACTAACATTCTTTTAGAAGCACCTACATTCTTGAATATCCATTCTGAGTCTTTGTTATCAGCAACTGACTCTGATAATTTGGACAAAATTCAGTTTTCCCGAGTACGTTTTATATTGTCTGATTATTATCGTTCATGACCATAGTTGTAAGTTATCTGAGATAACAGATCTAATTTTTTGAGTATTGTTTGTATAGAAAAAACGAAAAACACCTAGGTTTGCATTGATGATATTCTGCAAGGTAGAAATTTTTAGAAACAACATGTAAATTTCTTTTATCATCCAGTTACTGTTTACCTACATAAATTTCAGTATTTGGCAAATGCTGAAACCGTTTACTATGTGAATCAGAAATGTATAACGGAAGGAAATATGTATACATGCGTTACTTGGTTATATAAAAGCATTTACATAAAATATCAAAACTACCTTTAAGAGCATGTCTAAATATTCATTTTATTTTTTAAATACCATGTAAAAAGAAAATTTATGCGAAATCGGTATAACACCCAACGCACATACCGCTTCTAACCAGACATATAGACAAATAAAAAGAATAGTTTAAAATAGTAGTAAGAATAATTTAGATTTCATCAGTACTAGATTATTCAATTATAATTCTGTATAACGTAAGATGTGTCGTGCAATGAGAACAATAACATTCACTTTCTCTTAGAGTCAATATTAATGAATCAAATTTACTAATGGTCATTCAAAATGACACTTGTGAATTTTTCACGATTAAAAGGATTGGAAGGCATTAATATTGAACTTCCAATTGAAAATAAATAAAATAATTTCTAAACTTTTGACAATTATTTAAGGTACTCGGTCTATATTTTAGTGCACTTGGTGTTGTATCACCTATACGCTGTCCTCAATGAAAGCAACCAACGGATCTCGAGGGGGCTTCGAATCAATGTTGAAGGACTATATGCCTATCGCGTTGGCAACAGCAACTTGATTTGATACTCTTAGTGGTAAAGAACATTATTATATTTTCAAATAAAATTAAGTTCTCAGAATAGTTTTTAATCCTATGTTTTAATAAGACTGTTGGGGCACTTTGCCAGAATGTTGCTAAAACTTTATATTATTACTCTACTTACTATAAATTCTTCCACATTCTTTCTTAAACATGTTTGTTTTTATTTTTTTACTAAAAATTCATTTTAACTTGATATCAAATCTTTTATTACTATTGATATAAATTGCCTGCAGCCATAATATTACTGAATTTCATTTTCTAGGAATTGATTAAAAATAATAAATTGTTCTTTCTGGATTAACATTATTATTACAACTGAAATACATTCAGCAAAATATTTTTATCACAAGTGTCCTAAGTCTATTCTTATGATTGTCTGCATATCTTTAAGGGAAAAAGTCTATTGCTCATTTATCTTAAAGCATAATGACTACACTGACCACATAGCAGACTTTTGCGTTCAAACTTTCAGCTACAAAAGATTATACCATGTATTATTTTGTTGTATAGTTGGTACTCAATAGTGACTGAAATTGCCTGCAGTCATATTATTATTGAATCCCATTTTCTTGGAATTGATGAAAAAATAAGAAATTGTTTATTTCTTGATTAACATTATTATTACAACTGAAATACATTCAGCAAAATATTTTTAACACAAGTGTCTCGCGTCTATTCATATAATTGTCTGCATATTTTTAAGGCTAAAAGTCTATTTCTGTTTTATCTTAAAGCATAATGATTAAACTGGCCACTTAGCAGACTTTTGCGTTCAAACTTTCAACTACAAAAGATTATACCATGAATTATTCTATTGTATATTTGTTACTCAATAGTGACTGAAATGGAAAATCCCATATTCTTCTTTCAACTTCTGAAGGGTACTTGGTGAAATATTACCCCCCACCCTCTTTCTCCCGTCCTAAAAGCCTGACTGACACCTTGAAAGTTGAGTTTGATAATGTTGAGATTAAAATGAACAGAAATCAATTATTTTACCCCCTTAAGCATATTAAACTTTCTTGTTAACCTGCTGACTTGGTGGGAGGTCAGATTATAATGACTGGGAATTGGTTGTTTGGTAATTGGGTAAAACTTCTTTATCTAACGCTTTTAAAAAGTCCTACGGTTGAAGACCCATTTTTTTCGAAAGTTTCGGTTATAATTCAGGGAAACCCTTGTGATATAGATTTTATATGTTTATACTCATAGATGATTAATTTTCTAATGTATTAAAACATTGTTAGTTTTACAAGAAAAATTATCATCTACATATACCCGTGTTCACGGGATAAATCAAATAATCCAATAAAACTTATTATTGTTGCATTAAAACGCGAAAACTGCAATATTCCATATAATTCAGGGAAAAAATAATTCGGAAAATTTGGCGCATACTTTCATCGAATATCTATTATTGAAATTGCTTTTGAAAAAATACTAAAAACTTGATTAAATGAACTTCATTTCAATTCAAAAATTTTATAATGCAAAAATAAAGTTAGAGGGAAAGAGGAAAAACTATTATTTTAAAGAAAGAGAAAGATCTTGATTTCCTTTCTTAAATTGAGTAATTAAAATGCCTCCTTTACTGCCTTAGGCAAAACTAAATTTTGAAGAATAATCCAATATTCCTTGAAGAAAAAAATAATTTTCTTTTAAAAGAAGAATTGTTATTAGAGAAAAACATATTCGTTTAGCTAAAACATGTAAAAAATTAAATAAAAAGTAACCATTTTTCGCAAAACTTTCTTAACCATGAGTTTATTAAGTACCCTTAAGACTGGTTATATAAATAATATTTTAATATAACTTACATGAAACTTTTGAAGGACACTTAAAAATTTGTGAAGGGAAAACACCTCCTCAAAATCCTCTAAAAAATTCGGATTGGAAACTGGTTTTAAACTAATAAATATAGCGTTTTATCAAGTTTGGGAGAACTGAGGCAATTTAAAAATTAAGGCTTAGGTTTTAAGAGGTGGTTAAATGGAATTGTACAATAAAAATTTATTTTCAAGCAAAACAAAATTTTATTCAACTCGTAAATATTTAATAAGAATATGTACATGTTTTAATAATCAACTGTGAGCAATGTAGTTAATTGCCCTATAATATTCTAAATTATATTAATAAGCGTGCTTCATTTTTCTGATAGAAAAATTTATTAATTTTTGATATTGAGAAAACATCAAATGAAATAGTATGAGGATTGCTGTATTTTGAATTATTGAGTTAAACATCCCATTCCTTAATAATATACCATGCCGATAAACGATACTTTCATTATATGACTAATTACAGGGAAATGTTATACAAGAGGGGGGTCTGATCTTGACAAAAATTATTTCCTGCAGGACATGTCGTTCTCCATGATAATAATGCTCCATACAGTTGGACGTGTCAGGTCGTGGTTTGAGGCACATAAACACCAAATCAAACATCATATCTGGCCCGCACAGTCCCTAAACCTCAGTATCATCGAACTGTTGCGGTCTGTTTTAGAGGATAGAGTCAGGAATAGATATCCACCAACAGCATCAGGAACATTGACGATTTATCCATAAAGAATGGTATAATATCCCTTTAACCACTATTAATGACTTGCATAATTCAATTCCTTAGTGATTTTAGGTGGTATTAAAAGCCATAGAGGATAAAATGCCATATTAATAAAGAATTTCATGTTATTCCTAAATGTTTCCATTATTTTGATGACCACCCGCATATATATAATATATATATATATATATATATATATATATATATATATATATATATATATATATATATATATATGTATATATGTGTGTGTGTGTGTGTGTGTGTGTAATATAACAGAAGAAATGCACGTATGTCTCATTCTTCTTGTACAGTTCAGAGACAGAACATAATGCAGTTTCGAATGCATTCCGCATTTTTTACAGAGGATACGAAAAGTTTTAGTTCGTGACAAAATGGGAATCTCATTACAGCCCACGAATGAAAAGTGAAGGTGAAAAGAGAAAGTCATTAATTGTTGTGTTTCATTGTTTTCTTTGCGCGCAGAAAAATTTGACATCTTTATTCGATACATCATACAACATCATCTGATGCTGAATTTTTGTTCTCGTTTACCTTTTCTGCTTGTCTGTTAGACTTCCTATTTGTTTTAAAAATAATTAATGTGTTATAAGGTTTAATATCATATAAAGATTACTTGGTCTAGAAGGTCCTAAACAAAGATACATTAATTATGTTTGCCCGGTATTTATATACAGGGTGGTGATGATTAAAATACGTATGCGTGTGTGAATCTGACATGCTTACAAATATATAAGCCCAAACAGCTTCTGTATAAATAATTTTATGCGGACTTTTAAGATACAGACAAGTAATTTCCATATTTTAAGCATGTAAATATACAAATTTACTCTTAAAATATTTTTGAAGTTAATTAGCACTTTACGGCCAAATATGTAGTGAAAATTTAGTTTGGCGGAAGATTTCTAGAAGTGCGTATAAATTAAAGCCGGAGGCACCGTTAGCACATAACCTAGAAGATTCTCATCCATTATTTAACATAATTATCCACTTCTTCCATTTGACAGTCTTAAAACTGACTAAGTAAATGTATCCCAAGAGTATCCAATACCTTAATATTATTTTATGGAACAGCATGATTGGTACAGTTACAGTTAAGATTGTGTTTTAAAATTATTCAGAAAATTTAACTCATAGTCCCGTTATTTTATTAAAAATCTCTCGCTTAATTATTTTGTTGAAAGAAAGGAGGATTTTAATTATTCGAAAATATTTACAGAGGGTTTGAATGAAAGCAGACAAGAGATTTTCATTTCCGCGTATTAATTATTTTACGAGTTGATCGTATTAATTAGAGTTGCTCTGAGGTCAAAGTATTTTGACTCTTTTGTTATCGTGGTATAAACATTAATATTCATTCTCTAAGTGACAAACAGCTATTAATTACGGAACGGAAATTAAGTCTTCGCAATTCTAGTGGAAATATCTAATCGGGAACGAACCTTCTTTTCACTTGAAAGTTCCTCAGTTCCCAACAGTTAGCTTTATTGCGAGAATGGCGGGCTATAAATTACAGGATTTCCAGCCGTTTTGGACTTATTCCAATTCACTGATCCACGTGTTTCCTTTCCAAATGGCTCAACCTTTTCTCTTGTTTCCTACTGATAGCCCTATTACGCATTCCTTTAGACACACCGATAAATTTTATTTACGTATCAAACAATTCTCCATTTAATAAATTTCTCTAGTCCAGCTCAGGAGGCACTTGCAGTTTGAATATTCATGAACGATTCGTTTCGAGTATGCATGCACAGAATATAACAAACAATCTTATTTTCTCTCTGCCTCAAAGGAGATTTATAATCTTCCCGAATAAATGAATACAAGAAAAAGGAATTTTCAAAAATGAAATGTACTCTCCCATTAACTTCCTGATTTATTGATATTTCTGTTTAAATTTGTTGCGCAAAATCCTTTGTTAGTGAGAACTGAAAGCCTACTCACAATTCTGAGGTAAAACGTTTCCCCTAGGAAAAGAAAATTCCTGAAAAATCCCAAAAACATTGATATTACAATTACCAGATCCTTCAAAGAGGCATGTCGTTTACTACTTACTCTACAGTTTATTAAGCATTTCGATTAAATTAGTAAAGTAATAACCCAGTGATCTATAGAATAAATTTAGATTAACTGCATTATAAGTAATTTTTGTAGTCCTGTGATTATATGTTTCAAAAAGAAAAAGAAAAATAATTATCCAGAAATAATTTGGAATATATTACATGTGGCTCAAAACAATGCAGAAACAGGAACAAGCAGGATAATCTGAAATCATGAATGTGAGAAAACATTTGAGATCGTCTTTGTAGCTAACCTATTGTTAACCTTTATGGTCGTGACCCGACAAATCATTATCTTGTAGAAGTAATCATGACTGTAGAACCAACTCCTATTTACATCTGGTTTATTGACACATTAAAATCTTGGTTAAATAAATCATTTACAAAGGTTCGTTCCGACGAACGTTAATACACTCATGAGAGCAGGGCTCATTATTCAAAGTCCGTACGAGACCCTCTCTCTCTCTCTCTCTCTCTCTCCGTCGCGTGGCGACCTTTCAACAGTCCAAGTCTATTCTCCCCCTCATTCGCAACCGCGTCGTTATTTATGCATTCTTCTCAGCCCTTTCTCGAACAATCTCGAATACCGGACCTTTTCCGGTTCCGCCCTCTGCAGACCACCTATGGTGAATTTCTTTCCTGCCGACTTTTCCCTTGGAAAAGCGCGCCGCTAATGGGTTTCACAAATCATTCTAAATGACTTGCGTACCTTTACCTATTGTCGCACATCTCCAAAGGTGTATATCGTTCGACACCTGTTTGCGTTTATTTTGGGCTTATTGATGACGCTATTACTCACCTTCATCAATTCCACTTAAGAATGGGAGACGAGAGTCTGACATCTATCCTGACTTCAGAAGGGATAATTTTGGTCTACTAGATGCTCCACGGCAACGTATATTCTTGAAGACAAATTTCCTACAGCAATAACTGAAAATCTGTAATAATCTGGATTTGAAATCTGCAACTATTATTTGATAAAACTGCATGAGCAGTACATGTTGTTATGTGCCATTTAGGATATCTGTTTTCCGTCACTCGAGTGGAACTGCGAAAGGTTACATAGCTGGGGGGGGGGATTCAGATGGGACATGAAACTTTACTTTATTTCTGTAAAAACTCAATAACTATTATTGGGTAAACAAAAGAATAAACTATGTTTTAATACTGTACATAACAATTTAAACTGCTTTCGGAGTATCAGAAGATTACTTATGTTTCAGACTTCCTTAAAATTGCATGGTGATCAAAATTGCATAAATCTTCATAAAGGGGAAAATATTCCTTAGAACTGTTATTTTTTGTAAAATAAATGCATTTAATGCAATAAAGTAAACAACATAACGTATATTAAATCTGCATTTTTTAATGATATATGAAGTTAATACTTTCAATAAAATGATCCAAAAAATATAATAATAATAATTATTCGAAACATCATCAAAAGTCGAAAATAAATAAGTTTTAATTTAAATGATAATCAAAAACCTATACTTGATATAATTTCTACTGTGCATATTGGCAAGATATACTTGTAAGCAGAATTTTGGGTCTATTGCTTAGTTACAATTTTCTTTTAAATCTTATGGATTTGAAAGAAAAACATAGTTTTGCGATATTGGCCAGTGAAATTATTTTTTTAAGATGTAAAACTGAATTTATTACAGCATAAAGATGCACAACAAATTTATTTTACTAGTAGATTTTTTAGCGTAGATATTTTAACCCCTTAACTTATGAAATAGAAGATGGTATTTATTTCAAAAGCTGCATATATAGGCATAAATATTATTTGACAATTTATGTCTAACTTTAGTAAATATTTTCAAGTGAATAAGACTCCAATTTCTTGGAACGATCTAAAAAATCAGCAAGTGTACCAATATTTTAAAATGCATACTACTATTCTTAAATATTTAAAAAATACTATGGTTTTATTTGTAACATATTTATAAATACTTATTAAAGATAGCAACATTGTCTAACCCTTCCTACATGTTCAATACAAAACGTTGTTTGCCTATAAATGAATTGTAGCTTTCATCATTTAGCTTTACCATAGTTATAGAAAATCTATCTAGAATCGGAATAGGAAAAGGACGCAGTGAGCTGTGATTATACTTATTGAATATTAATAATGCACAAATTTATCCCTTAAGACTTTAAACGACCGTTTCTACCTGTGTACTGTGTATAATCTCAAAAAGAATATCCATTCAAACAAATGGAGACAAACTTACTACGAATGTTCTATGTTAGTTCCTCGATAAATGCGTAATTAAAGTATTGTTTGCAATCCCGGTACAACATAAGCTATTTTATCTTACGCGAGGTGATGTCCATTATAAACAGAGTTTGGAAAGTCACGCAACGCACAATGATGTCCAGCCCAAATGCTAAATATTTATGACTTTGGATGAGTGTTGTAACAGCTGTAAAAGCGAGGAAACATAAATATTCTTATTTTATAGAAAATGATAGTCTTGCGACTGTTTACTTAGTGGCACGCAACAATCTTTAAGTTCGATACTGTGCTATAAGATATTGAATTTTTTATGTCATAAATAACAATTTGCTATATTTGGGAAAGATAATAAATAATGTATATTTTAGTAGTGAAAACAGCATTTCAACATTACCCAATGTTCTCTGATATTTATTATGTGTAGACAACTATTAAGGTTATAAAATATATTAATATTTATGTTAAATTTTATATATTAAAAAATGTATTGCTAAACAATTGATTTAATATAGGGGTACCACATGAACAAACCTATGCAATTTGACTACAAAAATAATAGTATATGTTTGATCTATAAGTAGAATTTATCAGTAAAGTGCAAATAAAGGCATATATTCTGCATAGTTGCTATGCGAGAAGAGGAATCCATTATATTAATGGTAAAACATTTATTATCACTAATTGTAAATAATTGGATCATCTGAATATCAGTTTCTTGTCTCTCTTTATTACTATCTACTAAATAAGTAAATAATTAATCAGTAATTTAATCTAGTTTATGCATGATAGTTGAGAGCAGAATCATTTAACAAAGATCATTTATGAAGAGTTAGCTTCAAATGTTGTTAAAATTACTAGAACAGTCGTTCAAAAGTTATAATAAATACTCAAAATTGCTCTCTCTCGCTCTCAAAAGTATTATCAGCAATTAATTAAAGATTTTGGAAGAAAGCTAGTATAATACCGAACTTCTTCAAAGCATTATTCTTGGACTATCATAATGTAATAAATTAAAAGTATAAAATTACGCTTGCACTTTAGTGTACGTTATGAAGTAACATTTCACTGAATAATAACCTAGATTTTTATCGTATTAAGATAATTTTTCATAAAAAATATTGCCAAAATTTAGGGAGACTTTTTTTGTACTATTACTATACATGGATGGAATTTACATTTTGGAATCATTCACTGTTCATAAACTACGCTAGTTTGAAGTATTTTTATCCGCCAAATATTTTCCTCTCCGAAGGTAGAACTGTTAATAAAGTTTTCAGTGGCTCATAAATATGTGGTTCTCGCAACTGTAATCATTATATATTTAGACTCGAACTATCAAAAAGTCTATAGTGTCAAGCGTAGAGTACACCAGCAGGTGAATGACGACATGTTTATTCAGAGAACTATTAGCCAATCTTTCGACTAACTAGCAAATGAAGGTCGTTTTCTTCGTTTAGTCTTTAGTCTCTGTAACAAATGTTTTCTCACTCATAACTCAGTCCCAAGTAATCATAGCACTGTGCAAATAGAAATGTTGCTAATTTTATTTCTAGCTCTAGCTTCGAATAATAATGTAAATATTTCAAAAAATATATTAACTACACCCTTTAGTGATCTCAGGTTATAAATATTTGCGATATCTTCATTTAAACACATTTGTTGAACTAGAGTGAAGCATCATCTCTATCATACAAGTTTTCATAATACACTGGCAGTTCCACAATCCCGGTTCCGGTAATGTTAGCTATGTACTTAGTTGTTTTCATTCTATCACGCAAGCCAATAATTTAGCCCTTTTGATAACCACTAACATTTTTCCTGCGACTGAATAAAGAATATTAAGACAGAGTGTTTCAAAATTATAAGTTGCATGTCACGGTCATGTGCCTTAGAGAAATGTAAAAATCATTGCTGTACTAAGCCAATATTTAGCACATACGAATTGGCATACTTAAATTTAAATAGTGATATATATATATATATATATATATATATATATATATATATATATATATATATATGTATATATATATATATATATATATATATATATATATATATATATATATATATATATATATATATTGATATTGTACCAAATCCGAGCGACGGAAAGATATTCTAAAAAGTGAATTTCCAATACAGAAATAAATATGCCAGTTACCGCAAATTGGAGAAAAGAAATTTATATAACATTATATCTTCAGTACACTTTCTCGAAACTTGCAGAAGTGTAGACAAGATAAAAACGTTGAATCTTCGCTGGAAGCTAACAATTCCAATTCCTAAGAAGTTTCTTTAACATGGAGGAATTTTAATACACAATCAATTAATACAACTATTAGTTCATTTTAAAATACGACCTTATAAATATTCCTAGGACCTCGTCTGGCTATCCTAGTCAAAGAGCCTTAGAACATCTACCAAGAAATCTCTTCTCCTAAAAACACAACTCACATCAAGACTAACTTTAGAACTGAACTTTTAATTCCAGACTCTTATTCACCTAGGTAACAAAACCCATATTGCCACACCTCTCAACCAAACCATTTTCCAACAGTAGACCCAAAAGCAGGATTTATTACTTACTCCATGGTACACGCGTGAACGTGCTAAAGCATTGTTTTATCGGGGACTCCAAAACATTGCCAAGACAAACGTTACCTCTAAACATTGATAACACGCCCAGTTGGCCCCAAACTCGAAACAATATATATGTAAAATCTTTGACAGAGTCTATTATAAATGTCGTTGCGGGGCGATGCAACAGGCCGGTGAACTTCATATCCTCAGAATACTCAGGGGTTTGTAGTCGTACAGACTTTTAAGCAATCGGTGTGGTCGAACCGGAGCCAGGCGAAATTGCGAAGTCAAACCAAAGCAAATCCAGGTGAGAGATACAATCCTCCACATAACTGGTTACACAGTTTTTTATAAAAAAATATTCCAGTGGTTCAAGTTCCCCTTGCTACACGCACAATTCAATAGCTTAAGATTTTAACATGATAATTCTCGTTCTGGAGCTGCCGGAAAAGCACACAGAAAACAAATATATTCGCATCGCAAAACTGCAGGTTATCGGTTTGGAAGCGAACGAAAAAAGGCGCAATGGGACGCCAGACTTACTTGAAAGTACAGGCGCGCTGAACTTTTCAATTGGCCAGAAAGTGACATCTGATCCAAGCACGTCAAATGAGGTGATGATTTAGAATGTCGTGGAACATTCGCTGTTATATAAGCTTCCTATCCGTGAGTGGACTTCGGGGAAATTCTAATAAGTTAATTTGGAATACCCAGGTCAAAGTCAAAATGAGGGGCGTTGTTAGCTTTCTCTATTACGAAGTTAATGGTAAAGGAAGGTCATTATTTCATATATATATATATATATATATATATATATATATATATATATATATATATATATATATATATATATATATATATATATATATATATATATATATATATATATATATATATATATGGATATTATTTTAATGGGTGGGAGGTTAGGTAATGTATTTTACTAGTCAATAAATTTTCAGGTATGCATGTGTTTTTGAACAACCATGTAAGTTGGAAATATGGCATTTAATAAAACTCATTTTTTCCCTTTCAAAATGTTTAAAATTTGCATTATTCATATATCAATGCAACTGCAATGTATTTTATGAAATCTCTGTAGAATAAGTTAGTATGTATATATAATAGTTCATAATATTCTGCAATAGATGCAAGATGGGAATTTGTTTCATTTCTGATATAAAATTTCTTTTGTCCAATCGTCTGAGTAAATTAAAAAATTATATATTTATATACAAAGGTAAATAGGAAGTCTGTTTCTAATGCATGAAAAAACGTGAACAATTCAAACAACTCAAAACAATTGAAATCATTTTCTGCGAAAGGAATATTGTTCCTTTAATGTCAAGTAAACATTGCATCGAATCAAACTAGAATTAAAAAAAGAAACATATGTACTGAGATTTAAGGATGTAAAATCATTTATATTTAAATATATGTGGAACAAAATACTGAGCTTTGAAATTATATAGGGATTAGGTTAGTTATATTTAAAAAAAAATAATATGGCTCATGACGTTTATAACAGCCATCACGTAAGAAAAAAAATTTTAGTCATAATTGTTTCATATAATTTGTATCCCTTGAAAATAATTTCTGTTGTATAACATTCATTTTGGAGACATAAACATGAATTGGGGATAATTATACCATACGCAAAGTTGCATATAAATGTAAAATAAATATTTTTATCTTAATAACTTTTATTTCCTTATATTATAGCAAACATTAAATATGTTTTAAACTAGCACATCAGTAACCCGATAATTATTGAAAAAGTATATATCGAACAATTAATGCTGTATAATACTGGTATATGATTAAAATATCAAAGTTGCTTGCATTTTTTCAATTATTTTTTTTTACTAAAGAAGAAATAGCTTACTAATATTTATTGAGTACCTCTTATACTATGCAAATTTATAACATTTTCATAAACAGTTTCTGTCAATCTTTTGACAAAATTAAAAAAATAATTCCAAATAAAATAAATTTTTGATGTAAACTTATCGCATACTATACGACATATTTGATTCGTCGTAAATAAGATATAAGTTATTTAACTTAATAATATTTTATGCTATGTATATTTATAACATTTTTCATTAAATATTTCAGCCAATCTTTTAAGGAAATAACAAAATTACAAACAAAGTAAAATTTTTATGTAAACTTAGGGCGTACATTACAACATATTTGACACGTATTTAATAAGTTATAAACATAATAAGTTTTTTTTAGTATATATATTTATAACATTTTTTATCAACGGTTTCAGTTTATCTTTCATCGAAATAAAGGAAATGAAATCAAATAAATTTTTAATGTAAACTTATGGCGTAAATTATGGCATATATATTCACTAAATATATGAAAAAATTTTATATATAGTACTAATTATTTTGTTCTCTATGTCTCCAACCTGGTACTTCATTTTAGGCAAAGAGGTTCATTTATCTGTTATAAAATCAGGTCATGCCTTGCAGGCACTGGAATTAACCTGATATTCTGCATAACCTAATAGTAAATAGGAGACCTGAACACCGAAGTCGAAACAATTATTTAGTTTTGGCTTCATGCGTTCTGTCCCTTTCCCGCATATATCAAGCAAACTTTAACCTATTTCGAATTACCGAAATAGCTGGATAATATCCACTAACTGTTACGTCTTATAGTGTTCTCTCAGTTTTCTTGAATACACTTTATGAACAACTAACAAATAATTTTGCTTCAGTTCCCCATACAATTAACTTTTAATGCTGTAGATTATTTCATAGTACGTAAATAAATCATTTGTTAGTTATTATATTTTTCAGTCCTACTTCTTATATTCCCTAGCATTCACTGAGCATCCCAATAATAGTGCTGAAAGAGAAAAGAAAAAAACACATTGTCGGTGGTGTAAAGAACTTTATCGCTCGAATTTTCAACCAAATCTCAGCATGGTCCCTAGTTATATGGTTTCGTTTGGAAAGAAAGCCCATTTGTTGTTCTTGTCAGTTCACTATGATGTGCTACCGGAGGTGGTATTCATGTCCAGGGTGAAATAGAAAAGCCAGTTCAACTGCTCTGGACAAGGTACTTGGGACCTCATTTCTCATGGAGATCCGGAAGCTGTACTTTCCAGAGGTTTGTAAATCTATTAGTCTTTATATAGACGTGCAAGTAAATATTTTGATGTTATGTAGTGGCAAAACACAGTTATATTTTTGTTATTTGAATACATTTTTAGTCAGCTGATCATTTTTTTATTTCCATATATATATCAGACATAATGTCTGATATCCATTGAGGAGCCTCTATCCATTAGAGATATCCATTGAGGAGCACTTTGCTTCTCCTCCCCTCGCCGAGAAATTCAACCTCTCTTTACATAGGTGTAAAAGCCATAATTTTTATGGAGGTAAGATATTTTTTAACATAAGTAACTTTAATTTTCAAAATTAGATTTAAATATTCCCTTTTGATTGAGTTATATATCCTTTTACATCTATTTCACTCAGAGATACTTCAAAACATTAATCTTTAAAAACACTAAACTACGAAAAATTATTAGTATCTATGGTGCAATTTGTTATTACAAATTCGAAGTGAAATCTACAAAAATTTTCTCTAATAAATTCGTCTCCTGTATGTCTTTATTTTCAAATTATTATTGACAAATCAATGTAAAGATTGAGAGTGAAAGTTGTATATTTTTCACGGTAGTTGTCTATCTACTGAAACTTAATAGATTTATCAACACATGTTGTTGAATCATATGCTGCTGAAATAATTACTTAGCAAAGAATTGTTTAGTATAGAAGGAAGATATAACCTGATTTATTTCATCTCTTTGGACTTTTAGAAACATAAAATGTATTCTTAGTGGTTTAAAATTATCTAATTATATAGTTCTATGGTGCCCATATTTAATTGTGTTATACATAACAGATAAAAAAGGAAATAGAAGGACACATCAGTATAAAAAGAATCGATAAAGAAACTAATGAACCACTTAGAAAATGATTCTTCTTTCGGTTTGTTTATATGCATAGACCAGATATTACTCATTATAAGCATTTTATTTATTTTGAGTATTCACATACAAATTAATAGCAACGGTTATTTTGTATTCAATATGTTAACCTAAATAGTGCTATCATAATAAATAATCTAACACATTCGCGGTGTATGGGTGAATGTCTTCAGACAACTGCCTGTCGCATTGAAAAAATAATTGTATTCAATTGTATATACGTCATGGGCTTCAATCTATAAACCCAGAAAAAATATATTGCTTTGATCCTGGAATATATTATATTCAGAAAGTTTTTAATCCTTGTATCTGTATATCAGTAGGACTAGCTTCAGCTTGCAATTCAAATTGAAGATGATAAGTTTACATACCGCTTACTTGGCTTAGTGAATAATATCTTCTCCTTCCGAAGTAAGGCTTAGCTGTCATATGGGGTAAAGTCAGTCTAGCGACTGAAATAGGAACCAACGTCTTGAAACGGAAGCTGGGAAAATACCACTGTCCATCATCGCGGTCATCATCTGAGTAAAAATAAATTATCTCTACTTATTTCTTTCTGTATATTGTCTTATCCCTCTTCATGTATACTACCAGATGAAAATATATTGCTTTGATCCTGAATGCAGTATACTCAGAAAGTTTTTAATCCTTGTGTCTGTATATCATTAGGCCTAGATTTAGCTTTCGATTCAAATTGAAGATGATAAGTTTACATACCGCTTACTTGGCTTAGTGAATAACATCTTCTCCTTCCGAAATAAGGCTTAGCTGTCATCTGGTGTAAAGTCAGTCTTCGGCCTGAAATAGGAAACAACGTCGTGAAACGGAAACTGTAAAAATTCCACTGTCCATCATCGGGGTCATCATCTGAGTAAAAATAAATTATCTCCTCTTATTTCTTTCTGTATATTGTCTTCTCCCTCTTCATGTATACACCAGATTGAGAACCATGACCACGAAAGCCCCAAGGGCATCAACAACAACAAATTTACATGACCGATATTTTCAAAAGAGTAGGATTCCTATGTTTTCCCATTAATGACGATTCACTGGAGTACTTCACAGGAATTTTGAAAAAACATCTGAATATACGTTTGAATGTTTTTATAAAATGATTTCAAAGCTACATTTTAATAGCGAAAATCTGTCTGGCATTTTACCATTAAAATAAAAAGCCTCATTAATTGTTGATTTTCAAGCTAAAATCTTACAATATTTACAAGGATAAATATAACATTTTATTTAACTGATTTTTTACTTCAATCAAACTGGCCAACTAATTTTGCTACTAAAAACAAACTTGAATTATAATGCTAATTTTAATTTATATAATCGTTGGTTCTCTTTTTTTAAATTCATTTTTGAAAATATATATATTAATATAAAAATATTTGCTCAATCTCATGACGTTACTTCAAAAGTTTTTTTTTGTCAAATATTAACTCTATAATTAATTAATCATACTTGGAATATACAATTTTTTTATTGCACAAGTAAATTGATTCAGCTTGTAAGTTAGATTAATTGATGTGTAAAATATTTGAATCTCCAGAGATTTAATTATTTTCTTTACATCTTAAAAACAAACTTATAACTGTTAATTAATTAGGTTTCTCTGTGACATACGTCTTCCCAACTAAGACATAAAAGGAAAAGAATGTTGTTCCTACAACTTTTAAAGTAAACGTTTAAGTTTTAAATATTATACTGATTTTTTTTGCTTTCTTCACAAGAAAGGAAGAAAGTGCACTTTTTTCGCCATTAAGGAAAAAAATGTTAATCTTCTTCAATATATATTTTAACTATACAGTAGAGTTGAGCAAAGACTTAGATCTCTCACAAAAGTGCGACTGAATAAAGTGAAATCACGTTCAGTTTATTCAGTCTGATAACTTAGGTAGATTAAACCTAACACGCTGTTCAAGAAAAATAGAAAAAAAATAATTAAGAGAAAACGATTTTCGCATAAAATTTATATACTGAGATTTAATTAAATCCTACAAAATAAATGAAATAAAGTTCCGTTTATTACGGCCAGAAAAAAACATGGCAATATTTTATTGGTTCCAGTTCTGATAATTTCTTGTAAAGGTCAGTTTACTTTACTGGAAGCATTTCGATATGATTTTTTTTATCATTTGTCGGCAAAGCCAATCGTTTTTAAAAGTAAGTATTTTACTCCTAGATAGACATATTTTGCAATAAATAAAAAATCAAAAGGCTTATAAACTATGAAACCACCAAATATTGAAATTATCCCATGTACTATAAAGTGTTTGTTACTGTAAATATTTCTGCAAATGCACAAGTAGTCTAATACATGCAAATATAATAATTTTGCCATGGTTTCTTTATTTTTTTTTCATTTTATGAATTTTTTAAGCTTTTCTCTATTTGGTTCTATTGTATGTATTACGTAGGAGTAGTATTATTTGCGACAATGCTTCGAATAATACTAAAGTTTATACACGTATAATGGAATTATAGAGTTAAGAATTTAAATGCAGTATCGCGATGTAAATACACAAAACATAGTCTATGTAACACATAGTCTAGTAAAAAAATATAACATAGTCTAGTACACACACATAGTCTAGTCACAAAACATAGTCTAGTAAAAAAATGTAAAAGTTTATGATGAGCGTACTTTAAATCTTCAAATGTGTTCTACAATAATTTATGTAGCGTCTAGTTATTTCAAAAGATATTCGGTATACATATCAAGTTTTATAAAATTTTATAATTGCATATCCGTAGTAATTAGGCCATTTAACTAATAGGCTCATTAACAAATTTCAAATAGAAAAAAATTATAAGAATCAGATATTTCTTTAACTTAAGAAATGAAATGTAATATGACATAGAAATGATACGTAAAATTATAATATAATCTAATCCTAAAATCCAAATACCGACTGAAAATTATGGACGTCAATACCTAAAGAAAAAGACTCTAAACCTTCAAATAAAAATTAATCTGCAAAGTAAATAATTTGAAGCTTTGATGTATAACTGACATTTACCTATCTTAAAGATGTTTGAGAGACTTCCACTTATAAATAAATATATTTATAATGGTAGGGAGTCAAACACTGGACTTCTAATGTACGGAAAAAAGGAAATATGTCAATTTAGTAAGGTAATGAAAAGAAAATGTACAGAATATGCAAAAAATAAGGAAAATTTTTATGCACGTAATATAAATGTGTTATAAAAGTTATTGAATACTGAGAAGAAATAACAAAATACTTAGACAAAAATATTTTTACAATAAATGTAATTGAAATGGTCAGAATTTTAGGAATATTTCCTATTTGATTAATTGTATTTATGTGCGAAATATCTTTCTCTTTAGCATATTTTATATCTTAAGACTTATTGAGAAAAGTTCTATCAGCTTAAATTCATTGAATTTTATTATATTTTTTTTAAAAACTATCAATATTCCCATACATTATAATTAAAGAACAAGTGCATTAATTAAAGAACACATACATTATAATTCAAGAACACAAATGTTCGTAAAAATATAATTTTTCAACAACGTTATTTTACACTTTCCGACTTAGCGTTGTGAAAATTATTAAAATATACAGTCGTATTACTTCTTAGTTTAAGTAAATAAAACTGAGGTCTTTCATGAATTAAAATTAAAGAAATTAATTTTGATTGCAATACCTTATACATGACAAAGAGTTTTATTACAATGTAATGAGAAAAATGCATGTAAACTCGTATTATGTAGGCTAAGGTTAACATATATTTATTTAGTATCTTTGGAAGAAATACTGCTTTTGACTTATTGACAAAGAAATATCATAAATGCATTTTTGTTGAGGTTTAAAATAAACCTTTTCCGTCACAATTTGATACCCCTTTTTTGGAACTTGTATATATATGACGAACGTCGTTCTACGCCCGTTCACTACTTTATAAATTTGCAGTCTTCTTCATTTAACAGTACATGGCACAAAGGGAAGGCAGACACACAATTAGACGATCGACATTATCTAACTTAATTAGTATTTATTCGTTCAGCTTCACGACAACCATCACTCCAAAAAACGCACCTCTCAGCGCTTGCCATTTTCAAAACGCGGAGTATCCCTAACGCATATCCACTGTCATTGAATTCTCATCCCGGTCTAATTAACCTACTCTTTGTTTCAAGGTAGTCGCAACGCTCCGTGACGTTTACACCGAAAATGAGGCTGGGGAGGAGTTATCTCCTGTCAATCAAATTGGTTCTATTAATAACCCATACGGGAATTCCCTGTTTTATTCCGCCGAGTGTCTCAAACTCTGAAAAACAGTGATGTTTAAACGCTAGAGATTAGATTTACATTTAAGCCCTCCTTAAATTATTTAACTCTTTTTTTTCTACTAAAAGTATTCTTTACAACTTCCACCCCGTCCCTCTGAAGGCGTGCACACATAGCATGATCAGTTCCATATGGCAAGTCTCCAGATGAAAAAGCAATTAAGCCCATCTGAAAACATCGAAAAAATTTAACACAAAATCTCTCTTACTCTAGTTCCAACAATTGTATTGTTCCAACTATCTTGCCAGACGTGTTCCGCCATTTGAAATAATTTTGCTTTTACTTGGTTTCTAGTCCATTTAATTTCTTTATTTATTACTTCTAATTTAGTTGCTTCTTTTGCAGTCTGCATTTTTATCAATCCCAATATGCGCTTTTATCCAATGTAGTGCGACATTAAGCCCCAAAGTTTGAACTAATTTTTTGATGTTATCCACCATCTCACTTTTAAAACTAAGTGTATTTAACGCCTGTAATGAACTACGTGAGTCTGAATATATATCAATTGCTTTATGATCTTGTCCTTTAGCATCTTCAATAGCCAGTTGCATTTGAAACTGTTTGCCAGTTGAAACTGTTTTATAGCATTTTGTAATGCTCAGTAAGAAAGGTCTTTGAATTTTATTTAATAAATTGTTTCGTCTTACTGTATTCTTGAACCAGAATGGAGCCCCATAAAGGATAATTTTTTCTATTATTACTTTATATATTTCTTCCAATATACTGGGCCTGAAACCCCAATTCTTCTTACTGTACCTTGCCAGACTGTACATCACTCTAAGAGCCTTTTCCTCTACTTCCACAAGATGTTGTATAAAATTTACGTCTTTATCCAAGAGTAAACCTAAATACTTTACTGCTTTACAATGTTTTATCCCATGCATACCCAATTTGATTTTTGGTTTGCGTTTGATTTACCTTTTAAAAGCTATTATCGTGTAGAAACATTTATCCGTGTTAAATTTTAATTTATTATTATTTTCCCATTCTAGGCACAAGTCTAAGATCTTTGTCGCATATTGAGTAAATTTGTAAGATACCTTACTGCTAATTGTAATAATCAGATCGTCAGCAAATGCTTACATTTTAATGTTTGCCTCTTCCCATTCCATTTGTAACAGCGAGTTAATTGCCAGTAGCCAAATAATAGGTCCTAGGGAAGATCCCTGAGGAACCCCAATATTATAATCCATTAGATCATTATTTCTTAGCTTAATCTTCGTATCTTGCAAGTTGTCAATTAGTATATTATAAATATTTTTACTTATTTTTAATTCTTTTAAACTTTTGACAATGCTATTTTTGCGGACTGAATTAAAAGCGTTACTTATATCTAAAGTTAGTATACAGGTATGTTCCTGTCTAGCTTTATTATCCTCAATTATTCCTTTTAAATTGTGTAGTGCCGTATTACTACTTATGTTCCTTCTGAAACCAAATTGGCTATCAGAGATAATTCCATTGCTTTCTAGGTGGTAAACCAGTCTTTTGGTTATTAATTTATCCATCACCTTTACCCAATATTGGCAGCAAACAAATTGGTCTATATAAAGATGGGCTCTTTGGATCCCTTCCATCCTTTAAAAAATAAATAACCTTAGTTATTTTCAAAACTGCTGGAAACTTCATTTCCTTCCAGATTTTATTATAGAGTTTCCATAAGAAGTTTCTATCTGCACTATAAATTTCCATAATTATACTAAAAGTGACCCTATCATAGCCAGGCGCTTCATTCATTGGCATTTCCTCTAGAATTAAGACTACTTCTCGTTTCGTTATTTCATTATCTTCAATTTCTCTCTCATCATCAACGACATTCAGTTCAGCATCTACTTCAGTCTTAAAATGATACGATGGAAGTGCCTTTTCAATATCATCTTCTGTTTCATGTATGACACCCTGGTGATCTACGATACTAGCTATAACACTTTGCTTCTTAGCTTTAATGATATATTTAACTTTACCATGCGTATCTTTAACTGTAAGATTCTGAATAAAATCACTAAACGACCTCTTTTTGGCCTCTTTTAACGCACTCTTATAGCACGGTCTTTCAGCCTTGAATAATAGCATTTTCCTCTGTCTTTCCACTATATCACTCTTACTCTGTGCTATCCTTCGTAAAGCTCTGACTCTGCTTCTTTTTATAGCCAGAGACCCACTCCACCAATAGGCCCTCTTTTGAATTCTCCCACCTTTTTTCTTATCTTTTTCACATAATTCAACTATAATTGTGTTTAATTCACTTAAAACTTCTCTTGATGAAAAATTATCTAGCTTTTCTGGAAATTTATTAATTTATTTCTTTAGATCTCCCCTAAATGTCATCCAATTTAACTTTTTTGAGTTCACATTTTTTCTCTATAAGACCCTGAATATTCTTTCCTATTTCTAATTCAAACATAATAGCATTATGATCCGTTAATGTGAAATCATCACTAACCCTCCATTTCTTAATTTCCTCTTCTGAAATCCCTATGGTTATGTGAAGATCAATCCAACTTTGCGCGAAAGGCCCGTTATAGGTAGGTTTACTATTAGGAGTATTATGTATCACTGCATTATATTGTAATATCAGATCCACAATATCCTTTCCTCTTGTATTTGTTCTTCTTTGACTCCATAACGTAGATTTTGCATTAAATCGCCGAGTATTAGTATTCTGTTTTTCTTATGCTTAGCAATAATCATATGTAATTGTGACAATTGTGGTTCTGTACGCTCCATATCTTCGTTTGGTGATGGCGGCAGATATCAGGAAATAATAACAAGTTCTCTATCAAATATTTTATACAGAAACACAAAAAAACAATTTTAAAGGATCAATTTTAAGTGCCTTATATTCAAAAATACACAATTTTTATCAATATGAAAAAAGGCAATTAAATCATTGATATATGAAATTAATTTTCATTAAAACACTTTCCTATACATTATAATATCATAAACTTTTCATTTCATTCAAAACCAATTTAAATACCCTACTAAAGTTTGAAGAAAACATGGTTGAACTCATGACTTGTTCTGCTTCTAAACACAAACTGATAAAATATGTTAACATTACTTACATTTTAATCGAAACTCACAATTCTACCAATTTCAAAATTAAAACTTCATATCTTACATCTCAACTAATGCAAACTAAATTCCCTACCTCACAAAATATCATATATCAAATAAATTTATATCAATATGAAAAATACACTCATAAAATTATATCCAAAATTTATCAATTATATACACTTGAGCCCCCATATTCCATATACCGAAAATCAAACACATTATTTAATCAACAAACTTGAAAAATATTTAGAAATTTAACGAGACTGCCGACAGCAACAAAATCAAAAAGCACATTTTAACCCGAACATGTTCTAAAATTTTCCAAAAAATAATGAAATTACAATTTTCAAAATTTTACCAATATTATTATTACTATTCTGCTACCTAGCTTCCCCCCCCCCCCCCCCCCCCGCACTGAAAACAAAACAAGATTGACTGGAGTGATCAATCCTCAGAAAATAATTTTCAAAATGTACTTAATTCCTTTTCAATATTAAAATTTTTATTTTTACTTTAATAGTTTCAAATTGTCAGAACATATTTTTACTGAATTCAAACTTGTCACCACCATTTCCAAAATTTACACAAAATATTCACATTTAACACAGAATTGTTACTTATATCAATTTTTCATCAATACCATTTTAATTTTTTTTAAATTTCAAAATTTTAATTACAAAAATAATTCAATCGTCAATTGCAAATTTAACCATTTAAATTAATTATCATATATATAAATTTTAACATCTTTAAAAAACATAATTTTTTCTTCAAATTTCCTTTTAACAATATCACCATCTGCATATTATCAATTTGAATGAAATTTCTTACCTTTACATTTTTCCATATTAAAAAAAATATATATTTCTTCAAACGCAAACCATTTTTTCTGTTTTTTATTGAACAATGGCCAGGAAGTCCCGGAGAGCCATGGAAACATTTTTTCGCACACATCTTGGAATATTCCGGAAAGTTCCTTGATAATTTCTTTAATACAAAATACCATCGTCGAAAAACTCACACAACACCAAAATTCCCGACTTTTAAACGGCACACTTTCTTCTGGTTGACTTGTTTAACAGCCATGTCGCTGTGTAACGAAAACTCGATCCAAATTATAAATTTGATGAACACCAATATTTTTAAAAACATTTTCCCGATGAATTTTTTATGATTTATTTTCTCTCCGAAGCAAAAAATTTTTTCTTGTAAATTTTGACGATCCTTCAAAAATTTTAACTACATGACATCACCACTGAAATTTGAAGCAGAAAATGTTGAACACTCCCGTGAACACTTTTTTTTATGAGCAGCCGAAGATTTTGTTTTAATGATGAATTTTCCGGGAGAACCCGCGCGACAAATTGCGAATACTGGGCGACTTATGTCAGATTTGATTTTTCTTCACGCTCATTATAATTACGTTAATCCGAAACTCTTGAGAACCATGATGCAGTCGGTGAACCGGTGGCGAAGACATTCGTTAATTAAATCCATCAAACATTAAGGTGTTAACACACAGCCAGAAATCACTCCAATTGATCTTCCTAAACATCTTTATTAATTTCTAATTAATTACTCAGCTCCATCAAACTAGTTTTAATAACCCCCACCCAATTTAAATCCGTGCGCCTAACGGCACACGTCCTTTCCTTGCTTAGTTATCCATGACTCTGAAAAAAATCCTTTGTTCCCAACCTTTTAACCAACGCGCACCGACGCTCATTAATTATCCATGTCGTCATAACGTACATGTTATTTTAGCTGACCTAAACACTTTCTTAGCGCCAACTCTTCAAGGCTAATCCGTCTACTAAAATTCTCCCTGGTTATTCGAAGATTGAATCAAGTCGAACCTTAAGCGCTATTTTCACTGCAGTACATTACACCGCTGATTTGAACTCCCAGACTTTAATTGATAAATCCTATATTTTACTAACTAATATCCCTTTTTAAGGTCGCGCGATCACCCCTCCCCCCCATATTTTAGCCTCACATACATACATATATATATATATATATATATATATATATATATATATATATATATATATATATATATATATATATATATATATAGAGAGAGAGAGAGAGAGAGAGAGAGAGAGATAAAGTAAGTGAGTTATGTATATACTGACAGATAGATAAACGGAGGTACAGATGGATAGAACAATATATTGTTATGTCCCCAAAAACTGTAATTCCCTATTTTCTATAGCATTCATGGCGTGGCCTACAGATTATAATTTTTTAATCGTTGCAGCTCTGTTTTTTCATTTATATGTCTACCTAAAAAATTAGTTTGCGATCGTAGTAAGATTCTACAAGGACCTCTGAAAGCTAATTTTGAGGTTTTATGGACAGTATCGTTTTACTGGAATTTGAGGAAGGGCTTTTAATCTATCCTGTTTTACCACAATTCTGGGGTTCTGATAGATCTATTTTCTTGGAACGCCAGGGTGAATAAAGGAATTGACGTGATGTATAATTTACGTTTGTAAAATAGAAGTCATTCTCTGATGTTTGGCACGTGGAGTGTCTTGGTTCTGTAAGATATGTTATGAATTGGAAAAGGGCGAAAACGGTAGAGGTGATGAAATAAATAATTTATTTTTAATAAATATCAAAGTCTTGATGACTATGTTATTTTATTGATATATATACGTACGTAAAATTCCCTATGCAAGTAGAATAATTTGAATGAATTTATGAATACGTAGAAAACTTGAGTGAAATTATAAGTCTAATGCATACCCAAATCAATAATATTAAATTTAAAATGCAAAAGAAATATGTTTATTAAGTCAATATTATTTATTCCGTTAGGGGTAGATTTTCGGGATACAATTAGAATTTAGGGATTCAATTTTTCTTGAACCTATTTTGGTGAATCTAAAGATTTCCTTCTTGGTGTGTTCAAGTGAAAGGTCTACAGTGAGAAATTCAGTGGATTGTTCTGCTAATAGATTGATGCAAATTTATTTGTATTGAAGAAAACCTCCATATAATGATCTGTGAAATTTCAAATCCTACTGTTTACCGAACATTTTTGTTCCTAATCGAGACGATGTGTATCAAATGTCTGTTGCAATTACATGTGATTTCTCGGATATATCTACCTTAATAATAATAAATAAAAAATTAGATTTTGGGTCTTCCCTAACATACTGCTTGGTTGACTCGTTGACAGAGAATTAGATATTTTTATTAAACAAAAATCATATCATTTCGTATGAAATCTCTTTAGAATATACACAGCTTTGGAAATTCAGTAGTCACAAAGCACTTGTTAGGAATGAAGCTTTAAAAACATCTCTGAACATGTTTCTTGAGACATCTGTAACATTCCAATTAATTGTTTTGCCTAATTTGAACTAATTCGGGCATTACTGATCGTTGAATTCATGCAGATAGAGAATGGGGATAAGAAAAGCCCTACAAATATTTCGTGTCCCTGAAAATATAGGGATATAATCCAAAAACGGTATAATTCTTCGTTTTAAAACTTATTTAGCGCTCAATCTATCACTATCATCATCAATATTTTTATATTTCAAAGAATTTCTGGAATATTAACTGCTACTATGTGTGCAGAAACGTCGCTATAATACTGTCGCAGATGGCGAAGATCACAGCAGAATTATGACGAATATGGTGAAATTCATTTACTTCAGTTGTGACTAAAATGTTTTGTCATTTTTTACCGTATTTTTTTATCATGGTGTGAATAAAAGCTTATTAGTTATATCGCAGAAATAAAGCCACATCCTTTATATCTAAAAATTTTCATTTTTCCATTTTTCATGGTGCGTTCATAGAAAATGTCTTCATGGAACAGTGTCGTCACAATGTAATATCAAAAAACACAAAAAAATAAATATTATTATATTTTCGTAATAAAATTTTGAAGCAAATAAATATTTTTTGGTTCTATTTCTTTGAATAAATTTAATTAACTGCACACACATTTAAAAAACATTAATTAAAAAACACAAATTTTGTATTACAAAATGTTTACACGATAAAGCCATCAATAATTAAAAATAACGATTAAATTTTTATCTAGTGTATACTTAGCTGGATTTGACTTTAAGCTTAAAAATAAATACGGTAAGTGTATTTTCTTTTTATTTTTAAAGATACTGAGTGATAATCTTATTTATTTAAAACCTACATTGAAATATTATGTAAATATGTCATGTTATTCGCTGCATTCTTTAAAAAAGTCTGAAATTTTCAAATCCTTTATTTAATCTTTCGTGAAATAATGATGTTGTTCTCTTAAGATTTGGTGTTTTGATAAAATATATATATTTCAATATGCAAATGTCTTACTTAGAAATATTTTTTTATAACTTTCTATCTGTTATATTCATTCGTAATTTTAATCATAACTTGCATTGAAAATCTCATTTAGAGATAAAAAGTTTGGACCTTATCCAGGAACACTCCTAAATAAATACTTTGCAAAAAATATCCGTTGTTTAGAGGAGAAGGGTGCTAAAAATTTTTAAAACTATGATAAGTCAAAAAAGTGCTTAAAAATACATTTTCGAAAATGTGATTTGTAGAACAAGTATGCTCGTTTATAATTTAGTTTGCAGTTTTTTTATTTATTATTTTTGGAAAGGACTTAAGGTATTAGTGTTTTTGAAATAACGTCATGTTCTTAAATATTATTACCGTGTAGTAAACAAAATAGCCAGAATAATCAAATCCACCCAGCGTGTGAAATTCATGGCATGAATTAAGTAAAAGCTTCCGTTTTAAAAAAAATATAAAGCATTTGTTAGTGAAAATATCAAGCAACTGTATTAGCCATTCAGTGACTTGATCATTTTACATTTGAGGTGTTTTGAACGTAAATTTGTATTATTCTGAAATTAACTGAACATTACATTTATATTTCAATATATCTTTTAACATTTAAAAAAATCTGAATATATATTAACATAAACAATTTAATTGAACTGTCTATGATTATGCAACTAAAAATACTACATCATGTTCGGTTGGCCTCATACGGGTATATAACTAAATATAAAACAAGAAACTATCAGAATCTCAGTATATTTTAGTAACTTCTAGAATGGTTTAATTCCTTTCATTTAAAAAAAACGCAATTCTAGTTATTTTTAGTCAACGATTTGATAGAAAACTCTGGCTTGTGATAAATACTGTTTACTTCTCTTGGCACTCTTTCTCAAAAACACTAAAAATGAGTCGACTGTTTCTGAACATATGTTTTTATATTTTTCGGTACTGTAAGAAAATAATGCTTAAACTTACTAATTTATTAGAAGAGCATCTATCCGATCTGGATCTCTCGTTTCACAAAACTTAAAAGAAGAAAAATTACTCATAGACAGCACTTTGAAACGAAACGTAAAGCTCTCTATTTTCACGTCCCATTAAGCCTTACGCATGATATGTGCTACAATGAAAATTGCTGAACTTGGCGTGAACCAGTTTTAGATGTTTCAGAGTAAATTCAGTCATTGTGAAATTGGGAAGTTTTCATGAATTTTAAACTGCTTTCAACATTCATGATTGGGAGGAAGGGTATAATTTTTGGACTCTAACCCAAAAACTACTTTAAAGTATAAAGTATTTTAGAGACAAGTAATTTAGGGACAAAAAAGATTGTTCTAACGGAAACTTTAATATGTATCTACTTTATCAAAAATTATGATATTTCGCTCCTCAAATTCAGATCAACGTAAGATTCAGATTTTGACTTTAAATAATTGAAAAAGTGGTTTATTGCGTTGTACAAGAATTTTAGTCTGTCGGATTCCTTTATTATCGATAGTTGTTCATCATGTGAATGATAAAAGTAAAGGAAATGTATATAACATATGATGGGAACAGGGTTAAAACCACTCTACTCCAAAAACCTCGTTTTGAGAAAACATATTCACTGCTAATTCATTTTAGTAAAAATGTCTGTAAAGTCGTTTTACCCATGGACCCTTCATATGGAAAAACCACGAGTGTTGTTTTACAGATGGGTAGAATTATAAAATTAACTTTTAAATAAATAACAAGATTAAAAGAAAATATTTCCAATATAATACTAGAAAATGCTGAGAGAAATTCAGAAGTTATCCGGAAACTTTTTTTTATTTCCAATGGCAAGGCAAAAGAAATTACAAAGGAACGATGAAATATAAACAGAAGACCGAATTCATTGACCTAGGAGCGTTCTTGCTGACCAATATCTCGACACCTCTGAAAATCCGGGAACAGCCCCACATCGGAGTAGGTGGTCCCTTTCCATTACTTCTCCAGAATCGCATAAAAGGCAAAAAGGCTTTCTTGAGATGCCTATGCGGTGCAGATGGGCGGCCAGTTAATCGTGCCCCGTAGACAAACCGAAGGCCACAACTGCATCACGTCTTGGTTTATCAGGTAAAAAAGAAGGGTTTTCCCTCCTCCTACTTTTTAAAGCTGTACGAGTCTGAAGATCCCGCAAGAAATTAGATGTAAATAAATTTTTCAGAAACAGTTTAATCTTCCAATAAGAAGTAGCCGTATTTGGATGTTGCAGTAAGTTGGCACCTCTTTTTGCAAGGAAGTCCTCTTGTTCATTACCCCAAATACCACAATAGCCAGGCACCCATTGAAGAACGATTCGTTTTCCCGTTAGGGTTAGAGTTCTCAAAAGTTCTTGGCACTGGGAAATCTCAGGTGTCAATGGGAGTTCAACAAAGCTGATTGATTGGATATTTGCATGAGTATCTGGAAAACTTAATAAGGTTATTTTGCGTTTAAAACCCCCTAATATGGTACAAATTTCTTTCAATAATCAGGTAAAAATTTCTTTCAAATAAAAAAAAGTTTTTTTTTTCATTTCCTTTCAGTTATTTAATGGAATTGTCCGCTCCAGAGAGCTTCATAAATGTTCACAATACGAAAAGCAATGATTTTATAGATCAAAAATAATATTACACGCACTTCGTGGTAGTAATGTATACAGTTATGTATTTTATTAATTTAATCCTATGTAACAAACTATTAATTTAATCATTTATAATACATTTATGAACAAATATAACTTTGAATATATGCTGAATGGATTAGAAATGCCGATTTTATAGCAATTTGTATTGTTCAATGAGCTTATACTGAAAGTATCAGAGAAATATATCTTCAGTTTAGTTAATTCCTCCGTAACGATATCCGATGTCCAAAGAAGAAATTTAATACTAGTTGTAAACTTTGAATAATATTTGTATTCAAGAATCCTCAGGAGAATTAACGTCTTCTATAACCGATATCATTTCGATATCTTTAGCTTCTCCCATAAGTATTTTAAATGAGAAGATTAAGGCGAATAATGAGTCAGATTGTTGAAATGTACTGTTGAAATAAACATAATTTAATTAATATTTAAAATATTGATAAATTAATCATGGAATATTATTCACATTACAAGGGGATTTATTTACTTCTGAATTAGAAGGAGTAATACATAGTTACCTACGTTTGCATTTGGAAGAAATATTTTGACAAAAACTAGTTTGAAACAGCATTTGAGAAAAGATACTTCATTATAGCAGTAGAATTATTTAGTTCGTCTAACCAGGGATATTTCACATGAAATCCCTTGTTGATGTCATTGACTCTCAGTTAGGACTAGCAATGAATAAAGATTTCAAAAGCAAGGTAAAAAACTTTTATGAAACATGTGAAAAATAATAATGGAAAAGTATTTTCAAAATTAAATAAAAAACACTCAGAATGAAATTTTTAAAGACAACATTATCTATCTTTAGTTTGAACGAAAGAGATAAAATGAAAGGAAATAAGAGTTTCTCACATCACCGGGTAAGTTCCATAGGTAAATACCTGTCTGGTGTTGTAAAGAATCTCGATTAGAATAAATGGAAATGAGAACGTTATTTCATATTGAATATAACTAAGCATATATGTTACATAGACGACTAAAGAAAATGTCTATTCAGAAAGTCAGAAATTGGTATGTGTTTTTTCTTTGTTCATTTCGGATGCTTAAAAAAAGTCTATCACAGCTTGTGTTACTTTAAAACAACACCTCTTGTAACAAATGTCATACAACGAATAATACATGTTTCTCTCTTTTCTATAATGTATTTTTTATCAAATTCTTGCAATTAATTTTTATTAAAATTGATGAAATATATTTGAGAACGAATTCAGATTAGAAGGTTTACCGTAGCGTTCCAAACACAAACAATGTTATTACTTTAAAAATAATCAAATAATAACTGTAATGGAAAGATATTACTGAAAAGCAGAATTTTTGCAAAATAAAGTATTAAAAAGTTAGCTTCTTCAGGAAATTATATTAAGATTTCTTTTTTAAAACTTGTGTCTAAACAAAATTGGTTGCAAACATATTCATTTTTATAAAAATATTTCTATTGTACTAGGATGCCCTTGGACATCCGTAACAATTTGAAGACCACTGTATAATTCAAAATTAAAGTTTTAGGCAAATTAACAATTTCACGTTTCTGTGAAGTATATTATATATCACAGGTATATAAAATTTGCTAAAATACTAATGATATTTATTCGAATTGATTATGACTTTCCTTAACTGTGCATTGGTTAAAATATCTATTTCAGATGAAATCCTAAACTAGCTTAAATTTTTAGACATAATGTGAAAGATAAAAATATGAGGTAAAATTTAGTTGATGTTGAAAACCAACTTAAAAAAAACTATGTACAAAGTAAATTATTTCAATCAAAATTAAGGACGCACCACCTTGTTTCAAACATAGTTAAACATGATCTATATTTCAAAAGTTAATGGCATGGCTTGTAGTTTAATGTTAAACACATACGTTGGTAAGGGAAATTTTTAGTTTCAATCCCAGGTACAGCTTTGTATTTTAAATGAAATACGGAATGGACGTGAGCGAGTACAGCATACATTAATTCGCTTTAAATTAAATCGGTATTTACAAATATCACTGTTAATTAATTACTATTGAGTTATTCTGGTCAGTTTTAATTCGCCGTCCATGTTGTGGCAAATCAGGACACTTAGAAGATACAAATAACGTGAAAAATAAAAGCTTTTAATGTCCTCAAAAATATAATGAAACCTATTTTGTTAAAATTACCCCAAAAATAGCTTTTATCAAAATTTTACTTTTTATAACTAAATAATTTTAGACTTCTAATCTGTAATCACAGAATAATTTAACGGCGAATTAGCAAAAATGTAGAAACATATTTAAAAAGCATAAAACTGGTAATAGAACGTATATTAATACGTAAATTAAATACGTAAAATTTAAAAAATACTAAATATTACGTGCGATTTATTAACATATTGTATTATCTTGCGGCTACACTAAATGTTTTACATTATTGCCTCTGTATTGTAGTTAGTATCATCTTGCATCGATTTTATTACCATATTTATGAATTTAAGGCAAACAGATTCAGTAGGTCTGATTTGGAATTTTGAATACTGATAGTCTTACACTAATATTTTAAGGAGTGTGTTTTTCTACAAATCCCTTTTAGGGTAAGGTGTTTCATATCCTTCCCATTGCTTGCATTTCTCAAAATAAATAGGAAATACTTCAGAAATTAATACAACATTTTTAACTTCAATATTATTTTGTGAGTAAAGTACACCCAAGGTTCATAATATCAAAGAATAAAGATTTTGTCTATAGAAACATCATGTAAGAAGTAGATTAATTCCATATTATTACAATTCCATCAATTCAACAAATAAGAAAAATGCTATTTCGGTTCCTTGAGTTTGAGAATGAAATGAAATCTTCTTCAGAATAATAATTCAAGTAGTTGGACATAATGACTGTTTTTTACGGTTTGAGAATATATGATGTTATAGTAATTTCATGGAAGCTTTAACTTAGGCGTGTTAAATTTCTGTGGGTTCATCATTGGCGGAATCACAAACTACTGAATTAGTAAGCAAAGCAACAACGTTGCTGTTTCTCTTAAAGTATTCTTTCAGACGTAGCAACAAAATTTCAATCGTAAATAAAAGTGATCCAAGAATTAAAAAAAAATAGGCCCTAAAAATTTTGTCTGGGTTTGCACTACGGTTATGTATACACTCCATCATGAACAAAAATTTCCATTCCAAGCAAGGAAACTCTATGACGATGAAGTGAGTTTGGAAATAGTTACCTAAAAATATTCAACAAATAAAATGTGAAAATAAAAATATTCGTCTAAAAATGTTTTTAAATACACTCATAGACAAAAAAATTAGCGCACCAAGAAAGAATTGCGGGATCGTAACGAAACTTGCAATGAGGGTACATGTCGGGGAGATATGCAAATGATTAGAAATGCAGCGTGATTGCTTATTACGTATAGCCGGTAGAGGGCGTTGAACTCTGTGGAGTAAAAAACAGGTAACCAAAGCTTGTTTGAGTGTGCTGAATCATTTACAAAGGAAGAGCTGAGATAGACATGCCATTACGCCGTGTACGAAGACAATATAAGCAGTTGTCGCAGTTTGAGAGGGGGAGAATTGTCGGGATGATGGAAGCTGGGTGGTCAGCTAGGCGAGTAGCTCGTCAATTAGGCCGCTCTAATTGTGTTGTGAGGAGGTGTTGGGACCAGTGGACCCAAGAGATGTCATGTACACTAAGACCAGGCTCAGGATGCCCTCGACAGACCAGTCGTCGAGAAGACCGCCACATCGTAAGAAATGCACGCGTACAGCCAACTGCTTCAACGGCCGCCATCCAGGCACAGGTAGCATCTTCACTAGAGGCCTCTGTGTGTTCTCGAACCATACGAAGGCGCCTGGCTGAAGGACAGTTGGTATCGCGGCGCCCATTACGTGTGTTGCCCTTGACGCCCACCCATCGACGCCTCCGTTTGGAGTTTTGCCACGCACGAGGAAACTGGACTGCAGCGGAATGGAACCAGGTCGTCTTTAGCGACGAATCCAGATTCAATCTCGCAAGTGATGACAATCGTGTTCGTGTGTGGAGAGCCCGTGGTGAACGCGTCAATCCTGCCTTTGCTGTACAGCGACACATCGCTCTCACAGCTGGTGAGATGGTATGGGGTGCCATTGCCTACAATACACGGTCACCCCTAGTATTGTTCCGTGACACCATGACAGCCCAGCGGTATGTTCATGAAATCCTGCAACCACATGTGTTGCCACTCATGCATCTGTTCCCTGGAGCCAATTTTCAACAAGACAATGCTCGGCCTCATACGGCAAGGGTGTCACAAGACTGTCTCCGCACTGTTACTACCCTTCCTTGGCCTGCCCGATCCCCAGATTTGTCTCCAATCGAGCATATCTGGGATCATTTGGGATGACGAGTTGGGCATCCCACGAGTTTGAACGAACTAGAGGCAAGCTTACAGCAAATATGGAACGAAATGTCTCAAGACATCATACAGAACTTGCATGACTCAATGCCCGATCGTATCGCATCGTACATTCGCGCTATAGGGGGTCCAACGGAGTATTAACTCCTCCGTTCTTTTGCCTTTTTCTCTGAAATAAATTATCCTTTTTCTTTGATTTTCTTATCATTTACTTATATCAAAGTAGTCATTACGTATGTAAAATTTCTTTTCATTTTGACGACTCCTTCTTGGTGTGCTAATTTTTTTTGTCCATGAGTGTAAATACAAAGATCAATGTATGCAATTGATGTAAAGAAAAAAAACAATATCTTTATAGAAAAATCGTAAAGGATATTTTTATAGACAAAATAATGTAGAAGAAAATGTTCAAATTAAATCTAATAGAAAATACTAAACAATATTGTTCAGTTAATATAGTACAGTTTAAGGAAAATATATTTTTCTGTACTTTAATATTTTTTTTTTGATAATGTCCAATCGTCTTCCGCATTTGCAAAAAAAAATTTTCTATTCCGTTGTTATGCACGTGACGCAAAGTTAGTTTGAAGTATCACAAAAAGTGAAGAAACGATGTGATCAGTATTTAATAAATTAAATTATAAAAATTAATCTTCAAAAATTCACCAAAAATCAGATAATGGAGGTAAATATTAAAAAAAAATTTAATTTTAAAGGATTTTTTATGATCTTTCTTGTAATGTAAATTTTACAACCCTCCATTTATTATTTTAAATGCAAACTCTAAAGAATATTACAAAAAAAGCTTAAAATTTAATTCTAAAATATCTAATATATTTTCAAAAATCTCTATTATTGCACCCCTACACTATAAGAAGAATCGCTGTGCGAAATTTCATCCCTTTAGGTCAGAGGTGGGCATTAAGTCGATCGCTATCGACCGGTAGAGCACCAAGAGATTTTGGGGTGACCGCCTTTACTAAGACCTAAGACTCGCATACTAAAAGAAAAATTTATAGCACACAGACGCCATAGACAAGGAGTTTTTTATTGTAGTTATGTAGGTAAGTACATATTCCGTATTTATTATTAAGTTATAATAAATATTGTAGACTTTTTTTAGCTCACCACACCTACCCCACTGGGTGGACCGCAACACCTTGAAAATATTTGATATAGCCCGTACCCTGGAAAAGTCTGTTCACCCCTGATTCAGGTCAAGCGGTTTGGTCTGTGCGTTATATGTTAGTCAGTCAGTCAGTTACGGAACTGTTATATATATATATATATATATATATATATATACAGAGAGAGAGAGAGAGATATGTTACGTAATATTACCAAAAATGAAAACAATGGAACATAGTTACCTAATAATACCAAAAGAGTAATAACTAAAACAACACTTAGTCACCCTTAAAAGATTGTGTTTTCTTTTATGTCACATACTATGCGAAACAATTACGGTAGTGTATTCGCTTTTCAGATTGTCATCAGGAGGACGTTCGTCCTTACACACAATAATTTTTTGCTCGGTACGGTAGTATCCAATAGAGGATTCAATATTGCTCGTTTTGAAGAGAAAACATAGAAATATCAATATCTAAGCTTGCACTCTAACCAGGCCATACGCTAACCAACTTGCTAACCATACTAGTAGTATACTGGCGGTGGTGTAGCGAATGTTAAATAGAAGTAGCAGTAAACAGCAAAAAAAAAAGACATAAATATCCGCTTCAGATTTCTGCATGAATAATTACATAGAGCAATAAGGGTATTTCAAGAAAATAAAATAATACACAAATTTTGCTTTGCTGATTAGAAAAAACAGATTTGAAGTAAGTGAGTCAGTGGGTCGAAACAGCCAAACATAGATTTCAGTAATGTGTTTTATTCACAGTTACGGACTGTTACTTTTGTATTGCTGATCTCATAATATACAATTTATCGTTTAAATTAATTTTTCCGGTTATAGTAATGAAAAACGTGCATCTTTAACATCGTAAAAATTGGTAGACAAGCCTTTTTTTTCCAAACCTATTGCAGAAAATCGAAGCCAAAAACTTTAAGTAAAAAAATTCTTTTCCTCTGCAATGCACAGTTATATTTACTTAACAAGATCTCTTTTATTATTATGTGAAATATTAAAACAATTAAGTGTATTAGCATCTAAATAATTATATATGCAGAATCATGAGAAATTAACAAAATACAAATAAAAACTCATAACATTTTGATTCAGAATTTGCATCAAATTTAGTTGACTTAAGGAAAAAATTATGTGCTATTATATTTTCAAAGCTTATGCTTAAATTTATTTAGTTCTTATAATTGAAAAAATCTCAGATTACATTAAGGCAAGAAAAAAAATGTGTATTCCAATGGTTTTAATTGTATATAAAAATGCATAACTAAATAAAGAACATATAAAACAGCTTTATTTAAGATCATTACCTGATTTACTTAATGAATGTAATTAAATTTACTTAGTGTCTGTAAGTTTGTTTTTAATTCATCTGAAAAATTAGCTATCCAGAAATATAAAAATCACTGTTCAAAAAAGATAAGCTTTATTTTTATTTATATACAGTGGTCTCTTAAGGATTTGCATATGTAAATCCAAGTTCCATCTATTTTTTTTCTCAAAAAAATAAAAAAATAAATCAGTAGGAAGAAACAGATGTATATTTCGGTGGAATTACTGCATCAAGGATTTTAAGGATTTATAGTTTATTTTGTAAGTATTTTCACTGAATAAGTAAGTTTAGCTATCTTAAAAACTGGATTTGATACTCAAAGGATAACGAATTTTGGAATTTAGGTTTACTATTAAACTAACATAATTTAAACTTTTACAAACATACAAATTTTATAATTATTTGTATTTATTTATAAGTTCTCTACGCTTCAATAGGTATAATGCACATTTATCCATAGTAAGTGTAAGTACAAACTGTCTCTAAATAAATGACTTTGGTCTTTTGCTGAAAAATAATTGAAGAAAAGATAAGTTGAATGCAGATGTATTAAAAAAAGTATCTTTCTTTTTGTTATTTAAACCTAACTTTAGCTATTAATTTGCTTGTGAGATAACCAAAATATACTTTTAGTTGAAATATAGGACAAACATATATCCATATGTAATGTATTAACCTGTAAATTGTACATATGTTTAAAGAACTTCTACCCGCCAACATGACAGAAGATTAATCTCAGGACTCCTAATCTCTAATAATGCTCAAGCAACTTATCCATTTTTGCGTAAGGTGAAACCATGACATTTTTTATTTCATTCCTCTTCTAATTTTTCTTTTCATTTTAAGGCTAAACACACAGTCTTTTAGTCTTACATACTCCATTTATAGATCATTTTATTTATACAACGTTGCTTTTACAGCAGTCAATGTTTTTCATACGCTTGCCTAATACCTCATCATTATTTCTGACTGTTGGGACCCCGGTCTTCGCTAATGATCGTGAATCGAGTCTGTATAATTTTATTACCCATTTCTACCTGTTTTCTACTCTTACTGAAAAGGTTATAAATATATATATATATATATATATATATATATATATATATATATATATATATATATATATATATATATATATATATATATATATATATACAGGGTGCCCATAATTAAAGTCCCACTTTCAAAAGGCTGAAAAAAAAGAACCACTGGTCAGAATGACTTCAAATTTGAACTGAATATACTGGAAAAATGGGGAAACGATTTGGCATAATAAAAAAAGTTCCAAAATGTATAAATAGATGGCGCTGTAAGCGGCATAACAAAAGTGGATTCGACTACGAGTGACATTTTGAATCGAAATAAGACGGCTTTGGTATGAGTTGCAATGTAAACCAAATGTAGTGTTCAATGTGCATGTGTGTTTGGGTAGTTTGACGGAAAAAATGACTTCCAAATCAGTCAACAGTTGTGTCACTGTTAGTGGAAAGCCCATCCACCACGGCAAGTTCGTACCACATTGGATGGGAAAAATTGGTTTTTAATTGTCCTTGGGCGAAAAACCGCATAAAAAGCACATAATGATTCGGTTTTTAATTGTCCTTGGGCCAAAAACCGCATAAAAACAACAATGAAAACGCCTGTTAATTATCGCTAGACTTGCGTCAGACAGGTTCAATATGCTTTCCACCATTGTCCGCCACAAGCTGAAAGCGATAAACAGCATGGTCCACAACAGACAAGAGTGTCTCAGGGATGACGCTGCGAATGTGTTGCGTAATCCGTGCCTTCAATTCAGCTAAATTTGCAATAGGGCCACTATACACAACATTTTGAAGATAACCCCACAACCAGAAGTCACAATGATTGAGGTCTGGTGATCTTGGAGGCCAGGCTGTTGGACAATGACGGCTGATAAGTCGATTATTTCCGAAATGCCTCTTGAGCAGTTGCATGACTGGCTTTGCGATGTGCGGAGGAGCGCCATCTTGCATGAAAATGATTCTATCCAGACATGCACGCCGTTGAAGTGTTGGAATGACCTGGCTGCGCAAAAAACTCGCTTACCGTTTACCATTCACGGTACAGGTAACAGGACCCACAGGACCTATCACCTCGAAAAAAATGACCCTACCATACACGATGCCGTCAACCCGCACCACACATTTACCTTTGGCGAATGCATCGGTACTGGTTGAGTTGCGAATGGGTTTTTCTTTACCCATATCCTGAAATTTTGTGTGTTGACAAACCCGTGGAGGTGGAAATGGGCTTCATCTGTCCACAAAATGTTCCATGGCCATTCATTGTTCACTTCCATGCGAGCGAGAAATTCCAGAGCAAACGCCTGTCTTATTGGCAGGTCAGCAGGAAGCAAATCCTGAACATGTGTAATTTTGTATGGATAGCAATGCAGAATATTGCGTATATTTTTGTACACCCTACTCGCAGGCATGTCTAAACATCGGGCAATACCACGTGCACTGCACGTTTGCACACCACTGCTCGTCCCTTCCTCTAATGCTGTGGCCACATCTTATACTACCACTACTGACGTCGAAGCAATTTATTTCCTCCCTCTGACAGATTTCACTTCTAAAGAACCTGTTTCTTCAAATTTCTGAACCATATTATTTAGACCCTTTCCAGAAATCGGACCACGGCCTTTTTTCATTCCCTTTAATGACCGGAATTTCTTTAAATCTGCAGGCACACAGTTGTCGTTCTTGTAGAAGAGCTTCACCAGAAGAGCATGATTCTTCATTGAGAGACTCATGACAAGCTACTCAGATACAATATGATGGTAACGCCACATATCCCGCGCTTTTATACCACATGCAATGTGTCGTGCGCATGAGTGTCTTTTAATTAGTTTGCATAGTATGCCGCTTACAGCGCCATCTATTGATACATTTTGAAACTTTTTTTATTATGCCAAATCGTTTCCCCTTCTTCCAGTATATTCAGTTCAAATGTGAAGTCATTCTGACCAGTGGTTCTTTTTCTGAAGCCTTTTGAAAGTGGGACATTAATTATGGACACATTGTATATATATATATATATATATATATATATATATATATATATATATATATATATATATATATATATATATATATATATATATATACACTGTTCAAAACAATTAGAAGAGCACATGGTTTTAACGAAATTACGCAAATACTTACACCGATAAGTAACATAAAATAAATCATCCATAATTTAAAGCCTAGCAGGAAACAGAAGAAAAAAACTTCATATGCAAATCAAAGTTCATGACGTCAAAAACAAGAAAAAGAACATTAGGGCGGAAATCGGGATGTTGTAGAAACGTCTGTTTCACTGCCTTAACTGTGAAATTCGATTGCTCAGTTATTCTTTTTGAGAAAAGGTGACTTGAAAATGTCTCAACAACGTGATTTACCGGAATCCATGCATGGCGTAATATAGGCAGACTTGAATCCGGGCAAACACAACGTAGTGTCTCGGACGCTGTTGGAGTCGCCAGAAGTGTCGTTGCAAGGCTGTGGAATCGATTCCAAGAAACAGGGAATAGTAGACGTCGACCAGGGCAAGGTCGGCCACGCGCCACTACAGCAACTGATGACCGGTATATACTGCTAACAGCTCGTCGAAACAGAACAGACAATGCTACTCAGCAGCAAAGGCAGTTGCTCTTGGCAACAGACGAAGGGTGTCCAGCTAAAAAGTACGTAATAGGCTTCATCAGGGAGGTATCTATGCACGTACGCCAATGGTCTGCATTCCGTTGACCTCACGCCACCGTGCGACCCGAAGAAGATGGACTACTGAACATCGAGATTGGGAGCAACATGACTGGAGCCAAGTGCTGTTTACAGACGAGTCCCGATTCAGTTTGGAGTATGACACCCGACGTGTTTTGGTATGGAGGGAAAGGGGCACTCGAAATAACCCCACATTCGTTCCTGAAAGGTCACAATATTGACGAGCTGGTTTTATGGTATCGGGTGGAATTAGCATAGGTGGACGTACGGACCTGCATATCATTCGGAATGGTACTTTGACGGCCCAGAGGTATGCAGACGAGTTACTGAGACCTCATGCCATACCTTAGACTGCAGCCATTGGAGATTCCTTTGTTTTCCAGCATGATAATGCCAGACCGCATACAGCCCGTCTTGTGGAGAACATGCTTGAAGCTGAAACAATACAGCGTATGGAATGGCCAGCGTGCTCTCCTGACCTGAATCCAATCGAGCATGTTTGGGACATGCTAGGACGACGCATTGCTGCGAGACCAAGGCCTCCTTTTACTGTCCGAGACTTGGAGATTGCACTTCTTGAGGAGTGGAACAGTATTCCCCAAAGTCTTATCGATAACATCATCGCATCCATGGAAAACAGGTGTGCAGCAGTCTTAGCTGTTCGAGGAGACCACACGCCATATTATAAATCTTGCGTCATTTCTAAACAATACTTTTTTTTATCGTTTACATGTAACCAAATTGTTGCCCTAAATCATCTTTTCATGTTTTTTCTATATTTTCAAAGAATTAAAGCTTAATTACAATTTTTTACGTCTTTTTTTCTGTATTGAGCATTGATACGCGTGTAATATCCATTTTACGCCAATACGTGGCTGTCTCGCACGGTTATGCTTGCTCCCCTAATTTTTTTGAGTAGTGTATATATATATATATATATATATATATATATATATATATATATATATATATATATATATATATATATATATATATATATTGTAATAACCCCGTGGGGTTGTTACACTGTGATCGTATATAAGTATCTTTGCGTCACGTTGCGACCAACTCTATTTCCGCAACTTAGAGAAGGAGTACAACTCTCCAAAAGACACATTTATTATATATATATATATATACCATTTATTTACACATATATCTACACATACATTATTTTGCATCATGCTGAAGTCTTCGTATTATTCAATATATAGTATTAATCAATATATAAATCATTTACAATTACAACTCATATTATTCAACATAACTTTGGCAATGCCGACCCTTACGGGCAAGAGGCGCGTAAGTGATAAGCAGGGATGTGAAAGAAATTATATTAGCAAATATGCCCACCCATGAGGCTGCTGTCGCTATCGGTTGCACTCGTCTCCACCACTTGGATACCACATTTCGTGTAATATTTGTCGGTCACTATAGTTCGTAGAGAGAGATCAATAGAGTTCTGTATCTCGTCACTAAAATAGTTTGGGATTTCAGTGGTAGACGACAACTTCGAGTACACCTCGGATGTTGCTCTGCGTTGATCACCTCTATGATGGTCTGCGGGATGACCAGCACTGGCCCGCGGTCTTCTGCGCGTTCAAACCGTGATAAGAGGATGCGTACTAGGGTGGAGCGCTCGTATAGGGAAAAAAAAAATTCAAATTTTCATTTCTAATAGTTATAAAAGTTTGACCTACCTATAGAGGAACAAAAAATCTATTACAATTTTTTTATTAATATTTTCCTTTTACCGGCGCATTTGCTTTGCAAATTTACATTTTTGCTGGTATACAGATGAAACTTGAACGAGGATATTGTTCTAAATTCTATATAAACTATTAGTTATTAAGAATAAAACGACTCACAAGGAACAAAAGATTACTAATTTAATAAAAAAAAGCTTCACTTAAAACATATATAAAATTAGTCAAAGTATACTTTAAAGTCACGTTTGGTGTCGAATTTGGACATAAATTTTCTTGACTCGATTTTGGAATTCATGAGACCTTCTCTCGACTTTTTATCACATACCTGTAAAGAAACCTCCGTTAGTGTCTTTACTGAACGTTCTACGGCTTGGGTATTACATGGAAATCTTAGAAAAGGTATCTTTTCACTTCCTTTTGTTTCCACCGTCAAGAGCAAATCTTCATCCTTGACTTCTCTAAAAATGGGAGGTTGGAAATACTTTTGTTGCCAATCTATAAGGTCTGTGTAAGATTTGGCATTAAGATTTATTTTATGGACCTCAAAAACACGAGGAAACAGTCCATGATGAATCGCGTGTCTTGCTTTTAAGATTCTTCTAGCAGCAAGTTCACGAACGTGTTTTTCAGGATCTGAGAGCATCGATAATAGAACATTCTCAGGATGTGCAAAGAAGCTGTTCCGCTGAATGACAGGATTGACTACTTCTTTTAGTTGAGGTGAGTTTTAGTTGAGGTGAATATGAAACCAATTTCCAAAAATGTCTAGACCCATCTTTGCATGACGGATGCATTTTAATTTGGAACCAAACAGGCGCGTAAACTCTAACAACAAACGTGGCAAGATGTTTAAGATTTTCTGATGGTTTTCTCGTTGAAATATATGGCCTTAATATATTGTTGGCTTTCGTTAACCATCGAGCATGCGACGTTTTTCCTGGAGCTCTGTTTGCTATATCGGAAGAACTCGCCACTACAGCTGATGCAATATCATACAAATAACGTTGATCCGAATTTAGATCTCTGATGATATCCGACTGAATATCCGGCAACATGCTTTCTATCTTTTCATACTATACAACCTGATTGTTTTCCCATTTTTCTAGTAATCTTCCAATAGTACCAGAATAGGTAGTAAGCCTAGTTGTTTCGCCATCTAAGTGTGAAAACATGTGTCTTAAAGGCAATTCATTCGTGTGTAAAAGGCATATGATCCATTGTAAAGGCTGATTCAAGCGTTTTTCTAACAACCGTATAACACCACCTTTTTTTCCTGTATTTGTAACTGTTCCATCACATCCGACCGCTACAGTTTCTCTCATTGAAATGATTTTTAGAAGAAACCAAGTCACATATAACAAGTTCTATGCTTTTAGCTGTCCCAGTACTTGGGACAGCGTAGCCGACATAAACAGAGTCTAGTTCCTTGATAACTGAAATATGCTCTTCTACCATCACTTGGCGGTATTTTTTGACACTCTTTATCACTATCGTTAAACAGTTATCCTTTCTGCCGTCAAAGAATAAAGATGGAACACTGAAAACTCGATGTTTAGCTAATATTTCTGTGCGTTCTTTTGTTCTCTCACGGTGCAATTTCGATTTGTCTATTATTTCGACATCTGATTCAATGTCATGAAGAACTGCAGACGTGACTGCTGCACCAGCTCTATCAGATAGGCCATATAGATCACATGTTTTTGACAAAGACGGCAAGCTGAGATTTGATTTTTTTCTGGGGCACTTGGAGCTTTGAAGAATATGGTTCAAAATTATTGCCTATATCAATTGTATCTTCTGACTCTCCCGATATAACAGAGCTTCGTGGAGAAAGTTCTGTATTCTTGCGTTACTCCGTATTTGTCACAGAAGCATAATATAGTTCTAACTTTCTATTTCTACCATTTCGTTTTTGCATTTTTTTCGTTTGTGAAAAGAATATATCACCAATAATCATTTTTCTTTCAGTTCTCTGATCAGTTAAAAAAGTTTGTTCTTCTTTCGCTTCTTTTGTTCCTTTTGGACACTTACAATGTAGAAAATCTTTGCACTTACAAGAACAGATATCAAATAGTTTGTTACTACGGGTATGAAAATCTTCTTTTTTATCGTCAGTCAATCGTTTCCAAGATTTTATCATTTTTTTTATATTTCGAATGGTAAGCTTTTATCAACTGTATAATGCGGGTGTGGGATACGATTGGAATTGAAGCCTTTTGCCATATAGTTTCGATTCTCCCCGCAACAATTTCCTCAATATGTAAAACAGCTGGCTCCCTTCGAGTATCCGATTTAAGCTTTAGCTGAAATCTTACAAAATTATAAAATTTCATGACCTCCTTATACGTAGGTAACATATTACCTTTCACCTCTTCAATGTTGCCAAAAATACAAGAACTAGAAGCTTTTCTTGTTTTATCCATATTCAACTCTGTAACAATTAATAAACGAAACTCTAGTTACGGTCAAACTGTGAACAATATCCATTGAAAATCACTGATTCTGACCAAAGAAGTGTGTATGGCGCATGTGCTTGCACATGCGCACGGGCAGAGGAGTAATAACCGCACAAGGACATTGACCCGAACACACATATATGATTGCAAAAAACCGCTCTTTGGCTACTTAATTGATTTTTGCTTTCTCGCTCTTTCGCGGTTACAAATGATATTGCAAAGAGAAATTGGATGAGATTTGGTGAAATTCAAATCAAATGCGCCGGTAGATAGACTCAAGATAAATTAAAAATATTTTAGGATACGCTTTTTGAACGGTTGGGTCAAATTATTTTCGCTATTAGGAAAGAATTTGGAAAAAATGCATTTTTCTCTCCACCCTAATGCGTACACCATCAGGTAGTGGCCTAGTAGCATTAGATGCTTCGGCTCATTTGTTATACTGCACTTCGCAGTTTGCGGACCTTCGCTAGGCAATCAATTGCACGTCGTCACTGGGTTCTCCTCTCCGTCTTGTATTAGCTTATTCTGTTGTTTTTTGTTTCTTTTTCGTAAGGAGCTTGCGCTTGGCATTCAACTTCATATTCTTTGGATTCTTATCGGCCCTGTATTAGCTTAGGGTATTTGTTGTTCATTTTGCAATAAGGGACTCTGTTGTCGACCCTGTGGCGGCCTAGTTTCTTGTAATTTTTTTAATAAAGGGATCCCACGAAAACGCTCTAACAGTCTTATATATATATATTCTTTACTTTTTTATTGGCTATGGCCTTCTTGTCTTCTCATTCGTTCGTACCACCCCTTTATTGGGATGAGGGACGGGTCACCTTGTTCGTAGGTCAACATCTCGGTCCCCATGATCGCATTGGCCGCTTCTGAAATGTTCCGGTGCATTTTAATTAACTCCGACGCCTGTCCGTGTCTGGGATATTTTCTCATCGGACAGTCCCCGCTTCTCGACCTTTGACATCAGATTTATAGCTGCTGACTTCTTAATTTTCGATGTTTTATGACACCGCATTGTTGCACTGTACAACGCCTCTCTCTGGCACCCCGAAGCTTAAGGAACCGTAATTGTGTGCCTGACAGTTTCGGTTGGGTGGTCCCTACCAATTTAGATAGCTGTCTAGAGATACCGCATATTCACATCCCGCTTATTACACACACACACACACACACACACACACACACACACACACACACACACACACACACACACACACACACACACACATATATATATATATATATATATATATATATATATATATATATATATATATATATATATATATATATATATATATATACAAAGAACAAGCTAGAAATAAATTATTATTACTAGAAAAAGCTAAGGAGTAAATTATTTATCTATGTCTCTTTTTTATCATCCTCATCACCTAAAAAACTAATTTTATAATACTCTGTGGATAAAAATTAAACTATTTCTAATGAGAAAACTGAATATAGAATAATTAATATTGATATTTTATTATCTAAACTATCAAATTACTTGGTATGTTCTCACTGTAAGTCCAAAGCAGTACTGAAAGAAATAATTGTTTTTGGATTGGTTTCTGAATTTTATGTTGAATGCAATTCCTGTATAACTTTATCTAATTTCAAAATTTCACCTATTCTTAAATCAAGTAATCATGATTATGAAGTAAATGTAAGAATTATTTATGCTATGCGCACGGTGGATTGTGACGAATTAAAATAGTTCGCACAATTAAAATCTCCGCAGTTGCTGACACCGCTGCTCCGCTAACGACCGTCAGACCTGCCCCCATTGAACGTGTCGTAAGTGAGGGTAAACTCGGAAGAAAAGGGACGCCAGACTGTTTGTAAAAAGTGACATCTAGGCTGACTTGGAATTCGCCAAGGCTCACCAGATTGATAACGCAAGACAGCCCCCAAGACAGGGAATATGCAAGAATTGCAGCTTGCGTTTCAGCAAATGAAAAGAGCCAATGAGAGACGAGTTCTCTGGATGAAGAGCCAAAGTCCAAATTAGATGACAGATCTTAAAAAAGTTAGCGATCTCCTGAGCTGAGAGAACTACTCCAACCATCCAGGGTCGAGGTAGCTATAACAAAAGAGAAGCTATCTTAAAAAGAGGTTTTTCAGCTTCAGTTAGGAAGCTTGGTTTTCTTTTTTTAAAAGGTATCTCAAGACGAGATATCTGTCCCATTCATTCTGGATATGGAGGCTTACCTCGCAGTCATCCGCGCTGCCGATAAAGTTAATCGAGGACCCTGTCGGACTCTATATTGTAGTGTTAAGTGAGTTAACTGCTCTGACAACTCATCCTAAAGGACTCAGAGACTGTCTAAATCGTCATTGTTCCTATAACATTATCTACGGTGCTTCACTCTTCATTTTTTTTCTTCAATTGTTTTTTAATAAAGTAACTCTTTTAATTTACTTGGCTGTAACATTAGTTGATTCAATCACTACCTCGATCAATACGTCACAGGGTTTAGGTTTGTATGGCATTAAAAATTTTTCATTGCAATGGATATGCCCCAACCTGTATCTGAGAAGTCTTATGATAGGATTTTGAAAAACATCAAAGCTGCCATTTCAGAAGTAGCTGTTAATACGATGAAGAATGCAGCAAATAAAGAAATTTTGTTTAGGTGGAAAGACTCAAAGATCTAACGAGTCTTTCAATTCCACAGTTTGGAAATACTGCTACAAAACATGTGGTTCTGCCAAAACTGTAGCTGAAATAGCTACAAACGAGGCAGTAGTGATTTTCAATGAAGGTATGACAGGTCGAATAAATATTTTGAAACATCTTGATTGTGAAATGGGCAGTTTAATGTCACTTTTGCTTTGAAGGCAGACTCTACGAATCCAAAAAGCACAGATTAAGTGTAAATTATCAACATTAGAGGATCGCAGAGCTGTTCGAAGGAGAGAAAAAGAACAGTGCATAAATAATAAAAAAATAGAAGGGTCAACGTATGAAGCGGGTGTATTTTAATTGTTAAAAATTTTTGTTACATTCTTGAAAATCCAAAATAAATTTTTAAACTTAATTTTCTCAGTTTCTGATTTATATACTCTCCCACAAGATTTCAAAAAAAGTTATGAATGGAAAGTTATGAAATTCCATATATATACGATTCCATATATATATATATATATATATATATATATATATATACAGGGCTAGATTTGAGGCGGAACGCGCCGGAACGGCGTTCCGGTTCCTCTCTTTAGAAAAAAAAATTACGATAGTTAAGAACGTTTATTTAATCACAAATTACTCTATTGGTACTCTCCCGGTAGGTTACTGTTCCGGCTCCTCTATTTCTAGAAATCTAGCACTGTGTATATATATATATATATATATATATATATATATATATATATATATATATATATATATATATTATACACACGCACTTATTATTATATATTTATTCTCTAAACTTCAGTTTTGATAATGGGACCAAACTATTTTTATTTTCTAGCATGACAAATCATAAAAATTTTAAAAGTTTTGAAATTGTATGAAATTTCTATTTTTTAAAAATATTGAAATAACAGATAATTTTAAAAATTGAGGTTTACAGAAAAGTGGCAGAATTTAGTTCTAATTTGATATAAGAATATAGGTTCTACTGTATATTTTTAAAAAGTTATCTTGCAGGAAACAGGAGGTAGGGCAATATTTTTTTTTAATTTTATTGCAATATCTCCTCAAGTTTTTATTTATTTTTTCAAATTATGTGTATATACTTTATGTTATTTAAAAATATATTTGTTTAATTGCAAAAACAGGTTTAAAATTTCAAACCTAGTATTATGTTGCACAAGTTGTAAAAATGTCATTTCAAAATAAGGAAAAGTTTTCTGTTTATGATGAATCGAAAAAAGTATGTCAAAATGCATTCCAAGGTCCATTATCCCCTTAAAATAACGGTGTGGTTTGAAGCTCAGTGGATTACGACACTGAAAAAAAAACAATATTTTTAGATTTATAAAATTCAGCTACAGTGTGAAAGTTTTTCAGATATCAGTTATAAAAAAGTATTAGGGATCCATGGTATATATATATATATATATATATATATATATATATATATATAAGTGGGGACATAAATAATAGTTATCCGAGTGCTTAACATGTTTTGTCAGCACTACAAGAACATAAACTGTCAAAAGCATAATTTTATTTTTCCATAAAATCTAAATAATAATAATGGAAACTTTACTATTTTATTCATTCTATTTGTTATAACCTATGAAAATGACTACTACGAGAAATAACACCCAATTTCAATGATGCGTGGGGTTTTAACATTTTAAGAACGACATATGTGTTTTTAATCAATCATGCAGTGTATTGTTCTTGTAAACACCCCTCTGTCAACATTGAAAAGCTTTAATCTTTAATAGACTAAAGTTATATATTATCTGCTGATGACACTATAGAAACAGAATCATTTGTTCACTCTCGGAAGTCTTGTTAAACTAACTCTGGATTCTTAAAGCCTGCTTTAGACGCAAAACGAATTTCGCCTTGTAAGTCTGAGAATTAGGCGGTATACACGTAGACAAGTTCCTGCCATGTTAGAGAAAAAAAATGGCATATCGGGTTACAATAAATCGATAGTAAATTTTCTTAAAAGGGAGTTACATTGTGGTTAATTCAGTTTCATAAAGTATAGATACTTTTATTTCTTAAAATATAATGCAACATATAAACTATAATAACATATTAACAATAATAAAATTTAATCATGATCCTCTGATGTAACGTCCATGTATTATTGTCCAGGGAGCATTTGATGTAGGTTCGAGTTTTGAGCAGGTGATATTAACTTGTTGACTCACTGTAAATATGCGGCAGTTCTGACTTACATTAAATATGCGGATGACAAATACGTGATGACCACATCTTCAGTTTTATCAGAACTTAAAAAAGGTGGTGGATTGATGTTTCGAAATCTTTAAAATATCATCCTTATGCTGAGAATCCTTGGTATGATCGTTGCAATGCACAATCCAAGAATGCAATGAACAACTCTCAAATGCATTAGACATTAGTGAAATCTTCATTTCGTATTAGCAATGTTACTTATTAAGTGTGAGATAATAAGCGAAAGTATTTTATACATACCCATGATTAAAAATAAAAAGGTGTGACAGAGACTCTGAATGTACTGAATATCTCGTACAAGGAAAGGTATGCTCCAGCTTTAATCAGGCAGAAAAGATAATGATGTGCTACCGTATTGTAACCACTACGATCTCTGGTTCCACTAATGGATATATTGCGTACAGTTTCCGGGCCAGGCTGGGCAATGTTCTGTATTTGGTAAAACGAATGAGAATTAATGCAGATGACAGCACTATATATGTCCTGAAGAGCAAGTGCTCGTTTATAGTATTATCTAAAAATATTTTGGTGGCAGATATCAGCAAAATCATTCATTAATAACTTAAGAGGAATGTAATTGATTATAATAGCTAAGCGATGGAAAAACTTGGATGCAGAAAAGTAATTTATAAATGCAGCAACGCTAAAAAGTAATTTATATGATGTAATTGATAATTTTATTTTCTTAAACAACGTTAATAATGTGAAACATAGTTTCTTCACTGTTTTTTAAATTGTTGTACTTCTTATCTGAATTTTCCTTTCTCAAAAAAAGTGTTAAAGGTAATTAGTATCAGTAAAATTTGTATTATATATAGCTGTTATATATATAGCATATAATAATTTAAAAGACTTTAGGTATCTTAAAGTTTTTACGATATTCCTAGCTTAGTTGTAGATTACAGTATTCTTCGTCCGTGTCAGGAGTATGAAGTGCTATTACCAACATTATACCAACAAATTTATATGGCATATTCAAAACATCGTACAATTTACGTATAGTGTAACATTATAAGAGAATTCCATGCAGTATTCACGAGATTATGCCTAAAGTGTGTGGCGAAGTCTAAGACGTGACACTCCAAATTTAACAAGAACAGATTATGATGAATACAGAAAATAAAATGTGAAATAACAAAGTAGCATTTTTGTAATAACGTAGAGATAGGTAATAAAAGAAACTAAGAAATATTACCCTTGTATTAGGTGGGTAAACTAACAACAGAAATTATAAATTACAAGACAGGATACGACAGTTTATACCAGATAATTGATAATGCGCTCTCTATGTTGCAATACCTGATGTATGTGCAGGGAATCAACTGAATTTTTAAAATGTAAGATTTTATGATATGAATATAACATTACTCCCTTCAAAGATATTTCAGTAAATACTCGTGTGGAAGAGTAGATTTCATTTTATATCTTGTACAAAAACTTTAGACCGGAGAAATCCAATGGGATTTTTATTTATTTCTTAGGAAAAGATCTTATGCATCTTTAAATAAATTCTGCTTAAAGCAATCAGAAAAAGAAATACCATTCAAGTATTTTAGAAAATTCTTCCCCACTTTCTTTATACTTTTGTAGAAATCAAAAGTTTTGTTCGCCTTTAACGTTCTCGCAGGATCATACGCATAATTTTGATATTACCATGACATTTTATATGTTTTGAGATATTTATTCTGGGATTATAAAACTCTCCTTTTTTTAACTTTCTTGGAGTAATTATACATTTTTAATCATTCTTCCATAGCATAGCATTCAAATCTTTTTGGTTAGTTGGCTTTTTTGTAACCTAATATGCATGTTTTTTTCGTGAATAAAACACATTTTGGACGATAATGTATTTGTCATGTTAGATGCATAACTATAATTTTATTCTTTGTAGGTTGGAATATAAAAAAAATCAGTCAAGAGTATATCAGTCTCTAACGTCTAAATGTTATGATTAGTGATTTAGCATTAAAATATAAAAGAGTTAAAATATACTGTTCATTAATTTTGACTAAACGTTGTTGTTGCTGATATCTGTCACCCAGCAGAGCCACATTAGGTCCATGATACCGCACACTCTCAAGAAGTGAATGACCAACAATGGCCGCTCTAGAAGGTCTTCCTTTTCAAGTCCCAAGCACACAAGAATATGATCCGGAGTGGCTTGGTCCTTGGATCATTTTGTACGAGTTTGATACACTTTTTATTTGTAGATATAAGTAAACGTTCTGAGGTGGCCACTACGAAAGCATGTTATTGTAGTTTGCTCCTGTCTGCTGTACCGGAGGAACAAAGAACCACCGGGTGATTACCATAGTAACAATGGTGCACAGGGGAATGGCGCATACAGACCTCACAAGACAGTTATGTACAGAATTCAGTTCAGTATGTGTCAGAGGCACCGGCATATGCATAGACTCGTCAGCACCTCTTTTTGCCAGGGTATCAGCAACCTCGTTACCGGCAAGGTCCACGTGGGAAGGGATCCTCTGTAAATGAATCTGACGAGATGAGCAGAGCCGCTTCAGCTTGTTCAAAATAGCTACTCCCGTATTATCCGGACACTGTGCCAGTTAGAAAGATTCTGGATGACACTACGGCTATTAGACAGAATCCAGATTTCTCCAGCCCCAGAGAACGAAAGGACCGTGTTAAAACTCGCATGAATTGCAATCAGTTTGCTGCGAAGGACGGAACAGCAGTCAGGATTTTTAATTGAAATTTGATTGGATCCGTTTTGAGACTTAATAAAGACACCACTACCGGAACAAGTCCTATCATACCTGCTACAATCCGTATAAATAAGTATAGAATCGGCTGGGATATTATTGATCAAATCAAGGACAAGTTGCCTTAGGTACACAGGAAGAGTTTAAGACTTGTTAACCTGGATATGAAGATCTACTGCACATACTTCCACTCGACGATTCAAAAGTTTAAGTATTTCTATTGAATGATATTTGTATCATATTTCTGAGGCAGAAAATTTACTGCAGGTTTAGTTAATTGGAATTTAAAGACATATTTCAAAATTAAATATTTTGCTGCTATTCAAAAGAACCCTAACAAACAGTACAAACATTTGCGCCACTGTGAACACGCTAAATTATATAACTGAACATTAAAACCAAGTTTTATAGAGGTTTGAAATGAAGGTTTTCAAACAATGAGAATACATATTGAGTTCAAAGATCGAAGAAACCGTTTGTGTCGATTAGGACCTTAGGGTTGGGAGAACAGTGGGAAACATGCACGACCATAGCAATGATGATGTGAACGTCTTATATAGAATAATGATTTAAATATTTTATATAGAAAAACCTGTTGCAATGCAAGAATGTGTTGACTTTTAAATAAAGTACTTATCATGTAATTTTCTACAGTATAGAAACGAAATAAAACTTAGAATTCTCACCTCCGCAAGACTTCCTAGTCCACCATCTGTTAGGCATAATTGAATTCATAGAATGTTGACAGTGTCAATATCGCTACATTCTTTTGATAATTCATCTGAATCGCAACAGTGAATAATTAATTTTAAATACTCTGTGTTGCAAATTACTTACATTATTTACGGTGAAGTTTAAACACTGTGAAATCATATGGACCAAATATTTTTTTCCAATACTCGATGAAGAGTAATGCGGAAAAGTTGCCATTGGGGGCACTAAGTTCACACAAAAAAATTTGAGATTTTTAGGACAACTCGTGGATTTGCCGCAAATGTCTTGAAATTTTGCTTAAACACTGATTTTGGAATTTTTTAGCAACATTTTTCAAGATGTTATATTAAATTTATTTTGGTTGTATTTACTTGTATAGTCATTTTTAGAGTGTCAAATGTCTAAATAAACTATGATTACGTACTGTTTATGTGCTATGTACCTGAAAAATGTACAGCTTTTAGCTTGTTTTGAGTTCGGTACCAACGCGAAAAAAGCCAGAACTCAACAGGAGAAGGTAGGTAGCTGTAAGGCGAGTTCCGCTCACCTTCTCACCCACTGAATGTTGAATTCAGAATGTGCTCCTTTTTAGGCTACGAAGTCCTTCTTCAAAATGAATTTTGGCATACTTTTTCGCGATTGCAGCTTTGCTCTGATTAAGGCATATCTTCCTTCATTCCCACATATCTTTGAAGCAGCTTTTGCTGCAATTTTAACGATTCTTTCCACAGCCTGGGAGTCACTTGGAAAGCAGACCAGTGATTCTTCTAACATGGATCCTGAAATTATGTTGTTTTGAATTTCAGCTTATGAAAGACTTTTGGTGATTGGGGGCTCGCTGATTTCGGTGAAGACCCAGCCGATGCAGTCATAGTGCTCCGTTGCCTTAAAGTTCAGCTTTGGAACCTGGGACTCTCGCACTTTGTTGGTCTTTTTATTTGATTTTCGGCATTTTTAATTTCCTCTCCGTGCTAATCTTCTAATATCTTGCTTATCATCAGATTCCATTGCCATGAATATATTTTCGGGTTGAACGTATCCATTTGTTTGAACCATTGAGTGCACTGCCTTCTTTAGCTCATCCGGGAGAAAATTTGAGAGTTGAATAATCTGTCACAGATCTGCACAACCTGGCTGTTTCCTTATGCCAAACCATATTGGAGCATAAACTCGTATTACGTACTGCACGAGATCTTTCAGAGCTTTGTCAGGATTCGAAATACTGAAGTGCAATAGTAAAATTCCACAAGCAGTTGTGATCCATCTCGATTGCACAGTTGACCCTAGCTTTCTTTTTTGAAGTCCTCGAGAGCATTCGCCAGTTGAAACCTCTACACAAATATCAAAGAAATACTTTTCGTCTATTTAACTTCAGTCTTTTGCATTTCTGATGTCCATGCGACAGGAATAGGCTTGAATGAAACGACACGTAGATTTTCGCACACCATTAGTTAGCTCCATTTGGGCTGTAAAAGGTCTGAAGTCCCGTGGTTCCTCGGTCTAATTTACATAGTAGATGTCGGCATGGGAACTCATTTGTATGAAGAATACATACCAAATGTAGCAGTTCTCTTCTTATATTTCTGAATCTTCTTTAAACGTTTATTTTTCTCTCTCCTGACCTTGTTCTTATCGATAAGGAGATCCTTATATTCTGCTGTCACAATTCATGCATCTTGCAGCACTGAAGAAGCAGTTAATGCGACTTGCCTCTCTCATACACCAGATCTAAATGCGGCGGACGCTGTGTGAAAAACGGATATGCGTTTGGAAGTGCTTGCTTTTGAAGTCCCTGATACAAATTCTTATACGGTCGAACTGCCTGCTTCAAAGCCCAAACTATTTGAATCACCAGACGATGTCTGTAACTTAGGTCTAAATTGAACTTCATTCGTTGAGGACCCTGGCACAGATCTACTATCCATCGTTGAACTTGCATCCCTTTACATTTTCCGAGCCGCTTTCTTTGCAAGGGTTTTCCTCGTTTTTAAGTCAATATTTCCACTAACCATTTTTCGAACATTTCTTTAATCCTGCAGGCACTTAACCTCGTCGTGTGGAACTTCACTCCTGATATTACAACTACAGTTGTCCAAATCTCTACACTTACAAGCTGCAATGCCAAAGAGAGAGGTGTTCGAATCTCGTACGAATTCTTCGCGGGTCGTCTTCTGTTTTACGTTCATGCTATTAAGTGATTTCTCCAATGATCGGCACTTGTAGTAGTCCTTAATATTTCTATTAATTGCCCATTTGGAAACTACTGGTATGGATGCCTTTATCGAGGTTTTAGTAACCTTTTTACCGACCGTCTTTATAAGATCATCCACTGGTTGAAGGTAAATATCACGATTTCCATCTTTGCGACTTCGCAACCAGTAATAGTGCCACATAATGTTAATAAAACTTAGCAATTACAAGACTTTCCATTCGCACGGTGCCCCCAAAAGGGTACTTTTCACTTTTTCACGTGTCTTACAGAACAAGGGCCCTTCGCACTAGCCATTGCAAAAATCATATTAATAATATGCACAAAACACAATAATGGCACGCTAAACGATCCACAAGAAACTGTATCGCACGTGTAAAAGGTTACGCCTTCAAACTTAAAAATTTCTCAGTAAAAATTAGTACAGAAGAATAAATAAACGCAACGACTGACACATTTTGCTCTTTCCTATTACTTTCAAGATCCCCAAGGTGACTCATTGGTTTCATCCAGAAAATCTAAACAAACACCAACCCACATCCGTCTGCTCTCTTCTCCCCTCCCATTTTGCTGCAAAGGCGTGCTGCGGTCCGTTACCCAAAAATTTCGATTTTGAGAATTTCAAGCAAAATTTACAACTTGTGCCTACTTATACGTGAAAATACCATAAAAATCGGCTAATTTTGAAAGTACATAGTACCTACATAATGCGTAATCAGAATTTATTTAGGCATTTGGCACACTAAACATGACTAGGGTGAGTGTCCCAAATATCACCCTTGTGCCTAATACCGCCTATTCGTGTTTCTAAAGTATGATTCGCGCAATGTATGAGAAAATGCAGTAACTTCTTAGTTCTGGGTCTGTACTAACAGCGGCGATAGCGACAACGCTCTTATCACTGACAACAGAAACTATATGTCGTCTGAAGTTGTTTTCGTTGTTGTCTTCGCTAACTTTGACTCCAAAGAATCGGAATCCAGTGAATGACCAGGGAGTAGGGTGGGCCGAAAAAACAATCTTTTTTTCAAGTCGTAAGACCGCGGAAAAGTTGAAAATTTGGAAGACTAAAAAGGGGTAAAAAAGAAATAAAATCGGTTTATATCTTCCGGTCGAGCATGTGCTCTAAAGTTTGCCGAAATTTGAAAAAAATTATATTTTTACGATAATTTTTTATCTTACTTAACTTGTCAATATTTAAATGTAATACCTCTAGTTGACTCTTCCTTGAACCGATAATGATGTAGAAAAAGAATGGTTTAAATCGGTCAAAGTCTTCTGCTCGCGCAAGAGCTGTCTCATCTAACAAATTCTTGTGTCGTCGTAACTCGCTCGGGTCAAAGACCACGACGCTCCCCCCACCTACCACTGTCTCGTAAACGTTCTGTCAGTCTGCACTTACTCCTCGGGTGTGATGTGTGTTTGGTTCGGTCATCCAGGTATTATTTTGGCATTTGCATTTATTTCAATGTTGGTTTTGTGTTATGAGATTTTTGTGTAACTTTGGGACTTAAAGGTGATATACTAGGGTTGTACCTAAGAAAGTCATCACAAGACAGGTATTTGATTGCCCTATATTTGGTTCACCTAAAGATTTTTCATCAAACAAGCTTCCTACTGGTGAGGACGTGATACGGTGTTGTTCACAGGAGAAATACGACTTGGCGTTTCAAGTTAATAATAAAAGTGTCAGAATTTCACAAGTTGCCAGTAGAGTAGCTAACAAAATAATTGGCTTGTATCAGAAAGCATGCATCCCAACGGTTACAGCTAACAGAATCGTGCAACTTATAAATGCGTTGCATGACAAATATTACAGCCTACGGAAATCATATACACGGGATAAAAATAAAGATGCGTTTAAGCAGAAAATTGACGAGTTTAAGCAAAAATGCTCATTGCTTTTTGGCGTAGCAGATTGTAAATACCCCATTGTTGTTAATTGCATTTGTAACAAAACCCCTGATTTATGTAAATTCGATATAACTGTCAGCTGTGACTGTGCAAAATTAAATGAAATACCTGCTATTGAGCTAAGATTTCTTTAGTTATTACGAGAACACGGAATAGGAAAAAATGGAGGGGTAGACGTGTCTGAAAGAAAGAAACTTAATAAATCATTGGAAAGGAGATCGCGTGACAGCCATTTAACTTTGGATGAAGAATCTGAATCTGATCTGAAACCCTCGTGCTCGCACTCAAATGTAAATGTTGTCGAAACTGACGATGAAGACCAATATCCGTCTAGTAAAGATAGCGATACCGACCCAGATTTTAAAGTTCCAAAACGAGTTTCCTCTAATAATTGGCAGATGAGAATTCAGCTGAAATCTACTGCATTACTGAGCGATCGTTTTGGAGTTTCTGATCGCGCTACCGCTGCAATCGCATCAAGTGCTTTGCAGGACGTTGGATTAATTACCGATTCCGACGTCTCCCATGTTATAGACAAAAACAAAATATGAAGGGAAAACAAAATGTTAGGGCTGAATTGTGTAGTAAATCTGACGAATTTCCACTACAAGGTCTCTATTTGGATGGGAGGAAAGACGACACGTTAGTGGTAGATCTAGCTCATTCGAAAAGGTTCCGTAGAGTAAAAAAGGAAGAGCATTACTCGCTAATTCAAGAACCTGGTTCAGTGTAAATCGGCCATGTTACTCCAACTTCTAGAAGTTCTGAAGTTATTGCCACTTCTATTATTTCTTATCTGACATTTCATGGTATTTCTCTTGAAAAATTAGTTGTCCTAGGTTGTGATGGCACTGCTGTTAATACAGGTTGGAAAAACGGTCTGATTCGCCGAATTGAAATACATTTGGGGAAACCGTTACAATAGGCAGTTTGACTTCTCCAATTCAATGAACTGCCATTCCAGCATCTGATTCAATACCTAGACGGTAAATCAACGGGTCCGAAATCTTTAAGAGGGCCAGTCGGTGAAAAGCTAAGCGGTGAAAAGCTAAGTTCAAAGTTACTCAGTCCCTAATTGGGATATAACATTCAAGACATTCCCAGTTCACACACAGACAGTTGAACGATGTGTGAAACTCGTGACAGAAGCCCCAGGAAAAGTTTGCGGAGCTGAGTCTAGGGATGGTTTTATCAGAACGACTCTGCTGTCAAGGTATACCATGCCTAACTTTAACCATAAATCAGATTTCAAAGTACCTTTAGCTAAGAATGAGTGAAAACGGAGATGTTCAATTGTTCAACAAGATTTTCTTGGACTTACAACTCTTCACACAAAAACTTAGTTTTTTCAATTAAAAATTCTGATAATAAATATTACTAATGGTCTAAAATAATTTGTCTTTAAACATTTAAACTTGTATTCAATAAATAAAACAAAAAAACAGCAACATGTAAGTTGTTAGTATTTTTTCCTTGAACTGTGATCTACATTTGTGTTTTTCCTTGAACTGTGATCTACAACTGTGATCTACACACTTCACACAACAACTTAGTTTTTTCAATTAAAAATTCTGATAATAAATATTACTAATGGTCTAAAATAATTTGTCTTTAAACATTTAAACTTGTATTCAATAAATAAAACAAAAAAACAGCAACATGTAAGTTGTTAGTATTTTTTCCTTGAACTGTGATCTACATTTATTTGTCAATTTTTTTTAAAATTTCATTAACTTTGAAAGCAATGCGACCGGAAGATGTTGATGGATTTAAATAATATTTAAACATTATTTACTGTGGCTTTATTACATAAGAATTTGAGCTATTACATTCGGGAATTTGCTAATATAAAAATGTTAAAAATTATCGTAAAAATGTGAATTTTTCTAAATTTCGGCAAATTTTAGAGCACATGCACGACCGGAAGATATAAACCAAATATATTTCTTTTTTTACCCCTGTTTGTCTTACGAATTCGCAACTTTTCCGCGGTCTTACGACTTGAAAAAAAAAAAAAACTTTTCGTTTTTTCGGCCCACCCTACTAGGTAGATGCATCCAAATTCTAATTTTCCTTATACCATTTGAAAGTGCATTAAACAGAGACTTTGCTGGCATCGCCTTTTAACAATTGCTCCAAATTTCGCCTGGTCGGTGGTAAGAGTAACAGAGGTAGGCGATATTAGGAACCATTCTAGAGTTCCCTGGAAATTTCAGTTTTTTCAATTTAGCTACATAACATAAACTGGCACTGGTTTTTAGCTGGTTGATCTCAGGATACCAAAGGAAATTGTTCTTAGGGATGTTCTTTGAGTTTCCAGCTTAAACAGAAACAAAAAAGTGGATGAAGTGTCGAAAACAAATTAGAGTAGGCGATATTTGGGACACCTACCTTATACAAGTAAATACAACCAAAATAAATTAAATTTAACGTCTTGAAAAATTTTACTAAAAAAGTTCTAAAATCAGCGTTGTAGCAAAATTAAAAGAAATTTGCTGCAGATCAGTCTTAAAAATCTCAAATTTTTTCTGTGAACATAATGACACCAATGGCACCTTTTCCGCTCTACCCATCATCGAAAATCGAAAAAAAATTTTTTTTCGTCACACCCTACTGCGGAAGAGCAGGATTTTGTGTAAACCGTACATATACGTAATTTCCTAGGTAAGTGTTATACGAACCTTTGTGAAATTGTAACCAACAAATGACTCTTAAAAGTTTTGTAAGAAAAAGAAACCATGATTCACATTTCTATCGTTTCTTTAAAAGAATAAGAATTGAGAAAAAATGCTATTATAATTAAATACTCAAGAAAAAAGGATAGAGAAATATTTAATAAGAGGAAATATTTACGTGTGGGAATAAAATGGAAGAAAAAAACTAAGCAGTTATATGATGCACAAAATTTTCTTCGGATTCATTAATGTAGGAAAAAGAGCAGAAAATTCATTTATCAAGAGCAGAAAATCAAACTCAAGTTTTTACTCGTGTCATAAAATCAAGAAACATTGGTGTGTTTTGTATTTTATTTTAAAATCTGACACGAAATAATTATATTTAAAACTCATTTCATTGTAATGCCATAAGCATAAATGAGTAATTTTCAGCATAAATTCCTGTAAAAGCTGAGAAGCATCTAAAAATGGTAATATAATTAAGATGTGATTTGTCTTTCATCACAATTCCATTTACCAGGTTTAATAATATTAGATTTGTCAGCTGATTTAATTTATTTTTTATATTTACAAAATGATACAAAATTAGCATATTTTCACTGAAAATTAGGGAATAATATTAAAGCACATAATTTCAATATTCTAATAAAAAAGAAATTTTCCAAGTGTTCAGTCTTTGTTTTTATTCATAGCGGAGTGCCAGGTTTTTGAGTTTGGAAAGAAAATAGTTGTGACTTGTATAACATCGATGATATAGTTGCTCCTTGCGACTTTAGAGGAGAAAGTTGAAAATGCCTGATCTGATGAGCATATAATACTTCATTTTCTATAGCAATGCAGGTAATTAATGGGGGGGAGAATATGATTAATCTTTATTATAGCGATAACCCAAGAACCAGAAGTCCCTTAAGTTATGATTAGATGAATGACATGGCCTAGCAATTGAAAGATGATGGAAGAATACAATATTTTCTACGAAATATTCTCAAAGAATCTTTGCTGAGTGACAGAGTGCATAAAAGGCTTAATTCTTCAGAAAAAAAGATTAACTCCTTCACTGCCGACGAAATCTTACGTTATGCGCTCCCTAGTGCAACCGTTTTCCGAACAGGACGCTTAGCGACACAGTGGAATTGAAGAAAAACAGAGCCACAGTTTTCAATCTACATAATATATGTTGTTAAAATAAAAAAAATATAAATATAAATATAAATTTTAAATTATAGATTATAGTAAAAATTAATAGTTAGTACGTAGTTGTTGTGTGATATATCTTGAAACATGGTTGAATACATACATCACATTCAACACAATGATAGCGGGATTCACAGCGAACTTTCTATTTGGAGCATTCATCTAATTCACTGTCAGACATACCCGTACAAGGTATTAAAAATAACTCTATCACACAACACGATGCGAAAACAGAGCAAAAGAGAAAAAATCACACAACCTATTCAAGCACACTCTTACATGAACTACCACTTTCAAATTTCACCCTCACATGCCCCCTACCCGTTTGTAAAAAATGAAGATGACCCTGTCAAACGATAATTCGAGATGTCAAGGTCAATATATCGCATTCCAAAGCAGAGGGCGTAGTTATACGTCTATAACGAAATTACAGTGTCAAGTATTCTGGGAATACGTATACATACGCCAGTGACAGTTAACGCATCGACTGCGCAAAGCGTATATATACGCCCGCGGCATGTAAGGGGTCATATTAATACAAACGGGTTGATGTCGATCTAGTGTTAGATGAATTTTGACAATGAAACTTTTGTATCGAAGGCAAAACCACACGATCCTACAGTCAAATATTCTTAAAATTGTGTAATTGCATGCACTGGCAAACTTATACTCCACTGTAAGTGTTCATACACACTGGAGGCAGGTTATATACTCACAGATAACGACTGCCATTGGGGCTTGTTTTTGGTGGCAGGATACGTTGCTAAAGAGCCTATGCTAAAAGCGAAGCTTTTGCAAATAGGAGTCCAAAATGTAAGGATAGCTTTCAGTGACAATGGATTTTAAAGTGATAGTAGTATTACTCAAATAAATCAAAGTAGGAGAGTTTATGGAGAATATCACATATATTTTGAAAATTGAAAGACATCGATAGGAGTTTAAGTAGATAAAAGAGAGACTTCTTTCATTTATGCATGCTCTGAGGCCATATTATCCATGCTGATGCATAAATTGTGCACTGAGAAACTAAACACATGACATATCCCGCATAGACCCAATATACTGAATTAAAGGATATTTAAAAGTTTTAAACGAACTATCTCTAGAGATTTATTTGGCATTTAGTTTACATGACAGCAAAACATATTGAATTTTATTTTTTTTACTGGAAAAAAATGTCTTACTTCATGAGATGCGTTTGAATGCTTTCAGGCAATTTTTATTTATTTTGTGACTTTTTGATGATAAAGGAATAATAAATACAAAATGGATAATACTTCATCTGATGACTGGTGTTATCATCTGATTGTTAGCAAAACAAACCCCTGCAGAAACAATGATGTAACATGCATTATCATTTTAAGAAACAGGGGTTGTAACTTAAGATAATAATTAAAATATTGCTTACTGTATTTTTCAATTCGAGTTCGATATTAACAAACTGCACCAAAGACAATGTGTTTCAAAATATCAGATTTTGCCGTTTTAAATAAAAATCTATTTGAAGAGTATCTATTAAAAATAAGTGCTTAATTATAAATATTATAATAGAGCAATTTAGTTGATTACTTTAAATTCTGGAATATCCATTTTGTTAAAAATGGTAATTAGTTTATAAAATTTCTATGTAAAGCGCGAATTGTAAGGAAATGTTATGTTATATATTGGCATTTTTAGAAAGCTAGAAGACTCATCTTTTAAGTTTTATATTTTTCTCACTTCAGTTTTGCTAACTACTCAATTCATGTAAAGGGTATACTTATGCAATAGTTATAAAGCAGTTGCTTTCAAGTTATTGAAGATTGATTAATCATGTTTTTAAATCTGTTCTGACATAAAACTAATAAATATTTTTTCAGTAGTATTGATAAACAACATATTCAAAGATATTTATTTCAATCCTTTTTTTATAAAGTATTGGAAAAAAGGGAAAACCTAAAAATACTTTACTTGTGGGCTATTTAAATCAATTTTAAGCATGAACTATAAAATTAAATACTTAAACTATTATAAAAGACTCATAAATTTATAAAAAAGTAATGTTTTCATCTCATACAACACGGAAATCAATAACTAATTCGAAAACTTAAAATAAAAAATACCCTTTTTTAAACAAAATATATTATAATAGCGCTGAAAGCAAAAACAAAAATAAATAAATTAATTAACCCATTAATGCCTATTGGTACGAAAACATACCAGCTGAAGAATATTTTTTTTCTCTTCACTAAATGTGTCTAGTTGTCCAATATTGTTCATGTGCTTCAAGAATATTTCACTGATAGCGGGAAAAATAGATTTTCCGCCATTTGCTCTGAAGTTCTTGTTGTTATTTTACGTTATGCTCAGGTGAAAGCGCCGTGAAACAAGATCCCTCTGACATCACATAGAAAATAGTAAGTTTAGAGTTTTGGATTTATCTCAAAATTATATATTGACTATTAATCACTGTTTTAAAAGTGTATTTTACAAATTCATGCCACTCGAAAGTCATGTTTTGCTTTGTATTATAAAATATAAAAACTTATATATCGTTGGTACGAAACCGTACCAACCAGGTAATGTATAGTCAAGTTTCTATCAAAATCGAAAATCTTTCACGTTTGAATTAGAATTTTTTGAAATAATATTTTGACTTTTAAATCATTGTTATAAAAGTGTATTTTATAAATTGTTGCCCCTTGAAAGTCATGCTTTTATGCTGTTGGTATAAAATTTTGAGTGTAGATGAGTCTATAATTCCATACTTCGGGCACCACGGACTACAACAATTCATAAGTAGTAAGCCAATACGTTTTGGCTTCAAACTTTGGATTATGTGTTCTTCTAATGGTCTTTTATTGCATGATGAACCTTATTGTGGAGCATCTACAAAATTATCAAAATCTGATTTAGGCCAAGGTGCCGATGTTGTTCTTGGGTTACTAAACAAATGCGAGATTTCACCTGGGACAGATGTGTTCATGGACAACTTATTTACTAGCATTCCCTTGCTGAAAGAGCTATCGAAAAGAGGCATAGCAGGAACCGGGACATTGAGAGAAAACAGGCTGAAAAATGCTCCTTTATCATCCAAAGAAATCTTGAAAAAGTCGGCAAGGGAGACATATGAATACATATGCCATGAAGATATCAGTATCGTCAAATGGAATGACAATAAAGTTGAGACTGTTGCAAGTAACAAAGTTTCTACAAAATCTATTGCATCTGCTACTCGATGGAGGGCCGCAGAAAAAAAGAAAATGAATGTTTCCATGCCACAACAGCTAAAAAATTATAATAAGCATATGGGTGGTGTCGACCTTGTTGATCAAGCTGTGGCAAATTATCGCGTAAGAATTAGTTCTAAAAAGTGGTGGTGACCATTGTTTTTGTACTTAGGGCCAGTGTTATAAATGGATGGAAATTGTATAAAGTGAAAAATGATATTGATGAAATCCCACTTCTTGAGTTAGTACGACACTGCGCACAGGAACTGTTAGACACTTATGGAACATTGCCTAGAGGGCCAGGTAAGCCAATTTAATTTAGGTATAAAGCTCCCTCACAAATAAGATATGATAAGAATAGTCACTGGTGAATCAGATCAGATCAAGAACATGCCCGTTGCAAGAACTGTTCAGGTAGAAGCAGCTACAAGTGCGAAAAGTGTAATGTGCCACTGCATCCTCAGTGCCATAAAACTATCATGTTTGCACTCAATAGACATTTATTTTTTTATTCTGTCAGAAAATCATCTAACGTGCTTTTCATTTAATTGTGGTATTCCCGATTTTGTTATTATTTTCATTAATAAATAAATTTAATATTAGCTTTTATTCTCGATGTGTACTACACACGAACGCCGATTGGTACGAAAACGTACCAGTAAAAAAACATAGTTAAAATGCAACTAAAAATATAATTTTAGTATAATACACATTAATAGACTTAAAACATACAAATATGAGAGAAGTAGCAAAAATGGTTAAAGAAAACGAAGTCGGCATTAATGGGTTAATAAAATAATTAAATTAAATTAAAGTAAATTAAATTAAAATTAGATTTTTCATGCACATAATTTTTCTTCTCTACCACTGCCAACGCACAAAGAATACATATAACGCTTTTACTAGAATGTTGACCTCTACTATCTGTCTAAGCAACACCGAGTATATTGATAACTATTTCTTATTCCTGCTAGCTATTCCTCACTTGTTGGCGTTGCTACCCAAATAAAAGTCACATGCTTTCACTGAGCACATACTTTATCTATAGGATGAAAATAACTAGCGTGTGTCGCTTGATCTGCAGTCGAAATTTGTTTTCATTGAGGTCAAAATGAGCGTGATCTCCCCGCAAAATCCTTAATGATTATGGTGCATCCTTCTTTACACAAGAGAGGAATGCTAAAGCAGGGCTCGTTTGATATTCAGAGTTTCCAAAGTCAAATGCCTATGTCTGTTTTTAATTGAAAGGGCAGAAGTTGAAAATTCTCTGCAGAACTTTGCAGGAACATTCATTCACATGCCTTGTTACAGAACGTAAATGGCAGGGTCGTCTAACGTTTATCATGTTCTGCTTGCGGGGTTTCAGTTTTTAGAGATTTGTTGCTTTGCAGCTTCAACGAAAATGCACGTTCAGAGCATTTGGAATATTAATTTATTTAATGTTACTTAAATAAAGTATATTTCAGTGATCGATATCAGTATTATTTAGTGTTAATTTATTTTTAAAAGCTTTAATTTATTGTTTTTTGCAGTTGTTTCAATTGCAAAACAAGGTTTTACAAATTACATGCTTTGAATTAAGAAATAATATGTTTCGTGCTAATTTTCTTCGTTCATTCGATTCAAAATGTTTTAGATATGTCACCTTTTCGGATGAAAGACACATCACATTGGTTTCTGTCTGTATATTTTATCTTATCTCTCGGATGTACCTTGTGATCATTAAAACTGTAACATTTGAATAATAATCGGTATACTATAATATGTTTTCACCAATTACTACATGCAGTGATGCAAAAACACGGGTTATGTTTATAATTCACCATTTCCCGGTACGATTTTACAATATTGCGAGAAAAAATCTCTCAATATCGTTTTCTCGATGCTATCTTTTGTGCCATTTGGCAGAATATTCTTTTCCAATAAAGCATTTCATCAGATAAAATATCCTCATACTTTAGTTTTCTCCCGAAGGAGACTGATCCTCACTGTAGTCTTCAGCATCTTCATTTATTGACGCCTCATCTGTTGATACATTTGGCTTGCCGACGTTCCAACCATTTTAATTCATTTTTCGAACTCATGCATTGGAATATATCAGGCTTCAAAGCTACGCAATCAACCCTCATTCTATGGACAGACACCAAAAAATTCTTTTCACTTTAATGTAGCATTTTGAAATATCTTAGCCTCCTTGAATGAAAGAGTCTGAAGGATTACAATCCCACGGTTGATATTGGTGTTTCCTACTATTTATAACTGTTCGGCAGTAATGAATAGCAAATAGTAATTGCAATGCTTTCAATCATCCAACCTTGGTCGTAACTTGGTTGTGTATTTCGAGGTAAAGTTGCGAAGGAAATCAAACATTTTTACTTTCGTTGAAGTTTTTATCACCTATTATTTTAACAGCCGGTGTGAGTACTCGCATGGGAACATTATTTCCTTCCTAATAAAGTAAAGAAAATGGAAAAAAACTAGTACAATCCCCCCCCCCCTTTTTCGGGGGGGGGGAGGAGGTAATGCAAATTTCGCTCTACGTTTTTCTCTGTAAAATTCTTTTTAACTTGTCCTAAAAAATAAAAATAAAAATGCAATACATACCCTGAGTCTCAGCCTGTACTTTTCAAGTTTAGTAAATTATATAACAGTGTCAAGAGTGGACTCTCAATGATGCTTTAAGGAAAATCCTTCCGGAGTTACCAAATCATGTGCAAAAATATCCTTTAAAATGGTATAGATTTTGCAATGTTATTGGAAAAGGAAATACAATACTGGAGGTATATTTCCGTACTTAAAATCTTAGAACTATAGAAGATGTAAGAAATCACTAAATAACAGATTTTCATATATTTATAAGTATTTCTGAGCAATTTATTTTACTCTATGTATTTCTAAAAAAATGCATGAAAATTTTAAACAGTTAAACTTCACATTCGCTGCTTAGGTATCATTTCAAACAAAAATAAAATGGAGAAAGTTGTATTCATAGAAACATTTACTCATCCGTTAGTTCATACATTCTACAAAATCTTGTTTAAAATTGGATCTACATAACTCATAAGTGCAGTGAGTACAAATAAAAGCTTATGTTCGGTTTGAATATTAGGGAGCTAGATGCTTTATTCTGATGAAATACAGGTAATCGAAATCGAATGATAATTGGACGCTTCAATAAGAAACGCTCTTTTTAAAATAAGTCAATCAGATTTGAGCCTGCCGTAGAACGTTACAGGTATCTAAAATAAACATAAAGAAGAATAAAAATTTAAAGAATATTATTAAATCTATTATTTATCATCGTCACAGGAACCCTTCAGGAGAGCTCCAACACTAGGAAACTTAGGCGTTAGGCTATGTTCACACTAAAGGTGCACTCACACTACGCTGACGTGTCATGTTGACAAGTCAAGTGACGTGTTACGAAAAAAAATAAACCACTATTTTAAAAAGGAGTGTGCATACTACGCTGACGTGTTGTGTCGTGTCGTGACGTGGGAAAACACTCTCCCTGACACGTCAGCTCCAAATATAAATTCCCAGATCTCGTCAGCAGGTTTCAGGACGTCAGCTATGAATACGGCAGAAGAACTCATCGAACATGTGGAAAAATACCCTATTTTATTTGACCATTTCAACAAAAATGACAGAAATAAATATGCACGCAATGAAGCATGGGAAGAGATTGGAAGAATCCTGGAAATATCAGGTAATATTTACATTTATTTACTACTTTATTGCAAACTTAGGCCCTTTGATTGATTTAACCAATATTTCAAACACTTTAAAAACACGTTTATAAAATCAGCGTTTTCTTAACATTGTCATAGCATACAATTTGGCTTCTTTAATAACTGCAGGTAAAGTTGGATACTGATCTTGTAAAATGTAAACAAAGAGGAAGGGGTGATTTAACAATATAAACAGGTGTTCGTCCCCTCGGTTTGTTTTCGATTTTCGTCTTTTATATAGCAAAAATAATTTATATGTGCTTATATTATTTACATTTATAAATTTAGTATTTTATTTAAATTTTTCATAGCAATTTTTATTTTTATGAATTAGTGGCAACAGATGGCTACTGATCTTGTCAAATGTAAACAAATGGAGTGTGCAACAATACAATATAAACAGGTGTTCGTCCCCTCTTGTTATTAAACTTCTATCGTTTAAATAGCAAAAATAATTTATATGAGCTTAGTTTATGTGTATTTATAAATTTATATATATTTTTTGATTGATAGTTACTTTCAATTAAATATTATAGGCAGACGATGGTCTTGGACCAAAAATTACCTACTTATTTGTAGAGTATTTGAATTATTTGAATACCAGGCAGAAAAAAATTTCACTACAGGTTACTTATTTACATTATTTAATAACCCCAAATTATAGCAACAAAAAGGATAAATTTGTCTATAAAAAACAGTAATTAAAATGCTTACAAAAAATATTAATGGGCCATTCTGCCTTTATGAATGCTCTCCCATTGCCATGAACAGCTTGTAGCCCCTTCAGGAGAAACGAAGTATTTTTTGAACTTCTCCCTTACTAGTCCAGTTTCACAAACATTATTTCCACGAATCGCTTCCACATTTCGAAAAATTCTTATTTTTCCTCTCTTACTTGCACTTGCTGTTCAAAAGGTGTAATTGTTTTACAACTTCTGAGCATGTTCTGAAGACAGCATGCTGCTAAATCTATATAATCACAAGTTTTCGGTTGAGTTTCTATGGGTTTCAGAAACACTCACCATCTTCCTTCTAATATGCAAAATACATTTTCTTCTGTGCGTCGTGCTCTTGAATGCCTGTAGATATAAATTTTTTCTTCATCGCTCTTTGTTGAATTCTTGCTATAAAGATGCATCAAGTATGTTTTTAATGTGAAAGCCTCATCAGCATTAATAAATCAATCGGACACTATTTATAGGGTGACCCATAATATTTATAAGGTGCCACTATTTATAGGGTTCAAACGCAACGATATGCACCTTGTGGAAACCAAACAACATCGGACGTGAATTCGTCACGACACGATACGTCAGCGTAGTGTGCACACACCGCCTGACGCTGACGTTTTCCCACGTCAGCTGACTTTTGTCGTCAGCACGTGTCAACACGTCACGTAGGGTAGTCTGAATGCAGCTTAAGTCTGCCAGTGTTGTGTAGCGTCAACTTCACTTGTATCTAAATATTTGTAACCAATCATTGGCCTTTTCCCAATTTCACGGCTAACTGTTTGGAAGTCTATGAATGGTTAAAATTGTTTCGATACAAGTAACGATGATGCTACACAACGCTGAAGGGCTCAATGTGAATAACGCCTTAAGGCCTGTTCACATTGCATCCGGAGAGTTACGTTACGTTACTACGTTGGCTCCGAGATTATTGCATGGCCTCTGATTGGTTTGACATATCACGTGGAGATGAAAATGAATTGAAAAGATTTAATTGAGCTCTGTGATTGTAATGATTTTTAACGGTGACGCTACGCAACGTTCCGGATTAAGTGTGAACAATCCGTGACACATTCTGCGTGAAATACTTTCGGAATAAGGAAAACATAAAGAATGTATTTATTTTCATGCGACTTCAATCCGATGACAATACTGAACGGTGACTGTCCTATTAGAAAATGCACTCACCTGGGAGTCTGATTATGTTGAATTCATGCTTCGGACAGATGGTAAGAGGGGATTATTAATTTTTATCTGTATCTTTCCAACAATCATTCAGATTGCCATTGAGGGAATAATCTAGCACGATTTTCGCCATTTGCCCTTGAAACATTTAAAAAAAATAAAAAAATATATATCAAATGGCTGTATTTAGCGGGAAGCCTGAAGAAATTTACAATGTGAACAATGGTCATTTAAAAAAATCCGTTTTGTTCAAAAATACCATTACATTTATTCTTATAATTTATTAATTTTATTATTGTATTTAGAAAAATAGTGAATTTGTCTACAATATTTATAGTAGAATAAATACTAAATTTCAAATGAAAAAAAGATTGCATATCCATTATGAAGAAACAAGAAAGATTAGATTTGTTAAAACACTAATTTTTATGGAAGCTTTTTTTCTCATTTAACTAAAGAAGTAATCTTAATTTTCAAAAAATCATGATTCATTCAATACAAAAATTAAAAGAATATCGATAAACAATAATGATCAACAATGTCGTAATTTTTGAATCAAATTATATTAGGATATTATAAACTGAAAGTGAATTTTGTTTTAATAGCTCATTTCTTTTAGTGCCTTTAATACATATGTCACGTTATGTCCTAGATATTCCCTTTAAATCACACAATATGTATCAAGAATTTTTATCATCATACTGTATCTGATAAAATAAAGCTTTGTAGATTCAATAAATGTGTAAACTTCCCTCATTCCCAAATTAATTCATTATCTTTGAAGACTAGGATACACATGCCTGCTACAGATGAAAATATTGACTACATTCTTCGACCTGTGTTATTTGTGAGAGAATGATTTGCTGGGAACTGCTGACGTGCACTATTGAGTGATTGGTTAACTATCTATTCCGACAGATTGTGTTATTTGTGATAAAATGCTTTGCAGTCTAGGTCTCTGAGCTTCACCGAACTAACAAATGAAATTATTTTCTGGAATGTTGTAGTTGAAAGAAATATCTCCTGTAGTTGCTAGAAAAAGAAGAAATTACATTCATTACATTGCTTGAGCTTAGCACTAGAATAGAGTTATTATATATATATATATATATATATATATATATATATATATATATATATATATATATATATATATATATATATATATACATTACAGTAATTTAGAACACAAAAATTCTATTTTCTGTGCACCACAGCTTAATATTTTCTCCTATTGTTTGATTTATTCTGGCTTAATCAAAACAGAACGAGGATTCAGATTTTAGAGATTCATGTTAAATATACATTTTTAATTTGTTTTCTCATGATATAACCCCTGAAATCATATTATAAGAAAATTATATTTTTTTGTCATTCAGCATTTCATGTCTAAATTATCATCTTTTTATTTAAAGATAAATCTCATAACATTAGAAGTTACTAAAATCTTCAGTTCTCCCAGTGCTGCAACTACGCATTACATTTATGCGTTGCATTTTAATACTAAAACAAGGAAAGCCTTCCTTGAATAACTTAAAATAAAATTAAAATAAAATGTTTTAAATGATGTAAATATATAATTTAAAAATTATACATTTTTATTGTTATATTTCTTGCGCTATGTGAGATAATAAACTTTAAAATATTTAATACCCATAATATTTAATTCTCTTGCGCTATGTGAGATAATAAACAAAAAATAGCCCTTATTTTTATCTTTAACTGCTTCTAAAGAAATTTAAAATTACAAAGTGATATATGTAGCATAAAAAGATATGTAAACACATAAAATTTGACGGCTATAATCTATTGAATTCAATGAGGAATTATATCGAAATACTTTGTCAAAATGTAAGCCCGGTATACTTTTTCAGATACATTCTTTACGGAATTTAAAATACGTGTTATAGTTTTCTAAAAAAATCTCATAACGAAGAACTTTATATCTCTCTTTGCAAACACTTTGACAGACTTTTTTCTCTAAATCACCACTTGAAATTCTCTTTTCTCTTACGAAATGTTTTCAATTTCCGTTTATGAGTTTAGAGCACAATGATAGGTTAAAAGGACATATAAAGTTTGTATTAAGTTCTAAAAAACGCTTGCCTTTTTTTAAGTTCAAAATTGAATTTACGAATGTGAGAAAAAAAAACTATGTGAACTTTAATAGATCCATCACAGTTCTTTGAGTTTTATTCTGAGGTTTAAATAAAATTGTTGTAATTGTTGCATGTAATAGTTATTAAATAATTCGCGTAGCTGTTGTATTTAGACTTTCTCGTTTCTGACTTAGAATATTATTAAATATATTTCTATCCCCATTATGTATACAAATATTTTACCTTGATACAGTTTTAGATGAAAATTTTTGAACTTTCATGCATTAAAAGTTTAAAATTTTAAAGAGTATGAAGAGTGTCTAAATCTTGATAGTGTAACGTTTAACAACAATTCCACTTTCTTAAAAATAAAGTATATCCCTTTGTTCATAGAACTCAATCTCGCGTATGTACAGCAGCTAATGTAAGAATTTTAAAGGGAGATTTTCCCTTCAAGGGTATTAAATATTTTAAAGAACAACCAACAGCATTAATCCCATGCCATTTATTCAGAAATTTACAACAACTTGTTTATTCTAAGATGCAAAATAACAATAATATAACATGGAATCAAGTATTTGTTTTATATTGTTTGAAATAGATTAAAAAATAATACTAAATGTATTCGTGTATGATACTGAGAGTAAGAATAATCGTCTAATATATATTCTGTATAAATAATATATACAATATATTGAGGTACTTGTATAGCTTTGAAGATGACCTTTTCATATTTTTTTAATATATTTTTATGTTTAAATGAATTATTATTTTTATTATTTAAATTAATGAAGCTTGAATAATTGAAGAAAATAATTTTTATATGATATTCAATCTTAATTAAAAACAGGTAGAAAAAAGCCCAAAAAATTACTATTATGCAAATCGTGATAACTGAAAATGAAATCAATACTTTTTATTAATATAAAATAAAAACTTTCTCTACTAAATACACCTCCCTTGATATCAATCCCTGCTAATTAGACAGAAGCTGCAAAACATAAAAACTGGTGCAATGGCAAAAATTATTTTTTTTAAATCATCACTATTTATATTTTAAACCAAGAAAATTTATTTAAAAGAGATAATCGGACAACATCTATGACGAAACATTACTCCCTCCTCAGACTGTTGCTGTTTATTTCAGTAAAAATATCAGTCAAAACATAAAAGAATCAATTTCAAAAGAAAAAAAAGACAATTCAAACACAAACCTACTGCTAGAATCAAAATTTATAATTAAAACAACCTAGATCTGTAAAATGTTCTATGTGCTAATGAAATTAGTTTTTGTTTCTTCCAAATTCGGTTCTACGATTTAGAGAAACTTTAGTTTCATGCAGTTCAAATTAATAATATACTATATAAATTTAATATACTATATAAAATGGATACTATATAAATTTCTGTAACCTAGCATAATACAAACTTCTAGATTTTCAGAGGTCAGCTTTGTCAATAATTTGGAATAACCCTAATACCTGTCACCAAATAGCAAATTTTGCTACATCATCATTTAAACCTAATTTAACAGATTTCAGGGAACCTAAAGCTTACTATTCTATTCCTGTTAATACGCTATTGAAACTCTCCTTTCAATATTTTGGGTTCCTGTCATTCATGCATATATTTTCCCCCATTCTCTTGAACATAAACCTAAAAACACTGGTCAGATGACAATTATATTGTAATTTGGACAATTATCATGCATTTCACTTGTTGTACTAGAGGTCTATGCAGTCTTCCTCTGCAATTGAGGTATTGTTCATACACTTTGTTTTGAAAATATAGACAATTACGATACATAGCAGCAAAAACATTTTGTTGAATGTTTTGTAACGAATATCAGCTAAAAATCGTACTTTGAGACAAACTATGAGGGAATTTTTCAGGCTTCCTTTTAATGACCACTTTCTACAATGTTCATGATTGGGAGACTACCAAGAGTATCTCATCTTTATGCTGTACAGCTCAAGTCATTTCACGTTCAGGAGAGTGGGGAGACTAAATCCAAACGGATATTAAAATTCACGGTACTGATGCTTAGCTTATGCGTAAAGCTGCTTTTGTATTAAAAATAAAACAGGCTTACCAGCTCCTTGTGGATAGCAATAGAATAAACGGAACGATCACAAATCATGCCTGTGTGGTGCTCCATGGTCTACATTTTCCGCTTACATTTTAGAAAGATTAATTACTCATTAAATATTCAATGAATCGCGTTAACTTATGCATTGAATCGCTTCGTATCAGCAAACGTCACAGCACACTCTGATTGGCTGCGTAAGCAGTTATAAGCCACAGCCAGACCGATGGGAGACAGAGGTTCTTAAGTTTTTAGTTTTTACCGAGTCCCGGCTTGTTTGCTTTAGCCATTTGTCAGTTTGACTGGCATGTTTAAGTCTGAGGCGGTTGCTCCCTCTTTAACGACGTATTTCAAATTATTTTAGACCTCTCGTGATGTTTCAAGTCGATCTTACCAAAGCAGGTTCACGCCATAATTTAAGATGTGTATGTCGGCGTAATCTGCCAATACTAATACTTTGTCAATAAAGTTGATAAGTTTTGTTAATGAGTTTGAGTGACCGACTTAGGGCCTGTTCACATAGGAGTCCGTTGCGTAGCGTTAAGGAAAAGATGACGTTGAGACGAAAATAAACCAATCATAGGCGTTAAAAATTTCATCGCTAATTGTTTGGAGGCCTATGATTGGTTTATTTTCGTCTCATCGTCATCTTTTCCTTAACGCAACGCAACGCTACGGACTCCTATGTGAACAGGCCCTTACCCTCCAAAATAGTGGTGGTATATATGGGCCACAATACCTGCTTTAGTAAAGACAAACACGGAAGCAGAAGACTGAATTTTGCCGATTTTTACGTCTTAATTACCCAGTTTCCACGTTTTATACACAGTTTGCTTTTTGGGTATTATTATCTTTTTATACTAATTTACATCACTACTTATATCAATTTAGAGTGTGTTTTGATTACTTGCAATGCACCATTTCTTAGTTACTCATGATACTGATGATGATCACAGACAGCCCAGCCTGTTGTCATAAGTATAAAAAAATATATATATAATTCTATAAGTTGATAATACATACATGTTGATAAATTGTAAACAAATATGCTGCCATATACTAAAAATAAAGGAAAAAATACATTCTATATAATTAAAATTTGTATGAGGAATTATTTATACTGAGTTAATGTTCTCGTTTCTACACAAAATTACAGTTTACTTTTAAAAATATAGAGAAAATATTTTTGTAAAATTGTCTTTGATATATGAAATATTGAACCTAATTTTTTAAGTGTTTTCAACTAAAATTGCATCTTCCTTAATGCTTCTTTTGCTAGAGATAACAGTATTACGATACTATATAACATATATCGCAGATATTCGCAAATTATGCATGACATTAAAGTATTAAAGCAGTTTATAGTAAATTACGCATATATATATATATATATATATATATATATATATATATATATATATATATATATATATATATATATATATATATATATATATATATATATTTACTTACATATATACTATATATTATCGGTTTCATTTTAAACGCAGACTAAATTGAAAAATTAAATAACCTTCTCATAATCTTCAAACACAGACTATAAATTTTATACATCAATGTGTTGTAAAAATATCAAAATAATGTTTTCTTAACTGAATATACTTATTTAAAAGAATATTGAAATTTTAAATTCCTCCACATTTATTGGAATAAATAGTTTTAATGATTATATTACACAAGACTATTTAATATGAGATAGACAGTGAATTATTGCCTCACTTTCCGTAAATTGTATTTCTCTCATATTCCTCATTTTTTTTCTTTTAATACTTTTGACAATACTTCAGAGGTACATTTTTCTACTTTTGAATATCTATGTTTGAAACATTTATAGTTTGAAAAATAGAATATATTTTTTCTGATTCCACAGAAAGTGAGGATCCTCAGTGATACACTAAAACTAAAAGAACACAAATACGATAAAAATGTATTTTTTAACATTTCATATATATCATTTCTTTATTTTCCTGTTTGTTTTCTTACACATTTATCAAAACAGATAAGACCGACATTTAACTATAATCTTGATCGACTGATTGCTAATAATTTACTGTCAATCCGGATTAGATTAAAATATATTTTAGGATTTAAATTTTCGATTTATTGCAGCATGTCATTATAACTCTTCAAATTGTTTACTACGTAATGTGTCCACATTTATACTATGAAGTTCCCTGATATAGCTGAAAACTATCCCTGAAACTATCAATATTAATACAGAATAAGTGCTCTCACTCCTGGTACTCCGTTATCTATCTAAAAATATTCCCAAGTTAGAAACTGTTCGCTCCATGGACTTCTAAGAAAAAATTAAATCGCTGTCTAATATTTGCCAATACGTGTGTTGACATTTACATACAGTGTGGCAATAGCTGATTTCCGTACCCATGATTATTTTAAATATATATAATCTCTATAGATATTGCACCTTCAACAGGATATTTCTTCATTTTATAAGAACCAGATTTGAAACTGTTTATTAGACAAGAATTAAAGATGTATACAATGATCACTGGAATTTATTACCTTAAAATATTTTAGCTTTAGATTTAAATAACGATAAATCAGTAGGGGTATTTCATTAACAATTTGACTTAATTTAACAGAAAATAATTATACACATATAGATAATCTCATTTGCTGCCATTAAGTTTATTTAGACAGACATATTTATTACGCTTTGATTCACCTCAAGTGGGTATTAAATTTCCTCGTGCATTAAAATGCAGTCTGTTTAAAGAAATACATTTGACAGGACAAAGAATATAATATGTTTAAATAAAGATAACTCAAAATAGCACGCAACCTCTCGAACATTATACTTCCTTGTCTAGCTAATTTCTCATAAATCACTCACTTAAGTGGATGGAAAGCGAGATAAATTTCGTTATAGTTAGAAACTGTCAAATATTAGATTTGTTTTGAACTTTATCTAGCCATTTGCTTGAATATTTTCGACTTTTGACTGTCCGACTTATAATTTCAAACCATTAGTTTATATCTGTCTTCAAATGTACATTTTGTAATTAATGAGGTGCCTGAATTCATACTTAGGAAGACAATAGTTTTAACAACGTAATATACTTATATCATAAGTTTTATCCATTGTGACATAATTTTGTATGTATGGGGAAATGTGACTACACTGAATTTTGTATATTATACGTAAAAACTTATTTATTTTCACCCGAGGTTGAAACTTCCGGATAAATTAATATGAAACTCCCGGAGTTAATTAAATTTAGCACTAAGTGAATTTACTCACTAGCACACATTATATATATATATATATATATATATATATATATATATATATATATAGTGCTTTTTTCTAAAATATATGTGGGTATATTGTGTTTTCTGAAATAAAGGTGTGTATTTTTAGTACCGTGTTTGCAACTTCAAAATAAATTTATGGTTTAGGAAGATGTTAAGGGTAATATTCTTTTTCATTTCGGAACTTATTGGAGAAATGTAATAATAAATATGTTCATTCTAATTCTATTTATGGATTCGGAAACTAAAAAAAAATTAAATATTAAACTTTAGGAATATTAAAAGAAATTGTAATTTTTTTTAATAAATTCCAAATCTGACTCATGCCTTCAGGAGGTTCAATGCTGCGATTTTTTTTCTTTGCTCTTTGGGTCTATTTCAAAATTGTGTCCATAAAGCGACAAATATTCTAAACATTTTGTTAGATTTAACAGACCTAGAGGAGGCCGAATAATTTTGATGAACATCATTGCCGGTGTTATTTTAGTCAACAATAAAGTTCTTAAAAGGGTTGCAATAAGGTTCATCAGTGAAAATGACCTTTCACATTCACTTGAAGATACCGGAATCATATCGAGGGGGTGTGTTTCCATAAAGCGACAAAGATTCTACACATTTTGTTAGATTTAACAGACCTAGAGGAGTCCAAATAATTTTGATGAACATCACAGACGGTGTTATTTTAGAAACAATAAAGTTCTTAAAAGGGTTGCAATAAGGTTCATCTGTGAAAAAACCTTTCGCATTCACTTGAAGATACCGGAATCATATCGATGGGGTGCGTTAATTGAAATAATCAATCTCGAATTATTCTTTCATCCATGTATTCTCGCAAACTCTTTATCATCTCCCCCTCATTCAAACGAAGTCTTATTGATAAATTTCTGCATCCCTAAATGTAAATTGATTTTAAATTTCTTTTGACCACTGTTTTTGATCCAGGACTTTGGCCCATTTAGGAAAATCAGCTTCTTAATCATCTAGTAATCTCTTTTCTATAGATATTTTCAGATTTCATAAAATGAAATAGGACATATTGGTGGGTCCTCCTTTCTATATTTCTTATATGTGGGTATACTATGTCTTTGGAGTAATGTACCCCCAGAAAAGCAAAAAACACTATATATATATATATATATATATATATATATATATATATATATATATATATATATATATATATATATATATATATATATATATATGTATATATATATATATGTATATATATATATATATATATGTATATATATATATATATATGTATATATATATATATATGTATATATATATATATATATATATATATATATATATATATATATATATATATATATATATATATATATATATATATATATATATATATATATATATATATATATACATATATATATATATATATATATATATATATATATATATATATATATATATATATACATATATATATATATATATATATATATATATATATATATATATATATATATATACATATATATATATACATATATATATATATATATATATATATATATATATATATATATATATATATATATGTGATGATTAAAGCATTAGCTATAGTCAATTATATTAATGAGTGTTAAACAGTAAATTTTCTATTAAAGTCCTAGTGTGTTTTCCAATTCAGGAAGTGACTGTGTTTCGCAGCGAAAAGTTCAGGGTCATTCGCTCGCACGCGCGTTATCTTACATAATCATCGGATGTTCGAGGGGGCTCTGGAAGAGGGTCTACGCCTTATGTGACTTATATAACGGAAGAGAAAGAAATTACGCAGTTCAGGGAAATCTTTGATAGAGTCAGGACGTACGTCTGTCGCGTGGGCTGTAAGATGATGGAAAATGGCGTTTTAGCTGGATTAATTGGGTATTTGATTAATATCAATTAATAAAGAGGTGTTTAAAAGTTAATTCAGTATTAGATCTTCCACCGGCCTACTGTTTGATGACTGCATTTAGAGTACATAAGTAGAGTGTTTTAGATGGGTGCGCGGCGAAAGAGCCGTGACAAAGAGTCGAGCGGGATACGAATCGCGTTCTCGAAACCGCTTGCTTTTCAAAATTAGGTATAGGAATAAAATTTAAATTTAATGTTTCCCAGTTTTCGTCATCTATCATCTCCGCGACAGCGCCTTGTAAAGTAAATATCATCGGAAAGAATTTTTTTTCTTCTCGACTTGAAAGATCGTCTTGGTTCTGCATTTGCTGTAGTCGTGTTCCAGGGCCATTGCTTCTATCGCCGTCTTCACATTAGGAGTGCTTTTTCGTTGCTCCGTCGTCTTCAAAAAGGAGTTCCGCCACTTGTGAGGTGGTTGATTCTGGTTCCTACAGTGTGTGATGTGAAGAGTATTCGGGATTGTTTTCTGCTCCTGGTTCAACAAGGAGATTTTCCACTACAGTGCCGTGTGATGCCGATCTTCATATCGGTGTATTATGTTTTCCAGAGATTTCAGCGAGACAAAACGTAATTAATGCGGCATATGATGGTCAGGATGACCGACACACACAAAAAAATATGATTTTATTATCCGGTGTAACCATCGTGAATTGTTGTTTCTTCAAGATGGTGGTGATTTGTGTTTTCGATGGGCAACATTCAGCATTAAACCATTGCAGAATTCTGTGACGTGCGTGTTTTAAAACATTGAAGTATATGAGACATCACGTGTGGATATTACTGTTATCAAGCATTATCCGGATCACCAAAAGAAGTTTAATAAAAATCGTGGTAATTTTATTTTCTAATGAATGTTAAATTTTCTTAAGGTAAGCCAAAAATTTATGATTTAATTATTGTAACTGAGATGGGTCTATGACTTTTGAATTTATTAATAGCTAGCTTGTATTGACGTATAAAGTAGAATGTTATTTGGAGGTGGCGTCAGAGTCTAAACTAAATTCAGTTAAATTTCAGGAGCAATAAACCCATACTTTTATACTGATGATACCCACCCAAGTTTCACTGAAGAGCAGGTAAAACTTTGGTACAACTATGGGATTTGGGTACTAAAAATTTTTCTGACGACACTTCCCAATTGGTTTGCATTAAACATTATAATTTCAGTGGAGTTTTGGACTACTGAATTAGATTTTGCTGTTCATGTGTAGGATTTTGATTGGAAAATTGAGAGTTTTGATAGACTTATTTCATGATTAAGATTAATTAATACTTGACACAAGAAAAGTTTTATTATTGTTATTCTACGAAACTAAATTATGTAATCCAGCTTTTTGTTGTCTTGAGGGGGTGGGGGGAACAAAGTATACTATCAGATTTTGAGCAATTGTAAGAGAAAAAAAATCTGCATATATTTCGGAGCTGGTGATGGTCCATTTTGTCTATTTTGCTATTATGTGATTTTTGTGTTTTAAAATTTAGATTTTTGAAGTGTTTTATTTTGATTTACGTTTTAATAAAATATTTGAGTGTTTTTATGTAGTGATAAAATTATATTTATATTATGTAATTTTAAAAAAAAATAAGGTATGGAAATCATAGTAGTATTGTTTTACTTATTGATTCAGAGTGAGGGATTTTGGTATGTTTTAATTTTTTTAATGGTAGGATTGTATAAGCAATATTGATTAAATGTGAGTCTATAACATAATTTAACAAATCAGTGAAGGATTTAAGTTTTGAACAAGCATGAGCAGTTTTACATGCTTCCTTCAAATCCATGTTGGTTAGAGTTTTTAGTTGGAAATCGAACGATGATGAAATGCATAAACAGAAAATTTGAGAAAGAAACTGTTTGGAATAGTGTAAATAATTTTGAAAGTTGATTCCATACATCTTGAAAACAAATACTTTTTCTCTTATATTTCATGATGTGTTTTTGATTTAAAAAATAATAATGGTAATAATAATGTAAATGTCAGAGATCCGTTTCCTTTTTGTTTTGTTGGGTGCCTAACACCCCTTTGACTCCACTTATGTGGTTAAACTTTGTGTGTTGTTCAAAAAAAAAACTATCTTGTTTAAAATCTCTTTTTGAGCTACTTCTGTGTGTATTTATTAATGTGGATCTCATAAGCAATTGTATAGTATAGTATTATTTTGAGAAAATTTATGGAACAGATGTGGACTTCTACATTACATTTGATTATTATAGATGTTTTTTTATATTTTTCATATGTTAATAACTGATATTGTAACGATTAATGTTTCTTTTATGTGAGATTATGTCTCAAATGGAGAATTATGTCACCTGTAACCACACCTCATTTTGGTCCACATAATCGCATGTAGAGATTAATTTTAGGTTAGGGTTAAAATTTTAGGAATAATGCTGTTGGATTTCACTGGGATCTTTGTTGTGTGGGGAGACGTCCCTACTCAGTATGTTTTCCAGTTGGCTGATTTAATGATTTTGCTCTTCTGAGGTGTTGCCACATGGAATTAGCTACTCCTTGTGTGCGCGCCTTCTGGGGGAAGGGGGAGGAATTGTGATGATTAAAGCATAAGCTATAGTTAATTATATTAATGAGTGTTTAACATTAAATTTTCTATTAAAGTCCTAGTGTGTTTTCCAGTTCAGGAAGTGACTGTGTTTCGCAGCGAAAAGTTCAGGGTCATTCGCTCGCACGTGCGTTATCTTACATAATCATCGGATGTTCGTAGGGGCTCTGGAAGAGGGTCTACGCCTTATGTGACTTATATAACGGAAGAGAAAGAAATTATGCAGTTCAGGGAAATCTTTGATAGAGTGAATATGCGCGTCTGTCGCGTGGACTGTGAGATGATGGAAAATGGCGATTTAGCTGGATTAATTGGGTATTTGATTAATGTTAATTAATAAAGAGGTGTTTAAAAGTTAATTCAGTATTAGTTCTTCCACCGGCCTACTGTTTGATGACTGTATTTAGAGTAAGCAGAGTGTTTTAGATGGGTGTGCGGCGATAGAGCCGTGACATATATATATATCAGAAAATAATTAAGCTAAAATTTAAAGGGGGATTCAGGATAGTTTATTTCGTGGCATTAAACGTCACTGTTTTCATATTTCAGGACGCGCTACTGGGGAAATTAGGGAAATGTAACCTTGGGTCACGAGGATGAGAAATTGAAACTTGTCTTGGATTGAAATGGCTTAATTACTAATATTTGGAATAAAGTATTTAGATGTAATTTAATTGTATTTAATTCCACAGGCCTACGATCATTGACTGCATAGATTTAGACTAAATATTATGGGAACAAGTACAGAGGGAGCACGAGTATAAGCTCGTCATATATATATATATATATATATATATATATATATATATATATATATATATATATATATATATATATATATATATATATATTCTTCTGGCACAGTAAGTCAAATCTTTATGAATGATTTTACTTACAGTGCCAGAAGACATTCCTAGTTTCGATGCAACTGGATCTTTGAGGCGGCGTATTTTCTTTTAGGACCAGAGACTTCTCTTTCTTGATATTTCCCTACGTTTGAAAACTGTTAGGATGAGGTTTAGTGGTCATGTTTTCATTTTTACTTTCTGTTACACTTTTTTTCTCCTTCAGATTTAATATATTATAAATATCTATTTTTGAAATGCCGTAACTGCAAATTTTACACCACTTTATAATTTGTTGATGCGAATATTTCTCCCTGGAAAGTGCAATTACGTAACCTTCAATCCATTTATAAATTTTAGGATCCATTCTCAAAAAAAAAATTTTATTTTACATTTCAATCAAAGGAAAACAATAGCAGACGATTATTGTGCAAATTATTGTAGTTGCAAAATTTTTATCTCAAAATAAAAGCGCCAAAAATAAATTACAAATTCGTCTCCATAAAGTGCGAACGATCTTCTGTATATATATATATATATATATATATATATATATATATATATATATATATATATATATATATATATATATATATATATATATATATATATATATATATATATATATATATATATATACACTGCTGGCCACCCAAATTGCAACACCAAGAAAGACAAGAGATATCACAACAAAATTTATTTTTTAGATAACATGTTGACCAAGTATCAAATGATTGAATTTATAGACTTCTGTGAAGTGTGGTTCCTCCCAAAATCAGTAGCCAGAGTAGCCGCCATTGTTGGAGATCACCGCTGCCACACGCCTCAGCATTGATTCAAAGAGACTTTGGATAAGTTCTTGCGGTACAGCAGACCAAACAGCTTCCACACGTTGCCAAAGTTGATCTGCTGTGGCAGCTGGGGATGGAATCTGGGTCAATCGTAGAGCAACCATGGACCACATGTTTTCTATCGGCGAAAAATCCGGAGAGCGAGGCGGCCAGGGAAGCAATTCAATCTGGCGATTGACGAAGAACCGTTGGACAATGCGTGCCACATGTGGTCGCGCATTATCCTGTTGAAATACGGCTGTGGGCAAGCCCTGAAGGTAAGGAAGGACAACTGGCTCCAACACCTCGGAGATGTAGCGTTGGCTGTTTAAAGTACCGGTAATGCGTACTAGAGGTGTACGAGAGTGATATCCAATACCGCCCCATATCATAATACCCGGTGCAGGACCAGTGTGGCGGTGCATAACGCAGCTGTTCAGCATCCTCTCTCCACGGTGTCTCCAGATTCGAATGCGACCAGTGTGGTGTTGCAGACAGAAGCGTGACTCGTCAGTAAAGACAATTTCATTCCATTCTGCCGTCCACATCCTTCTGTCATCGCACCATTGGCGGCGGAGACGTCTGTGGTTCTGCGTCAAGGGTAGACAAAGCAATGGACATCTTTCGGACAGACCACTCTGCTGTAAACGGCTTCGAATGGTACGCGCAGACACTGGATGATGCGTTACAGACTGCATGTGCTGTGCTATGGTTCGTGATGTGACTGGGCGATCCGTCACTGCCATGCGCACAATTTGCCTGTCATCACGTGAAGTGGTGCGCTTAGGTGGATGCGATCGAACACGCCGGTCCGTCGTACCCTCCTGCATCCAACGATCACATATGCGCATTACAGTTGAATGGTTTCGTCCAACACGACTACCGATTTCCCTGAAAGATAATCCACAATCTCGGTAGGCCACTATCCTTCCTCTGTCGAACTCGGATACTTGATCAGAAGATGATCGCTGTTTTCGACGAGGCATAATTGATCGTTTTTTGAAAAAACCACAAGAAAAACACAATTGCCGAACTTAAAATCGTCGAAATCTCCAAGCCTTAAATAGAGCTTTGAAGTGGCGCCACAGGCGCGCGTGATGTGCGTCTGCGCTGAAATTCTAATCATTTGCATATCTCACCTCCGCTAATGCATGTTGTAAATTTCATGTTATTTGCATGTTTCCTCCAGGGTGTTGCATTTACAGTGGCCAGCAGTGTGTATATGCGGAGAAGCGAAATATTGCAGATATTCATTTTACTCCCCAAGTTAAGCTTTTTAAACTTTTTGGTACATAGAAAATATTTTCAAATATAGCAACGAAAACCAATCGATCATGCTGCTTGTTGTTTTCCAACGGCGGGAAGATATTTTTGAGCATAATATGAAGCCTTAAGAAAATATAATGATTAGATGCTGACAAACACACAAGTTTTCGAAGAACCGTTATAGAGTCATTCAATCACGCATATGGCAGTAACCGTTTCCATTATTATTTCTAATAAAGGAAGGGTATAGTTCCTTTTCGTACAGTGTTTGTTTTGACTGGAATCCTCATCATTTGTCAATCCGAACGGAAAACCTCAAAATAAAATGCATGAGGAAGATGTATGAGATATGCTATGAAATCATTTGTTGATTTCCTACCATAACAATTTAAAATGTATGCTTACTTGAAGGTTCTGTGGTAACTGTTCATGGATATCATTACTGTTCAGGTTGTTAGGGGTGAAATATGTATACACAATGCAGCAATTTATCGTTCTGAGTACTATGATACGAGCAATACTTTTGAAGGATATCAAGTATAAGAAATTCTCGTTATAAAACTGGTTAGTTTCACAGGTAAAGCGCACGTGAAATACACACAGTAAAAGGGTTGTGGTATGTAATAGAACTCTAGAATTCAAAAGTGATATAACACAGGGATTAAAATATAAATGAAAAAAAAATAGTGACAAAGAGGTGTACCAGTGTAAAGATTCAAAATAGCAATAATAACATACAGTGGAAACTTTCTTTTCTAAATGAGTTATTAAAATTTCTACTGTGCAACTGTTTGAATTTGAAAAAAACTAACCAGTGATTTGTATGCACAAGATAAGTGTTGTCGCCAAACGAGAAGGAGCGAGAGCAAGAGTAAGTGTAGAGACGCCACCGTGGGCAGACGGTCCCCTACATCGAGTGAAGAGAGACTCGATAGACACAGTGTTGAGCAGAAGTGCTCAGGCAGACGTGCCATAGCTTTAATTCATTGTCTATTCTAAATGTTATATGTACAGTGGCTCCCAAAAGTGTTCGTACACTTACGATTTTCAATGAAATAGTGGTCTATGCATTGATTAAAATGAATATTTCAAAATGGGTATTTAATAATAAGATTTATAATCTATTCTTAACAAAACTACATCATATATTTTGAAAACATAGTAAAACTTTAATTTAAGAAACCAATAATCCAAAAGTAACAAAAACTTTATCTCACAAAAGTCATCGTACACTTGTAAAAAATCTCTACATATTAGTAAATATTCTAATTTTTTGTTAAATTAATATTTAGTAGGATATCCTTTAGCATTCACAACAGTTTTAAACGTCTGGGAATAGATTGCTTAAGTTCTTTTGTAATTTTTGCACCAGTGTTCATCCATTCTTCCATCATATTTGCTTTTAGTTCGCTTTTCGTGTGAATGTCGTGTTTTCGTACTCGAACCTCCAGTTCTCTCAAAATATGTTCTATTGGGTTTAAATCTGGCGATTGAGGTGGTGTTTTCAAAACTTTAGACAATTATAGAGACACCAGATGCGAACGTTGAGAGCCGTGTGCTTAGGATCAATATCTTGATAAAAAACAAAGTTGTTTCCAATACCCAAATTTTGAGCAATGATTTTAAATTGTCTCTTAAAATATTTATAAAAACAGCATGATTCATTATGCCTTAAATAAATTCCAAATTTCCTAGTCCTGGTGCTGACATGCAACCCCACACAAGGATACCTCCACCGGCATGCTTAACTGTTCCTACTAAGTTCTTGGGGTTAAGTTCCTCATTTTTTTCTTCTCCATACAATTATACGCCCATCAGCACCAAAAATGTTCATCGACAAATAAGACATTATTCCAAAAGGTTTGGGGCTTATTTATCATTGATAGTGCGAAGGGAAGCCTAAACTTTCTGTTTTTCTCACTCATAAAAAATTTTCTATGGAAAGAACGCCCATGCAATCCAGCCGTTCTGAGAACTCGTTAAAAAATTTCAGGTGGAATTGAAGTAGAAAATGTTTCATTGAATTTTGCAGAAACTTTTACATCACCCAAACGTGAATTTTTCACAAATTTTCTAATTATAAATCTCTGATCACGTTTTGTTAACTTTGCCGGACGGCCCTTTCTTACCTTGTTTTCAATCAAATTTTCTTCTTTAAAGCGTTTTTTCACATACTGCACAGTAGAATGGGATAAATTAAGTAATTTAGCAATATTCTGAACTTATTTACCACTACTATGATGAAAAATAATCAATTTTCGAATGCTGTTTGTTGTTTCTTTACGACTAAGAGCCATTGTTAAATAACAAATAGAATATTACGGAGTAGGCAAGCAAAAATTAAAGCCAAACGATATTTTAAATTCCACCACAATTCAAAACAGAAAATAAAGCGCCAGACGATAATTTTAATTATGAATTTATCCGAAAATATTTCAGTATACGATGACTTTTGTGAGATAAAGTTTTTGTTACTTTTTGATTACTGGTTTCTTAAAAATAAAGTTTTACTACGTTTTCAAAATATTTCATGTAGTTTTGTTAAGAATAGATTATAGATCATATTATTAAACACCCATTCTGAAATATTCATTTTAATTAATGGATAGACCCCTATTTCATTGAAATTCGTAAGTGTACGAACAATTTTGGGAGCCACTGTATATGTTCGTCGGTGTCGTAATAAATGTTGTAGTTGTCTAAAAGAAAGTGGACTTATTGAGAAGAGTCAGAGTCAATCAATAGAACTGTTAACCACCCCCTCGCCATCCTTGAAGGACGTTTGTTTTTGTTCTGATTATAATACATCAGAAGTGGGATTTGATCCAAGCGACCATTTGTTTTCATCCTGCTACGACGATTCAGCACATAGATAAAGGTAAGCGAATATTACCTTATTATTAAAATGTCTGGTGAAATTCAAGCATAAACGGGGTGTTGTTCGAACTGCTATTACAAAATTATTAAATGATTGAGAACGCAAAATATGCGACCCGGGAAGTTGTTCCGATGATATCGAAGAATATGAAAAGCAGTTGTATGAGAAAGAAAATGTTTTGAACGTGTGAAATTCTAATATTCATGCATTAATTACTGATTTAGATGAAACCGTAACTGAAATGGAAACTGTATTAGACTACCAAGAGAAAATATGCAAGGGTAAATTTAAGATTAAAAAATATTTGGAACGAAACCAAAATGATATTTCTGTAACCACATCTAATGTTACTACTCCCCAAAATTTACAAATGAAACTCCCTAAATTAACTATCAATAAGTACTATGGAAATTAAACCAAATGGCAAAATATTTGGAATACTTTTAGTACATCAATATACAACAACAATACCTTGTCTAAAGTAGATAAGTTCAATTATTTAAAGAGTTTGTTGGGTGGAAGGGCAGCGACGTCAATAGAAGGCTTAGAGTTATCGGAAGAAAATTATGACACGGCTTTAGAATTACTAAAGGAGCAATTTGGCAGATCAGATCTTATAATCACCCTTCCCATGGACGCTCTGATGAATGTACATCCAGTCAAAAAATCGAGCGATATAATTTCACTTCGTAAACTTTATGATGAGTGTAATGTTCGGGTGCAAAGTTTGAAAGCCTGGGGTGTAAAACCAGAGACGTACTCGAATATGTTGTGTCCATTATTAATAAAATATATCCCTAACAATATTGCCCTGGAAATTACTAAAAAGAGGTTGCATTCAAGCAACTGGGACGTAAATGAATTCTTGCTACTTCTGAAAATGGAACTGCAATCCCGAGAACAAGTTCATTTACTAGTACGCTGCGAGGAATCAAAAGTTCATTCTTCCCGACCTTGTTCGTTGGCGCTAACACACTGTAGACATAACACGCGCGTATTAGAGCAGAAAATCGTCAACACAAATGACAGACTCAAGCAAAATTACGATTTGAGAGCATTTAATACAGACAAGAAAAATAATGATAGCGCATCAGGGTACGACACTCCTTTCCAACCACATAGTTCCAACATAGTTCCACACCTTTCCAAGCGAATGTTTGGTGGAATAGACAAAATCAATTAAAGTGCTTCAACTGCGGTATTTTGGGGCATTTGTCTAAAGCAAAAATAATCTGTTGTAAATGTGGGTCAGAAGGACACGTTGAAAAGCACTGCATCGTAAAACCCAAAACTAAAGAATCTGATACGAATTTAAATGTCAATAGTCGGAATTTAGTTAAAGATAAATTATATATGAAAAAAGTAAAAATTAACAACGGTGAAGAAGTCAATGTCTTATTTGATACATGAAGTACATGTTGTCTGATGAAGCAATCCGTTGCTGAAATACTCGGAATAAAGACGGAACCAGTTGAGAGCGAATTGTACGGCTTTGGTAATCAAGACCAGCCTTCAACGAAAACGATAGGGAAAACTATTGTTAGCCTGGAAATAGAGGGTGTTATCGGAAACGATATTACATTACTTATAGTAAAAGATTGTACATTGCCGACTGTTAGTTGTAGGTAGAACGTGGACTGACTTGCCACATATCATGTTTGCTAAAATAGGAAATGATTTACATATTAGATACGTAAGCGAAAATCCTTACGAGATACTCAGTGATGTGGAGATTCAAAGAAAATATTTAAATTAAAGGCTACTAGCGGAATAGTTATAGAAGGTAATTCGGTAAATTATGTAAATCGAAAACAGAAGATTTCGATAACGGGTTAATGATGTTTGAAAGTTCAACTGATGGGTTTGGGTCCCACACTGTGGGACATTGCTAGAAATAACGAATGGAGAAACGATAGTAGGGCCAATCACCAATTCAAAAATGGGAAACGTTGTTTAATAAGGATCAGGGTATCGGTAGATCGGAAATAGTCGAAGAAATAGTATTATGTCAGGAAAATGAGAACCTTGATAATTTAGAACTAGAGAAGACTTACATGGCAAACGAAGTTTCAGAACTTAAGAAATCAATCAGTTTAGAGGACATTAAAATCGATAGTAATGTTAGTCCAGATCAAAGTCAGAAAATTTTGAATTTAATTAATGAGTATCGAGACTGTTTTGCATTGAATATAAAGGAGTTAGGTTACACAAACTTAACGGAAATGAACATCGTAGAAGTTGAAGGAGATAAACCAGTCTGCATGAAACCATACAAAACCAATGCTGAAGAACGTACGGCGATGAGAACGATAGTGGATGAGTGGAAAAAGTGTGGAATTGTTACTGAAACGAGATCTTCATATGCTAGTCCAGTTTTACACGTGAAGAAAAAGACAGGAGAACTTCGATTAGTGATAGATTACAGAAAATTAAATTCGCAAACTGTTAAAGATAAATTTCCACTTCCTAGAATTGACGACCTTTTAGAATGCCTCAGTGCATGCAAATTATTCACTACGCTAGATTTAGCGCACGGGTACTTACAAATCCCATTAACTGAAGATTCAAAATTGAAAACCGCTTTATAACACCCGACGATACTGGTCAGTTTGAACGAATGACTTTCGGTTTAGTTAATGCTCCATCTGAATTTCAGAGATTGATGAATCAAGTTTTAGGTCCTTTACTAAACAAAGAAGTTTTGTGCTACTTAGACGATATACTTATACCAGCAAGATCGTGGACTGAAATGATCGACAAACTCAGAACAGTTTTTCAGTGCTTACGTAGGGCTAATTTGACGTTGAAATTGACGAAATGTGAATTCGGCAAAACCGAAGTCGAATATTTAGAGTTTTTGATAAAATCGAATGGTATGCAACCTGGACCAAGAAAAGTAAGAGCTGTATCGAATTTTCCTAAACCAACCAATGAACGTGAAGTGAGACAGTTTTTAGGACTAACGAGTTTTTTTCGACGCTTTGTACCAAAATATGCCGAGAAAGCAGAACCTTTCACAAGATTGACTAGAAATAATCAGATATTCCAGTGGACGGAAGCTCAACAAAAAGCGTTTGATATCCTAAAAAGCCATTTGACCAAACCAGTATTAGCATTATATGATCCAGATGCAGAAAGTGAAGTCCACACAGTTAGTAAGGGTTAGCGGGAATGTTATTAGAGAAAGGCAGATAATAAATGGTCTTTAGTGTATTGTGTCAGCAAAGGAACGACAGAAATAGAAAAGAAAATCATTCAAGCAAATTAGAACTAATGGTTATATTTTGGACACTGACAAGACTTAGACAATTTTTGATAGGAATTAAATTTACGATAATCACAGATTGCCAAGCCTTAGTGTATTTAAATGCTAAGAAAACTTTCAATCCTCAGATAGCGAGATGGAGTAATCTCATTCAAGAATATGATTTTCAGATAAAACACAAGGCAGGAGAGAAGATGAGTCACGTATACGCATTTAGTCGATGACCAGTTGACCAAGCAGAAGAAACTTTAGATTCAGTTATTGAGAATAACGTCGAAGTTTGTTTAACATTAACGATAGATAAACAGATCCTCATGATTCAACACTCAGATCCAGAGTTACGGAAATTGATTGACATTTTGAAGAAGAATGCTAGTGAAAGAACGAGTGCGGAGAAACAGATAACTGAAAATAATCGATTGTATCGCAAAGTTTAGAGTACGAAAAAAGAAAGACTGTTGTATGTTATACCTAAACCGATGAGGAAAGGTATAGTAATAAAATTTCATGATCTTATGGGACATTTTGCAGTAGACAGAACTCTTGCTAAAATTAAATAATTATACTGGTTTAAAGGGATGAAACGTTATGTGAGACGACACGTTTCAATGTGTTTCGAGTGTTTACTTAATAAAGTCCCCAGTGGTAAGAAACAAGGACAATTACATCCAATTCGACCAGGAAGAAGGCATTTTGAAATAGTCCATATCGATCATCTCGGACCATTTGTTAAAAGTTCGAAAGGCAATATAGAACTGTTTGTAAGCATTGACAATTTCACAAGATTTGTGCATTTGTATCCAATGAAGAGTACATCAACAAAGAATGTGTTAATTGCGATGAAGAATTTTGTTGATGACTTCTGACTCCAGGAAAGAATTATCAGCGATAGAGGAACATGTTTCACGTCGAAAGAATTCGAAGAGTACTGCAGAATTAAAGGAATTATGCACACCTTAAATTCAACACAACATCCAGAAGGAAACGGAATGGTAGAAAGAGCAAATCGAACCATTTTGTCGACGATTAAAACGAGCAGGAAGAATCCAAATCACCGAGATTGGGACAAGAAAATCGAAGAGTGAGAAAGAAATTAATGTGTGAATAAAAACAATATGGTAAATAAGACAAAACTCCCTTTGAATTACTTCATGGGTATTCACCAAAATTCAATGACGGATTGATGAGGATGCTTAACCCATTTAAGACTGGCGTTGCGAAAACGCAACATTAATTTCTGTATTTTTTAAAGGCATGTTCAAAATTTTGTAAGTCTAAAGTAACATTTTTATTTTATTCTCTATAATTCAATTGATAAGAATATTTTTTTTGTTTCCTCATTTCCCCGATTTAGCACTTGCAAAAAATTGTTTTTTTCTGGTGTTTTGAAAGGGAAAAAAATGACTATTTTCAAATAATAACCTTAGATACCACCACATGTTAAATTTTCGATTTGATGCTTGTTCCGAGTTTACTAGAGACTAAAGAACAAAATGGCTTCAACAGATAAATTATAATTTTTGTTTTTATGCTTCTAAATTCATATTTTTTAAAATGTTGCGAAAACGCAACATCAGTCCAAAGCGTATTACTTATTTCCAATGTGTTTTATTAGAGCTGCCTAGTTTTGCATGCAGTAAATTGGTATTGTTTGCATTTCGAATAAGTTTGTCTCTAGAAAAAAGCGATTTTTGACATTGGAAGAGACATTGGAGTATTTTCATGGGCTAGATGATGATATTTGAGAATCGTCCTCAACAGAAGCTAATGAGGAACCATAATTCGTCATTATCCCTCCAGATCCGGACTATTTGACGGATGAAGAAGCTATTGATGATGATATTTTATGTGAAAATGTCGAATCACCATTGCAGGTGAAATCAACATTTTTTTTCTAATGAATGTAAAAGTAAGCAATATAGTAAGAAAAAGGAGCATATTGTATGGGAAAAATGGAGACTCTACATGGATGAAAGGAATTCTAAAATAAGTTTATTAGAGTTTAAGAGATCCATATCTTTGAGAGAGCCATATCTTTGATAAAAAGGCTTGAAGAAATGCAGATGAATTCTGTTTTACCTAAAACTTCATATATTGGAAGACCATCTTCAATTCAAATTTAAAAATTTATAATTTTAAATTTTTATATTTTTAAAATTTTTATACCGCTTTGGACTGATGTTGCGAAAACGCAACATTTTGTAACTTTCGTAAAAATAAATTTAATTTTATGGAAACAACTTATTTGTGTAATTAATGTTCTAAGAAGTGTTAAAAAACTGTTTGGTGCATTTCCAATAAAGGAAACATGGAGCGGTCCTAAATGGGTTAAAGACGAAAACGCTGATGAATGGGAAGATCCAGCCACAGTACAAAACAAAGTTAGAAAAATAATCGAAGACAAGGAAGTAAACCTTAAAGCCAATTATGACAAAAAGAATAGTAATTCATTGAAGTTCGAAACAGGAGAGATAGAGGTTATGCGGATAGTACCCAAAGCAACTGGAGAGTCAACAAAAACACAGCCAAAGTATCGAGGACCCTTGATAATTACAGAGGTACTACCAAGTGATACGTATCGAGTAACACAGTAGGAAGATAAAGAAAAGGGGCAATTCTTTTGTACAACGGCACATGTAAGTCAATTGAAATCGTGGAAATGCCAAGCTGAAACAGAGGAAGATGATGACGAGTATGAAACGAGTGATAACGACGACATAAGTACTGCTGCCATTGGAAGTCGACGGAAGAGAAAGAAGAAGTGATGCAGAATTGATCCAAAATAACGAACTGTTATGCCAAGGACTTTCGTGTTTAAAACTTGTAATGTGTATTTTGTAAATATTAATGTTTTCTTTTGTTTTGTTTTTCAGTAGAAATTAGACTGCACAATTGTTACGAGGACGCAACAAGGTCAGTATGGCCGATTGTTGTCGTCAAACGAAAAGGAGCGAGAGCGAGAGTAAGTGTAGAGACGCCACCGTGGGTATACGGGTCCCTACAGCGAGTGAAGAGAGAGTCGATAGACACAGTGTTGAGCAGACGTGCTCTGGCAGACGTGCCATAGGTTTAAATCATTGTCTATTATAAATGTTATATGTATATGTTCGTCGGTGTCGTAATAAATGTCGTAGTTGTCTAAAAGAAAGTGGACTTATTGAGAAGAGTCAGAGTCAATTAATAGAACTGCTAACCACCCCCTTGCCATCCTTGGCGGTCGTTTGTTTTTGTTCTGGTTATAATATAAGTAAGGTGGCATAACTGCTTGTGTTTTTCCTTTCTACAACCTTCTAGACTATAATCATAACTGCGCTACAATTTGACATTTTTTATAAAATCTGAACCCCTAGATTTTTAATTATATAACGTTTTAAAAACTTTTACCAGAAATGTTAATTTTCAATGCATTAATTGTAGTATATCGAACAGTTACCATTCAGGAAAGTTTTATTTAGCTAATATAAAACATCAATTAATAAAGAAAACAGGCCCATTTCTTTTCACATTACAGAAATATTTAAAAGGATGTCTAGCATGGGCAGAAAGAGGGCGAGTACATTAAATGAGCATTCTGGAATTAACTGGGATTACAATGAGGTTAATATTACCAAAATGCAATATTTAATATGGAAAATATCGTATAATTCCATGTCAGTTTGAAGCTTGTAGAGAAAAGAAAGATTATTTTTATAGAAAAATACAAAAAAAATTCCTTTAATGACAAAAAAAATCCAAATATGCTGGGAAAAATTTCTTCTGTAAAAATATTAAAACCCCTTAAAAAATTAAAAATATTTAAAATCTTAAAATACACGTTAAAGTCTTACTTTTAATATTAAAATATTATATGGCTTCACATATCTGAATAGTGCAGTACAATATCAATATTGATTGATCTACTTACCATCTGCATAAAAAGATAAAGAACATCGTATTCATTTTCCTTGTAACCTAAACTCTATTACAAGCTTGATAACTTCCTTTTTCAAATTTATCTTTAAATTTAATATCTTACATGCTCTAATAACGCTCCTCATATTTTCTCGATATTTGTTTCTGTTTACTTGCACTCTTCATGTTTTATACTTGATATGAAATCGGAAAGCTATGACGTAATTTACTTTTCAGTTTTTCAACATCTCATCATCTTCATATTTTACATAGAAAAAAACCATCAATATATCGCCGGAAATATGAAGAGCTTTCTGAACCGATGTAGTGAGCAAATCTTTTTTAACGATTTTTAAAGAAAATTGCCTTCAACACGGGCTTCAGTCGACTGCCAACGATTGTTTCCAATTTAAAGAAATAGTCATTGATTAAAAAAGCTGAAAATTTTAGTTGTGTCTCATTTATATTTTAATGCAATGTAAAATTCCATGCCATCATTTCATATTTACGTTTTAATTCTTTATTTAGATACATTCAAACTTTATTTACTTTATTTCAAGAGCACAATTCATCTTTAAGAGGACTTTACACGTCTTTAAGCATGTTTTGAAATTGTTTTCATTTCACCTTCATTCCCCTGAACGTACACAGTTCAGTTTTTCTTTTTTGGTCCTTAACTAGAAATTCTACTACAATGGCTGTCGTATCTTTTGAGAGTTGTTATTTGATTTACATCATAATATTCTAAGTAGCTCTAAAAAATATACATTGCTTATTTCAAAAAGCAATACATTTGTATTGCTTTTTGACATAAAAGAGAAGATTACTTAACGAATACTCCGAACTCTCATGTCATTTAGCAGAAATCATTTTGTTTTTTTAAGTGGCTTTCTTCAACAACATTTACACACGAGAGGAAAACTCTCTAATAACCCTTAGTCGTTTTTAACCTCTATCTTTTAAAAGATGCATGCGAGATAAATGTATACAACAAGCTTGATCCAAACTATTTAATTTTTTCAGAATTTCTTTCCGAAAACACTAAAGAAATCTTAATAAGTAAAAGTTTCTTTCCAAAATATACCTTAATGTACAAAAACTAAGCTTTTAAAATGGACTTGCCATGGTTCTCAGAAATTTCAGACGGCAAGGAAAATTATTATGAAGAAATTGATAGTAGAAATGAAGTTAGATTCAATAAGTTAAACTTTTAACCATTATAATTACTAGTGAAATTTTGCTGAAGTCATCTGACTAAATAAATTTATAAAGTGTTATTAATACGGAAAATTATTAATTGGTGAGATTTCGGCCAGCTTCTAAAAAGTAATTTCAGTGTATGACATGAAAATTTAAATGTTATGTCCGTTGTACTCTGACAATCTCAGTTACAGAATTAACACTATTAATTACTATTAATGCAACGATGCTTGTAATCATATAAATAATTATTATTTATACAAGAGTTATAAGATCGTACTGTGGAAAGTTAACCCTGGTTTTGTTCTTTGAAAATATGTTGTGTACACTGGACCACACTTAGCACAGACCATTTATCCTTCAGTGCAGGAAAGGTCGTGCTTAATAAAAAAAAATCCTTTAAACATGAATACTCCCGAACAACTTTTTATATGTTTTAGCCCCATAAGGCAGGATTCGTACTAAAGAGTTAGTGTTAGTCTCTTTTGATATCAAAAGACTTAAACTAGTGAAAGTCGAATTTGGGCTGATGTAATTGAATATAGTAGAAATTCGAATTGAATATACATTTTAACGTGAATGCCGATATTCTTCTTTGCATCCATTTTTATCTAAGCCTTAAGCTATAGAAACTCAGTAAAAGTAAAATTTATCTTTACTGGTCTTTGTCTGAAATATTTCTATGTTACTCTAAGGTATTTATTTTAGGAATTCACTAGTCATAGAAATGAAATATCATTTTTTCTGTATAGTTTGTTACTGATATTGTTCATCCAGTATTTATAGCTATATATTATTATTATCTATAAGCGGATATAATGGTTAATAAAATTCAGAGAAAAAATAACCTTGAATACACTTTATAACATAATGGCAGATGTGATCTATTGTAAGGATTTAAATACCCAATTTCATTACCATTTTAAAAACATCATATATTTAAAAGATAACAACTTTTACCGTGCATATTTCAGTCATTATGCATCATCAAAACTTCTAGTGACTTTTAAATTATTTCTCACAAGCTATATGATTGTATGAAGGGAAAGAAATGCAGGAAAATATTCAACGAACTCAGAGAATGGTGTGCTTTAAAATCTAGTATAAAAAGTACACAATTAATTGCAAGAAATTTCACAAATTGATCATTAAAGATAACATGTACGTTAAACTTAATAGAATTATTTTACATATTAATAGGAAAAAAATCATGAATTCTGTAGGAGGACTTATTTAATTTTCTCCAATTACTATAGTTTGTAAAATAAAAAAAAAATGGTAAATATTGAAATACCAAGATATCTAGAAATAAGTAAATTTTGAGAACTAATTTAGTTTACAGATATAATTATTTTGGCAGCAAAACGTTTAAACAGATGATAACTATTTATACATATATAAGAATATCATACTAGACGCCGACACAAAGTAAGAAACAATTATCATAAATCCTATGCAAAATCACGTCATTGTAACGACTACGCCATCAGTTTGGTTTTTTAACACATGGTGCTTTATTTGGTGTAAATAATATTTTTTATAAAGTTTTCTCGCTTTTCTCTGTTAGTTTAAAGTGGACATTAAAATCGGGAATGCCGCAAGCTGTGACGTGCGTGAAGATTTCATAAATGGTTCATCTCAAAGTACACGTCGTTCCACCTCTCGGCATGCGACTTCGTAAGTACCTGATGATCCTATCGTTCGTCGGTGCGATCTAAGCCCACCTCACACAGAGTAGCGCAGGAACGAGTTATTTTAGCACAAACGGAGCAACTAACGCCGTGAGGTGAATGTCGAGGCCCCAACGACCATTGTCACTCTTAGCTCGGGCCATCACCCGGTTTCCAAACGAGACTGCTTGGAAGTGGTGAAACCAAAGCCTTGAACGTAATACAGTGATCCTCTCAGAGGATCCCACTCCCCCAGGAGACTCACAGTTGCTCTCTCCTTTACCAAGCACCGAGGTCCTCACAACGGACCACGGTGCTCTGGGAGCAAGCCACACCAACCCGAGTCCGGCTCCTTGGCCTCCATAAATGGTAAGGTAAGACCATTAAGGTACGGCCATGAATGTTGAATCCTACTATGGAACTCTTAAGAAGCTGTGTCGAGCAATTCAGATTCGACGGCTTGGGTTGCTGTCAGTAGGAGTTTGCCTCTTACACGACAACGCTCTGTCGCACCCTGCCGTCCGTACACGTGCAGTGCTTGGATAGTTTGGTTAGCAAACATTTGAACAACCACCGCATAGTCCCTGCTTAGCTATTACCATTTGTTTCTCCACCTGAATAGCTTATTGGACGGTCAGACTCTACAGAGGGATAAAAAAACAAAAGGCGTTGTGAAGGAATGTCTTAATAGGTTCATGGTTAGTTTTTCGCGAATGAATAAAAAAGTTAGTCTCACGATATGACGAATACTTCAATAAATATAGTGGCTACTTAGAAAAATAGAGTTATATAAGGTTTAACATTTGGCAAAATTATTTCATAAACGTCCTCCTAAATTTTTTTATTCCCATTCGGTCCCTACTTTCTGGATGCGGCTCGTAGCTATGATTTTATAAAATTCTAAGTGTACCAAACAACATAGGTTTCTGTTCCAGACACTAAAATTTAATAAGGAATAAATAGACAACATATTATACCAAATTTCTAGATAAAATTTTGTCGCTTAAAATAGTGAGACTTTTAATCCTGGTACATGCTACGAAATATCAAAACATAAATCCTTTACAGGAAACAAAAAAACTCAACATCTTGTGTATACATACTAAAAACTAAGAGCCATATATCGTAACAATTAGTGTAAATCCATCAAATAAAAAACAAAAGGAAATATTGATAAAAACAAAATTGTCTATAACACTAGTAAATCTTATAAGTTGAATTGAATGAATAGTAGATTTATTTTATTTTATAAAAAAATAATTATATTTTTCTATGTAAGTCTTTAGTAATTAAGTTTTATATAACATAGATAAAATTACTCCAGTTGAGTCGCTTTTTTAATCACTTTATATTTACATACATTTAACTTTATTTTTTGCCATTTTTTATTCGTTGTCTTACCCAAATTCTCTATTTTTATAAGATAAATTCAAGAGTGTATCCTTCGTCAGGAATTTTGCAAATTTCCTTGGATATGCATTTTGCACATCTCTTGTTAAAGATTCTTGATTCCTTTAGTTATAACCCTTGTTTCTCAACCAGTATTTAATCAGAATTCTCTAAAATGTAAAATACTGGAATACGTCTAGGATTTCTTTTTGTTCATCTGTACTTGTAGTAAACACTAATGAAGATGAATGTTTTAATGTGACATTTTGCCTTAAAATCTTTTCGGTTGAGGAGTTAGGAATAATATGTTCAAATTTCTATGTAATATATTGGACCAACACTATTTAAATTCTAAATGAGTCTTATACCATTCATATAATAAAAATGGAGAATTTCTAACTTTTTTATTAAATTTTAGTTTTTAGGATATTCACTTTGCTCAGCGTGCAATTTTACATTACATAAATTTCAATAACTTTAATTAGCACATCAATATTTTCTGAACAATTTTAAATGATCAAGGAATCAGTAAAATAATACTAGGCGAGTTCCATTCTCGCTCCTCGCATTTGGTAAGTTATATTTATGTCATATATTTAAAAATATGGCAATTATACATATACAAGTTTTTACTTTCTCTTAGATTCAATGATATTTAAGCTAAGCTTTTTTCTATGCAATCATATTATTTCAATTGATATATTCTTTCATATGAATTCACATCCTATAACACTAACAAGAAAATTATGGAGGTATTCACAATAATCATTCTTTAGACAATTCCATTCAAATCCATTTAATTTTCACCATTATTTAAAGATAAATATTAAGAGTTATGAATTAAACTCTCAACTGTTATTACTGTCATTTAAAATTGCAATATTTTTTATTAAGAGTGTCTTAATTTAATGGGCATTACATGGGGGTATATTTTCCGTTTTCATCAAAAGAGTACAAAAATATTAGTAAAAAAGAATCTTATTTCAAGCATTAAATATATCTCAGAAAATGTCATACTTATAAGCTCGTCGAAAAAAGTTGACTCACTTTAAGACCTCTTTTGACATTATATCTTATTCTCAGAAGAGTGAAGGAATCTTTATGTAAAGGAATAAGATTATTATTTCATTATAAACCATATTATGTCATGTTACCTTTTAATGAAATGGGGAAAGTGGGGCTAAGTGTTTGACTTTTCAATGGAAATAAGATGGAAATAAATGAATTTTAATGTATTTGCATAAGCTCAAATTCCCACACACATGACAACTATTTAGACAATTTATGTTTCTATTCATATTCGTATGAAATTTCTAATATTCAGTGTACTTTTTGAAAACATATTAAATTTCTAATTACTTGGCCATGAAATTGGAGCAACTCAACATATTCTTTAGGAATGTCAATGAACATATTAAAAGTCATATAAATATACACAGGAACATAGAATCAGTACGTAAAGACTTCTGATGTGCATGCTCATTTTTTTCTCTCTCTCTTTCTCTATGCATATACATATATATATATATATATATATATATATATATATATATATATATATATACACTGCTGGCCACACAAGTTGCAACACCAAGAAAGACAAGAGATATCACAACAAAATTTATTTTGTAGATAACATGTTGACCAAGTATCAAATGATTAAATTTATAGACTTCTGTGAAGTGTGGTTCCTGCCAAAATCAGTAGCCAGAGTAGCCGCCTTTGTTAGAGATCACCGCTGACACAAGCCTCGGCATTGATTCAAAGAGACTTTGGATGAGTTCTTGGGGTACAGCAGACCAAGCAGCTTCTACACGTTGCCAAAGTTGATCTGCTGTGGCAGCTGGGGATGGAATCTGGGTCAATCGTAGAGCAACCATGGACCACATGCTTTCTATCGGCGAAAGATCAAGAGAGCGAGGCGGCCAGGGAAGCAACTCAATTTGGCGATTGACGAAGAACCGTTGGACAATGCGTGCCACGTGTGGTCGCGCATTATCCTGTTGAAATATGGGTGTGGGCAAGCCCTGAAGGTAAGGAAGGACAACTGGCTCCAACACCTCGGAGATGTAGCACTGGCTGTTTAAAGTACCGGCAATGCGTACTAGAGGTGTGCGAGAGTGATATCCAATACCGCCCCATACCATAATACCCGGTGCAGGACCAGTGTGGCGGTGCATAACGCATCTGTTCAGCATCCTTTCTTCACGGTGTCTCCAGACTCGTATGCGACCATCGTGGTGTTGCAGAACGAAGCGTGACTCGTCAGTAAAGACAATTTCATTCCATTGTGCGGTCCACATCCTTCTGTCATTGCACCATTGGCGGCGGAGACGTCTGTGGTTCTGCGTCAAGGGTAGACAAAGCAATGGACGTCTTGCGGACAGACCACTCTGCTGTAAACGGCGTCGAATGGTACGCGCAGACACTGGATGATGAGTTACAGACTGAATGTGCTGTGCTATGGTTCGTGATGTGACTGAGCGATCCGTCACTGCCATGCTCACAATTTGCCTGTCATCACGTAAAGTGGTGCGCTGAGGTGGATGCGATCGAACACGCCGGTCCGTCGTACCCTCCTGCATCCAACGATCACATATTCGCATTACAGTTGTTTGGTTTCGTCCAACACGACTACCGATTTCCCTGAAAGATAATCCACAATCTCGGTAGGCCACTATCCTTCCTCTGTCGAACTCGGATACTTGATCAAAAGATGATCGCTGTTTTCGACGAGGCATAAATGATCTTTTTTTTTTAAACCACAAGAAAAACACAATTGCCGAACTTGAAATCGTCGAAATCTCTAAGCCTTAAATAGCGCTTTGAAGTGGCGCCACAGGCGCGCGTGATGTGCACTGAAATTTGTGTCTGCGCTGAAATTCTAATCATTTGCATATCTCACCTCCGCTAATGCATGTTGTAAGTTTCATGTTATTTGCATGTTTCCTTCAGGGTGTTGCATTTACAGTGGCCAGCAGTGTATATACATATACATATATATACATATATATATATATATATATATATATATATATATATATATATATATATATATATATATATATATATATATATATGTGTGTGTGTGTGTGTGTGTATTTATGTATATATTTATATTGTATACAGTAATAAAGTAAACTATGCATTTATGTATACATGTGCGTATGCATGTATAGTTCAAACAATCTGATGGGAATAACACAAGAGAACACACGTATTTAAGGAATTAACCCATTAATGCCCAACATCGAATTCTTTAATTTTCCTTACCTAATTATGTTCGTACAGGTGCAAAATGAACTGAAAAAATAATAAAAAATTCCTGCATTAAAATTTTAATTTTTATTCAAAATAATGTTACCGTCCTATTAAAAGGACGCTAGGCACGGGAGGGTACAGGTTTTACACAAATACTTCAACCCTTAGATTTTCTAAAACTATTCCTTTTAATGTCGTTTTTAGATTATTAAACGCATGAAACCAATAGAACTCTGCGAAAAAATGTATAATAAAATAAACACAAGGTTTTTAAATTGTATTTTAATCATTTAAAAGAAATTAAAAAATTTAAAAAGCTGAAAATGTCAAAAATAATAGCTTAAAAGGCACAAATTTAATAAATTATGTCTTATGATAAATTTTACACACTTTTATATTTAAATTTACATATAAAAGGGGCTTATTAAAATACAAAATAATGAAAAAAGCTATTCGTAATTTTTTTTTTTACACAATTTATATACAAGCTATTTTGTGCGAAAGATTTCAAAGCATTTATCATGCAATCCAACTAAACATTTATTGCATTTTCTTGTGGATTTTTTGCCACAGTAGGCGCATCTTATCTGTTTTGGATTCACAACGATTAAATTATATTTTCCGCCATACCGGACATCACAAGACATTCTTTTTGAAAGTATTTTTGGTTTCCCTGCAGCCAGACTGTTATTTGGTCTCTTACTGTACTTAGAAAAATATGTCTGACAGATTTCTCTTCTAAAGTAGAGGAGATCCATTCTGTTACTGTCATTAGAAGGGCATAATCTGTACAATAGCTACGCATTTTGGATTGATGCTTCTAAGCTAAACAAAAACAGTGACCACCCCCATTTTTTAGACCGTATGGAACACTGGTATTGTGCCAGATTTTGATCCATTTGATCGGTGCCTCCCATAAATTTATTATATTGAGACACAATATACGGTTGGTCAATCTCTACAAATCTTTTTTCAATATTCGACCAGCGTTTGGCCTGAGCTACAGGTTCAATACCATAATAGTTAGACGCCAAAGTAATGACACTATTGTCATTCCACCGAACCATTTTAAAATTTTTGCTGTTCTGAAAATCAAAACTTCCCCTACTCTTCTTTTTAACAGATTTAACATCTACAAGTGGACATTTTTCAGTTCTATTAACCCGTATAGTGCCAGTCATCGGTAACTTCATTAGATGGTGGGTCCAAATAAATATCCACTTCATGGAATGTATCATTATCAGATAACTCTGCCATTAAACGTAATGCCTCTACACGGTCAAACTTAAAATAAAAACAAAAATATAAATAAGAGCTTTAAAACGTATCGATTGCTAATTTCAGTATATTTAGATCAAATATAATTTGGATTAAAAGACAAAATTCTTAAAATTTATTAAATTATAGACATTTAAAATACACATATTTTTAAAAAATCCAGACAATTACTTATGTACTTAGTAATTTTTCTTTATTTTTTAAAATTACTAAATACAGAACACATCCTTTAATTAAAATTTTTATATTTAAAAGGCTAATTTGTTAATACATTCATAACATTATCAAGAGGCTAATATTTCTCTTAAATAAGAAATTTTTTTAATCATTCCTTAATCAACAGAACATTTATTTAAAAATTATTTTCATAAATAAGGAATACTCAATAATCTTTATGTATAAAAATAATTTATAACATCATTTTTATGAAAATAAATAGCATTTCCTTTTCTGTATGGTAATAAAACATCATAAATTGAGAAAAAAAGACGCATTTGTATAGCGGAACAGGTCAGAAAAACATGTACCCATCCGTGCCTAGCGTCCTATATATAGAACGCTACGCAAAAGAAAATATAACAGTGTTAAAAAATAATTTTAACAATTTTGAAAGATACATATTTAAGAAAAGAGTATTGACTGTGATAACAGCATAAAATATTTTCGTAACATTGAAAAACAATAAAATAAACTTACTTTTTGCGTGACGCTCTTTTGAAAACCTAAAAAACGACTAACTCTGACTTTAGACCCTCAAAGCAGAAATAGAACATTAATGTAGTGCTACCAACTGATGGATAATAAGAAATACAACACTTTATCATGATATTCTGCTATTTGGATCGAAAAAAAAAATTCAGTGATTTAGAGCTTATTATGTAAGCGTCCTTTTAAAAGGACGCTAGGCACTAATGGGTTAAAATTAACCTTCCAGCACGCACGTCTGCGCAAATTTTACGACAAATTCGGTTTTTGATGCAATTTTTTCGCATATCGCAGCTGGGACATCTGAAGGTCATTTCTATTCCTCCTTTCAACCGTTCCCCACATCATGGAATGTGACAACAGGAAATCACATGACAATTTTTATTGTTAACCGGGCTTTTGTGCTGCGTGGTAGCTTGTTCGTAAAATTTACGACACGCGAGTGGTCGTGAGTGAAAATTCGGAAAATATTTTTTTCTCAAGTATTTTTTAATTTTGTGTTAATAATTGACGTGTATTAAATTAATTTGCATAAATTCGAATCTATAATTTTTATATCGGTTTTTATGGCAAACAAATTGTAGAATTAGCTGATTTTTTCCGCATTCTTCAAGAATCATCTGATAAAGAAAATACAAAGGAAGGAAACATTTGAATTTGAGAGCCATAGCGATTTGAGTGAAGAAGATATAGAAATAAATAATATCAGTAGTGAATCTGAACAATATACACTCCTGGCCACTGTAAATGCAACACCCTGAAGGAAACATGCAAATAACATGAAATTTACAACATACATTAGCGGAGGTGAGATATGCAAATGATTAGAATTTCAGCGCAGACGCACATCACGCGCGCCTGTGGCGCCACTTCAAAGCGCTATTTAAGGCTTGGAGATTTCGACGACTTCAAGTTCGGCAATTGTGTAATTCTTGTGGTTTTTTCAAAAAACGATCAATTATGCCTCGTCGAAAACAGCGATCATCTTTTGATAAAGTATCCGAGTTCGACAGAGGAAGGATAGTGGCCTACCGAGATTGTGGATTATCTTTCAGGGAAATCGGTAGTCGTGTTGGACGAAACCAAACAACTGTAATGCGGATATGTGATCGTTGGATGCAGGAGGGTACGACGGACCGGCGTGTTCGATCGCATCCACCTCAGCGCACCACTTCACGTGATAACAGGCATATTGTGCGCATGGCAGTGACGGATCTCTCAGTCACATCACGAACCATAGCACAGCACATGCAGTCTGTAACGCATCATCCAGTGTCTGCGCGTACCATTCGACGCCGTTTACAGCAGAGTGGTCTGTCCGCAAGATGTCCATTGCTTTGTCTACCCTTGACGCAGAACCACAGACGTCTCCGCCGCCAATGGTGCGATGACAGAAGGATGTGGACGGCAGAATGGAATGAAATTGTCTTTACTGACGAGTCACGCTTCTGTCTGCAACACCACGATGGTCGCATTCGAGTCTGGAGACACCGTGAAGAGAGGATGCTGAACAGCTGCATTATGGACCGCCACACTGGTCCTGCACCGGGTATTATGGTATAGGGAGGTATTGGATATCACTCTCGCACACCTCTAGTACGCATTGCCGGTACTTTAAACAGCCAGCACTACATCTTCGAGGTATTGGAGCCAGTTGTCCTTCCTTACCTTCAGGGCTTGCCCACAGCCATATTTCAACAGGATAATGTGCGACCACACGTGGCACGCATTGTCCAACTGTTCTTCGTCAATCGCCAGATTGAGTTGCTTCCCTGGCCGCCTCGCTCTCCGGATCTTTCACCGATAGAAAACATGTGGTCCATGGTTGCTCTACGATTGACCCAGATTCCATCCCCAGCTGCCACAGGAGATCAACCTTGGCAACGTGTGGAAGCTGCTTGGTCTGCTGTACCCCAAGAAGTCATCCAAAGTCTCTTTGAATCAATGCCGAGGCGTGTGGCAGCGGTGATCTCCAACAATTGCGGCTACTCTGGTTACTGATTTTGGCAGGAACCACACTTCACAGAAGTCTATAAATTTAATCATTTGATACTTGGTCAACATGTTACCTACAAAATAAATTTTGTTGTGATATCTCTTGTCTTTCTTGGTGTTGCAATTTGGGTGGCCACCAGTGTATTTCTGATGATAATGATAATAATGATTCAGAGGAAAGAAATGAGGATGACATATTCTATGTTGGTAAGGATAAATCTTCTAAGTTGCGAAAAGAGAAGTATGCAAACTGCTCAAAGACGAAATTTATTAATATTGTGAAAGTGTTACCTGGCCTAAAAGACCATGCCATGTATATAGAGGATGAAATAGAATCTGAAAATGTAATTGATATAAATATGCTTGATGAAATTTTGGAGTGTAAAAATAAATATATAAGCATTTAAAAATAATTTACTATCATTTGAATGTGACATCATTTGTATTTTGCAACAGTTTGATCAATGTTTTATTTCTTAAGAAATTTGTTATCAATATTCATTCATTTCTGTCGTTTTTCGTCCCCAAAACGGTAAAATAACATCTGTCTTAAAAAATACGACGCGCGCGCGCTCATGTAAAATTGCTGAGCACGTGTGCTGGAAGGTTAACAAAGAAACAATACAGTGACAGTAAAATTAAAATGTTTCTATAGTGGGTCGGTACTCTCCGATATTCACGTGAATGTTCTGATCGATTAACTTAAATTGGTAATGTTAGTAGTTCTTTTAAACAACATTCTAAAAAAAACCATATTCAAATTGTTTATTTTAGGGGTTTTCTCAGGGGTATATTTAATCAGACAGGCACATTTTATACAACTTTTAAAGTGGTTATTTCTGTTAATTTAACAATATTATCATATTTAACTAGTTACTGTTATTTACCATTACTTAATATTCTGTTCAGTTTATTCCATACTTGGTAAATAAATATCTGTATTTTTATATAGTCAAATCAATTTGTCTAGAAAATATTTATTTACATTTTATTTCCGATCGGAACTATTTTGGATGTTCGGATAAAATTCTCTAATTTATGGACTTATCAATATTTTAGATGTTCGAACCCAAGACGCTTTTGCAACATAATAACGCATGAAATATATGGCTGGTTCTGGAAACCGTAAAGTATGAGAATAGATACCAAATTGAAAAAAAAAATATCATATTCTGCAAATCAGGCAATTAATAAGTAAATCCTTGACCAAATAATATTAGTGATATAATAATCAACAACTCTATTGGATCATAAGTTTTACAAGTTCTTTTTCCCGTCTAGTAGATAATTTTAAGGACGTGCTAGAAGGATATTACTTAAGTACGTATATAATTAGGTGGTATAAAATAGGTTGTCAATCCTTGAATATTATACTGACTAAACCATCTGTGAAAAATTTAATTTCCCTGCACATTTATTGTTTGTTCATATAAAGTTCTATAGAATTAAAATAAAGTCATGAAATGGAACCACAATGTGCAAAATTTGGAAAAATTTGGAAGTAAAATGTAAAGACATTCAGGTCTTTTTTTACTCTGGAGAAAAAAACATGCTAAGTTTAACAATGAATCTGAATGTCAGAAAATTAAATCATTACAAGACAGGGTTAAATAAAATTTGGACTATATCGGAACGTAAGAAAGGAGACCCACTGTAAATGTACATTTACCTATGATTGTATGAATGATAACTGTGTACTTGTCCAAAAAGGAAACAATAATAAAAATGGTCTAAGGAAAATATATGGGCATTGAAGGTGGTAATATGTATAAAGTAACGTTCTTGAAGAAATCTAAGATTGTGAACTATTTTATTTGTCCTGAGGCCGAAGACAGACTTCATAGAAAACAAGTTGGGTAACAGAAATCCTTAACAAATCAGTATTTCGTAAATGAAGAATTATGGCTTGATAAAAGGATTTTGGACGATGTTATTTTATATTTTATCTTCTTATTGTAAGATAAGTCAAAACCATCATATGAAAAATGTAAAAAGCCAGAAGTTAATTAACGTGCTAAATTAAATTATTTTTTTAATTCTTCTAATATATCATAATTTTTAATTATAAAAAAGCGAACTTCCAAAATCGCGTTTCTACTACTACACTGTTTTTCACATTATCTCATTCTATAATATGTTTTAGGCCCATTTATTTTAAAGTTTTAATTTTAAAACAAATTTATAACCATTTTACCTCTCACTAATCCCCTTTTTACTTGCGTGAAGTAAAAAACTCGTATTTCAAAAATATAAAAAGAATTATTTTAGCACAAGCATATTTATGTAGCTTGATAATTGGAAATTGTGTCTTTTCACCCTCAAAAACAGCAATCTGAAGGAAACCCAAAACATTATAAAATATTGTACACATACCAAAATAATTTTACTTGATCTATTATAAACACGGGATTTTATATTAATTACATCCTAGCTGACATTATGCATTTTATCTACATTAACAAAAAATAAATATCAACATTAAAAACAGCTGCTTATCTTACATTTTTACATAAACACTGAGTCTCAGATATAAAAGCATACTCTAAGCTATCACACTTTTTGACTTTCAGTGCTGTTTTGAGAAGTGTATCTACGTTATTTTAAGTAAGATAACATAGATAAATTTTAACGTTACTAAATAATGCATATTTCAATGATACCTTCTCTTTTGCCGTATGGTCGAATTCTGTATTTCCTTTTATGCCGCCTGACCGTGTAGCAAAAGCTGATGAACAGTGAAATCATTTTATCAATGTTAAGTGGGCAGACACAGACACCGTCTTCCCATACCCGCGGGTATCTTCTATCTGATTGTCTGATCCAAAGAAATAGTGATTCCTTCCAAGTAACTTCCAGAATAAAAGGCATAGGTTTTTCAAAAACCCAAAGACTGTTTCATTCTTCTCTATATTGAGAGGAAATCATTTATCAAATGCATCAGTAAGGAAATTGCATGTTAGCTTTGAAGCAAAAATTGTCTCATAGAAATATTCCATTATGTTCCAATGAAAATCACAAGAATAAGTCATATTAGTCGAAATGTATGAAATTTCTTCTGTAACATATGGACATCTCAATAAATACTAGGAATATTTCTTATAAAGCTGTATGCATCCTATAGTAACTTATGATTCTTTATACGATATGTAAGCAAAATTGTTAAACAAGAAATAAACGCCTGGACTAAAAGTTGTAACATATATAAGCATATGTGTGTCATCAATGTGTCATTTGTGTGTCATCAATGAACAGCCAAAAAAACTGGTAAAGCCATGCGTGTGCAAGTAACGGAGATAAGAGACCAATCGGCGTAAGGCTATACGGTCGGCAGCGCCTATATAAGACAACAAGTGTCTGGAAAAACTAATAGATCGATTTCTGCTGCTATAATGACAGGTAAAAACGATGTATGTGACTTTGAACGTAGCGTTGTAGTCGGCACAGGAGAGATGGGGCACAGCATCATCAAGGTAGCGATGCAATTTGGATTTTCGCACATGGTCATTTCACGAGTGTGCCGCGAATATCAGGTATATGTTAAAACATAAAATATTCGATAGCGGTGAGGCCGGAAAAAGACCTTGAAAGAATGGGACTGTTGACTACAAAAGAGAATCCTTAAACGAGATATACGTGTAACACTTCCTCAAATTGCTGAGGATTTCAATGCTGGGACACTAACAAATAACAGCATGCGAACTATTTAATGGACTATCATTGATAAAGGCTTTCACAGGACCACTCGTGTAACGTTCTTGACTGCACGGCACAAAGCTTTACGCCTCACCTGGGCACGTCAACACCTCCATTGGACTGTTGACGACTGGAAACACGTTGCGTGGTTTGACGAGAATCGTTTCCAATTGTATCGGGCGGATGGACGTGTACGGGTTTGGAGACAACCACATGAATCCATGTACCGTACATGTCAACAGTGGACTGTTCAAGCTGGTGGAACCTTTGGAATGGTATAGGGCGTGTGCACTTGCCGTGATATGGGACTCAAGATAAGACCAGAGACGACTCTGACAAGTGACGCATACATAAGCATGCTGTCCGATCCTCTACACCCATTCATGTCCATTGTTCCCTCCGCCGAACTTGGACAAATCCAGCAGGACAATGCGACACATCACACGTCGAGATCCGCTAACGAGTGGATCCAAGAACACTCTTCTGAATTTAGGCACTTCCATTGACTGCATAAATCCCCAGAGAGGAACCTTATTGATTATATCTGGGATTACAACGTGCTGTTCAGAAGAATTCTCCACAACCTCGCACACCTGTGGATTTATAGAATGCCCTGCAGGATTCATGGTGTGAATTGCATCCAAGATACCTTCAGACATCAGTCGAGTCCATTCCAAGTCGTATTGTGGCACTTCTATGTACTCGTGAAAGTCCTGCACAATATTAGTGTCACGAATAGTTATTCGTAACTTTATTAATTAGTTTCTTATTAAGGCAGGCCCCCTTTTTTTGTAACTATAAATAGGGTATTTATTGTAAAATAGCCTGAGTGGCGATCAACCCGCCAATATGGCAGCCTTTGGCGTTGGCCCAAGCTAACCATCGCGCCAAGTGGGCACTACGAGTGGCTAAGACAGGTTCCAAGAGAGAGAGTCAGTGACTGTTTTTTTTTCCTCTCTCGTTGTGTGAGTCAAGTTTTATGTTCCTGGGCCAAGCCTAAAAATTCCCCACGTGGGATAGGAACGAGCTTGAATATGTGTAATATGTGAGTATTTTTTTATCTTTACCATTTGACCATACCGTTATTACCTTGTGTGTTTTTTTTAAATGCTAATTTTAATAAATCTATTTCTTTTAACTATTCTGTGAGTCAGGCCATTCTTTTCTTTGTAAACTGTGCAGGCTATGTATTTTATTCTAGGTATGTAGATCTATCGCTTACTCTAATATACACAACGCATAAAGTTTTCCACTATACGATTTGCCATCTTGTGCAATTTCATGGTTTATTATTTTCATAGTTAATCTTGTTATGCACGTTAACATGTGACTAATTTTGGCACATGGCCGCATGCTTCAGGTTACTGTGTAATCCTGTTGCATCTAAGTTAATTTATATTCATCTGTTTATCTACTCCCCTCAATAGTAATGTAAGTGTAGTGTAAGTCACCCAATCTAATTATTAATTCTTAACCTTTGTTATCCTCCACATTGTTAATTCCACAATTAATGTTCCGTATCCCAGTTTGTTCAGTAACATAATAGTTAACATCCCGTTCCATAATATAATTCCACAACATATGGTGCCGTGACCAGATTCGTAACTTTATTAATTAGTTTCTTATTAAGGCAGGCCCCCTTTTTTTGTAACTATAAATAGGGTATTTATTGTAAAATAGCCTGAGTGGCGATCAACCCGCCAATATGGCAGCCTTTGGCGTTGGCCCAAGCTAACCATCGCGCCAAGTGGGCACTACGAGTGGCTAAGACAGGTTCCAAGAGAGAGAGTCAGTGACTGTTTTTTTTTCCTCTCTCGTTGTGTGAGTCAAGTTTTATGTTCCTGGGCCAAGCCTAAAAATTCCCCACGTGGGATAGGAACGAGCTTGAATATGTGTAATATGTGAGTATTTTTTTATCTTTACCATTTGACCATACCGTTATTACCTTGTGTGTTTTTTTTAAATGCTAATTTTAATAAATCTATTTCTTTTAACTATTCTGTGAGTCAGGCCATTCTTTTCTTTGTAAACTGTGCAGGCTATGTATTTTATTCTAGGTATGTAGATCTATCGCTTACTCTAATATACACAACGCATAAAGTTTTCCACTATACGATTTGCCATCTTGTGCAATTTCATGGTTTATTATTTTCATAGTTAATCTTGTTATGCACGTTAACATGTGACTAATTTTGGCACATGGCCGCATGCTTCAGGTTACTGTGTAATCCTGTTGCATCTAAGTTAATTTATATTCATCTGTTTATCTACTCCCCTCAATAGTAATGTAAGTGTAGTGTAAGTCACCCAATCTAATTATTAATTCTTAACCTTTGTTATCCTCCACATTGTTAATTCCACAATTAATGTTCCGTATCCCAGTTTGTTCAGTAACATAATAGTTAACATCCCGTTCCATAATATAATTCCACAACATATGGAGCCGCGTACCAGCTCTGAGTTAATTGCAAATAGTAATTTATGTTTGGTGTGGTTCCCTGACTCAAGAATAGTTTATTTTTTTTGTTTGTGTAAATTTGTATCTATACTAAATTGGAAATGTTTCTTAAATTTTGTTAACACGCTCAACCAGTGTTTTAGTATCTGTGAGTCAGTTTACCTATTTATTGAATTCATATTTATTATAGTGTGTGTAATTATGTATGCATTTCGAATCTATTTTGCTTGTAACTAGTAAGTGTCGTATTTTTCATAAGTATATGCACATGTCACCTATAATTTTTATTTGTCGTATTATGTGTTATTGTAATATTTAAAATATTACTTGAAGAAAGCTAAACCTGCCGTTTTTTTGTTTCTTTCACTGCTGACTTATTTTTATTCCCTCGCCTGTGTTAGTCATAACTTATTTAGCCTTATGCCTAGATCAAATAATAGTATGATGGCTAATTCACATACTTTTCAAATTAATATTGCTCCATGGGATGGCGACCATGAAACATTTAATTTGTTTAAACATCAAGTAACTCAAGTCTCAGACTTAAATAAATGGTCGGCAACGCACACTGCTGCATTTATAAAATCCAAACTGATCGGTGCTGCATTAAAGTTTGTGAGCTCATCCCAAGACCTGTTGCAGTCTGATGACTCAAACGTAGTGCTTAATGAACTCAGTGATTTTTTTCTGAATAAGGAGGAGTGCACTAATTATGCATGTGTGACGTTAAATTTGCTACCAGGTGAATCAATAAAAAACTTTTCGTATAGACTGTCTCAGCACATAACAAAACTCTATCCACAAATCAAGGATAGGAATACCATTGATTCTTTGAAATTTGTACAATTGATGGCTGCTTTACCCTCTTCAATTAAAACTCAGCTTTTAAAAGAGGATGTGAAGGAGTTTTCTATTGCTGTAAGGAGAGCTCAAACACTTCAATCCATTGACTCTCATATAACTGGTGCTTCAAATTCTGAAGCAGTGGATAGTAGTGCTGAAGTCTTTTTGTTAAAGCAGGAAATGTCAGCTCTGAAACAAAAACTTAAGGTTTTAGACCAGGGATCAAGTTCCCAGTGTACGAAAAGTGACTCGCAGATAGTGTCTAGTGTAAGCCCACAAAAATGTAATTATGTAAATAATAATGTGAGCTATAAATATAATAACAGGGTACGTCATAATAATGCTAATAATAGTAAGTTCAAGCCTAAGCAGAGAATGGTCTGTCAATTTTGTGAGAAGGCAGGGCATACTGCCAAGAATTGTTTCAAACTAAAGCATGCCTTGCAAAATCAGTCAAATAAGCACCCTCGAAGAAATAATGTAAATAATAATGGCAGACCTAATTCATATAGAAGTCATAATCGCAGTAATTATAGGTCTGATCTGAATCCAAATGCTGCTTCCTATAATGGTAATTCTTTAAACTCTCAATGAGAGCTGATGTACCTGATGGTGTCAGTTCTCAACTTTTGCCTCATCCATCAGTTAATGACTACTTTGACTATAATGTAAATCCTCAGTGTGAACCTATAATAACTAAAACTGTTGCTACTCAAACCAACTGTGTAATTAGAATGCAGAATCATGCTAATACACAGACTGAGTTTAGTGAAGCTTCTAATAATGATAATACCTTGCATCTTAATTTTAATGTATCAACCAGAAACCCTATACTTCCATTAATTGAATTAAAAATTAACAATTTTAACTGTAATGCATTAATTGACACAGGATCTTCCATCTCGTTGATCGATAGTGAGTTCTTTTACAAAAACAAGGACAGTTTACATTATAAAAATATTTCTAGAAGTGTTGTCATATCAACACTTAACTCTAAAATCCATTTCTCGGCTTGTATAATATTAACATTTAAAATTCAAAACAAATTTTTCAAACAGTCTTTCTTTGTCACTGATATTCAGGACAAACAATTTTCATTCTTGCTTGGCTATGACTTCATCAATGCTAATAGGGTTATCTTAGATACTCTTGATAAATCTGTAAAAATTAATGATATTACTGTACCTTTATTACCCGAAAATCAACAAGATGTGGTGTCTGAAATTAATAACAATGCTAACTGTAGAAATAAATGTAGTAATTCTGTACATTGTGTAAAAAACTGTATTGCGACCAGCTCACCTAATACAGTACCTGAGAATACTGTAAAATTAATTCAAAAAATCATTGTACCACCTAATGAAAGTAAATATGTACAGGTGGGTGCTAAGATATATAGTAATGATAATGTCAACAACTACTTTATGTTTGAACCTTCAAACCATAATAATATTATTGTATATCCATCAGTTCATGAGTATATTAATCAAGGCAAAGATTTCAATTTTTTTATATGTATAACTAATGTGTCTAATGCCTCGGTACATCTCAATAAAAATATGGCAGTTGGCAGACTGCAGGATGCACTGATTGAAAATGATCATGTATCTAATTTAAACAAACATGAGTGTTCGTTGTTATGCACAAATTCAAATACTTCTGAAGAATGTAATCTCATGTATAATACTAATGATACTTATGAATCAGTTAATGTAATTCAACCATCTGGTGAAATGTTAGAGGCTAGACGTAAAGAATTTTCTGTTACTAATTTTGACTTAAATCATTTATCACAGTGTCAAAGACAATCTCTGTCCACCATGTTAAGTGATAATTTTGCAGCTTTTTCTGCATCTCTCAGCACTCTTGGGCACACCGATAAAATAATTCCTAAATTGAACTTTTCTCATGATTTCCCTGTCAAAACTCTCCCATTCCCAATTCCCCAATCTTTGCAAACTGAAGCAAAGAGGCAATTAGAGGAACTTCAGGCAGCTGGAATCATAGAGAGGTGTGTATCTGAGTGGGCTTGTCCCATGCTTCTGGTCAAGAAGAAGCCTGACTCTTCTGGTCATGTTGCTTTCAGATTAGCTTTAGATCTGAGACTAATTAACCAAATCATCCAGAACTCGTCTTACCCTCTACCTAAAATCCAGGATATAATCTCAGCCATGGCTCAGTTTAAATATTTTTCTTCTGTTGATCTTAAGAATGCTTATCATCAAATTAATTTACCTCAGGAATATCATGATAAGTTAACCTTCACTACAATGTGGGGATCCTTTCGTTACAAAAGATTGGTGTTTGGGTTGAAGACTGCAGCTTCAATTTTCCAGGCACTAATTGATTCTGTAATAGAAGAATCCAAATTGTCTGGTGTGTTTGCATACCAAGATGATATTGTCATTTGTAGTAATTCTTTTGAGGAAACTTCTCTTAAGCTTAAAACCTTATTCAATCTGTTCATTAAATATAACTTAACTGCTTGTCCTCAGAAATGTACTTTTCACACAGAAGAAATTAATTATCTAGGTTTCAAAATAGCTCATGGTAAAATTTTTCCAGTGTCTACCAATATCCAAAAAATCACTGCTTTTGAACCTCCTAGAACCAAGAAACATCTTAAACGCTTTATTGGGTTATGTGGATATTATCGACATTTAATACCTAAATATGCTCAGCTCATGTACCCATTAAATGTGATGACTTCACCATCTGTTCCCCTCAAATGGGATCCTGAAGAACTACAGGCTTTTCAACAGCTCCAAGCCATTTTTTTCAAGGCACCTTTTGTTATCCAGCCAGACTGGAGTGCCAGTTTTTATATCAATACTGATGCTTCTAAGCAAGCAATTTCTGCTGTTTTGCTTCAGAAAGTAAATAACCAGTTCCACCCAATCTCATACTTCAGCAAGACTTTGAATAAAGCCGAATCTAATTATCCAGCAATTAAACTGGAGTTAATGGCAATTGTGAAAGCTTGTGAAGCCTTTCGACACTACCTTTATAACCGTCATTTCCATATTTTGTCTGACTCCAAACCTCTTAAGCATTACAGGAAGACTAGTTCTCCTGCCAACCTCATAACTAGGTGGTTAATGACTTTAAGTGAGTACACTTTCACTTTTTCCCATATACCTGGCAAACAAAATTTTATGCCTGATTATTTATCCAGAGAACCTAATGTTGTCACTCAAACACTTGAATCTCATCCTGAAATCTTACAATCAAATGAAATTTTGCCTTGTATAGATCATGAATCCATTAATACTCATACTGTGAATAATAGCTCTAATTGTAATGTGGTGCAATCTGGTAATCATAAGTCTGTAAATAATTCCTTGGTTGAGCCTGTTAATAGGTATGGTCATGGTAAAGAAGAAACTCACAAGTTTTTACCATCTTTTTTATGTAAATCTAATAATGTGTTTTATATTGATAATAGTGTAAATGATAACCAGGGCACACTGAATAAGCAAATAGTTTTTGAAAAGGTCTTAAGGTTGACAACTGTGCAAAATAGTCTATTAAATGAAATAACACCAGGGGAGGTATTGTCTGCACAAATTAAAGATAAAAAGCTTGGTCCCATTTATAATAAGATTATAAATCATGGAAGTTCTGATGACAGACAGTTTGTAATCGACAAAGACTCTATGGTCCTCATGACTACAAAGGATGGTCACCATGGGGAGAGGATTTGTCTACCTGAGTCCTTACTTAATAAGGCCATTGGAATTGCTCACACTATTCATTTAGGTGTGGCAAAAACATTCCAGCTTGTGGCCAAAAGATATTTCTGTACTGGTCTGTTTCAGAAGGTCAAGCAATTTATCAGAAATTGTTCAACTTGTGCTACCACCAAGAATTTAAACATACATAAGGCTCCACTTCAGGCTAGTCCCATTCCTGAAAGGCCTTTGCAGATAGTATCCATGGATATCCTAGGCCCATTTGAAAATAATGTGTTTGTGCTTAATATTGTGGATCATTTTTCTCGCCATCTTCAACTGTATCCCCTAAGCAGGATCAAGGCAAATGATGTGGTAGAAGCTTTATTTAATTACATCAATATTTTTGGTCGTCCTGAGACATTGTTAACTGATAATGGTACTCAATTTACCTCTGCTGTATTTAATACCTTCACTGAAAAGTTTGGCATTCAGTTAAAGCATTCAACTGTTTACCACCCTGAAGCAAATGCAATTTCAGAAAGGGTAAATAGATCCATTAAAAACACCATTTATGCCTTACAAAAATCTGGAGTGTCACTAAGACATGCTCTCGCCTTACATTGTGCAATATATAATTCTTCAATTCACCCTGCCACTAAGGCATCACCTAATCTTGTGCATTTTGGAAGGGCACTTCCTTTAATAACTGATACATTTAACTTTGATTGTAATATGCCTCATCTTGATGTATCTCATTATGTCCAGAACTTGTGTGATACCACTGCAACATTGATGCAGCAAACCTTTGAAAACCTAAAATCTGCCCAAAATAGCCAAAATACTAAAGTTAATGCCAAAAGACATCTACGTAAGTTTTCTGTTGGTGACACAGTATACCTTAAGTCGCCAAATAAATTCAATTCAAAATATAAGGGTCCATATGTTGTAAAAAAGGTTATTTCTAAAATTATTATGCTTATTCAGGAATGTGAAAATCCTAATGCACCTCTACTAAGGAGACACATAAACCTTCTTTTCTGGGCTCCACCCAGACAAACTAATAATGTTAACTTGTGCGATAATTATTGTTCGAGTCCTTTGGTCTCACCTCTTCCAGAATCTACTATCCAAGAACAGGATCCTGATGTCTCTCCTGTGGTTGAACAGCGTGAAACGCTTCCAGCTGACCAAAGTCACCATGTAGCAGATATAAGTGAGGATGTTCCTGTGGTACCTGTTGTCTCGCCACCCCAGAGATACAACTTGCGTCCCCGTAAGAAGATTGTCTCCTCATAATCCTCACAAGTCCTTTTCATTGTTAAGCTACTTGATAGTTCCTGTTACTCACCAGATGATAATCACTCAGGTTACAATTATTATTATGTGCAACTGGATATCTACACACTCATTATGTGCCTTTCTGTTTGTCTTGTTTGCTTTACATAATTTTGTACAGGCACAATTTCTCTCATTATTTATGTGTATGGTCATTTCTATTATTATTTATGTTTATGGTCAATTGTTTTTTTAAGTACATATGTTATTTTTTAATCCCTTGATGGACAATTTTGTATGAAACATTCTTTTAAATCAATTTGTCTTTTTGCCTTACCTATGAACCAATACTCTGTGCCAATATTGCACATTTTTGTGACCTTGATTCACAATAATTTAATATGTAGGCTGGCCACCTATCTTTATTATGGGAGATACATAGAGAAATGCTGTAAATGCTTAAATGCATTCTGGTAATTAAGAATACCTTAAGTTAACCAATTTGTTTGCTCCATTAGTGTGTGCCAGTGCACGGGTACTCACTTCACCTTTTCATTTATGGAGTGCAGCACTGTTCTGCTTTATGGTTAACATGTCATGTAATTGACTGACCTTGTTGTGTTGACTATTGTCACACTAGGTTTCTGCAGCAACTCCCTAACTTTTAATATCATGCAAACATGTTACTGTCACTGCATGTTGTGTTCAAATTTTAATTGAGTAAGGCTTATGTATAATGTATTTTGACCATTGTCAAAATTTTGATCAATATTTGTAATATGCTCATATGTCGAGCAAAAGTTTTTGTTGAATACTCACACACCCATTTTTTATGCTGTATACCTAAGCTGATTTCTGTATCTTGACTGTACTGGGCCAAACAACCAAAAGTACTAGCTTTTGTTTTATAACAGTAATTTAAACTTGTTCTTGCCAACTTGTGGTTAGGCCTGCGCAACCTAACTACAGGTCTGTAGGAAATATTTTTTTTTCTCTCGTTAATGGGGAGGATGTCACGAATAGTTATTCGTAACTTTATTAATTAGTTTCTTATTAAGGCAGGCCCCCTTTTTTTGTAACTATAAATAGGGTATTTATTGTAAAATAGCCTGAGTGGCGATCAACCCGCCAATATGGCAGCCTTTGGCGTTGGCCCAAGCTAACCATCGCGCCAAGTGGGCACTACGAGTGGCTAAGACAGGTTCCAAGAGAGAGAGTCAGTGACTGTTTTTTTTTTCCTCTCTCGTTGTGTGAGTCAAGTTTTATGTTCCTGGGCCAAGCCTAAAAATTCCCCACGTGGGATAGGAACGAGCTTGAATATGTGTAATATGTGAGTATTTTTTTATCTTTACCATTTGACCATACCGTTATTACCTTGTGTGTTTTTTTTAAATGCTAATTTTAATAAATCTATTTCTTTTAACTATTCTGTGAGTCAGGCCATTCTTTTCTTTGTAAACTGTGCAGGCTATGTATTTTATTCTAGGTATGTAGATCTATCGCTTACTCTAATATACACAACGCATAAAGTTTTCCACTATACGATTTGCCATCTTGTGCAATTTCATGGTTTATTATTTTCATAGTTAATCTTGTTATGCACGTTAACATGTGACTAATTTTGGCACATGGCCGCATGCTTCAGGTTACTGTGTAATCCTGTTGCATCTAAGTTAATTTATATTCATCTGTTTATCTACTCCCCTCAATAGTAATGTAAGTGTAGTGTAAGTCACCCAATCTAATTATTAATTCTTAACCTTTGTTATCCTCCACATTGTTAATTCCACAATTAATGTTCCGTATCCCAGTTTGTTCAGTAACATAATAGTTAACATCCCGTTCCATAATATAATTCCACAACAATTAGGCAGGTGTATAAGTTTTCTTTGGCTCTTTAATGTATGTATATATACATATACCGGGTGCGTCATAAATTCATGCAAAGTTAAAAAATTCGTAATAAAAGAAGTAATGCTCGGAAAATTTTTCTGTTTGTACCAAAAGGATCAAAGGGACATTGAATTTATTTTTCCACGTAAAAAAAAAATATTTCCAAAAGTAACCGAAAGAGAGTGCTCACACGTTATACTCAGACGTTTTATGCAAATCAAGCTATCAATTAAACACCCGGCTGGAAATGGATCCGTCATTCTAGTTTCGCAATGTTGACATGCAAGAAAGTGACCCGCCCCACATTTCACGTGATGTCAAGACGTTCCCTTTGGGATCTTTCACTGAAGACCGAGTTCAATAAATCGAGGTTGTAAGGTTCAGTGACCCTCACGATCACCAGACTTGACTCCGGCAAATTTTCAGTTGTGGGGATACCCAACCACTTTGGTGGAACTGAAAAATGGCATTCGACAGACAGTCGCTACCATCAAAGCTACACTCAGCTGAAATGCGTTTAGTGACGCACCTCACTTGCCTATCACCTTGCGCTGGTAGTAATGTTGAACATCTGTTACTTTAAAATAAATCCACAGTCTCATGCTATTGCGATCTGTTTGATTTTCAGTTCGTGTTTGCCTGATTTGCATAAAACGTCTCAGTATGACATGAGAGCGTCCTCTTTCAATTAGTTTTGGATTTTTTAAATTTATTTATTTTTTTACATGGAAAAAAATCCAATGTCCCTCTTATCCTATTGGCGCAAAAAGGAAAAATCCCGAGCATTACTTCTTTTATTACGAATTTTGGAACTTCGCACGAATTTATGACGCACCCGTTATATATATATATATATATATATATATATATATATCGCTGGCCCTTAGAATTGCAACACAAGGAATTAAAGCAAATAATAAAACTTTACTTATTGTACATATACAGCATATGAGGAAGAAAACATGATTAAATTTGTAGTCATTTCGGGAATGTACGGGGTCCAAAATTAGTACATACAGCTCCCGTCTCTGGCAGCTAACCCGATTAGACATCGAGTCGAACTGGGCTTGCATGACAGACATGTGAAAGTCATCCATGCTGCTGCAAGTCAATGCCACATTTCATTAATCGTAGTGGCAGGAGAGCGGTAGTGGCACAGTCTCTCAGCAACGCATGACCAGATGTTTTCAATGGGTGATATATCTGAAGAACGTGCTGGCCAGGGCAACAGTCGAATACCCTCTGTGTCGAGATAGGTCAGGACACGACGGTCAACAAGAGGTCTTGCGTTATCTTGTTGAAAGATGACGTCTCCTAAGCCTCGAAGATAGGGCACAGTCACCGGCCTTAAGATCTGAGAAAAGTAAAGCTGGCTATTCAGATTACCAACGACACGAAGAAGAGGTGTTCGTGCAAAGTACCCAATAGCTGCCCATATCATCACACCAGGTACAGGATCTATATGACGATGTCGAATTCAAGCAGGCTACGTGTGTTCTTCTCGGTGCCTTAAGACACGGATACGTCCATCATGATGCTTCACGCAGAACCGGAACTCGTCTGAAAAGGAAACTTAACGATGTGGTGCCACTTCTGTATCCGGTTTTATCGTATGGTACACCGCTGTCGTCGCGCATCTCTATGCTGCAGTGTCAAGGGAAGCCGCAATAATGGTCCCCTTTCAGACAATCCGTGCTGATCCACATGTCGTCGCACTATCCCTTCGGATAGTTGTCGTGCTGAAAACAAGCCGATTTCCCGACTCCAGGTCCTTGATGTTGCTGTACAATCCTGGAAAGCCACCATGACAGCTTGCCTTCACTCTCGGGCGTTAGTGGCGAGAGGCCATTGAGATCTTGCATGGCTTTCAGTATCACCCTCCTGAACCCATCGATTCCATATTCACATGACAGTCGTTGGATTCCGACAAATGGGAGTACCAATATCGCGGAATGTAAACCCAACTCTCGATAGGCCCCGATCCTGCCGCTATCGAATTCCGACACATGCTGGTAGCCATTTCTCTTTCCTATACGAGACATAACACGATGGTCTCACAAACAACCAACATCAAAATTTGATTTCCGAATAAGAAATCCGCTGCGTAACTTTCCTTTCATAGAGAGTTTGAGATGTCGTTTCTTCCTCCAGCGTCGTTCGATCGCGCTTAAATGCTAACCATTTTCATATCCCAGCAGCTTTTTCTTTTCATGACAATTTGACGTCTATATCATCCTTCCTTCATTGTGTTGCAATTTTAATGGCCAACAGTGTATTTTAACAAAAAAACTAAAAACTGAAACAGTTATGAAAGCTACTCAAAAAAGGAAAATTAAATTTTTTATTTGTAGATTTTCTCATTATATCCATAATAAATATTCTGATTTAAAATGTTGCAGTTTGATTATTGTTTAATCAAGTTTGCACATTTTGTTTCTACCATGACAGAAAAAAATTGATTTACTTTTCAATCACAAGCATCTAGCTGTCATCTAGCAGTCGGTTTTAAGACTCCCATGTATAAAAAATCAGTTGCTTGCCATGCATAATACATATATATATATATATATATATATATATATATATACACTCATGGACAAAAAAATTAGCGCACCAAGAAGGAGTCGTCAAAATGAAACGAAATTTTACATACGTAATGACTACTTTGATATAAGTAAATGATAAGAAAATCAAACAAAAAGGATAATTTATTTCAGAGAGAAAGGCAAAAGAACGGAGGAGTTAATACTCCGTTGGACCCCCTCTAGCGCGAATGCACGATGCAATACGATCGGGCATTGAGTCATACAAGTTCTGTATGATGTCTTGAGACATTTCGTTCCATATTTGCTGTAACCTTGCCTCTAGTTCATTCAAACTCATGGGATGCCCAACTCGTCGTCCCAAATGATCCCAGATATGCTCGATTGGAGACAAATCTGGGGATCGGGCAGGCCAAGGAAGGGTAGTAACAGTGCGGAGACAGTCTTGTGACACCCTTGCCGTATTAGGCCGAGCATTGTCTTGTTGAAAAATGGCTCCTGGGAGCCGTTGCATAAGTGGCAACACATGTGTTTGCAGGATTTCATGAACATACCGCTGGGCTGTCATGGTGCCACGGAACAATACTAGGGGTGACCGTGTATTGTCGGCAATGGCACCCCATACCATCACACCAGCTGTGGGAGCGATGTGTCGCTGTACAGCAAAGGCAGGATTGAAGTGTTCACCACGGGCTCTCCACACGCGAACACGATTGTCATCACTGCCGAGATTGAATCTGGATTCGTCGCTAAAGACGACCTGGTTCCATTCCGCTTTTGTCCAGTTTCCTCGTGTGCGACAAAACTCCAAACGGAGGCGTCGATGGGTGGACGTCAAGGGCAGCACACGTAATGGGCGCCGCGATACCAACTGTCCTTCATCCAGGCGCCTTCGTATGGTTCGAGAAGACACAGAGGCCCCTAGTGAAGGTGCTACCTGTGCCTGGATGGCGGCCGATGAAGGAGTTGGCTGTACGCGTGCATTTCTTACGATGTGGCGGTCTTCTCGACGACTGGTCTGTCGAGGGCGTCCTGAGCCTGGTCTTCGTGTACATGACATCTCTCGGGTCCACTGGTCCCAACACCTCCTCACAACACAATCAGAGCGGCCTAATTGACGAGCTACTCGCCTAGCTGACCACCCAGCTTCCATCATCCCGACGATTCTCCCCCTCTCAAACTGCGACAACTGCTTATATTGTCTTCGAACACGGCGTAATGACATGTCTATCACAGCTCTTCCTTTGTAAATGATTCAGCACACTCAAACAAGCTTTGGTTACCTGTTTTATACTCCACAGAGTACGATGTTCAACGCCCTCTACCGGCTATACGTAAAGCGCAATCACGCTGCATTTCTAATCATTTGCATATCTCCCCGACATCTACCTTCATTGCTAGTTTCGTTACAATCCCGAAATTATTTCTTGGTGCGCTAATTTTTTTGTCCATGAGTGTATATATATATATATATATATATATATATATACATATACATAGATAGATAGATATATAGTGGAATCTCGATCAATCGTTTTCCGAATCATCGTTTTTCCGCATGTGTCGTTCATTCCTTCCAGTCCCAGCGATTATATTGCTTTGTTATGTTCCCGCATCTATCGTTTTTCCGCATTTATCGTTCATTTTAGTCGGTTCTTTGAAAAACGATATACCGAGATTCCACTGTATATATATATATATATATATATATATATATATATATATATATATATATACTGAGTGCCCAAATTATTATGACCACCCCCTAAATACAATGGTGTACCACCTTTTGCCCTTAATACTACATGAATTCTTCTTATCATGGATTCTATGAGATGTTGGTAGGTGTTATGAGGAATTTGAGACCATATCAAATGAAATGCACTTTCCAATTCCTTAAGATTTGAAGGTACTGTATAAAACTGCCTGATGCCCCATATATGGGATGATCTCATCCCACAAATTCTCAATTGAATTGAGAATGGTGATTGTGCAGGCCAATGAAGCAAGCTAAATTCTCCGTCATGCTCTTTGAATCATCTGAAGACAATGCCAGCTTTATGACAAGGAGCATTGTCTTGCTAGAAGTATCCATCCACGGCAGGTACACCGTTAACATAACATGATGTACTTGATCTGCGATAATACCTCTCCCGAACCATAAAGCAAGAAAACCGTCTGCATGGTGTAATTTAAAACACTATTCATGAGACCATATGACCCTTTTCCATTCATCTACTGTCCAATCCTTGTGCTCCTCAGCCAACTGGAGATGTATGCTCTTGTTCAAGGCAGACAGTGGATTCTTTTGAACAGGTCGTCGGCTTCCATAACATATACGTTGTAATGTGCGGCAAACATTTCATTCAGAGACGTTCGCAGTAGCTACTTGATTAAGATTCCCCGTTAGTTGACGTCCTGATGCTCTTCCGTTGGACCGTACTACTCTAGCAAGTCTCCTTCCATTTCAAGCATTCAGTAGCCTGAGACGACCACAAGCCTGACGTTTAGACTCAGCTTTCTGCTTGGTGTTCCACTCTCTGTAAACCTTAATAACTGTTGCTAATAACAAAAAACACTTGTAAACCTTAATAACACTTCAGAAGTGCAGCCGTTTTAATGATACTGGTTCCGACGCTTCGGTTGCCTACAATCATCCGGCGTTCAAACTCAGTTAAATCCCGTTTTTTGCCCATATCGTCGCAAGTAACATAGTGCAATTGATGGGTCACTTGTCTTCATTCCTTATTTTTAGATATCTCGCCCACTAGCGACAACACTGTGACGCAATAGCTCAACTGTATATATAAAACATTTCCGCAACTGACTGACTGACTGACATATAACGCACAGATCAAACCGCAGGACCTAAAGGGCTGAAATTGTGCATGGCGATTCTTCTTATAAGGTAAGGGTGCACTAGGAGACATTTAAAAAAAATTCTTCTTTGATATTGTTAAGTTAAATCTTTAATGCTGATCACGTGGTTTCTTTTCTTTTTGTGATACTTCAAAGTAATTTTGCGTCACGTGCATAACAACGAAATAAATTGACAAAATACACTCATGGACAAAAAAATTAGCGCACCAAGAAGGAATCGTCAAAATGAAACGAAATTTTACATACGTAATGACTACTTTGATATAAGTAAATGATAAGAAAATCAAAGAAAAAGGATAATTTATTTCAGAGAAAAAGGCAAAAGAACGGAGCAGTTAATACTCCGTTGGACCCCCTCTAGCGCAAATGCACGATGCGATACGATCGGGCATTGAGTCATACAAGTTCTGTATGATGTCTTGAGACATTTCGTTCCATATTTGCTGTAACCTTGCCTCTAGTTCGTTCAAACTCGTAGGATGCCTAACTCGTCGTCCCAAATGATCCCAAATATGCTCGATTGGAGACAAATCTGGGGATCGGGCAGGTCAAGGAAGGGTAGTAACAGTGCGGAGACAGTCTTGTGACACCCTTGCCGTATGAGGCCGAGCATTGTCTTGTTGAAAAATGGCTCCTGGGAGCCGTTGCATGAGTGGCAACACATGTGGTTGCAGGATTTCATGAACATACCGCTGGGCTGTCATGGTGCCACGGAACAATACTAGGGGTGACCGTGTATTGTAGGCAATGGCACCCCATACCATCACACCAGCTTTGGGAGCGATGTGTCGCTGTACAGCAAAGGCAGGATTGAAGCGTTCACCACGGGCTCTCCACACACGAACACGATTGTCATCACTGCCGAGAATGAATCTGGATTCGTCGCTAAAGACGACCTGGTTCCATTACGCTGCAGTCCAGTTTCCTCGTGCTCGGCAAAACTCCAAACGGAGGCGTCGATGGGTGGGCGTCAAGGGCAGCACACGTAATGGGCGCCGCGATACCAACTGTCCTTCAGCCAGGCGCCTTCGTATGGGTCGAGAAGACACAGAGGCCCCTAGTGAAGGTGCTACCTGTGCCTGGATGGCGGCCGATGAAGCAGTTGGCTGTACGCGTGCATTTCTTACGATGTGGCGGTCTTCTCGACGACTGGTCTGTCGAGGGCGTCCTGAGCCTGGTCTTCGCGTACATGACATCTCTCGGGTCCACTGGTCCCAACACCTCCTCACAACACAATCAGAGCGGCGTAATTGACGATCTACTCGCCTACCTGACCACCCAGCTTCCATCATCCCGACGATTCTCTCCCTCTCAAACTGCGACAACTGCTTATATTGTCTTCGAACACGGCGTAATGGCATGTCTATCTCAGCTCTTCCTTTGTAAATGATTCAGCACACTTAAACAAGCTTTGGTTACCTGTTTTATACTCCACAGAGTACGATGTTCAACGCCCTCTACCGGCTATACGTAATGCGCAATCACGCTGCATTTCTAATCATTTGCATATCTCCCCGACATGTACCTTCATTGCAAGTTTCGTTACCATCCCGCAATTATTTCTTGGTGCGCTAATTTTTTTGTCCATGAGTGTATATTAAAATACGGTAAAAGATAAAATTCAACCACTCTACTAATTGAGACGGAAGTTTTTTCAGAATTTAATTCAAAATAGTATGTTTTATGGATATTAAACATGCACATTAAATGCAAATATTGATTGTTGTATTTAATTTGAATATTTTCTTCTACATTATTTTGTCTATAAAAATATCCGTTACTTTTTTAAAAAAAATATATTTACTTTTTGGCATTAATTGCAGACATTGACCGTTGTATTTAATTTGAATGTACTCCGTATATTCTCATATATTTGAATGTACTCAATATATATATATATATATATATATATATATATATATATATATATATATATATATATATATATATATTTATATGTGCATGTGCGTGTAAGGATGAGTCTATGTGTGTATCATTAATAATCTTTAGAAGAATATCCTATAACTCTTATAACTGTTTTTTCTACACATCATATTGGCCGCATATATGTATATTCAAAACATTGAACAACATTTGCATAATCTGTGCTATGACGTCTTCAGTGGTTTTTGAACAGCTCGATAGTACCACATTTTACTCCTCGATGTTCTTCTCAATAAGGCCTTTAAGATATTCATTCACTTATAGTTACAAAAGTCAAATTCTAAACTTTTTCAACAATCAAATAACCGTAATATACTCAACAGATAGTTACAATTTTTGCAAAATCTGACGACGCTAACCTATACCTATAGAATATATTCCGAAATCCCACACAATACTCTTATCAAATGTTGTTTCGTTGAATAACACGTTCACGAATGAGACTGTAACACCGCTTGAGTAAACAAATTTAGTTATGTGTCACATCACTTTCCCTCAATCTGTTACAAAATTTATTTCTCTCTAAATAAATGCAGCCATCATGAAGCATTGCTATTATTAAAGAAGGCGATCCAGGCTTTTCAGAGCCAGAATATTGTCTGCTTAATACATCACTTTTTTCAACGTGTGCATATTCATACATACGAAATAATAAAAGAGGCAATATAGCGACAAAGCCTGAATATATTACATACGCTTGTATGTTTGTGGTGTACCTCAGCAATGGCATTCACCGAGAAAGAGGTAAATGATATTCACTCCAACCTTATTTATATATATATTCATGTTTGCTCTGCGTGATATAGTTTATATTTAACGAATAAAATTCAATAGTTTTTGAAAATGCATGTAATACATACTGCTCGAACTCAATACTCGAATAACAAGACCATTTCTTTACAGAAATATCCCTTTGTATCTTTATATATTTGACTTTTAGCATTTATAATGTTCATAAATTTTAAAATAAAGACAGCACTAAATATTGTGAACTGTAATGTATGGCCAAAAGACCTTACAGAATACTTCCAAAGTATTGCTTACGTAGTACTCTCAGATTCCTTTTTACTTTCTTTCGAGTAAAGCAAACCTTTAATTCTTGAATTTAATAAATAATTGTAATTTAAATTTTGTAAAATAGGAATATATTACAGCAAGGAAGTTTCACTATATTTTGATTCATTTATTAAAATGCTGAAGCACATCATTTATTACAAATTTCATTTAAAATATTAAAAATTACACATGATCGAAAATAATATGTTACAAAAATTTCATTTACAGTTAGATCTGGATAATTCAAATTTACACATAATCTTTTAAACCCAATTTTCAAAGAAGCGATAGTTCATATGAAGTTCGAATTTATGTGTAAAGCGTAAGATGAACAATTTTTATAACCTTGATTTATCATTAATTTTTTTTTTTTTTTGATTCCCAGAAATGTCACATGGGCCAAATCGGAAAGGAATAGAAACACTGTCTTCAGAAAATCAAATTCAGGTCACGTTTTATTTTAAGCATTTTAAACTGCTTGTTAGTGAATGTCAACGCTTCACCGGATACTGCATAGTATCTTGAGTGATAAATTTTTTGGGATTCGAAATTGCTCAGCATGAATACACAATATTTAATGTAACTGATGAGTATCAAAATAGCGTTGGAAAATGGGAAATTCAGAAGGACGCAGTTTAAAAATAAATTTTCCATTAATGTATATATGCTTGGTGACTTTTAGTTTTAATTCTTTAAAGAACTCAGTAATAAATTTTGATGTTTTCTTGGATGAGTACTGAGGAAGTGAGATAAAGTGAGGGGAATTCTATAGTTCCTGCTAGAAAATGGAATAAAAATTTAAAAGTGACTAATGGTTGTTTAAAGAAGGAATAAAAAGAGTTCAAATTTCAAGTGAAGTCAGTATGAAATGCATCTTTGTTGTTTTCCTTTGACACAACAGTTAACAAAATGAATTATATAACTTTTAAAGCTATCAATTGTTCGCTTAAACTATCTGAGTGAAAGGCGCAGAGTGGGAAACTTCCTATGATTATATATATATATACATTTATATATATATATATATATATATATATATATATATATATATATATATATATATATATATATATATATATATATATATATATATATATATATATATATATATCTATATATATATATATATACATTTATATATATATATATATATATATATATATATATATATATATATATATATATATATATATATATATATATATATATATTTATATATATATATATATATATATATATATATATATATATATATATATATATATATATATATATATATATATATATATATATATATTTGTGTGTGTGTGTGTGCGCGTACATAATTATAAACATTTCAATACACCTTTTGAGCCCTTTGTTTATTTTTAACATATTGGCAGATTTCTTATAAACACTTATTTGATGAATTTATTTCTTATAAAATTACAAAATAGCAAACGTTTTATGAGTAAACAATTTAAACAATAAATATGGGAAATTCTAATAGGGATTTATCAAAATTACCAGAACATATCTTTACAAAAGGTGCTTTCACTGTGAATTAGGCAAATCACGACGAAGACTCCATTGGAGATTTCAATATGGAGAAGTACGAGAATCTGCTACCACGCAGTACTGGTACAATTGATGTAGAATTAGCTGTTGTGGAATCAATGGGTAAAATGTCGAAACTGAGTGACTTGCAGAAAGGAATGATTATTGGCGTGAGGCTTGCGGGTGTTTCTGTAACTACAACGACAGATAGTGTATGTGTATCACGAAACACGTTATCAAATATTATGTCCCGCTAGAGAAATCAATAAGGGGTTGCCAGCAAAAGTACAATTTAAGGACCCTACTCGCAGATGTCAAAGAGGGAAAGGCGGAAACTTATATATAATGCAGAAAGAAAACATATGACGACAGAACAGAAAATGACAGCAGAGTTAAATGGGGGTCACAATGATCTCGTTTTATTAAAATAGGTCACAGAGTGCTGTATAAAATTGGCATTTATAAGCGTACTACAATCTGAAAATCCATCATTACAGACACGATGATAGGAAACGTTCCCGGTGGTGTCCGGAATATAAATATTAGATTTTAAATGATTGACAACGTATCATCGGGTCCGGTGATTCGAACCTCGCATTATTTGTTACCACTGGTAGCTGGACGATGGCCGAAAAACTATGGCGCTGAACTGGAATTTGGCATCAGAGTCTGTGGGTTCGAGTCCCACTACTGGCAGGGATGTTCGTATCCGTTTGGAATTGGTTTAAAGCAATAGGTCCCGGTTTAATTAGCCATCATGTAACAAGAAATGACTGCGGTGCTCTCAACCAATAAACGAACCTATTCCTGTTAGTGTGTATACAGTTGGCTAAAATACCTCCAACGCTCTTTGGTGCCCATTTTAATGTACAGTGGTGGCTAGCCGACATTGTGGATGGCGATCTTATAGAATTTCATAGTATTCTGAATTATTATTGAGCATCCTGTGGCATCTGAAATCTATGAAGCCATTCCATCGAATCACGTGCATTATATCGGGCGGGTGCTATTCTGTACAAACTATCAATTTTTCCATCACGACAACACACTCGTGAATCTCACGATTGGTGGCAAATTGTGGTTTGAGAAGTATAAGTTTGAGATATAACTTTTTTCCAGACCTTTGCCATCGCATCTTCTTAACCGTCCGCCGGGCGCAACTAATCTGAGAGATGAAATCACAAGTTTTTTTTGCACCAATCAGCGAGATCGGGGGGGGGGGAGTGGAGTGAGTCTCCTAGTAGCTTCCTGTCTCCCTCCCACTTACAGAAGATCGTCTTATCTCTCAGAGAAGCACTGGTGAAAAACCAGTGCTTCTCTGAGAGTCGTGAGAGCTGTATTAATCTCTCAGGTGAATTGCGCCCGATCGTGAAAGTATTTTTGACTTTCGAATTTTCACTTTTGTTGTTTATATTTATTTTGTTTGTTTATATTCTTAAGCATATGGAACAAGGTCTAGTCCCTAATTCAGTGATATTGACCTTTATTTACCTTTATTTTACTTTCAATGAAACGAGTTGTGTTTGGAACAACTCAAACGGAGGAACATTCAAACAAGGAAAATGCCTATTCAACTACAAAATGAACTACGTGAGTTCCAGCCTACCTCACAACATCAGGAGGTGCCTGCATCTGCATGCCACGATGGACAGAGGAAGAGGTGTTTCAAATGTTGTCAAATAAAAAAAGTTCGCTATTCAATATATAAATGTCTGAAATGTAATGTTGAAGTATTTTGTTTGGAGCATGCCAAGATGATATGTGAAAAATGTTATGATTCAGGTATTACAGTGCCTCAACCTGGCTCATGAATAACTTTTCATTATTTTTAATTGTTTTTATTTTTATGATTATGTGGACTTGTTTTACGGAATTAAAGTGAATTTTGAGTTATGTTTTTGCGAAAAAAAATTTTTGGAACAATTTGATGATTTTTCCAACTTTGTAAAAAAAAATGCAAAGAAATATTAAAATATTATCTGAAAGCATAATTATACGCAAATATAAGTGAAAAGTTCTGTTTGATACGTTTTTCTTTACCTACACTCGAAAATTCCATTAATTGCATACATCAATCTGTCAGATGAATTGCGCCCGATCGTGTTAGGATTTGCATTGCGCCCGACGGAGAGTTAACATTGTTCAACATTTGTGAGTACATTAGGACATAAATTTCGATCACGATCTTCCCCACTAACATAACAGGAACTACGTTGCAGGTAGAATATTACCAAATTCTAATTTCTTCTACATAGGACTTATATCCATGTATGCCATGACGAGCTAAGTTTATTTTGCAAGGAAAATGTAGACATGCATATTAATTAAAAGTTGTACAGGAGCTGTAAGTTTGTTCGTTCTTTTTCTAACCCATTGCGTGTATGTGTGTATATATAATACACACACAAACAAACAAACACACACACACACGCAAACACACACAAACAAACAAACAAACACACACACAAACAAACAAACACACACACACACAAACAAACAAACAAACAAACAACCACGCACACACACACAAACTCACACACACACACACACAGATATATATATATATATATATTTATATAATATAATATTTAAAATTACAAAATTTACTTATTGGGGAGGAAAAGTACAAAGAAAATGCTTATACATTTATACGTGTATGTATGTATTTTTGAATGTAATAGAAATAAATTCCTTCTCCTTACTGTTACATTTCTAGACTCTGGATAAATAAAAACAGAAAGATAGAATTCAGAAATTTTGGAGACAGCTTTTTCTGACAAACAAGAAGACAAACGGTTCGGTTGAAACAGACTATTCAGTCATATGGGTAAATGCATTTCGGTGGAAGAGTAAAAAATCCTAACCAAAAAGTAAACAATAACTCTTACAGTATGTAATACTTTTTACCAAAGTATTTTCGATGCAAAAAAACATCTTGCAATGATGCAACAATTAATTGTAATAAAACTTGTAAAACTTACACTGTATTGCATGCTAAAATTCATAAAAGTCATAAGTACATGAAAATAGCATTCAACAGAATTGTTAATGAAATAATACGTTTAAAGGAGTCTATGTAATAAATGTTTTATGGAACTGACTCACTGCGTCGCTATTATGCTGATAGGAAAACAATATTAAACGAGACATTAGAGTAAATTGTAAAACTATGGAAATGCTATTCAATCACAAAATTATTTTCACAGCAAGTAGAGAGAAAGAGCCTGTTCACATATAATCTGACAGAGTCAGCGTTAAATATCCCGTTGGCACTGATTGATTAAATGGGTCGTTCATTCGTATGTGATTGGTTGAAAATTTTTACGCTAAAGCTGACGGATTCAATGGGAACAGGCCCCAAGGCCAGACTTAAAGAATTGGTCAAGTCGGCTAACTCGCAATTTCTGCATCCAAGGGATTTTTATTGAAATTACCCCCTAAATTTTAATGAACATTTATTGTGATCGCTATGTAAAACATTGCAACATGACCTATGAAAATGAAAATGACCATGAAGTTTCAACCAATAAAGAATCATTTCAAGGATTTTATCATAGATATATTGTTAATTGAAATGCACGGCTGGGAGCAGATTATGTGTCTAAAATCCAGACACTCAGCCACCACTGCCAACTTTTAGGAATGGCAATGAATGGAAAGGCTGGATAGCTGTAGTAACGAACAGAAGTCCGAGAGCAGCATACCAAGAGAAACCATACGTTAGTAAATACCGAACTGCATCAAAGTCTATGCAGCCGCTAAGCTATGGCAGCTAAGCTATTTCGTCAACTTGAACCCGATTTTCATAGAAATACCCTCACTCTTAAGCTTGTAAAAGGTAAGAGGAATCAATTGAATGCCCGTCCAACCGTTAAGGTATACGGGAAGTCTGTTAACTAATCGTCCCGAGCGCAATCCTGCTCAACTGGGACACACTGGCTCAAGGACACCGGGGCCTTCAACCCCAGCCCCTAAGCCGAAGACCGTCTAATAATTTATTAACAAAATTGTTTTTAAAATTTAGCAGTTAGTGGCAACCAACAATCCTATGTTCACCTTTCCCTGTTTTTTTTTTTCCTTTTCCTTTTTCTTCCTATTATTTTTTGCTTACTTTACAGATTGCATTATAATGCTTACAATATCATTACACAATTATTACTATTTCACATGATTTTTTTCATAATTACATCAAATTGATATACATACATGTCAACATGACAATACAATTTAACCTAACAATTACGTAAATACACCCACATAAGAACAATTTACTCTAATACATTCACATATGTACAATAATACAAATTTCAATTGATACCAACTAAAATATTTAAACTTGACTTTCTATTAAAACATAACAATACAATTTAACTTAATTATTTACACAATTATACATTTGTTTACACTATTGCCTATACACTAACTTTTATGTAATTTCTAAAACATTCCCAAATGTATAAACATTTTTGCAGCTACAGTGATTAAATAAAATTACCAATACAATATATTGATTTTTTTTTTACAAGCTTATATTATTAACCATTCTACTTCTTACATACATTTATTTACTTGCAAAACTGTGTAACCTGCACCAAAAACTTGCACGTTATCTGCAAGCCTGCAACAGAAGAATACTGCTATGTGGCATGAGAGAAGGGGATACAAGTATCCATAAGAATACCGACCACCTTCCTAATAAAGCCTCTACAGTAAAAGTCGCAATAAAACTTATGTTTCGTCCATGTTCTAACATCCGCTGGCAATTTATTTCTTAGGTCCCTGAACTGCTGGCAGTCAAATAAACAGTGGTCTGGCGTTTGGATATCTCCACAGGTACACATATCTGATTTTTGGTGAAATCTGCTCTGATATTCCCCAACGCATCCATGACCCGTCATAAATTGATTAATCTTAAAGTCACCCATTAGCCTTTCTTCTGTTACTTCCTTGAATATTTCATAGACTCTTCTTCCTTTTAGACTTTCGTTCCATTCTTCTTGCCATAGTTTCTTTTCATACTTTTTCATTTTAATTTTGACTGATTTTCTAGTTTGTTTATACTGGACTCATATTTCCTCCATTTCTGTGGCATTTTTGGCTACTTGGTCTACCTCCTCATTCTCTGCTATACCCACATGGGCCTTGACCCAATGCAGATATACCGTCATATTTTCTTGTATAATCATATTCTTTATCTCTTGTACTATATCGCCTCTGTAGCTTATTGCTCTTAGCGCTTCCAAACCACTCTTTGAGTCTGTAAATATATCAAACTCAGTGATTTTTTTCTCTTTCATTCTTTGAACTGCCAATTGTAACGCTCGTAGTTCCGCTACATAAGAGTTCCCGCCTGCAATTCTCTCTTTTAATTAATTACCTTTTGTAAAAGGTAAGTACATATTTCAATATAGATTATCCTATAGATACAGATACCATCTCGAGGTATAGCCAGGTAGAAAAACCTTAAGTGTGTTATACGCTTCTCACGGAAATTCCGAAATCTCGTAAATTGGAATACTTAAGGTTTATAATCTAATTAAAGTTTCTACAAGACTTTTGAGAAAATATTATCTCAGGATGCATATTTTAATTTTATCATTAATATGTCTTACAGAAAGATAAATTTAGAGTTTTCTTCATAAAACTACGCATATTAAAATTTTTCCAGGAATGTATTAATAAAATCACATTAGGGTTAATATATTTAATTTTGAGAATACACTTGTAAATATGCTATCAACATATTTAATGTGTGTGTTTCATTATGTCATAAAAGGATATAAATTCAACATTCTCGATCTGTAGGAATACGAAATTAAATTTACAAAAGAGTAATTATTATTGAAGTAATATCATTTTTGAACTTTGAAAAATATGCCATTCATTTTTAATTAATTTTCGTGGAAATTCTTTCTACTTAAAGTAATAATTATATTTATTTATTGGATGAATATTAGAAGTAATGAGAAGCCATAAAGAAAAGTTAAGTAGGCGTTGTGTAATATTTTCTAAGAACTTAGGTTCGAAGAAAATGCATTTAATTATGAGAAATGAATTTTTTGCGAGTAAACAAATATTTCTTTTTCATGGACGCTTTGCATCGTGCATATTTTTCTTATAGACTATCTATATCCCACAACAAAACATTAATTTCCAATTTCAACCATAGAACTCCATTTATCACAATTTGATCCACGTGCTCTCAGCGAGTGATTGATGTAACGAATTGAAGGATCTTCGTAGATAACAAATTAAGGAATCGTGATAAGTAGTGAACTTGCGCCTAGCAGCTGCTCCAACTAATGGATAGCTCCTTCTCTCAACCTCAAAATGAGAAATCGTTACATACGCGTGAAAGATTCCCATATTTCCGAACTGTCTGCAACAATGCTAATGTTATGAGAATGATTATTTCACTCGAACTATTAAAGTAAATATTGGTTCGAGGAATCGAAATGAGAAAGTACGAGTTATTCAATTACAAAAAAATAATTTTTAATAATTTCATTATTTTGCCAACCTAGTACGGTTTTAAATATTTAGTGTCTGAAACTTAAGTAGGCTTCTAAGTACTGAGTTCTATTATATTTTTAAAGGTTTTATACAATGAAAAGTATTATTTTAAAATATAATTTATATATTTACATTGTAATTTTACTATATTTCTAATGTTTTCGTATGTAACGGTAATATTAAAAAATAAATAAAATTATAATGTAAATATATAAATATAAATTTTAAAATAATACTTTTCATTACATAAAAAGTAACACTAAATACGTTACATGCGCTTGAGAGATTCCACTATTTTCGAACTACCTACAACAACGCTGTTATGAGAATGATTATTTCTTTCGAACTATTACAGTAAATGTTTCTTCGAGGAATCTAAATGAGAAAGTACAGTTTATTCAATTATTAAAAAATAATTTTTAATATTTTCACATTTTTAAAAATATAGTAGCACTTTGCGTAAATGCATTTTGCGAAGTAGCATTTTGCATTAAATGTTTGAAATTTAAGTAGATTTCTAATTTCATAGTTTCATAATATTTTTAAAAGAGTAAAAAATATTTTGTCAATTTAACCGAAGCCAGAAAATTCTTTAAAAAAAAATTATTTTATTAGCACACATAGTTTCTCTTAATAGCACACAAATCCACATAGTTTTATGATGGATTTTTAAAAATATGGCAATAATCAAAAGGTAACGACACCTATATCTTGCTTAGATCGAGAGCTTTTACTTTTCCTAGCAAAAGTATGTTAGATACTTTTTAATTTTTTTCAATCGTTAAAATTACGGAAATATTAATGTTAATCATTTTAATCCATTGATATTACAAAAAATGATATACTTCCTTCATAATTACTAAAACGATATCTACATTTAAAAACTTCAATTTTTAATATGTTAGTAAGTAGAATATATACGTAATTAAAGCTGCTCTGCATTTCATTTATGTTTGAAATATCATATTCAAACTTATTAGTAGATCTAACGTAATTTTCTAGCAAATAATCATTGTAATAGTATATATGCCTTAATGAATTAGTAAATAGGGAAGAAAAGCTCACAGTACAAAGAAAATGCTGCAATATAAAAAGCATATTTAACAGAAACATTTTAAAACATTAAAATTAACATAAGCATTGTCGATTCTAGCACAGAATGCTTTTGAAAAATGCCTTTTTCTATCTGTCGGTGAATGATGTGAGGCTTAATATTTTTTTTCAAAGAATTATACTTTTATTAATTGCTTCATTCCATAAATTATTCAATAGCAAAATTGATATTTGTGTGAAGAAAAGCCCAAAATGCTCTATCTAAATAAAAATTCATACAGAGTAGTGATTTTAAACAAAAACATTAACTCTACGTGAGTATAGATTATATTTTCACACCTGTTTTAAGTTAAAAATAATGTATTTAAGGTAATTTTTCCTAATCTGAAAATTTACAGCTTAATATAAAATTATGTATTATTAGAGGCGGTGGAAGGAAAAGTGGTGTAAGTCACATTTTCAACTTTTTTTCATTTGGGGGCAAATATGTAATCTCCATATTCAATTTATAGTGGAATTGCAAATAGTTATTGTTTGCAACATTATAATAATTATTAGGAATTATAATTTGTTCAATTTATGGTGGAATTTTTTGTAGTTTTTGATATAAAACTGTTTTGACATACACCACTTGGCTTACTGACTTACATCACTTTGCCTTTCACCGCCTCATTTGTGTCTAATTTTATTTCAAATTGCAAGCACAAATGACAAAGTGCATCTGCATGGACACTATAAACTCAACTATCACTTGTAGAAAATAATAAATAACAAAATATTTATATGACTTAAAGTACAAAATTAAGTACATTTATAATTAAAAGAAATAAAAAGTAAATTTACACACACAAACGCACGCGAGCTTACACACAGTCACACACATATATGCATATATATATATGTCTGTATATATGGATGATTCATTACAGATGAATAAGGTTGTTTTGCTTTAACAGAAATTTCATAGTTTAGAGTACCTTGCACACAATACATTTAAAGGAATTAACGGGAACCATTATTGAGTATTAACAGAAATGTATGCGAACATTTTCATTGTTAACTCAAGTATCTGAGAGGATAAAGGATTATTAAGCAGATAATGGGACATATGGGAACTCCAGCACCGTGAATGAGAGCATAGTGTAAAATAATTCGGATATGAATCCATCATGGAAATCGGCAATAATTTTATTCTAATTTATGTAATAAATTATCAAGATTACTTGTGTGTGAAAATAAAAATGAGCATATTTTAATAAAAAGTGAAATAATGAGAAAAATTTTCTTTTCTCTTAGAGAGAAAATTATTTTCGTTAATATTAACACAGTTTAAAGTTTGTAACATAGATTCTGTATAATTTTAAAGTCTATTTAAAAAAATTAGTTATACAATTTATTGAATTTTTCTGCTTACTGAAAAATTATATTTGTAATATCCACCGAACTTATTATGTAACAGTGGAAATAATATTTAACCTTTTCCTTAAGGGGTGGGATAACACATATCCCAAGAATACGGGCCCAAAAATGAATAAATAAAAAATAAATAAATAAATAAATAAATATATATATATATATATATATATATATATATATATATATATATATATATATATATATATATATATATATATATATATATATATATATATATATATATATATATATATATATTTATATATATACTTACATTATTTTGAAATTAATAATATAGATAATTTTAATTACAATATATTTAGGTATATAGATGATATAATGGTAATTAATAAAAGTAATAACCATATAGACCTAAATTTTTACTCTCCTAATCTGGAACTAATTAAAAGTAGCCAAGATAATATAAATGTAAACTTTTTAGATATTAACATTAAATTAAATTTCAAAATTACCTAATCTGTTTACATAAATCTGTTTTTAATAACATTATTGTAAATCAGTTAGTTCGTATAAATAGGCTATGTTCTAAAGACAATAGGAATAAGCATATTTTAGACTTGATAGCTGAGCTAACACGTAATTATTACCCCGAAAGTCTATCCAAACACATAATTGGTTGTTTCAGTTTTAATTAATAGTTTGCTCTGTTGCAATTAATAAGTAAATCATAATAAAAAGGAAAATTAGAAAAAATAACTACTAAAAATAAAAAAATTAAACAATTAAATTAAAATCTTAAGTAAAAATAAAAATAAGATAAAAAATTACTCTCAGTAATAATAATAAAAAACTAAATTAATAAAGGTTTAATAGTCCTAAACGACAGTATCCATAGTAGGTCAGTTTCTGTGTTTCCATAATCTCCATGGTTGCAAGTTTTGTGACGTCAGTCATCTTTAGGTTAGTTATTCTTAACTTCCACTCTGTCTAGCGCCAGGCTTGGTGTTCTATGGTTAAGTAACTCTTTATTCAATTCTACAGTTTTTCATGGATTTTACGGTGTCTGAGTGTGTTTATTGTATAGATCATACTTATCTGAAACAATCCATTGGTTTTTAGACAGTATTGACACCGCTGAAGATGAAATACTGTCTAAAACCTCTTTCAATCTTATCTTTTCTTGTTTTTGGTTCCTGGCTGTAGTAGCTTTAGTGCTCATACTGTTTTTTCTCTTTCAACTTTATTTTATTATATATATATATATATATATATATATATATATATATATATATATATATATATATATATATATATATAGATATATATATATATATATATATAAACCCCTTAATGACTGTTCTATCAAAGGGGGTATGAAATTTCCCGTTCTAATGAGGTAATCGGAAAAATGGGTCCCGTAAGCTAAAGTTTATCTGTTTACATAATTTTCAAATTCAGAAAATATTTTCAAAACTAACGTAGGTTTCTTCCTTTAAAATTTATTTACATTTACGAATCAACGCTGTTTTCCTTTTCTTTAGAATTATAATGCAGATGAAATTTCGTCAATGTAGCTTTGAACGTTATCTTCTGCATATTTTAATTTTCACCTCCATAAGTTCCTAGCTATATTGGACATCAGAGGAGATGTAATAATCTGCGCAAGTTCAGATGCATTTGAAGAGCTTGTCGTGTATCCTCCGCTGTGATTTAGAATGCATGAAATATCGGCGTGATCACGTCAGTTTATTGATCAAATTCCTTCCATCATGATATGAAACATTGAATTCAAAGTTGTTCCAACCAAATAGGGAAGAATGGCGTGTGTTTAACAATCATCAATTAAATTAATTTCCAATTAGAGAAACGTTTTATTAAACATAAAATTTTATGGTAAATAACAGAATTCAATGAAATGTTTATATAATAGAGACATAAGAAAATAACCCTAAGAAGAAAACTTAAACATAAAATATCAAATTATATATCTAGCAAATACATATGCAGTAAAAATTTTATAACAAAAAGTATTAGTTTCACATTTTACTTAAGTGATATTGTGAAAACAATTTTCTACTCACAAAAAAATAATGGTTATATATTTCTCATAATTTATAACATGTCCAAAACTTTCTATCTACCAATGGCTAAAATGATTAACTGTTTACAATTTTTTCAAATTTAGAAAATATTTTCAAAAGTAATTTTTGAAATATTGAAACTAATGTGGGTTTCTTCCATTAAAATTCACTTACAATAATGACAGTACTATGTTTTCATTTATTCAAATTATAATGCAGATGCAATTTCGTCAATGTAGCTTTAAACGTTACCTTCTGTATATTTAAATTTTCACCTCCATAAGTTCCTAACTATATTGGACATCAGATGAGATGCAAAAATCTGTTCAAGTTCAGATGCGTTTGAAGATCGTGTCGTGTATCCTAGCGCTTTAGAATGCATGAAATACTGTCGTGTTCACATTAGTTTATTGATCAAATTCCTGCCATCATGATATGAAACATTGAATTCAGAGTTGTTCCAACCAAATAAGGAAGAATAGCGCATGTTAATGAGGAACAATTGCATTAATTCCCTATATAGCAGTGAGAAGTTTAATTAAATAAAAAGCAGTATCGAAATGAAAGCAAGTAAGGAAAAGTTTATGTTTCAGAGTCATAAGGAAATAACTTTGCTAAAGGAAATTAGCACATTAAATACTAAAATGCAGCAAACATCTATGTAATAAACTCTCAGTAATGACGCATTAATTCCATATTATTTAAGGTTTTGTTTATACGTTTTCAATGCGGCAGGACTATGACGGTATGTACTTCCTCTGACATTGGCCCATGAAACCCCGCGAAGCTTTACTGGGTACTTTACTACGGGAGCACCATTTTAAGTGAGACAGCATTGCTCCCAATGATGGAACGGAAATGAATAAGCCTTATTCGAGTTTTGAACTCAAGCCCACTGCGTGATAGCTTAGAACGCTAACCACTATACTATGTGGCCGGCCATTTTTGAAAGTGATAGTAGGAACAAAAGGTGTTTTGAAAAATCAGATAGAATTAAAATCGCATATTCAATTAATTCTAAAATATCAGATTTTTTTAAAGCATATTCAAAAATTTACGGAAAAGTTGAATGGTTAGAAGATGTAAAATGGGGTGGAAAAACAGAAAATAACAAGTCAAAGAAAACAAGTGACATTCAATCAACTAATTTAAAAAAATGATTTAAAACATACTTAAAGACTTTTCATCTTAGCAGTCTTTTACGTGTCATTTAATTTCATTGTAAATTTACAAGTAATGAATTATTGTCAAACTAATGAAATAAATTAGTGTGGTTTTATAAATATGATGATACAGAATATATATACAGCATTATCAATGAGAGGTAAGAGAGATATTAAACAATGAGATGTTAATAACAGTTGCTCATATTTTATGCATTAAATTTAGAATTTAGATTAGACAGAAAAGTTTAACTGAATTTGGAGTTAGAAAGAGATTATGAAATTAAATAACTACTATGAGTTATGGTAAGTAATAAATCCAGTATATCCGCGATTATTCCAAAATAAGTTAATATGAACGTAATGTGAATGCAGAATTTAAGAAATAAAAAAATGTGTTCCTCATTATCAGCTGTTGTATTTATCTATAAATGGCAGTTACACGTTAAATATTAGAAATCAAAACTGCTACCAAGATTTTGAAGGGTAAAGGCTCTTCATACGAGAAATTAGCTTTGATTATCTGATTTAACACTTTTAGTCTCGGAAATCACTAACACTTTAGTCGGCATGCGGAATTTCTTAATCGACATTATTGTTTGTTGGTAGTTTCACAAATATAATTCATGATGATGCCATCTTGCACTATGAAAATTTTGTAGTGTGAGATTTACTTTTCATATTTACTTTCTTTTTACTTAAAAGATTAAAAGACAGATTCACTATCTTTACTTATGGAAATAAATTAATATATAGTTTCAACTAAAGAGTAATCATGTGATATAAATTGTCTATTAAACTTAGAGTATGTCTCAAGGCCCTTCATCTAACTAGAGATTCATAGCACATATATTTAATTATTGTGACACCAGTAATAGCTTCTGACCAAGAATTCATGGACCCCTATAATGACAATGCTTTTCTACTCGCACCACGTTCTTATGCTCCATAGTGCGGCTGTCAACCGATCATGGGCTGTATTGTATAACCGAGAATCAATAGCGAAACCTTAATTGGTTGAATCTCAATTTTTTCTGCATGCATTGCACGCTATTTTTGGGGTGATTTACTGAATAGTAATTGAGTCCATAAAAGGCAAATGAAATAGCCTACTATCCGTCATTAACTATTAGCCAGATGAAAAAATGGCGTCGATGGAATATGAGAGAGTCAGTTTTTGATAATAAGGTCTTGGGTTTGGAAGGAAAAAAATAGCAGTTTGGAAGATATTTTTACAACCGGAATTATAGGACTTCCGGATGAATCTCTCAAGTTGCAATTTCCATAAAACATTTTAAAATGTTTTGCCAAATGTTCCCATCGGTGCCCGGAACACAATTGATACTATATGGACAACCAATAAAATATATCAAACTGAATTCTACATTCTTTTGGTGCTCTATTTCATGCAAATATAAATAAGTTAATATATAGTTAAAACTGAAGTGTAATCATTGGATGTAAATTGTCCATTAAGCTTAGGGTATTATTCATAAAAGGCATGAATAATTTGAACCTATAGCATTTAGTCACCAACTTACAGCGTGTAAATTGGATGAAAAAATGCAAATATTTAATTAGTTATGTAAAGAATTTTTAAAAGATAAACACACATTTTAAGGTAGCAAATATATGCACTTGCCTCTTTATCATTGCTTAGGTCTTGCAGAGAAACCCTTAACCTTTAGCTTACGGAGCCCATTTTTGAGATTCCCTCTTTAGAATGGGAAATTTCATACCCTCTTTGTAAGGACAGCCATTAAGGGGTATATATATATATATATATATATATATATATATATATATATATATATATATATATATATATATATATATATATATGTATATATATATATATATGTATATATATATATATATATGTATATATATATATATATATGTATATATATATATATATATGTATATATATATATATATATATATATATATATATATATATATATATATATATATACATATATATATATATATATATATATACATATATATATACATAGATACATATATATATATATATATATATATATATATATATATATATATATATATATATATATATATATATATATATTCACTCTCAGGTCCGTATTCTTGGGATACATGCTATCCCACCCTGTAAGGAAAAGGTTAACATGGACAAAACCCATTCAAAAGTTTGCCCAACACGATATATGTGCATAAATTTGTAATTGTTATGCATTTAATATTGTAATTTTTCAATACATTAAGACATAATTTGCTTATTTATATAATGCTTATCTGTGGTTTTCCTCTTGATATTTATTTAAGCGTAAGTAATTCTCTATGAAAGTCTCATTTTTCATGAAACATTCTTAAATTTTATGATTTTGTGACAGTGAACAATAAAGCAGTCTGAACAATGGTGTTCTATTTCGAAAGTTACGCAATGAGTTTCAATCCTACTCTTAAAAGTTTTATGAAAGAACTCAGAGAGTAGATTTAACTGCTTTGATATTTTATACTGAATTATGTTTAAAAGGTGAAGCAAGACGATTCAATGCAATATTGGAAATTGTTATATTTTAGTTTCACTATAAATTAATTTACAAAAATTTTGAAGCCTCTGAAATTTTCTAGATAATTTCTATGGAATAAAAAATGTAAAAAAGTATTATTTTATGAAGTAAGTATACATTTAGTCATGAATAACTTCATGAATTTTACGTTTTGAATTTTCGTTTTATTTTTTAGTAGCTACTAAATGCTCATGAACTTCATGGAAACAGTTTTCAAAGACTTAACTAAGCAATTTTAACAGCACTCAGAACAAAATTTACGACACTAAATTATTTTTATGATAAAATATTACTTGAATAGATTTTTCATAAAATTTATCATTTTTTAACTTCTTGACTTTATTTTAAAAGAGATTACACTCCCTAATTATTAAATAGATTTTACGGTGAAATTTTGTCATATAATAAAGCGCAATTTATATTTGCAAATTAATAATTTTTATACTTATTTTCATTGAACGAAAAATCATTTTATTTTTAATAAATGGCAAAGTTATTCAGTGGTTAAATTTAATTATCTATCATTTTTATCCTAATGGATAATAGTTAAAAGGAAATGAGGTATTGATATGCACCTGACGTTAATGCTAAAACTGCATTGTTTATAGCTTTATACACTCTCAACGTGCAGTCAAGACAATAAGACGCTTATTTTGGTACATTTATACAATGAACACATCATCAATTTTTGTATTTAATATACATAGTATCAAGAGTTAAGTGAGGAATTACTTACTTTGCTCGCTCATTTATCTCTAGTTTATTTTTTAGTTTATGAGAATAATAATATTTTTCTCATTAACTATAGGTTATTACGCCGTAATGATGATATTGCACATTATCTTTTGATCTATTTTTAGTTTAAAAATGTTACTTCAATAGTATTGGAAACATTTGGAACAGTAATTATTTTTTATACCGTTGAGTCTCATGTTATCATAAATATTTTAATGCGAAAACTCAAACTAGTGCAATAAATTTTCTCTATTTCAAATTTAAATCAATCTGTTAAAACCTGTGAATAATACCAATCATATCGTTGAAAGTAATTTGCAATGAATTCATTGAAATAAAGTATATAAAATCCAAATTTTATTGTTGAATAGTCAGTATATGTTATAAAATGAAATTATTTAATTTGAAAAATTCTACAAATTGCATTTATGAAGCTATTTTTCTATTTCTCCAACTTAAAGATCATATTTTCCTTTATAATATGCAATCACACATTAAATTTTCAATAGTATACTTATATGTATACATTTTTTTCCTATTGGCGGTTCCAGTTTGCAAAAGTCCTGGGACCCCTTTAAAAATAATAAATAACAAAATTAAAAACTTTCCTAAATAATGAAGCGCGATGAATCGGCCCTATTTAATAAATCCACGTTACGGCTGAGTAAAATTTTTGAGCAAGCTATCCGCGAATAAAAATCCCTCTTATCTTGCTCAGCGTCACCACACAACCCCCGACCCCCTTTTCTAATTCTGCGCAGTTTAAGTTAGAGACGAAGCGCCCTCTATCGTCAACAGCGAACGTCCGGTGTGAGTAGAACGTTTTAGATTCACGGAGTAGAGAGTTGACTGCGAAAACTTCAGCCCATGTTGCGATCTATCCGATCTCTCTATCCTCTCCTGGGTCCGTTGGACTTGCCAGAATGACGTAGAACGGTCAACTCATCGTATTTCTACTCTGTTCTTTATGTTTGGCTTCCCCTCCATGCTCCACATCCACTTGGCAGGGAAGTAAAGTGTTGATGTTTGTAGTGTTTGGCAAGTTCTCTCAGTTTATCCGGTCCGGGCTTTTCGGGACCCTTATTCGCGCACCTATTTCTACCACTGGATATAAGTTTTTATTGTTCTATCGTTTCAATGAACATGAATTCGTGGAACAGGTGTAAATGAAGGCTTCGATTTGTGGGATTTTCAAGAATGATTACTGTGTTGAACTTTTAGTCCTTTCGGAGGTTTATTAAAAAAAAAATATCTCAAAGGGGATAGAGAAAAATCTCCTTAAAAGTTGAGAACTACGTCTCTACTTCTAAATGTGCAGTCTATGATTTGTTTGACTAGTGTAGAAGTCTAACTCCTGTCGAGAGACGACTGTGTTCATTCCATGAATTTTAATTTCAGAAGCTGTAAATTATATAGCGCGCAAAGTTTTCTAGTAGAATTCGCTGTTATAAGGAATTTAGAAGTTCATCTCTTCATATTGGATGTTTGTATTAAGTGTTTTTGTATCTACTATCTATTGCTGTAGTTCTTGGTAAGTTTAAACTCTTTTCTTCTAATATTTTCAAAAAAAAATATTTCAATATATTTTTAAGTTTAATGCAAAATATGTTTGAATGACTTTATTTTGAAAAAATAATGTCTCTTATGCTTTAGTTAAACATTTTTAATTCAAAAATTTGAAATAAAAATTTCTGTAATCAAAGTCTTACATATTTTAAATGTTAAAAGTCAGAAATATTTATTAATGATAATAATAGTAAAATTTCTAGATAAACATGGAAAATTGAAAAGTAATAAATTATACATATTTGGATAAAAATGATAATTTGTATTTATAAATGTTTTCTATAAATCATATAATAGTTTATCTTTAAATGTTGTCTTACCTCTAGCATTTATGTTTTTTAAAGCATTTTAATTCAAAGTAAATCATTACATACTTTAGTTTTTAAATGGTTATTGGTTAATATGGATATAGAAATAAAGAAGATCATTATCATATACTGTGATTAAATATAAATGAATATTGCTATAAAATCATTTTTTTTTTCTAATTCGCGTTTCAGGGAAAAAAAAACGTCTTTCCATCATCGTTAAAAAGTATCAAAAATTATAGCATTGAAAATTTCAGTAATATTTAAGTTTATGTTATGCATGCCTATTGAATGACACGTATTTGTTACATTATTCCCAATCAAACCACATAATATTAATCATTGTTATTATTGATGGAAATTTTTGTTCTAACATTTCAACAGTGCAAATTTTCTTTCATAAAAATGCATTCGATGACAGTTTATCAGGGAACATATTTCAATTTATGTTAATTATCCTTTGTCCACCCAAAAATATTAGTATTGTTATAATTCAATATATTTTACTAATATTATTCAAGACCTACAAAGCTTGTTTTTTATCTTTGATCTACGAAGAGTTATAGAGAATTTTATTGAAGTGTAAAAATATGCTAATGATATTCAGACAATTGGATCAAACACACTCACGTTGAAAGCAAAACATACAGTTGGAAATTACCTAATATATGTACGGTTTAAGAATGAATCCTCTAAAGCTATAAATTTTTGGTCCTATCTCATATAAAGTGTACTAGTCCCATTTGGATCAATTTATAAGGTCCAGTACCTAACACACAAGCTATATATATTCAAATGTTTCAATGGACACATAAAAAGTGGCTAAATGTCTAAAGGGATACATGTAAATAACGGGTTGAATAATAAACAGTTTTTTAATTAATTAATAAACAAACTATATTTACCTACGTCTAATTTATATTAAAATTATATCTATGTTTTAAGTAATATGATATGCAAAAATACGCGTAGTTTGAAACGTAATTAGAAATATGCAGAAAATAATTAAAATTTGCTGATTAGGCAAATAACACCGAAAGAATGTTTTCAGAAAATAATTGTATTTTTACAGTATGAAATATATACAATCCTTAGGAATCACTAATTCGTTAAATATATAACTACAAAAACATATTGCTGGTAACATTGTACGAGTCTGTAATTTGTATTAAAATAAAGTATGCAAAGTTATATAGAAAACTAATTAGTTTCCAGACTTCTATTTGTTTTAAAAACTTCTTATCTTGTGTTTACATATACATTAATATGGATACGTATCTTTGTTTATCATAAATAAAAAATTCCATCCACTTTTATGTAACATTTAGAGTCCTAGGCTTCCCTTTCCTAGCTATATGCAGTTGGGGGAACGTAGATATAACCCTATGAACGTTTTAATAATAATATGACTGAAAAAAAAAATTTTAATATAATCCTTATATATATATATATATATATATATATATATATATATATATATATATATATATATATATATATATATATATATATATATATATATATATATATACTTACAGGAATGCAAGTATTTTCGGCTTATTTCTGTGGCAGATTCTATTCAATAGTATACATGCTTCTAGGCTATATTTATGTCATGTTCAGAGCGAAACAATGACCCTCTCTTTTACAAAGAACTCTCCGAAAATGCGTTGAATATTCTCAAGAGTCATATTAAAATCAATGAATTTTACGGCTATCCTTAGTCTGGCGCTATCGCAAAATTATTATTCACTCTGTGTATATCTTTTCTAAAACGAATTCTATGTTTCCGTTAGAGTGAGAATACTATTAAACATGTGTGTTCTTATATTACAGTAATGAAAACAGATCATTAGAGATATTTGAGGCGATAATTCTGAATTCCATGCGAAAAATTGCCATTCATTGAATGAAATGTTACGTTAAAAGAGTGCTTGATAATTGTATTTAAATGCATGCGATCAATTTATTTCTGTGTATTTAATAAAGTTATGCCTATAATTTTCTTACATTGAGACGATTTTAAATGCATATTTTAATGCTAATAATATTTTTTCATTCATCTAATCTTATTACTTTATGATTAAGAATTTCCCGTATAATACATACTATGAAAGTGGCGACTTATAACAATGCTATCTGAGTTTTAATTACTAAATTAGACCAATCAAAGAAAGTTTCAAAGATTCTAAAAAAAGGAGCCAATAATTGTACCGACGCAAGGATTTCGAAGTCCCGCGACCAGAATCTAAAGCAGGGAGCACAAATCAAAGCTCTATGCATTTAAGCCTTAATTAAATGGGACTTTTTCTGGCAGACGATTTTCTGTAGAGACGATGATTTGTTAGAGATTAAAGTTAGGGCATACAAAAATTATCAATCAGAAATGTTACGAACAGAAAGTTAAGAAGGTGTATTTTATAATATTAATATATATATATATATATATATATATATATATATATATATATATATATATATATATATATTAATATATATATATATATATATATATATATATATATATATATATATATATATATATATATATATATATATATATATATATATATATATATATATATATATGGTGCCCGGTATAAAGGACTTAAATCAAAAACAGTGATTTAACCAAGTTATTGGCTTTTATACAGAACGCAGAAATGTAATTTCGACTTGAATCTTTTGCACAAAGAACTTTTGTACTTTTTTGCTTTTGTATGTAAAATTGATAGACTTAAGCATTTTATACTAGTCAAAAGATTTATTTTTTTTATCAATACTAACAAAGATCTAAAAATCACATTTTTGACTTATAGCCCTTTATACAGGGCACCAGATATATTAATCTGCTAATTTTTTTTCTGCTGTAATCAAAATTGTTTCATGTCTTCTTCTTCCATAGTTTTAGTATTTTAATTTTTCAATACACATAGATCAAAGGATTCCTTCGTAAAAATTATAATATATATATATATGATATTAAAATATTTTTCTCATCAAATAAACTATTTCTAAACTATATTTCCTGAATCGAATGCTTCTTTTGGAAGGACAAAAAAAGTCGAACATTCATTAAAAGGCCGCTACCACGCCGTGGGACAGGGTTCGAATGCCCAACAAGGTATAGAAGCCTCCGTGTTGTTTCCTCATAGTGAACATCGGTCATTACTTTATTGGGTAACTTGCAAAACCAGCGGTAGAATTGGGTAATACACCCTGAGATTCAGATTATTTCGCAGTGAAAAAATTCGCATTCATATACTTTACATCATGCCCTCCCCTCCCCTCCTTCCTTGAACCCTTCTTTTTGCTGAACTTTTTGCTGTAAGAACAGTCACTTACTGAGGCAATGTAACACTACATCACCGATATATGTTTCCTAAACCTTTTAATTATTAATGCCGTTGAAACTGTTTAAAACAAGTTAAGTAGTCAAATTTTGGAAAACACAACATTCAGCTGAGAATGTTTATATAAATTGATATTCATGTTATCAATATTGTATCTATTTACTTATATACTTACATATATATATATATATATATATATATATATATATATACAAGCTGAATACCTGTACTTAGCTATGAAATACGTTCAAATTAAATACAATGATCAATGTATGCAATTGGTGTAAAAAAATATATATATTTAAAAATCGTAAAGGATATTTTTATACACAAATTAATGTAGAAGAAAATATTCAAATTAAATATAATAGAACATACTAAAGAATATAGCACAGTTAATATAATACAGTTTGAGGAACATATCTTTTACTATATTTTAATATTTTTTGGATAATGTCCAATAGTCTGCCGCATTAGCAAGAAATTTTTTTTGTCTATTTCGTTGCTGTGCACGTGAGGATAAATTAATTTAAAGTACCAGAAAAAGAAATTACGTGATCAGTATTTAAGAAATTAAAATCTAAAAATTAATCTTTAAAAATTCACCAAAAATAAGAAAATAGAGGTAAAGATTCGAAAAAGATTTCATTTTAAAGGATTTTTATGATCTTTTACAATTCTCAGATTATTATTTTAAATGAAAACTTGAAAAAAGTTACAAAAACAGCTTAACAATTTAATTCAAAAACTCTAAGAAGAATTTTTCAAAAATCTTTCTTAGTGCACCCCTATACTATAAAAAGAATCGCTATGCAAAATTTCAGTCCTTTAGGTCCAGAGGTTTGGTCTGTGTGTTGTCTGTCAGTCAGTCAGTCAGTTACAGATATATATATATATATATATATATATATATATATAGGTACGTGTATAAAGATATATTGAGTATTTCAAATAAAACATTATTTCCTCTACTGATTGTAATTATAGAAGTGAAAAAGTGCTTAATATCTGGATTAAATAGGGTAATTTCGGAAGGTTTTGACATATCCAATTTATATTCATCCATAAAATATGGAGAAATAATCCAAAAATATCTCAAACTCTCATAACCAAAACGATATAAAAATAAACTATAACTTCACGTTTTAGATATTCATAACGAAAGAAAAAGACTTTCGTTTTAGAATAACAGATCACGTGTTTACTCCCAATTGATTGTGCTCTGAAAGAGAGTTTAGAAATATCAGACAATAGATGATAAAAACATTTAACCATTGTCTTCTTTATTCTGAACGGGTTTCATCTTAATACATATTGGTAGCAATAAATAGGCAGTCTTGCAGTTTGCTACCAACATATTTCCGCTCAGTAATTGAAGTTCCCGAATTACGGCACTATGAGTGATCCTGGTGAATGGGAATCCTGAAATGGAACTCATTCCTCTTGTCCTGGCTTCTTATCAGGGCATTTGCCCCAAATATTATCAACCCTCATTCTGTCGATAGGTTCATTTCCTGCAGAGCAGTATTCTTTATTGCAAAGAAAACGAGAAAGCTAGACTAATGTGATTCAAGCAAAATATGAATACATAGAGAAAAATTATCTCAAAATAAAATATTCAGAGTTAAAATGAATACCTTGAATAAAAAATCATTATTGTTTTATTTTTTCTAATGTACCATTTGACGATGCCTTGCATAAAAAGTTTTAATGATTATTTGTTCTAAAATATATTAAAATTTTTCTGTCTGTTTAAGAAAATATAAAAAAAAATATTTAACAACCGCATTACTTTAAAGGAAGAATTTTTTTATCTTATCAGTTTTCTTTTGAGGTATCAAAGTATCCGTGGTTTAAATTGTGAAGTCGTTCAGTACTTTTCAAACTGAGGTTTCTCTGCATACAACTTTTAATGATATATCAAATAACCCCTGGTATCAAAAATGTATCTAAGTTATCAAGTAGCAATAGTTTATTCTTTCTCCAGTTTTTGAGAAATTTTCAATGTTCACAACGTAAGAAAACAAGTCATTTAGATGATATTAATTAATACACCTATATTTTTTTAAAGCAATTGAAAATAACAATTTTCCCAATTGTTATTTTCAATTGCTTTAAAAAATTATTGGTGATATCCCATTCAGTAATATCTAATTTTAGTTTAAGACGTTATTTAATTTTTATATATAATCGAGCTCTAATTCATATGTATTTCCTATTCATGCTTTGATACGGTTTTTAGGCATTTTACCCTTCAAACCAGGTTTAAACTCATATCGTGATGTGTCATGAACCTAGGTCCTCCTACTGGAGGTAAGTGCTTAATAAACAACACCAATGCATACGTATCTTCAAAATTCCTTTAGCATACCAATAGTCATGGACCATAACTAATTCCCATTCGAGGAAGCTGTGATTAAGGTTGCACCAAAGGCACCACCAAGGACCAAAGAAAAGAGCTTTCTATTGCCAATTCTAACGCCATTTTCAAACCTAACAATTCAACTGTGTAACCTTTCTTCAAGTTATTATTTCCCATGTTCTTCGAGGTTTCATTCCTCTGCATTCCTCTCCTAGTCTCTTCTAGAGTAATATGAGTTTCATGGCTAGAAGTCTGACACGTTTGCTTAACCAAATATTTTTACCGCTTTAGGATTTATACTTCACACAACTGTGTCTTTTATAAGAAAAAATATAGAAATGGAGGTCTCCCATATTAGCATTTACGAAGCCTTGGCATGAGGGAGGTATGATTGACAGGGTTTGACTTTGGGACTATGAACTTTCATATGTAATTTAGGTATGATCTCTTGGTGTTCTTTCTCCATGTGCATGCGTGTACACAGGTGAAATGATGTAATTCAAAGAACTAATGCTTAAAATAAGAAAAAGAAAAATGCTAAAATAAGAAAAATGCTTAAAAAAAGAAAAAGAGAAATATTACATCCTATATACTTAGGAGACGATTGACTATTAGCCACGATGAATTGTTGGGTTAGAGAAAGTAGTTATGGTAGCTTGGAATACCTCGAAAACCAAATCTGCGACATAGGATGTCAACACTTCCGGAGATCCTGAGAAAGTATACGCGATCATTCAAGAAACATCAACTTCCTTTCACGTCATTACCCTGATGACAACATTATTCTCTGTTGATTATCTGGAATTCCCAAGAACACCACTACCACGAAAAGAAAAGATAATTTAAGTGCTTTTCCAGCGGCATTTCTGACATAAAATTATCCTTTGTGTTTTTGTCAGTAATAGTAGATTTTATTAAAATATTAAGAGCAACATGGATAGCCTACCGGGATAAAATAAGTCATACACTCTACACAAAGGGTATTTAATTATGCTGAAATGCAGTCATTAGCTTACCTAAAAGCTTTTGAACTAGTTTCGATATAAAGTGCAATTATTTGTATCAGATTGTGCATATCTGCAAACTTTAAAAAATATATACATGGTATGTATATAGCATCCATAATGAAACAATATAAAGTGAATTGCAGCATATATTTTACACAGACACATATTTCTTACTTTTATATATATATATATATATATATATATATATATATATATATATATATATATATATATATTTATTTATTTATTTATTTATTTATTTATTTATTTATATATTTGAAAATGTCGAAGTTTAATAATTTATAAATTAACAATTATTACTAATATATTTTTCTATTCCTGAAAAATGCATTTTACATAACTTACATTTATGATTAACATTGGTGCGATTTAAATGGTTGTTTAATATAATTATGACCGTCAACAAAAGCTAAAGTAAAAATTTATACAGTGTATTATTTTTTGAAAGGGTATAAGGAATATAAAAAATGATACTCAAATATTATTTCTAAATTCCTCTAGGACAGAGGGATTTTACATAAAACCCTTTTTTTCCCTAAAGTTCTTTCATCAATAAGAGTATGATTTATATTTCGTGACTTAGTATTTGATCGCACGGTATAGCTAGAAAAAAAGGGAATTTAATGAGGTTATTCCCTTTTTTCCGCAAGCACATAAGGGAGAAGCATTCTTCTAAAGTTAGGAAAATCTATGGGAAATAAAGGGGAAGTGCATACTGAATATCGATTTATGTTTTATTTCCAATTCCTAAATACTTTAATGTAGCTTAGTATTGATATTCTCTCTCACCGCTAGAAAAATAGGACACTAAATTCTAACCTTTTCTATTTGAAGACAGGATGAAATGCATTAGAGCAGGATGAAATGCTTGATAAGCTGAAAAATTGCATTTCTCATATTTTTATATTTTGCATTTTTTAAATGCATATCTCTTGAATTATTTTCAGTGTCAAAATCAAAAATTTAGGATTGTCAGATTATTTCTCCATTCTACGAGAACTTTACTTTAAAGTTACTTCATCTCGCGCAGAGTTTCTTATTTGTGTCGAAAATACAAATAGCACTGAATTTAGTGAGGTCAAAATTTCAAGTAGTTAAAGCACAAGCACGCATACATAACTATGTACACACACACACACACACACACAGATATATATATATATATATATATATATATATACGACAAGAAGTATATTATTATGACGTGTCTGTACGTTACGTTAATCCCTCTTAACTTTTCCCTAATATAATTATTTATATAGCAGTCAGTGAATAAAGACCTGTGGTAAAGAACTACAATTAAAATACACCTAAGAGCTTTATTTCCGAGTATAATTAATCTGAATTCAATCAATGCTAATTATCTGCCAAGCCATCATCTCATCTCTCGCGATGCGTGACCAGCCAAGATAACCATTGCCAATCCCTCTCTACATAAAAACTCTTTTGTTTCAAACCTTCGAACGCCATTGCGCATGCGCTCAGGACGTTGCCCTGAACATAAGGCTGAGGCGTGATCAAATTTGATACTATTAATAACCCATACGGGAAATTCCCCTCCGGTTCTTCTCAAACACCTCGTGAATTAAGTTCAATTCTAAAAACGGGGATTCCGCGATTCCCCATCGGTTTCCCATCGGTCGCCCCGGGGATTCCCTATAGCGTCCCGAAATGTAACAAATAGTGATATTTAACGCTAGAAATTAGATTATTCTGAAGCCTCCCTGTAAATTATCTCACATATTCCCCTTTATCTAATTAATCCTTAACTAACACGCACACACACACGCACGCACACACACACACACACACACACACACACACACACACATATATATATATATATATATATATATATATATATACGGTCGAACCCCGTTATAGCGAACCCGGTATAACGAACGAAAATTTGGGTCCCGCCATTTTCCTATTGTACGTAAATTTATTAGTATTGTGTCAGTTTAATGCAATCGATTTTAGTCGATTTCATTCATTAATGATCCTTTTTATTAGATATTATCATTTTTTCAATATATCATTGAATGCACATTACAACTAATGAGTTATACATATTGTGATCTCTAGCATTTTTCTTAACGGTTCGGATATAGAGAACCAAACATTTGGTCCCTTGAAGTTGGTTATAACTGTGGGGTTCGACTTTGTATATATATATATGTATATATATATATATATATATATATATATATATATATATATATATATATATATATATATATATATATATATATATATATATATATATATATATATATATATATATTAGGATACACGAAAGACATTTTAAAAGCTATCCAAACTGTATCATGCATCGCTGTTAATTATTTCGTAAAATGCTTACGTTAAATATCAGACTCATTAAGCATTTCGAGTATATAGTATTACAGATGAGAATGATATACAGTTGAATTATTATTCACTATACTGGATCTAAAATGCACTTTGATCCTTGTTCTCCATTGATATAAGTAACATAGAAACGTTGTTTCTCTATAATGCATATCAATTGTTGTCCACTTATGCGGGAGGTGTTATTGTAAGATTTACTAATGAGAACGCAAAGTTAGCAATCAGATATAGTCGCATGCGATGGAAGCTTAGATTTACGGATTCGATATACTTTAATTATTTGAACTATTATGCGTTATAAATGATGAGATTTTTACGATAAGTAAACTAGAGGTTAGAATTCCGAAATGCCGCTTACCGTCTGTGTTTGTATTTCAATATATAGTTCTGAAATTATAAGCTTATTGAAAGTTGTTAGTCGTAAGCCAAAACTTGTAACATTCGATCTTTTTTCAAATCACCAGTTTTGAGTATCGTTCAACATTATTGCACATTTCCAATAATCAATAATTAGTTTTAACAATAAGTCATATTTTCATAAATTTGTCTGCTTTGGAGGACTTAAAGTTGAATATAATCCGTCTGAAATCTATTTTTTTATTTAAATTTTCTGTTATAATATCATATTCGGGTAGATATTTTCTTCGATATCTCTAGGCTTAAAACAGTATCGTCTCTGATGAGCTGTTGAAGAATCAATTGGATTTTTTTCTTGTTTTGAATAATATATACGTCACTTCTACCCAAGTTTGGTATTTTCGAGAAGTGCTTTTCAGATTCTGATCTCCGCGTAAAATAAGTTTAGTTTTTATGTATACTGAAGTTTACTTTAATGTAAACGATTTGGCCAAAGTTAGACTTAAAAAAATTGTCATCAACTAATTTTAAAAGAGATTTTTTAGGCCCCGAGATTGAAAAAAAACGCTTGTTATTTTTTTTTAGATAACTGAAAGCTTATAGATTGTCCTCTTCAGAGAGAAAATAAACATGTTTAAGAAAGTTAAAAAAATAATCTGGAGGACCTCAGCTAAACATTGGTAACTCTGTTACTTGGTCTATTGCGGAGGATAATAAAAAAATATTTGTTTGTTTCCAGGTAAGATATTAAATATGACCTCACAGTATCAGATGAACGTTTTTTAGCTCCAGGTAAAGGTACTTTACACTGGATAGCTTCCTACTGGTCTTAGGTGGGAAGTATGTTACTGCAAATCTGTGTGATCATCTAATTCTTAAATTCAAATCTCATTACATATACATTGTCTTATTACTCCTTCTTCTCCATTGCTGCAGACGGTTACTTGGACATTACCTTTACCGTCATGTGACACCGCGGTTCTGCTGGCCACTTTTCTGAGACCACCTCATAGGTGGACCAGCTTTACCCTTCTATGGGACGGTCCCGTAATTTTGAACCGAGTCAAGTGACGAGACCAGAACACTTGATCTCGCACCTCCAGAGGATAATTTGAGAACTTGGAAGACATTGCAGCCATGCCCTATTATACGTGTCCCGGCAACCATTAGTGAACACAGAGGTGGATTTTGTCAGTGACCGGCCTCGAACCCGTGACCCGCAGATCACTGGCTCGATGACTTTGCCAACCGGGCCACCGCACCCCTTTGTCTTATTACTTTAAGCCTATAATTTATTTTTTTCCGATGTCAATTATTTTTCCAAATTTAGACGTCAGATATAATGTTAATATATCAGATTATGTATTGTGCTTGGTACTAACGAGATGCTTTAGGAGAAAAAACAAGCTGAAGGTAAAAACGTTCAAATCTACATTATTCATAGTGATAATGACAAGTTTGGAAAACAGTTATAATCCTTGGATATCCATTGATAGATTTACACGCGGTTTTGTTAGAAGAGAAAACTACGAAGGTTTATAATAATATTATATACAGCATCCGAACTATGTTTCGTCATTATAATGGACTCTTCATCTAGTCATAGCCGACAAATACCATTAGGACAGAAAATAGATCCAAATACGACATTTCAAAGGAATAGTGCACAGCGGAACGAACTATAGTCTTATTTTAATTACGGTACAAAACTTAGAATGCTTGTAGAGGAAAAAAAATATATGGAACACAAGTGCGGGGATGAGTCTAATGCAAATATAAACAATCCCAGTGTACCAATAAGAATTGGATCTAGGTTACGCCCTTGTTATGGACAAGAATAGCCAAGGAATAGGTAATAAGTAAGCTAAAAGGTGAAGGTTTGTTTCAATTCTAAAAATTATTATTTCCCATTAATATAAAGTTTCTTCCAAACCCTACAATAAAAGCTATTTGGAAAGAAATTAGTAATGTTTTAATATGAGAGGAATTCACTTAAAGTACCTTCACCATTTGAAAAGATGGTGTCGAATTTCTAGGTGCAAAAAGCTTTTATTGGTGCAATAAAAATATATTGATTTTATATCAATTGTAAAATGCTATATTTTTTTCTCAAAAACAGACAGTAATAATTATTATATTTTGCTAAATATTTAATAATAGTAAAAAAATTCATTTATCTTGATTTTAGGGTTAAAAAATTTTCTTTATTTGAAATAAAAATAGCATCATGTTTTTGCAGGTAGTATGTTACTATGATCACTTTAAACTACATTTCAACGTTTGTACTCTATAGTAATACCTTATTCGACAATATTCACTCTCTGGGAAAGGAAAAAAAAACATTGAAAGAAGCTCAATATAGCCTAAGTTAGAAAATGTAAAAACTATATCAATGAATCAGTATGGAATTCAAACTAAATAATGAATTATCATTTCTTAGAAACTCATGTCATTGGTATTCCATTATTGAGGTTTTAAGAACGTTTTCAGACTTTAGCACGGCAATAAATACACCGCATTTTTCTAGACTAGCAATTTGACGGAAACGAGTTCAATGAACTTGGCGGAATGATAGTAAAGGATGCATGACAGGTCCTACATTATTCTTAAGATGATTGATTTTAACTGTATTCGATCCAGAGTCACAGAGTCCCGAGTGCTGAAAGATGTTCACTTTATTTATTCAGTAGGATTTCAGTGAAATTTGATTCGTCATGCGTTTTCTGATTAGTTTTAATATTGCAGGATATAGTCTTTCCTGACATGCATATTTAAGTACTTTTGTATCGT
>OU015501.1:97483986-97568986 GCA_907164885.2 Dolomedes plantarius
GTCTTTGCTTTTCTTATCTTCGCGCTATATATTCAGCCGCTGTCCGTCCCATTATGTGGTGTCCAGCATATTCAAGTGAGTCCGGCAGATCCGGGGCTAGTTTGTTTGTGTTTAATCTTCAAGTATCTCAAGTACAGTTGCTGAAATGTCCTCTATACGTCTTCATCGTTTTCCTGGGAATAAAGCCGTTCTTTGGATTTAAAATAGTATGTATTCCTGACACATTCATCATGTGTTTGCCAATTACGAGTGTCTCCACCGCCATGTCCACAAAACTTTTTGAATCGCGCCCATTATGTGCCGTTATTACAAGAATTGTCTCACCCACTACGTGATGTGAATGTTATATTGATGTTATCATATCGATGTGAATGTTATCATACCGATGTGGCAGCACCTTGTCGTGGTGAATGGGCTTTCCCCTGAGAGATGGACTTCCACAACTGCTGAATGACTTGGAACTCATTTTTTCAGTAAAAAACTGATATGATCATGCACTTTAGACACTACAGTTGGTTTAACCTGCAACGCAAACAATAGCCGTCGCATTGGGATTCAAATGTCACTGGTAGCTGAACATATTTATGGCCAAATTTCATTCTGACCAGTGGTTCATTTTGTACATCTTTTATTCTTGAAAGTTCAATTTTAAATATAATCACCCTGTGTATATATATTTATATATATATATATATATATATATATATATATATATATATATATATATATATATATACAGTGCTAGATTTCTAGAAATAGAGGTGCCGGAACGGTAACCTTCCGGGGTGTGTGTGTGGGGGGATTCCAAATTATTGATAAAGAGAGGTACCTAAATAGAGGTACCGGGGCGCCGTTCCGGCACGTTCCGCCTCAAATCTAGCCCTGTATATATATGTGTGTTTGTGTGTGTGTTTGTGTGTGTGTGTGTATGTGTGTGTGTGTGTGTGTGTGCGTGCGTGCGTGTCTGTGTGTGCGTGTGCGTGTGTGTGTGTGTGTGTATGTGTGTGCGTGCGTGCGTGCGTGTGTGCGTGTGTGTGTGTGTGTGCGTGTGTGCGCGCGCGCGTGTCTTTGCGTATATAAAATACTTACACGCAAATTTTCAGAATCATAGTTAATAAAATACGATACGTACCACGAAATAGCTTCCGATGCAAATTATGTTTATATACATGCAAAGTATGTATAAGATATCATATTTATGATTTTCATATTGCGTCTCCTCAAAATCTGCATGTTAAATATAATATATTTCGATTTATAAATCCAGTTCTTTATGATTTTGCAACGTACTTCCAACTAGCACCCTTCTAATATCTTTCGAAAGCTTTCCAGTTTATGGTTTTAAGATAGAGAAGGAAAGCTTGAATTAATAAGCAAGTGTTTTCAAACACGTGAAGAGCTTGCAATTGCAGAGAGAGAAATGTGCTTTAAAAGTAACCCAAAACTCGAGTATTTTCAGCGCTTTTAAATGAATTCCGCACAAATCGAGGCAAACTTATGTTCCTAATTTTAAATATATCTTAAATAAAGTAACTTCATAATCATAAGGTTTAATCATAATCATTAATTCATAATAATTTAGGTTTTAGGTGTTGTTCAGCCGTCTCGTTTCGGGTGAAGGCAGCGTTGGATAATTTTCAGGTCTCTGTTACCCATTTTTTATTTGACACTTCATTAACACACTGTATATGTAAATCTAACAAACTACCATTATCTGACTTTCTTTTCTAGTTTAAAATCTGCTTTACACTTCAGGAAAGACTTTGAGAAAAGAAAAGTACAAATGGAAAGCAAATTTGTGTAATAAGGGCTGGTAACTAAAAATTAAACGGGAAACGACGTTCTCGTAGTGAACGTGACATTCAGTATTTGAAACTAGCTTTAGGTATAAATTAATAACCAGTGCTTTAAGATTATGATTGATTTGTTTGAAATGAAAAATACGTTTGTTCAACATTAATCATCTCTTTAGTTAATCATTATTTAAATTTGGTAAAATTTTAACTCATATAAGGAGCATTAATCAGCTATTTTACGGAGAATATTTTCTACTTGGCAGTTGTTAATTAGGTAATTTGTTCTTTTCTCAGTATCATTATTGCATTAAAATGATTTTTATGCTAAATTAAATAATCTATACAAATATTTTTTCTGTAGTTTTGCAAAATTATAAGTGGAACACTACTAATTTATACATCATCTTTGTTTTCAACATAAAATCATTTCAAAACGATGGAAATGAGTATTTGAGTTAGATTTAAAGTCGATATTTTGCGGAATTCTCCTTTAATATATTATATTTTCTTTAAACCTAAATCTAATGTAAAGTTCTCTTTTTTAAAGTGAATGTAATGTAAGATATGTAAATATTATGAGTGATTTGTTTGAAATAAAAAATAATTGTGTTAAACATTAATCATCGTTTAAGTTAATCATTATTTAAATTTGGAAGAATTTCGACGGATATTAGTCTGATGTTTTAACTGATATTAGTCTGATATTTTAACTGATATAGTTAGATATTTTACTGAGAGTATTTCCTAATTGTTAATTGTTAATAAAGTAGTTTGTTCTTTCCTGGGCATACTTTTTGCAATAAAAATATTTCCATGGTAAATTAAATAATCTTTATAACTATTTTTTCTATAGTTTTGCAAAATAATTTGCACATCACTGCACTAATGTATACATCAGCTTTAGTTTCAACATAAAATCATTTCAAAATGGTAGAAATATATATTTCAGTTAGAATTAAAGGAAATATTTTGTGGAACTCCCTTTTAAAATTTTTTCTTTTCTTTGAGCCTAAATCTGAAATAAAGTCTCTCTTTTTAAGTTAAATTTAAAACAGACGGTCGCTCGAACTTTATGGAAATGATTTTGATAGTTAAGTTTTATGTATAAATGCTGTATTTTATGCGACGATTTGCTTCCATCTGATAGCCATAGATCTTGACAACAGCTCTAGCTCAAATTTTCCATGAAAGTAAATTTTTCCTTTGTACTGTCATGTCAAATTTACCCCATTCCTCTTGGACAGTTTTCCAAAGTCGGTTCAGTGTTCTTGTATGCCGCTTTCCCAAGGCTCGTTTGAATAAACCGAAAGTGCAAAAGTACATCGGAGACGTGTCCGGTAAAAGGTATTTCATTAAATGGTATACACTTTATTCATGTTTGTGATTCTTTCTTTGCTACATAAGCGGCAGTAAATTAGACATGTGACTAGAGACATTGATAAAGTGTTTGTGCATATGAAGCTCAACTTTATCAATGCCCTAACCATAAAAGGTTGGAATTTCTTCTTCAAATATTGGTTCTAAAATTTTCTGCTGATAGTAGAGTGAATTAATTTCGGCTTTACTTGAGACTTTTTTGATTTTTAATTTGCCGTTGTAACAAAATCCTGCTTCTATCATAAATACCTTTCGAAACTTTTCTGTAGATTGACGAAGCCATTTTGTACGGTCATTCCCGTCAGTTGAGCGATAGAAAATTAATCTTTTTTTTTATTACAGTCACTTAAATACACCCGTGCCTCATCGACAGTTACCACAAATTTCCATTTTTCAGCAGCCATTTTTCAGCAGCTATAATTTTCTACAAAGGGTTTTTCTTTCAGCAATATGGTTAGGCAAAAGGAGATGAACTTTAGGTGTAAACAACTTTTGTAACTTCGAATCTTTATGAATGATTTTACTTACAGTGTCAGAAGACATTCCTAGTTTAAATGCAATGGATCTTTTGAGTCGGGGTATTTTCTTTTAGGATCAGAGACTTCACTTTTTTGATATTTACCTGCATTTGAACAGTCTTAGGAAGAGGTTTAGTGGTCATGTTTACATTTTTACTTTCCGTTACCCTTTTTTCGCTTTCAGATTTAATATATTATAAATACTTATTTTTGAAATGCCATATCCACGATTTTTACACCGCTTTATAATTTGTTGATACGAATATTTCTTGTCAGAAATTGCAGTTACGTAACCTTCGAGCAACCTATCGATTTTAGGAGCCATTTTCAAAATAAATCTTTTATTTTACATTCCAATCAAAAGAAAACAGTAGCAGAAGATTATTTTTAAATTGCCAAATTTTTATCTCAAAATGCAAACGACAAAAATAAATTACTAAATCGTTTCTATAAAGTGCGAACGACCTTATGTATAAGATAAGTAAAGACTTCCAAATGCAGTAAAGGCTGCCTCATCACAAAGATTATGAAATTTGTATTTAAACATGTTAATCTATTTTATTCATGTATAGTAGTCGTTTGAAATCTCTCTTCCCCGTTGTATCATTACAGGGTAAAGAAATCCATTCCTTCTGTTTAATACTTGTACCTGATTTTTGAATCATCATTACAAGCAAACAAATTACACAGCCTGAAATTATCCCCAAAAATGAATTCTTGCACCCAGTGTTTATCCTTAAACAGAGAGAAAATACTGTAATCGAATTACTATAATTAAAAGTTCAGAGGAATACTTCTGTGATCTTTGAAGGATTTTAATTCAGCACTTTGTACAAGTAAGACATTTGAAATCAGTGCTGTTCAAATATTCTTTCACTGATATTTAGGTTGCAGTAAAAAATTCATTGATATATATATATATATATATATATATATATATATATATATATATATATATATATATATATATATATATATATATATATATATATATATATATATATATATATATATATATATATATATATATATATATATACAGTTAAAATCGTGAATTTAGGTTAGATTTTTATCAAACACAAATGTATATTCTCTTGTTATTGAAATTGCATTAAAGGAAAACATAATTTGAGCCTATAATTTTCCAATTATTGCCTCCCAAGTGATTATTGCTTAGCATAAAAAGCTAACACTCTTAGCTTTTAGCAGTGGACGTCCTGACTTACCTCTCAAGATACTTTTAATTTCTTCAAAGTATCACACTTTAATGTTTTCATTTCCTGTCATTGGGATTATTCTTTCCCATTTACATTAATTTAATTTTTCTTTGATGTCCTGAAGCAATAGTGTACAATAATACTGATGATGATCCTTTAAATTGTATGTCACGAATTTCTCAAAAATATAAACGTGGTTATTCTCTTCCAAGAATTTCACTTTTTTAACGCTTCTCTGTACAGAAATATGTTTTCTAAGCATTATCTGTCATGCCATGTCATATATAAACTTGATATCATCTCGGTTATACAGTGGCTAATAATAGGAAATTTGATCGGGAAAGATTACACAGGGAAAACTTGAGAATTTTGTTTTTCAAAGGGGAGATCTTACCTAGTTTTGACTTTGCCTTTCAGATTTTAAACTTAAAAAAATTATAATGAAATCATTATGGTGATGTTTTATCTGAAAAGTCAATTTTGAATAACTAGTGTAATGCTAGCATAAATAAATAATTTAAAAACATTAAAAAGGGGTAGAAAATATGTCTAATTTAGAAAATTTAAAAGTTAAAGTTATTCCGCATTGGTTGATATAAAAAATTTTTTAAAATGTGGATAAATAGAAGCAAGGAATTAAGAAGAGCAATGCCATTATATATATATATATACTAGCGGACCCGACAGACGTTGTCCTGTTCAAACATTGTAATTCTAGCTGAAGTACCCGGCGATGCCCGGGATTTTAAGAATGTTTGTTAACCAAAATCAATTTAAAAATTAACACAGTATAAATAGCATAGAAAAAAAGCCTACGAAATGTTATACATATTAATAATATGAAAACCCAATTAAAAATGTATAAATGTATAATAAACTCCTCAGATTTCAGCTATATTCGGTATTTCATCATAAAAAAGCAGAAAAAAATAAAAATAAATAAAAATAATAATTTTAAAAAATTAAAATAAAAAAATAATATAAGAAAATAAAATAATAATTAAATAATTAAAAAAATAATAAAATAAAAGCTGAAATAAAAGAGCCTTAAAAAAAGCTGAAATAGCAGGTCTAGCAAAATTTATACAACTCTGGGTTCGAACCCGGGCCGAGAGCATGGTACTTTCCAAATTGGCGACCTTCCGAATGCACCACGATGACACGGTGTTTTAGTGGGTAAAGTGAAATATATTTGCTATTGGAAAGTTGTTGTGGGCTGGTGATTATACATGTCAGAGGAGTTTTTAGTCACAAATAAGTTAGCAGGATAGAAGATTAGTCTTTTGCTCTTCAATAGACACAAATATATAGGCGAGCGGGATTGCAGTAGCGATTAAAAAAGATCTCGTGTCACTTAGCGTGGTTGATTCGAATTTTCCATCGCGTGTCGAGAGTATGAATATGCCGTTGGATCTGATGTATTTTAGAGTATAAAATCTGACTTGAAAGATTATTATTTTCATTTACTATTCTGGTTTAATATATGACTTGAAACTTTTTTATTTTATTTATTTTTATCTTTTCGCTCGCTGTTTGCTAACTAAACCTAACGTGGACGCCATTATCCAGAGGGCCGATTCCACAAACTGTAACAGCTTCCATTTACCGGACGCACCCCTTTATAAATTGTTGGTTTTTTATTAATTAATTAAAAATATTAAAACATTTTCTATCGGATCAAATTGTGAATCTAAACCATTCTCGAATCAACTAAATTGCACACACAAAATTTCATAAAAATCAGTCCAGTCGTTTAGGAGGAGTTCAGTTACATACACACGGACAGAAGAAATATATATATAAGATATATATATATATATATATATACATATGTATATATATATATATATATATATATATATATATATATATATATATATATATGTGTGTATATATATATATATATATATATATATATATATATATATATATATATATATATATATATATATATATATATATATATACACTGCTGGCTATCCAAAATGTAACACCAAGAAGAAAGCAATCAAACAGCATGATATTTGCATCATGCGTATACCGCAATGGAATCTGCAAATAATAACAATTGCAACCCACGAGCACATCATGGGTGACTGCAGCGCTCATTCAATCTGTATATAAAGAGAGGAAATATATCCGTTTTGAAAAATGTAAATTGTGCTCTCGTGTGATGTTTTGTGTGTGCAGCTTCAGTATGCTTCGGAGAAAAACACGGCCATCATTCGAGCACGTTTCGGAATTCGACCGAGGCAGAATCGTTGCATACAGAGATTGCGGATTACCCTTCCGTGAAATCGGTCTTCGGGTGCGACGTAGCCAAGTCAAAGTCATGCGAATATAGAATGTGTGGATGCAGGAGTGAACGACTGACCGACATGAGCGATTGCAACCACCTAACCGCACCACTCTACGGGAAGACAGACATATTGTGCGCATGGCACTGATGGATCGCAGTGCCACATCCGCAAACATAGCCCAACGAATACAGTCTATAACACAACAATCGGTGTCCGCACGAACAATACGGCGTCGTTTGCAGCACAGTGGACTGTCCGCTAGGCGTCCGTTGCCTCTCTTACCTTTGACTTTAAACCACAAGTGTTTGCGTTTGCAATGGTGCACTGAGCGTCGGAGATGGCATTCCGAATAAAAATTGTGAATGATTCGAATGAATGAAATTGTGAAAAATTCGAATGAAATTGTGTTTTCGGACGAACCACGCTTCTAACTGCAACACCGTGATGGTCGGATTACGGTCTGGAGACACCGCGGAGAGAGGCTGCTCAACTGGTGTGTTATGCATCGTCATACTGGTCCTGAACACGATGCTATGTTGTGGAGTGGTACTGGATTCCACTACCGCCCCCCCCTCTAGTATGCATTACCGGTACACTTACAAGCCGGCACTATATCTCTGAGATTTTAAAGCCTGTTTTCCTTCCATGCCTTTATTGTTTGCCTGCAGCCTCGTTTCAACAGGACAATACGCCACAACACGTTGTACACACTGTTGAAGATTTCGTCTCCGACCACCAAATATCATTGTATCCCGGCCTGCCTATTCTCATATCTATCACCCATCGAACATGTCTGGTCAATAATTGGACTTTCCTAGACCGGCATGCGTCACCCGCTGACGCAACATATGAACTTTGGCTACGTGTGGAGGCAGCATGGGCTGCCCCACCACATCAAAAATTCTTTCAGTCAGTGCCGCACGTGTCGTAAAGGTTATTGACAGACGTGCAGGCAACAATCATTACTGATTTTCTCGTCTTCCTCACTTCAAATAAAGCTGTATTTCCAATCAATTATCAATGATACTATCTGAATTTTCTGGAATAAGTTTGGCTTTCATATATCTTGTCTTTCTTATTGCTGCATTTTGGATATCCAGCTGTATAAACCGGGAAGTTATAATTAAACTTCCCCAATAAACGGCATCCTACAGCACAAACGAGTGAACAGAATGCAACGAAATTTCGTATATGGGCTATACACGTGTCACACCGGTACTTGTTGATACCGTCAAGACAGCTGTTGACGCACAGTCACAGACATCAGAGTTTGGGAACAGTAGCGTGCGTGCAGTTTCTCGACAGACAGGCTATTCTCACAGCACCGTCCGAAAAGTACTCAGAAACATAATGCACTACTTACCATACAAGATCCGTCATACCCAGGAGCTGCTTGATAGGAACAAGCCACAACGTCTCTCATTCGCAGTCAGCTTTCTCAACAGAATGACTGTTGATCTGTCATGGCCTTGGAATATTCTGTGGAGCGACGAGGCTCATTTCTACCTCAATGGGATAGTAAACACACAGAATTGCCGCATTTTGGCTAAGGAAAATATGCGGATCCAGACAGAATTTCCCCTAAAGTCTCCAAAGGTCACTGTCTGGTGTGGATTCACGGCGACATTCATCTTTGGGCCATTTTTCTTTGAGGAAATCTTTGAACGTGGGCCTGTCACATGTTCTGTTACAGGTCGTCGGTACCATGACATGCTTCAGGCGTTTGTTGTGCTGCAACTACAGCAAAGGCGGGTCCTTACATCGACCATTTTCATGCAGGATGATGCGCTCCCACATATCCATGGGTCCGTGAAGGCGTTATTGCTCCAACACTTCACAGAGGAACGTGTTATTTGTCGATCCTTTCCTAATCCATGCCCACCACGTTCGCCGGATCTAACTCCGTGCGATTTCTGGTTATGGGGCTATTTAAAAAGTCTTGTGTATCGTGGAGGTGTTGCGACGTTGAATGACTTAAAGAACTCCATATCGCTTCATGTGCGAAGCCTCACAACAGATCAGTTACGATCTGCTGTTGAACACACTGTCCATCGACTTGAAATTTTGCAGGTGAATGAAGGTGGTCACGTGGAGCAGCTTTCCCTACATCGTCCTGGACACGATTAACAACTGCTCCTCTTGTGCAATTTCGTCCTAATCTGTTCTTGTTTCTCCAAACGGAACTGTTTTTGTTTCTCCCTTACCTTTACTTAATGTGGTTCGATGACAAGGTGATCAGAAACTAGTGAATAAATGTTAATATTATTTCTGTGTTCCGTTTTGGTCGTTTATTGCGTTAAATTTCATGTTTTTTCCCAAAAGGCGCCCTCTGGTGGCCATTTTGAAATTTTTTTTATAAATTCCGTGAGCGCATCTCGTTTATAGCCCATATGCAAAATTTCGTTGCATTCCGTTCACCCGTTTGCGTTGTAGGATGCCGTTTATGGGGGAAGTTTAATTATAACCACCCGGTATATATATATATATATATATATATATATATATATATATATATATATATATATATATATATATGTATGTATGTATGTATAAATACATACATTACATGACTGTTTTATTTTGCACCTAAGACATTTCAAGTAGATTTTCTTTCCATAAAATTAATAATTATATTTAATTTTGTCAACACGTTTTAACCTCGCTATAATTTTAGCTACTCCCAGTAAAAATTCTAAATACCTTAAATGAAATGAGGGGAATTCTTTTCAAGCTATTTTCTTCTTATTTTTGTCTTACTCATTTATAATATGGTTTCATAAACAAGCCTACTTTCAAGATTTTAAATAAGATGACATTTTCTTGAATGCACGTCCTTCTCTTTCAGGGCACATAAAATAATAGCGCAGTTTAAGCAGGCGGATCACCATTCAGAAGAATTTCCAAAAGCTGCAGTGATTATTCTACCTATCAAGTTGACATCTCGTTTTATCTTAGTTTATCCATATGAGCGTGTAATTTTTATTTCGTCCTTATTTGGTGATTTATAAATGAAGATAAATTAAATGTAATTTGTGACGCATTTGTAAAAAGTTTTCTTAAGTGTATGAACTTGCAAATGGGTTTAAAAGCAAAATTACGAAAGTTTTTAATGCCAAAGTATTTCCTTCGTGTAATAGTTTTCCTCTACTTCAATTATTTTATGAAAAGCTTACAACAGCTTTTTTTTACAATATGTATAAAAAATCAATTTTTTGCACAACAAATAATAAATTTCTGAATATTTATCCCTGTCTTTAGATATTTCTAGGGACATCAAATTTTTATTTAAACGGTGTGGATATTTAATGTACACAATATGCTAAAATAGCTGCATTGATGTAGATATAATATACTAAGATAACCTTTCTTTATTCTTTTCATGTAGTTGTATTTAAATCTGTTCTAACACTTATTAACATTTTATTTTTGTTCATGATAGCTGTGAAAAACCTTAAACCCTTACGTAAATCAAGAATAAATGTTTACAGTAAAAAAAGTGGTTACTTTCGGTCATTCTAAACAAAAAATATAGAATACTTAACCGAAACATTAATTATATCCATCTTCTACTCGGAAGCACTTTTTTTCCTATTTATATTTGCTTGTAGACAAAAGTAGATTATTTAAAATTTGTCAGTCTCAACATTATGATAAATATAATTATTTTCTATAGATCTCTTGGACAATTACCTGACTTTAAAAATTAAATTTAAGTCTAGATTAGCAAGGGAAGTCATTCTGATAATACGGAAATTTGTGTAACCAATATCGTTATTTTTTATCTCTCAAATTTTATGATAAATCTCTAATTTTTCTATACATACATATTTTATACAAAAATAATTTGTCTCAATTCCATTTAATATGAAAACTCATATGATTTATTGTGTATGCATTACATTACATATGTCTGTCGTTTTGACACTTTAAAGGTCATCATTTCGTTGTACTTGATTCAATTTAGCTTTCTTAAATCTAGATTTAAAAATAAAACTAAACAATGCAATTTTGTTTTTATGTTTCAGATTACAAATAATATTTGAAGAATAGAAAAATCAAATTAGCCACAGTGTCTACAGTTCATTCACACATTCACACACATTCACACACACACACATAGTTTTACCATTAAAAAACAAACATATATTATAATTAATATGTTTATATATATATATATATATATATATATATATTATATAATATATTAATATATTAATATATATATATATATATATATATATATATATATATATATATATATATATATATATATATATATATATTTCAAAATTTTTCCTCCAATGTACAAAATATCTGTCTTTACAGATCTACATACACACACATAATATTCACGTATGCATGAATCAGACCAAGGAAATTTAAATGTCCAGAAATTATGCAAACTGATTTTTATGGAGCAAAGTTTTAGCCATAATATGCTTTAGTTCTCTGTAGAAAAATATTTTCAGTTTTTATAATACGACAAAATTAGAGAGTAATATCGTCTAGGAGCGGAAAATGTTTAATCAACGAAAAAAAAAAAAATTGTTGATCATTCAAATTTTCTCTCTAAAAGTATAGTGACGTTTATTTCAGATATAAACGGAAGAAAGTGAATATTTCGGAGAATTTCTGAAATTAGATGCATAAATACGGGAGACCTAGACATATGAATACAGCTATAGGAAGTACCGTTAGAGGATAATGTAACGTAACTTTTCCACTTATTAAGTATATTTTAGACGCATTTGTACTAAAATCAAATCCTTTGGAGCACTATTTGTAGACTAGTATAAGTTCAACATACAGGAATGCATAAGTGAAGTACGCGGAAAAAGAAAAAGAAACATTACACTAGCGTTTATTTTCTCCCGTTTTATTTAATTGGATGAAAAATGTTAATGTTATGAAATTTCCGCCTATAGTTTCATTTATTTTACTACACTGTAGTTTTTATTCGAGAAGACGCTATAATAACAACAAAACTGTTGTTTAAATTAGGAATATTCTTTGAAAAATTTATTTAGAAAAATTGTCATTCAATTAAAAACCATTAACTGGAATATTTACAGTAAAGTGAAACATAATATTTAATAGCTTTGTTATTTGAATCTCCAGGATATCCTAAAAAATGTTCTTAGATTTAATAAAATCTAACAAAAATATAGTTAACACGCACTTAAGGACGTAATATTTGTAATACGTGTCTAAAAACGTACTTTTACCAAATTTTTATTAACTCGCTTTCTTGTTTGTGTGTTTGTCCAGTACAAATCTTGCAATCGATTTTTAACTAACTCCCCGACTAGCTAGACATTTGAAACTTTTAGAATAGCTCAGAACACGATGGCAATGCATTCTTTTAATACTTTTAGCCATCTTTAAGCAGGATTGAATTCATTTTCAGTTAATTTTATTTTGTATGGAAAGTTAGTTCTAAAAAAACCCGCAAGGTGGCTTTTCAATCGAATTCAACTTTTGCTTACACTTTTTCGTAACGGCGTTTGGCGATTTTGAAAACAGAATAAATGTGAATTTAGTTTGTTTACAAAAAAATTGTGCGAAAAAAAATATATAAAAGTTAGCAGTTTATAAAGTCTGTGGATAGTGAAAACGACTAAAAAGTGATTAAAATTAAATAAGACAGAGTGAAAAAGAATAATTATGTGAAGGTTTGTGCAATTAAGAGAGAAAAGGAGAGAAAAATAAAAATAAATACTAGTGAAAAATAATTAAATAGGAAAATATTGAAATTGTGATTTAGCGAAATAAGAGAGGAGGGAGAAAATGAAGGCAAAAAAGACATTTTATAAGGTAGGGAAAAGTGAAATAATTTAGGACATGATTTCAAGAGCAACGTATAGTGAACTACTATAAGTTTCGATTTATTTAAAAAAATTACCTTTCTATGATAAACGTGGTATATAGAAAGTTATTTTTATCTTGTGATTATTTCCTTTAACTGCTACAAAAAAATACCTTTGGACTTTCTAATGGCTTATTTTATTTGGGAACAACCACTTAAGCACAAGGTACTTTGTTCGGATCTTAGTAAAAACTAATCCCATTATTTTGCAACTGCCATACTGAGAGGAACAGTTCGCAGACCTTGGTTTTAATTATAGCCAGTGTCTTTAGAACAATACCATATCGGTATGTAAATGTATATTACTTTCTAAATACGATCCTTTACATTAACGAGAACAGAGAGCTTCTTAAAATTGGCAGTAAAAATGTATTTTTTCCACGATAAAAAATACTCCTGTGTTCTAAGTAGTTAATATACAAGAGGTTATCACAAAAATTGACATTTATCCGTTTATGCAGAACTTTTTGTTAATAAAAAACATAGGCCGAACATTGTCTTGGAAAACAGCATTTATTCAACATTGGATAGAGGAATATAAGTCATATCTATAGCATATTAGTGTTTAGTACCATTCATCCAGCAACATTTGTCCTGGTCCAGTGATGTTGAGGGATGGATGTGGACGTGATCGAAATTTGCTCTCCAAATGTTCAATTACGTTGATTTCGGACGATTGAGGTGGAGAAGTTTGATTATTACCTCATTTTTAATGTATTATATAGCACATATTGACATGAATCTGTCGATTCATGGATCTATTATCGGCTTGGAATCGCGGATGGTATTAAGGAAAAACTCCTGCTCCATGTAATGCACTTGTTCTACTCGAATGGTTTTGTAGACATCCACTGTTACATGATATAGAAAATGAATTAAGGATATGAAGGTATGTCAAGTGATAGTCCTTCCATAGTATCAGGGAGCCACTGCCATGTTTGACAGTGAGCACCAAGTATTCTCTATAGTTTGCTCCATGGGGTGTTTCCGATACGTATAATCTTCCAGTATTAGGAAACACGGAAATGCTTCATTTATCCGAAACCAAATAATTTACCCAAATAACAGGTTTCAAATTATTTGAACTCCAGTTTTTTTTATGTTCGTTCTACCGTCTAATGTATTTACTGGCATTGGAGTCAGCAATGGCTGGTTTCTGGATTGCAGCAAGACCATAAATACCATCTTTTTGCAGCTCCCAAGGAACTTGTTTTACTGAAACAGTATCGTTAAGACTTGCATTTATGTTGTTAATTTTTTAACTGTAGCCTTATATTTTCATTGTACATAACTTATTGTACCAAATCCGAGCGACGGGTGAATATTCTAAAAAGTGAATTTCATACACAGAAATAAATATGCCAGTTACCGCAATTGAATAACAGAAATTTATATGACATTAAATCTTCAGTACACTTTTTAACAACTTGCAGAATAGTAGACAAAATAAAAACGATGAATCTTCGCTGGAAGCTAACAGTTCCAGCACCTAAGAACTTTTCTTAACATAGAGGAATTCAGACATAGTAATTAATACAATATAACAGTTATTTATAAGTTGCATACGACCTTTAACTTCCTTTCTTCTAAGGACCTCGTCTTATACCAGCCGAAAATAAAACTTTTTACAAGACGAATATCACCTGCTGAAAAACCTCAACCGATCGCATCCAAACCAACTTTAGAACTGAATTTTTTATTCCAGACTCTTATACACCTAGGACACAAAAACCGTGTTGCCACACGGCTCAACCAAACCATTTCTCGACAATAGACCCAAGAGCAGGATTTATTATTTTCTCTATGGTAGACGCATGAACGTGCAAAACCATTTTTTTTATTTATCGTGAACTCCAAAACATCGCGTGCTGGCGATAATACGCTAAGTTGGCCCCAAACTCGTAACATTATTATCTCCTGCCTTTTCCTCTCAGAAATCTTCCTGTGACGTCCCCACATTTTACATTAAGGTGTAATCTCTTGCGTATTTCCTGAACAGGTCATAATATTTGATACTTTACCTCGTGATACACAGTTATCAGGTGTTTTATTTATCCAAAAAATCTTCATATCTTGTACCAGTTATCAAACCTTTCTGCAAGTCACCCAGATCCGGCATTTTGCCCATTAATTCCACAGCAGCTAATTTTTTATCGACTGTTCCGCTATGGCGGGAGAGCAGATATTCATACTTAACTAGTTGAAAACCAGCACTTCGCTACGGAGTACATTCAAATTAAATACAACAAACAATGTATACAATTAATGGTAAACAAATAAATATATATATTTATAATAAATACAACGATCAATGTAAACAATCGATGTAATATATATATATATATATATATATATATATATATATATATATATATATATATATATTTATTTATAAGAAAACCGTAAGGGATATTTATTTTTTTCGGATAATATCCAATCGTCTGCTGCATTAGAAATAAAATAAAATATTTTTTTGTCTATTTAAGTGTTATGCACGTGACGATAAATTTATTCAAAGTACCAGAAAAAGAAATCACGTGATCAGCATTTAATAAATTAAATTCTAAAAATCAATCTTTAAAAATTCACCAAACATCAGAAAATCGAGGTAAAGATTCTAAAAAGATTTCATTTTAAAGGAATATTTATGATCTTTCTCGTGATATAAATTTTATAACCCTCAAATTATTATTTTAAATGCAAACTTAAGAAAAGTTACAAAAACAGCTTAAAAATTTAATTTTATAAAAATCTAAGAAGAATTTTTCAGAAATCTTTCTTATTGCACCCCTACACCATAAGAAGAATCGCCATGCACAATTTCAGCCCTTTAGGTCCAGCGGTTTGGTCTGTGCGTTGTATGTCAGGGAGTTAGTGAGTCAGTTACGGAACTGTTTTATATATATAGACTATATAATATTTCTCAGCACGCCAATGGTTCTTTATTTTAGAGGCATTTCTGTCATTTTAATAACCGCCTGTAGATCTACATCTGGCGGAGGGGTCTGAGATTTAATTTCCTCCATGGACATTACATATTTTGACGGTGTTGTACTTTTTTGTTGTGGTTTATAATACATTGCTATTTCCAATTAGCTACATGATTCATCGTAGTTATATCCCTTACAATATTCTCATTTCTTTTGTGATCGATATACATAGATATTGGATCTTTTTCCAATGAATTAAGAAAAAGGAAGTGCAATTTATTCATACTTTTTGTGCTACCGTCGCATTCTTCAAGTGCTTGTGCTAGGTTCAATTTCTGGCCTAGGCTTGACTGTTTTATTGCTGCCCAAAATAAGGTTAAATGTTAATTAAGACTCATCGCGCTTCCCTCAATAAAGTAGACAATACAGTGCGATGTGGGTATGTCCAAATGTCTGTCAGATGAGTACCTACCGCTCTGTAAAAATATATATATTTATTTTTTGTCTATGCAGATATTTTTGCAAAATTAAAATTTTTATAATTTATTTCTTTCGATCACCGATGTTTTCCCAGATCCAGTTGAAATTACAAGCCAGAGGTAGGAATCTTATGTGCCAACTGTAACCTCTTAACCAATATCCTAACGACTAGACTATACTAGGGAAGTAAACAAACTTGTTTTTCCGAACACTAGAGCCTTCTTTTTTTAAAAAATCTTAAAATCCTTTTGCAATTCTTTCAGGTATAATTACCCCAAACTTGTACATTTGACAAAGGAGTAAATTATTCATGTTTTTATTTCTCCTTCGTTTAATTTCATTAGAACATGAACGAAAACTTTCTTTCTTATAAGCTTACTACTAATAAAGGTCCCATTAATATTATGTTTTAAAGAAAATATACTGATTTAACTCGTTCATAACTGGCACAGTTATTTCCCTTATGAAAATGTTCCCAGTTCCAAACTGTAAATTTTATCCAGAATCTATGGTAAAATAATATTATTTATAGTAAATATTAATATAATTTAACACTTCAGATGTGTTAAACATTTTCAAAATAATACGGACAGCTACCAAACAATCACTATATGAATGCTCACGGACTGGAAGAGGAAATTATGTCTTACTGCGCGTTGAGCGTTAACATTCTCTAACAAAGATATTAAAGTAAAATCAGTCAAATCACTATTCGTTTACAACGACAAGTAATCATAATGCAGATTCGGAACCAGGTATATCTATCTTTAGACGGGTGATCTACCAACTAATCTTTCCTGCCAATATGAAGATGTCTTGTATGAGTTTCTGTTCCATCAGTTTTCTTCAGGCTTTTGACATATTTTTTTTCTTATATCTATATTTTTTTTCTTATATCAGAATATTTTTAGTTTTCCAACTTAGAAATATTATCCTAACTGTGTTTCAAGACCTATTCTTAGTGTTTGATTGCTATACGGCCAAATTCAAATATGGGAATCAAAACCTGGTCTTTCTTTCTCGATCTCGAAACTAAGCTATCTACTTTCCTACACGAAATATTCCTCTTTTCTTATCTGATAGCACTCGATGATACAAAATATAGATACAGCGTCCACTGAGAGAATAAACAATCCTATAGATGTGGGATGTTTGCCTTAGACATTAATATAAGGTATAAAATTCCCCTCAGAATGAACTGCATAGAATACAAAAAACTCCAAAGGGAGATAAACTTTGAAAAATTGTATATATCGTTATTTATACATTCTTTGAACAGCCTACTTTCATATTGAATTTATGTCACCTAATAAATAGTAAGAATTTGTAACAAGGGCTGAGGTTACCAGACAACAATATTCCCTATGAGACATCGAAAAATTTATTTTTCTGTGAAGTTCTTCTTTGGTATCACTGACCAAAGACTAAACAAAAGTAGATACATTTTAAATGTGCATATAACTTTTTACTATATATAAGGACTAGAAACATTTCTTTCAAGTTAAATATTATTTTACATAATACTAAAAAATGCAAATACTATACTTTCTATAGAAAGAGCCACTGCAAGAAGAAAGTTTTTCACATGTTGGACATCAACTAAATTATTATTTAAAATAACTGTTGTCATAGCCTTCTTAATTATTCTTTAATTTTCTGTTAAAATACTGTGGAGATCAAAATGGAAGCATATATTTTTAACTAGCCTATCCCAAGTATGCCTACTACAATTTAAAATTATAAGTGTCCGTAATTCCCATCTTTCACAACTGACCTATTCTGACAAATCTGTCATGATTAATGAGTCCTGTATGTGATGATCATTGTCATTCTTGTAAACAAATGAATATTTGATTGTTGAAACATATGGTAGAACAAGCGGATTGTTCACTTTCTCTGAACACTTATGTCATGAAATCTTTAACGAACGCTTCAACCAATGCTTATCCACCCAAAGTAACCAAGCGAAGAAAGCAACTGTATGGGGAAAAATGGTATTTCAGTAAAAAACAAAAGGAAAATTCGGATTACGCTTTTCTGAAGTCATATAAAAATCCTATAACTAGTTCATCAATCCAAATTGATGCTTATTAAAATAGTATATTGGTTTTTATATTCTGCAGTCATCAAGTTCAAATGTTCTTTTCTACCCGTCAGTGTTGGATTAGTGCAGTTAGAACAACAGTCTATTTAACGCCTTATCAGGCTCTTCAAGCACAAATACGTGATTTATAAAGAACTGTTTGCTTCGAGCGAATGCTTGTTATTTTAAGCATATTGGCATATGATCCAACACATTATTACTGGCGTATTATAGAATATAATGAAGGATTTGAAGGGTTAGACGGACATGCAGTAACCATATAAAGATATGGTAAGCATTTGAAGGCCTCGCTGTCTTTTTGTATTCTCAGTTTGGCTGAACAAAATATTTCATTTATGCCTTTGAATAGGAATTGTAGCACTTAAGTCAGCTTATAATTTGCGGTATTCTTGTAGTTCAATTAAGCTAATGCATTTCTTTTATAAGTAATAGACACGTGTCTGTAATATTTAACTTAAAAAAATAATAAAGAAAGTTTTAATCGTAAAACTTCATACAGAATTTGGGATGTCTAAGCTTGCCCTGAATTCTCTAAAAAAGACGAGAAAAAAAGGAATTATCGGAAAAGTATTTAATATTATTATCTCAATCATTTTACCTGTTCATTTTGCCTTTAAAACTCCAGACGTTTTCTAAAATGTTACTGTTGTATGTCGGGGTTATGTATAATATCATACAAACACAGACAATTGCACTAAAATTCACATGATGATGAGAACACAATTTTTACCCATTTATCTTTCCTTACGTCCGTTACATCGTGCTAAACGATAACCTTATAATTTTTTCATTTATTATTAAGAACTCTCAATGACATTTATGGATGGATAGATTCCCTCTTCAAAGTAATAATGATCTGTTGGGCGTCGGTCTGAAGTGTATAGATGAAGGATATTTTATGCGTGTAGTATAAACCATATAAAAACATTTTTTCCGAAATATCTTTTAAATATTACCTCTATATTAGGAATTCTCAATTAAACAAAGTTCTCCAACAAATTTCAACATATAATTGAAAACTTTTACGAGCCATACATTGAACGTTAAATTATTTAGAATGTTTAATATTCTGGTCAAAATCTAAATTTATAATATCAAGCAATTACATATATTTAATCAGTTTTAGTGCCCATTTTTTTATGCAACTAATTATTAGAGTGACCTAAGAAGAAGGTTTTTGTCATATATGAAAAACTATTTACTTTTCCTTCTTTCGTGCGAGAAAGCACTTTGCTATAATTTCGACTGATTTATTAAAAAAAGATTAATTGGTGCAACACTCATTCCATAAAAATGGCGTTCCTTAAAGCAATAGGTTATTTATTCATTAAAAAGAATTTTATGGTAAAATGATTTTTTCAGAGAAAGAAATATTTGTTTAAAAATTACGCTCTTCAGCCAACTACTTTTTTTAAAAACAAACATTTTTTTCTGCTTTTTTTGTTATGTTTCCTCCTTGATCTTCTATTTATTCATTTGTGACGTCCAAAATTTTATAAAAAAGTAAAACATATATCAAGTAAGACAAATAAAGAAGAGGAATAAAAAAATGAAAATAAGCATTTAGCTCAAAGCTGAAACTAAATCGAATATCAGATATCATTCGTCATAGCCGAAAAAATTAATTTCACTGAAGATCACTGTACGTTTCAAAGGTTTTTGAAACTAACCGTGTTCAGTTATTTGGTGTGAATTTTAATGATTTTTAATTATTATAGTAGATAGTTCCAAAAACTAGAATAAAAAAACTTAGAGTGGAATATTCTCATAGAACTTTTTTTTAAAATTGAAACGAGACAATTTATAGTTTTAAAAAGTCAACTTCTAACAAAATCTCGAAAAACGAAAAAAAGTTGCATATTTAGGCGGAAAGCAGTGTATGACGCCATTTTCCATTATAACCCAAGAATTTTTTTAAAAAATCTAGAACTTAAAGCTGTTTTTTTATTTGCAATCTTTGCGAATAAAGAAATATCAAAATAATGTTAACAGAAAACATTCTTTGTTACTTTATCAGGATGAACTTTATAAAAGTCCGCCTTTTCTACTCTTATATCTTCATAAACTAAAGTACCGAACTGGCCATTTTCCGGCTCGTAAAATTGACATAAACTTGAATATTTCCTATTGCTCTAAATTTTAAAAGTGGAATTCGCAAATTCAGTTCGTACACAGTGGTTATATATGTTAAAAACTTAATATCTACAACCTTATTCAATAATTTTAAATAAAATAATTTTGTGTGAAAAAAGGGTAATTAATATTCTTTGAGAGAATTAAAATACTTTTATACTGTATTAATGTCTTATGATATATTTTTTTAAAACTCAGATATATATTCAGTATTCTTAAGTGGAATGAATATATATATATATATATATATATATATATATATATATCTCGTTGGGTGGTATAATTTCAATTCAAGATACCGCATTAAGAAAACAACGATTTTCGCAAACAGAAATTCCACAGAAATAATATCCCCAAAACTTCAAATGCATCAGAAGTCAAATATATGATAAAACCGTATAAGTAACGCTGAGTTAAATTACATTTTCAAAAACACTGGGGAACTTTGTAGAGTTCTATACATATTTATGTTAGATGGATGAAAAAGATAAGTTTTGGTTCCAGGAGGCACATTACGGTTAGAAATCACACTAGAGGTACAGGAAACGCATATGAATATAATACACTGATTTTGTTTTCGGTAGGATTTTCTTACTCTTGTTTTCTACTGGGCTTTGCATGATTTTACTTCATTACTCCTTTTCAAACTCTCCTTTTAATTTTTACAACAGCCGACTAAACTATTTGTGATAAAATAGAAGTCAGTGAGGTGAAACTGTTGAGCTAAAACATGTTAATATTCTTAAAAAAATTATCTTTTCAAAGGATGACAGACGAACAAAAAGTTTGATAAATGTTGAAGCACAATTTCCCAAAGGATTGGGTTGCACCGCAATGCATGTTTGTTGACTGAAATTTGGTTCATGCAATTACTCTGGGTTTCTCATTATATGCATTAAACTATCTGTTGGAGTCATAATCCTTCTGATGGGTTTGTTTTCTGGACAGCCAATAATTCGGGTTGACAGCAGAATACTTTCAGTATTTCAAAATACACATATTTTTAAAACTGTGCTCGTATATAAGTGTATCGCATGCATTTTCAGATGCTGCTCACGCCCAAACAGAATTTTTCCCGATTATCAATCCATTATGCAACAGAGGTAGTTTTAAGTAAGTTTCTGTAATACGACCTTCCTTTGCATTTTTGTGAAAGTTCCATAATTTTTTGCGTAAATTCTAGATCCAATTTTCTACTAACTTACTATTTGATCAACAAAATCTTCTTTCTTAGAAATAATGTTTGTGTCGAAAGATGTAAATTAGACGTTCATATACAATGTTAAAAAAATTTAGTTTTTATTAAGTAGTTTCATGGAGTATATTTAGAAAATCAGTCTTCATTATTAAACAAACTTGTACAGATATACAACGACTAAAAAAACTTTATTATGAAATTTAAAGTGTCCATTTTCCTGCTTAAATAGTGTTAAACCAATCATGGAAATCTTCTTTTATGCTACTACCGTGTATAAATCAGAAAATATTAATTTTGGGCTTAAGTGAAAATAAATTAATTTCACTTATGCAAGCAAAAATTATATTATTTATTTTAATGAAACATTGTAGATGTTTCAAATATGTTGAAATGTTCTAAAGTTTTTAAATGTTAGTGTAACACAATCCTCAACCACACACACATATGTGCGTGTATATATATATATATATATATATATATATATATATATATATATATATATATATATACCACCCAACATATATACCACCCAACGAGAAATATATATATATATATAAAGAGAGAGAGAGAGAGAGAGAGATAAGTTTTTCTTGTGGGACTTGTGGTGGCCCAGTGTTACAGCGCTCTGGTTTACGGTAATAAGGGTGCTCGGATCGAATCCTGGCGTCGCGTCACGAAAAATGCCTCCGTTCGTGTCGTCCCTTCATAGGGGGTAATGCTGTACGCCTATATGCTGCCCCCACAATAAAACGGGCAGAAAAATTGCGGCGTAGTATAGGCGAATGTTTGACCGAAAGTGCCTCCGCATTGAAAAAAAAATAAAGTTTTTTCTTGCATATTCTTTGTTTATTTTTTATATCTGTATACTTCCGTTATATATATATATATATATATATATATATATATATATATATATATATATATATATATATATATATATATATATAAATATACTAGGTGACTAGGGATGTGACTAGGGATGATATGTCAAATATTAAGAGGATGGCGATTATAATTTTAAGACTGATATAAGAAATTACAGAATAAATGCAAAAAATACCATTGAAGTGACTCATATGCTAACACCTATGCTAGGTATAGTCCCATGTAATATTTTTCTTGAGTGTTTTGCGAAAATGATCTGATAGAGACAATACAAGAAATCTAGTATCCATTGTTTCATCTGGCTCATGTTGAGAGGATAGAGATCAGTAGCATCTTATTTTTTAGGTTTGTAGAATTTGCAATAATTTGAGGAATAGCGTTGGAACAGATTCCATGTTAAAAATTAAATCGGATATTTTATATTTATGTATTTCTAATATTATTTAATTGATTTACGATCATCCGATTCTGAGACAATACTAACAACGAGAGAATATATGTTTATTGGTATATTTTTCCTATTATATACGACGAATGGGGATATCTTATAACCGAGAAAGAGTGCTTATAGTCGCTATGGGTTTAGCGATTTCGCATGTTTTCACAATAGAATTCAGCAAAATGTTGAATTCCGTATAGTCTTCTTATAAAATGCAGATTTCGATTATTGCCAAAATAATATTAAGAGTTTCATCTCTGGAGGACATAATGGAAGGTTTAGAAACCAGTTTAATTTGCTCAAGGTCGGCACCACCGTAAAAGACGTCTTTGATTCCTTTAGTTTAGGGAGGGACGTCGAAGTTGTGACCAAGGAAAAGGAAGCAATCATCCCGATCAATAACGTTCTATTTTCTCTTCAGGGTAATCATTGAAATACGATACATATTTACACAAACTTAATTAGAACATAGAATTGAAATCATTTGGTCAAACTAGCAATATAAAAGACAGAAAAAGGACGTTGCTCTCTGATTTATGACTTTCTGATACCTGGGAACGCTATTTGTAGTATTCCATAACAGTTGCATTATTCTAACGTAAATATAAAGTGAGCTAAGTACATGGTAAATGTAAATGCCTTTAAGTTATAATTTTGTAACTTTACAGGTATGTCATAGGTCATTGAAGATCCTTAAGTCCTGTTAACCCTTTAGATGACAAACCGGAGTCCAGCTCGTCTGCCTGTTTTCCACCCTACGTGTGACAAACGAACTGTGCTCGCGTACCTGTTTCCCCTGGGAACGAACGAGTTGGGTTCGCGTCAGTTATGGAAATCAGTCTCATTTTGTTGTTCTTGTTGGAATGATTGAGGAAAGGCGAGAAACTACATATTTACCCCATTCATCATTTCTGCCTAAACCAACATCCATAGACTTGATTTTGAAGGCATTTACGTCTCGAACATTGCACACTACCTTCCGTTTCTTTAAGCACATTTTCCCTTAATTTTTTACAGATATACACTCATGGACAAAAAAATTAGCGCACCAAGAAGGAGTCGTCAAAATGAAACGAAATTTTACATACGTAATGACTACTTTGATATAAGTAAATGATAAGAAAATCAAAGAAAAAGGATAATTTGTTTCAGAGAAAAAGGCAAAAGAACGGAGGAGTTAATACTCCGTTGGACCCCCTCTAGCGCGAATGCACGATGCGATACGATCGGGCATTGAGTCATACAAGTTCTGTATGATGTCTTGAGACATTTCGTTCCATATATGCTGTAACCTTGCCTCTAGTTCGTTCAAACTCGTTTGATGCCCAACTCGTCGTCCCAAATGATCCCAGATCTGCTCGATTGGAGACAAATCTAGGGATCGGGAAGGCCAAGGAAGGGTAGTAACAGTGTGGAGACAGTCTTGTGACACCCTTGCCGTATGAGGCCGAGCATTGTCTTGTTGAAAAATGGCTCCTGGGAGCCGTTGCATGAGTGGCAACACATGTGGTTGCATTACGCATGTGGTTGCACACCTGGTTCCATTACGCTGCAGTCCAGTTTCCTCGTGCGCGGCAAAACTCCAAACGGAGGCGTCGATGGGTGGGCGTCAAGGGCAGCACACGTAATGGGCGCCGCGATACCAACTGTCCTTCAGCCAGGCGCCTTCGTATGGTTCGAGAAGACACAGAGGCCCCTAGTGAAGGTGCTACCTGTGCCTGGATGGCGGCCGATGAAGCAGTTGGCTGTACGCGTGCATTTCTTACGATGTGGCGGTCTTCTCAACGACTGGTCTGTCGAGGGCGTCCTGAGCCTGGTCTTCGCGTACATGACATCTCTCGGGTCCACTGGTCCCAACACCTCCTCACAACACAATGAGAGCGGCCTAATTGACGAGCTACTCGCCTACCTGACCACCCAGCTTCCATCATCCCGACGATTCTCTCCCTCTCAAACTGCTACAACTGCTTATATTGTCTTCGAACACGGCGTAATGGCATGTCTATCTCAGCTCTTCCTTTGTAAATGATTCAGCACACTCAAACAAGCTTTGGTTACATGTTTTATACTCCACAGAGTACGACGTTCAACGCCCTCTACCGGCTATACGTAATGCGTAAATCACGCTGCATTTCTAATCATTTGCATATCTCCCCGACATGTACCTTCATTGCAAGTTTCGTTACGATCCCGCAATTATTTCTTGGTGCGCTAATTTTTTTGTCCATGAGTGTATTACAGAACAAGCATTGAGCCTTAAAGTCAAATGTTGGTTTTGTTGGCCTCAAACTTACTTTTTCCTGAGATTCTGATGAAATTGATGAAGCTTTATTCTTATCAGCCGTGATGGTGCTGGCACTAGTGTACCTCTTCCTGCATGAGGTGTGAACTTTGAGGGAATTTACACTAAGTAACAGATAATTCTTACTATCATTTCTTTCTTTGCTGGCTTGTATCAGTGAAGATATACCCTTTTCAGCCAATATGGACACATCACCATTCAATTCATCCATGTATCCATCACAAATAAAACACTTCTCAGTCATGGCAAATGACGATGCACGACAACAAATAAAATTTAAATATTATAAACAACTGACTTGACACGACATTGGAAACTGAATGAGGGTAGATACCTGAGCTGAATGAGATAAGATTCCTGGTAACTGACTTTATGTATTATTCCTACCCACGTGTGAGATACTAAAAACCTCTCCCGATTTTCTTGGAAGTTATTGCTTTTGAAAGATGAAATCGTTCGTTTCGACCGCGGCGCGACTGCTGAGTCAGCAGGTATTTGCACCTGGCGGCATACCCTGCGCTTGTAAACCACCTAAAATAGCTCTATTATCCTCCAAAGAAGAACGATGTATCTATTGCACAACAAAACAAAATAGAAAAACGAAGCAAACATGTCGAAAATGTTACTGATATATATATATATATATATATATATATATATCAGTAACATTTTAATAAAAGAACATAATCTGCGTGTATTATAATGTTCATGATAGGTACTATTTGCATTAACCCCACTCCCCGTCCTTCCAATTACCTTAAGAATAGAAGTGCAAAACATAATTACGAGAGTTTTCATATCCACATACAAAGAATTTTTGTGGATGGCATAACCATTTAAATGGCAAAAAGTGCAAACTACAGCTTTGAGGCTTATTTTTCGAAATTCGTAGGAAATCACAAAATTGCTCTAATTTTTGAACACATGAAGGTAAAACATTAAATAATACATATATTCGTTTTGAAGGAAATTGAATGCTGTACAAGTAAATTCCCAAGGTTTGTCTCTCAAATCATCAGTAAAGAATTACAGAGAAGTTTATCGAAAAATGGGGGGCAAAATTAATTTTTTCATAAATTAGCGATTTTCTCCGGCTCATTTCTCAGAAACTATTGAAGATACGAAATAACTTTAATGCATGTTTTTTGTAGGAAATTTTATCAGCTTTATTGTTTGAAAAGAACTTTTTTTGTAGGATCAATCGTTTTCGAGTTATAATCGAAAAACCAAAAAATGGGACCTACTTACCCCCCCTTGCTCCCCCCCCCCTTCCTAGGACCGGGGACTTTTAGTATGTTTACCTCCTAACTAGTCCAAACAAAGTTCAAATGTCAATTCTTCCGCTCTATGAATTTCCACCTAGACCCCTCTTTTGAGCATTCGCTGACTGGACTATATGAATTTCCACCTAGACCCCTCTTTTTTCCATTCGTTGACTAAACTAAATGAATTTCGCTTCATTGGATAACCCCGATCTAGGCTCTTCTTACTTTGCAGGGGTATTCTTTTATTGTGAAGAAAAGAATAGGGGCTGAAGAAAGAATAGTTGTAAGAAATTCTACCACAGTTTTAAGTGAAGTACCAAAATGCAAATTGTATATTTGTTGCTAAATTTTTCTAAGCGTATTTACCCAAGAAAAATATATGCATAGATGAAAGACTTTTGTACAAAAGATGGTTTTCGAACTCGCACAATGTGTTCCTTCCCTAAGCGCTTTCGCCATACAAGATAACCGTGGTGAAAGCGGGGCACGTGCAACCCAAGAATACTTAAAGGAACTACATCAGCTATGCTAAACACTCTCACTTGTTAGCTTTAGTTAACAAGTGAGATTCCGGATCAAAATATGATTAATCATCTCATTTGTGCTCCTTTCATTGGATTCTTCAAATATTTTCATACCCGTATATTGAAACATCCCCAGATTGTATTATTATTGTCTGAATGTAAAACTATTACACTGCTTATCGAACATTTTATCACCAAGAGGGTCATGCTAGAAATCGTTGTCCTGTTAAATGTATATTTTCTCCAATAAACTCTGCATCAATTAATCAGAATCATGGAACTTGTGTTTATACTGTAACCTTTAAATATCCAGTGGATCATACATGTATATTCATAAATGGCGACACGCTAAAATAAGGTCGGTAAAATATTCTCTACACGTTTTCTTTTGCATTCATCGCTTTTCAAAGCATTATCTTCAACAATCACATTAGGTTTCTGTCTTCACAATTACGTGATATCATGATGTTACATCTACACGCATTAGTCCATTCCAACCCGTTACTTTGATTTCAATAATTAAATGTTCTGCTACAAAATCTGTTTCGAATGAAAGCAATATGGATTTTTAATTTAAGTAGGAGGAAATTTATTGGGCGTCTATTTCTATGATCTGCGCATAAAGTGTACGCAATGATGTCATCTACACTAAAAATGTGGACACTTTAGTAGCCGGGATTACATATTTCTGTGAGTGATGTGCAATCGTTTTTTGCTATAATTCTACTGATTTTGCATTGTCTATCTTAACTGCAATTATTTTCTGCATAAAAATAGATAAAATGATACTAAACCATTGACGATTATTTTAAAAAAAATTATACACCTGAAGAACCTTTATCAGGGCGTTATAGAAATGAGACAATTCATTTAAGACACAACATTAAATTCAATTGAAAAAAAAAGTATATATTTTAGAGTTTTATATTAAGAGCAAAGTCTTCTTCAAAAATCTCCATCAAATTATTTTTAACTAAGCATCGTATTTTTCGTTTCCAAAGCAATGCAAATCGTCTTTGTTAAAAGATAATTTTATTGCATTTTAGTTTCAAGAAGTAATTTATTCATTGTTATCAATGAAAATATATTTTGTAGGTATATTTTAAATTACGTTTCAAATGAATATATATTTATTTTATCGAGATTAAAATTGCAAAATGAATGAAAGATTTAATGTAAGGTTGATTTTGCTTGTTTATACCAAGAAAGTAACAATAACTAATAATTCTCATTTCAACACCGTTTATCAGTGATTTGTAAAGAAAAAATAAATTAAATTTTTTTATCCTATGGATAAATACCCTTGAATATTAGCAAAGATTGCTTTTTCATTGCCTCTGGATTCTATATTATTTATGAGACCGTCACATTGGGGAACTTTGATGAAAAACTGCGGGTTCTTTCATAAGCTACGTCAAGATTCAATACATAACATTCTTTTTTCGCGTGCTTTACAACGATTAGATTCTACTTGTACAAATGTTTTGGAAATAGAAGTTAAAAATATGATCTCAATTTTTCTGAATGATTTGAAACATGTAGAAGAAAAGAGAAGGATATGTTTTATATGTAGCAGAAGTTTAAAAAAATAGATTCCCAACAAATAGCCAATAAATTTTTATTTTGAAGAGGTAAATTTTTGGATATTCAGTAAATTAATTTTAGAGAAATAGATATAAAAAAGAGGTAATTGAGTTTATGAATTAAAATTTAATTTTAATAATGTTTGAAATTTAATTTCGAGTCAGATAAAATTTTATACTAGTAGATTTTCAAACGCGATTTGCATTTAAAATACCAACAAGGTATGAAGAAGTAAATTAGTAATATATAACGAATTACTAAAATATTATTTACATGCATATAATAAAATCATCTGTAATACTAAGCTCCCAATGGATATCTGAAAAAAGATGTATAACCTCTGTAAGAGCTACTTTTAATATTGCCTGTACATTGCTTGAAGATTTACCTTTCCTATATGGATACATTTTACTCTTAATCGCTCTTTCATTTTACGTAAGGCACCAAATTTGCAAGAGGGTCGTACTCATTTCTCGATGAATGTCTAAGATTCTACCACTGCAGATAAGACCGATAAAACATTACCTGTCCTGTTGTAATCTTTTAAATAATCCTTTAAATATATGCAAAGGTGCTTTATCTGATATTCAGTAAAGTAATTTGTTAACACTAGTATCGAAGTACGTCTTTCTAACATGTAAAACTAATCTGAGGTATATTGCAAAGTTTGCTTCAAGTGCCCAAGCTGTCCATAGTACATTTTATTCTCGCAGTGACGATTACCACGATATAACGATAATCTTATGCCAGGGTGACCACATACGCCAAACTTTCCCGGGTTTCGCGAAATGATTTCACTAGCCTGGAAACAGTCTGATCGTTTAATACCTCGTTCTCACAATCTTCCTGAACATCGTGATAATATTCATCAGCATTTCATCCGCTCCTTTTCAATTTCCATCCATTTATGTCATTAATTCTTAAGAAACATATCTTTCCGTTTAAACAAATAGCATACCATGTTTGCTATTTTTCATATATAATGTCTTGCACATGAACAACGGATAATGTGATGAATCATACTATATGTAATCGAAGAATCGGTAGAAATGGTCGTCTAGCAATGTGGCATTAGTTTTACCTTTTATGAGATAAAGTATCTCTAAATGTGTATTAATAAGTGAGTACGCGGATAAGAGATAGCTAAAACTGCCAGATCATTTAGTAGGGAACAAGTTTAGGATTATGTTAGGTCCTGTCTTGTTGGAATGAGATTTTCATTAGAAAGAGACATCGGCCGAAATACCACGATCGATCAGATAAAAAAATAAATTTAAAAAATCGAAATTTTTAATAGGAGATCATCAGTGTTCATTACAGATCATAATCACTGATGCGTATTTTCGGCTATCTCTGACTTTCTAGCAGTGTTTATTTTAATCTACCTCTGATTAATATTTTCTTGGATCTTGTATAGAGAGTGTGAAAGTCGAACCACTTTACTCCCTAGTATATATCAAAGACTTTCAAATTAATGCATGTAAAAATAATTACCTGGAAAAAGCCATGTCTAAAGTAAAATCTCGTAATAATTGAATCAAAGTACCGCGAATTTTATGTTAATGAATGCAATATTGTTGCCCAGGAATACAATCGTGTTATCAGGGGAAAATATAATCCATTGAAGAAATAATATCGTTATTACGTACATTCAATTACTTCCCTATTGTTATCACATTATAAAATCAAGGACTTTGAAACCTATAAAAGCCTCCTAAAATCACAATATTTCTTCCGCAACTTTGTACTGTCAGAATCAGGCTTGACGTTCTGCTCATATGTAAGAATTTCCTAGATCTTGACTCAATGTGAAAATTCGCCAAACCCCAGAGTACGAGCTTTATTTTCCGAAGCAAATTGAAATTAAATTTTATTTCAAATTAGGGTCTAATACAAAGTTATTTCCATGTGATAATACACCTTTCTAATATTGATATTTCAAAGCAATATGTGTGTAGGAATATTTTACTTTCATTATCGAACAAAGTAAGGAAATTTATCTCTACTATTCAACATCCTTTTTATTGTTTCTATATGCAGAATGTGATATACTAAACTTGTAGACTATTAATATGTTTAACAAAACAATTTAAAAAGTGTCAATTTAAGTAAAAATTGAAAATCTTAAAACTGACTTTACACTCATCCAACAAAGAATGAAAACCCGATTTAATCCTGAGAAATTCCATTAAGGAATGTTTAAAATAGTCATCTACTTTATTTAATATAAAGATTTTCTTTAACAAAAACAAGTTCTTCCATTATTAAGTTATGCACAAATATTAATTTTATCATCAAAGACTTCCATAATAAATAAAATATTTAAGAAGGAATGTAAATCTACTCTATTTTATTTAAAAACATATTGAAAGAAAGTGAAAAAATTTCGAAAATCCTAATTTTCGGCAAAGTAATTCAGAAGCATAATTTTACTAAACCACAGAGTACAGAATATACCACTGTGGTGGCCCAATAAAAAACAGGTACCAAAAACTATAGTTACCACTGTTTAGAAAGAAGATTGAAATTTTAAACCACATGGGTTACGAAGGATTACACATTTTTTCCTAAACATTTCACTTTTGCCACAACTATTGTCTATTTCAAAAGCTTTTATATGTAACGTTTTCATTCTCCTTGGCAAGTTGTGAGTACCAAGAACTATCTATAATCTTATGTATTAATATTACTTCTGTGGCCTCATATGCACTTGTTTTAAGCATCGCGAACTTCCACAACTGAGGCTCGTGATGTAATCCCGGCTAAGGCATGAACTTTCGTTGGCTGTCTCTTTATAGGGATTAGTACTGGTTTACCTGTATGATGCACTCCTTATAAACTAGCTGATAAAATCGTTGGGTGGGTGGGAAAACAGTCTTAGGATAAATCTCTAGCTTATTTGAAAAAAAATATTAATTCTTATTTTAAATAAACATAAATTTTTCTGTTCTTTTAATAACCAGATTTTTGTATTCTTGAATTACAACTGATATTTTTGGTAGTATGCATAGATCCTACTTTTGCATTTTATTAAAGTGTACAAGCAAATGTATTGATGTCTCGGTAAAACTTTTTTTTTTCCTCTGCTAGAACCAATGCTATTTATTCCTCCTCAGAATATTTGTTCCACACTTATACATTCTGTAATACCAATTAAGTAACTTCTGTAAATTATTAGTGAAAGGGGTTGAGAATGGACATAACGTAGTTGTGCCTTGAGCTGTCGTTAAGTGTTTGCAATTTACTTCCCTTTTCGTGATGTTTTGCAAGTGTAAAAGCAAATAACTAAGTCCATACCTTGCGTAATCATTTAACTTTCATGGAATACTTCCATACTAATAAAGTGTCACGTAACATGGTTGTATAACTTAACAGAGTTACTGCGTGATTGTTTGCACTTCTGCAGGAAAGCATGTGCTTAACAAATTGATAGTTGTGCGAGACAAAAGATTGGAGAAAAGCGACGTTTATAACCATGCGTGACATAAAAATATCTTACCGACGATGACATTTAATAAGAGTAAAAAAATACGCTAGTGTCCAAACTTATCTTTACAGTTATTCAATTGTTTTTCTGAAATATTGTCACACTTTAATTCAACTTCAATTATTTCATTATCGTTTGCACTTATACTCATTTTTCAGTTTATATTTATGCTTGATTTTATGTGTTATGATACTATCTATCACAATAAAACAATTCATTTAATTGTATAGAACAGTTTTTGAGAAATCAGTGTCTTTGTGTATGTGCTGATAATTTTGGACACTAATGTATTTTCTACGTTTGAAGATGCTTTTTTTTAAACCAATGCGGAGGCACTTGTAATCAAACATGCGCCCTTACTATACTACGCCGTTGATTTATTATCCATTTTATTATGTGGGAACCATATAGGTGGACTGCATTACCCCCTATTAAGGGACGACACGAGCGGAGGCATTTTTCGTGGCGCAACGCCGGGATTCGATCTGAGCACCCTCAGCACCGAAAACCAGCGCGCTGTACCACAAAGCCGCCACAAGCCCGTTTGAAGATGCTGGTCTTGTAAAATCTGCATAGTGGTGTGTCTCCCACAGTTTCTCTAATTGTACCCTTTTGTCATTATTAAAAGGTACCACCCTCAAAGGGTCTACCATCAAAGTCCCCGAAATGAAGGTTTAAAAATAAATGGAGGGAGTTTTTCATGTATTTAAAAGATGTATATTTTTGATACACGTATTTTCTAAATGAGAGCAGTGAAAACTGAGTTCCTTTTATATTTTTTAGCACTATATCCTTATCATAATCATTAAAATATGTTAAAATGTGATATGAGTCATTAAATTATTGCAAAATATCTAGAGCAAAATACACATTTTCTGCACTGTATAACTGAAAATAAATAAAAAAAAATATTTTAAAGGTTTCTCAAAGATATTTATCATGGTTTTAGTGCTGAGAAATTATGTATGCTCAAGATTTTTTAATTAGAGGGGTTCGCATTGGGAATGGCCTAACACAGATTTCCAATGTCTGATGTCCAATCGTGGACATCACAAGAGCCCTTTAAATTGGAGTTCCGTCGCTCAATTCAGTCCATTTGGATATATATTTTTTACTAGTGGTTAGCTCGTCAAAAATGACGTGTTAATTTTAATTTTTCCCAATTTTCATCTGAAAACTCAATATTATTTGTATACTTAATAGCTTCTCTATTTTCTTTTATTTAAATTATACACATTTTTAATTATTTTAAATTATGCAATATCAGCACTATTATGATTAATTTAAGATGCATTTTTTAAAAAAATTTAAATAAAATCTTAACTCCACATAATAGCATCACTTTACTTAATTCTATTACCTATATTAATTATGAAACATTAAATTCTATCTGTTAACAGTCTGCTTCACGTATTCGGTTTAGCGATTCCTGAGTTTGTCTTGAAAGCCATCTAGATTTCCGTTCATTGGCCTTACGACTCTCTCTAGGTATGGGACTTTCGTCAACATTCATTTTAAATGTAATACATTCCGCTGTAAGTAAATTTTGAAGTAAAGCTAAATAATTAATACTTTATCTGCGGTGTTAAAAATTAACTTAGTTATTTCATAATTTTAATTCATAAATGAACACTCGCCAAATATAAACCATTGATGTGTTCGGTATTTTTCATTTAAAGATGTTACAAGTTGAAAAATATTTTTATACATTTTGATCGAGAGGAAAGTATAATATCAAAATATTTCAACAATTAAAGATTAATTTCAATTTATTTTATTTTTAAAACGCGGTAATCAAAGTACATTTGGATATGGCATTAAAAAGGAAAAAGCGTTCCAGACAGAGAGATAAATCTGTGCTATTATTTGGATTATGAACACCATATAAAACACACTCTCGTATAAACTACCTTTTCTGAAAAGCGTTATAATGTTAATGGTATGGTCAGTAGTGCAAGGAAACATGGTCTGTCTTTGCAAACGAATCTGATGAATATGATTTCTCGATATAGTTTTTGATGGTTTCATAAAATGACATTTTAGTAACTCCTTCAACACTTCAAAGATATCTCATTCACACTTCCCCAATGAAATGGGTCAAACCTGTATAGCCCGTTATGAAAGTTTTCAGAAACATTTACGACCAAATCTTCAGTCAAGTAAGGACAATCTGCGTCATTTTCAGTACAACCATGAAGATAGAGCTAATTTTCTCAGTTAAAACTTTTGTGACTAATATTTTTTTGTTTACGATTTTTTTGCAAACTTTTCTAGTGAACGTAAATTAGCCTCTTATCCATCGTGTACGATCGTATAATAAGTTTTTAAAAATGAATATAACTAAAAATAAATATTCCAACAGAGATAGTTAATTACAGGAAGAATGTAGACAAAAATAAACAGAAATCAAGCACTCAGGGCTCTCCGCACCATAAGGTAGGATTCTGTAGTAGTGCCGGAGCTAAACCAGAAATCGAGGTAACCGACTGGTATCGTTATCATAGAGCCTAATCAAATCAGTTACCTCAAGGGGAACTTTCTGAATAGGATGCAGGTATAACCAAAAGACATCCCAAGGCCCCGAGATAACCATTGAAACAGATAGTCCAAAAAAAAAAAAATAAAAACACGGACAACTTGCACTTAGGGCTTTTTTTGACGTTCTTTTAGGCACTTTCTTTTCACTTCATTGGGGTGTGGCGCTGTGGTTTTGCTACAGTGACGTAACTCCTAGAGTAAAAATTTGCTGCTGTTTCACCATAACCGTCACTCACTGAATTAGGATATGTGAGCATCTTTGCATTTCTTTTCGTGTACTTCTGCCTTTTCAATTGTGCTCTTTAGGATTGTATGTGTACTTGCATATATGGTGCGTTGTGCCAAAGTGCAAGTTGTCCGTGTTTTTTCTTTTTTTTACTATCTGTTTCAGTGGGGATCTCGTTGGTCTTGGGATTCTTTTGGTTATACCTGCATCCTATTCAGAAAGTTCCCCTTGAGGTAACTGATTTGGTTAGGCTCCCTGATGATGAGATCAGTCGGTTACCTCGATTTCTGTTTTAGTTCCAGCCCTACTACAAAATCTTGCCTTATGGTGCGTAGAGTCCTGAGTGATTGATTTCTGTTTATTTTTTGTCTACGTTCTTCCTATAATTATCTAGCTCTGTTGGAATATTTATTTTTAGTTATATTTATCCATTTTCAATATGAGGACTTGCTGCAACTGCGCATTCTTTTATTGAAAAGTTAAAAGTTTTCGACGCTAGGGTAGGTTTTCAGTTAATTTGTTTGGCAGTCTATGTCCACTTTATAATTTTTTTTGTGTTGAATTGTTTATATTATTATACTTTCGTTAAATGACTCTTATATCTAGCATTTGATGGTTAAAAAAATTTGGGATAAGAATACTAATACAAAACCACTCGCCAATGAAGAAGCTAAGTAAAAGTAAGAAATGATCATGTAAAAGGATTTTAATATACCCAGTCTGTTGTGGTCATCTAATAAGCAAAAAAGAAAGGTAAATAATTTACAATACTTTTATTAAAACAAAAAAAACCTAATACAAGTCATTATAAAATGAAAAGGAATTTTGTGTATACGTAGAAAGGAAAATAAGAGTTTGGCGAGTTTATATGGTCACCAAAGTAAGTTCATTTTCTATTCCAAATTTGGTTTTCTTGAAATTTTGTCAATTCGCTTTTGAGAGCTCATATACACGTAAAAAGTCTTGGTTGTACCTCAAGGGGTGCGCGTATCCGAGCTTGAGAACTCCTGCTTTAGAGAGTTAGGCTAAAAATAAGGGAATAAAAGTAACAAGGATGAAGGAGCAAAAGTTTTGCATGCAATTATTCCGGTTCTTGCTTCAAAATTACTTAGCGAGGACGATAAAGATGATCATTCTAATCATGAGGAAATACAGTTGCTTAAATACTATTTTTAACTCCCCATGCATTTCGTTCCAAAGGGGTACCTTGTTTATCGTGACGCGAGTACAAAATAATATGGAATCCCAATTATTCCATTAATTTTTTTCTCATTAGAGAGCAAAGTAAATGTAGGAACCAGCAAAAGTGAATTCAGACGGTTAACAAATACGCTCCAAAATGTCTCATTACTGTTGTAAGTTACTTTCAGAATGTAATGCCTAAAATATTTCCCTTTCAAAATATTTTCTATACATAGAGCAGAAAACGTAATGACGACGCATGTGTAAAGTGCCGAGAACATCTTATTCAGCAATTATAAGCGGACCGAAGCCTATGTAACCCCCTTTTTCATATTAGTCCTTTATTGTCCAGGAGAAGAATAATGCATTGTTCTAATAAAGAGTCACGAAAGCTCTAGCGTTTGTCAACGCACGCGATTACATGCATTGCTCCTCTGCTTGAGGATAAAAGACTCGCTACTCTGAAACGTGACTCACTTTTCAACCTTATTAGAGGGCATTTTTATAGTTCTAATAAGTCTTGTATCTTTTTTGTACCACAAACTCCGTGATAAAGAGCCATGTGATATAATCATTAATAACACGTTGAGGGACAGGAAGCCACACATTTTCGACTGGCTTTTAAAATTTTGTAGTTGTAACATTTTTCCGCCAGGAACTGTTTACTTTTATGTGATAAAAAAGTTCGTGTTTATTTGTTTCATTTCAAACACAGAATATTCATATGACGCTAGAATTTAAAAATGTAATTCCAGGTTTCAGAATGGAACAAATACTTTTGTGATATCTCTGATTGCCTATAATGGATAATTTCTTTAATTTTATGCAAAACATTTCAGTGAAGTAGTAGAAAGTGATACGTAAAACTTACACATTTACACTGGTAAACAAAATCGAAGATATATTTATGGTGCTCGGTATGAAGGGCTTAAGTATAAAAAAAGAGATTTTTAGATATTTGTTAGTATTCATAAAAAAACATATAAATATTCTGACTTGTATAAAAGGCTTAACTCTATCAATTTTGTATACAAAAGTACATTGCTTTGTACAAAAGACTGAAGTCGAAATTATATTTCTGCGATTGGTATAAAAACCAATAACTTGGTATATTTAAAGCACTGTTTTTGACTTAAGCCCTTTATAACGGGCACCATACATATATATTTACGGTTTTTTAAATTATTTAAGTAGCACTGTTTTATTTTTTATTTTATTATGAATCTAAGAGTGGACTTTTCAGTAAAAGTCTTAAACAAGATATATACTTTTAATTGCTATTTTCTCTGGCGGATGGAATAGTTGTTGTTAAAGGTAGTTCTTTAAATTTTGTGAGATCATATCATTAAGATAAATACCTATCATGGTGGACATTCTAAGATATTTTAACAGGGTGTTTCACCGTGTAACGTTTATACCTAGAAAATTGTATACAAGTAGTGTTAGTAAAAATTTTCATCTTTGGTCCATTGGCTGAATATCGCATATAACTTATCCGTCTGATTTAGTAGAGTCATTTTATAGCTATTAATACTATTTATTACTGAATTTATAGGACATTTGTAGTAATCTGTAAGATGAGCAAAATCTTCTTTAATCCATTAATATATGTTGTTGCTAAAAAATTTTGATTCACACATAATCGTTAAAAATGAATGTGATGCATACTACAATTTTTATTTGACAATCGATATCATGTAAATGTTCCTCCTGTTTTTTAAAATTCCATCGAAATTTTATTTTTTGTACCTACTATTTTCGGAATATAACTAATATTTGATCTCCTGAATTTAGCTCTATGAATTTACCCTTTTTTTAGATAATTTTGTTTATATTTTTTTCAAAACACATGATCTGAAATAAGGATAGCCCATTCTTGAAACATAACCTCTTCACTACTGAAGTATAAAAGAATATTGCAAAAAAATATTTAACAGTTCCAAATTTCTGTTTTACGTTCATAAGTCATAATAAAATAGAGAAAACATAAATTTTACTGTTAGGGGGCCAATAATTTTAGGTACACTTATGTGTACCTCAGGTTTTAACAAAGTAAAAATACTTAAATATTTCAAATGATAAATATTATCTAAATCAGGTACAAATATACATATTATTGTATTACAGTTAATTTAAGTATAATAATGAATGTATTTAATAATTGTTTAGAAAGAAAATCAAATTTTAAAAAAAATCTGAATTTTTATCTGAGTGCAATGCTTTAATATTTCAAACGAAAAAGTACAACTAATTATTATTGACATATTACATTATGACAAAAAATTAAAATGCACAGTTTATGGCTTATTTCGTGTTGCTAAAATACGCACACAATGGTTTTTGTGTTTTTAAACATTTATACATTAGCAAATAAAATGTCTTATTGTGTGTGGTAATTCACAAAGCAATTGTTCTTTAGGATACACAAGTATATGTTGCATTTAATACACATAACTCTTGTTCTCGATTTGTATCCTGCTAAACGACATTTTGAAGCGTTCTTATCATCCATATATCTTGGAAAATGTCCCACATTATCAAGACGTATTGCTTTCAAGGGTTGATTTATAATTTTGCGTTGTTTTCTTGGAATATCATCCTCTTCTGAGCTTGAGGAAGAAATCCTACGTCTTCCTCTACGTGCAACAACATTTTTGTTTCCTTCATATTTTATAAGTGCTAATGCAATATGCATTCTGTATTTCAAAAGGGACATATGTTTCAATTTATTTGCTTTATGATAGCGTACATAATGAATCCAACAATTGGAGATTGCTAGATCTACAAAATGAGTAAATACACTGATTGGCCATTTTTTTGTTCTAACTGTGCATCGATAATAGGCTAAGTACCTATCACAAAGATCTGTACCACCCATAGAAGTATTGTAGGAACAAACTATGGCACGTTGAGGTATACTAACTTTTTTCTTCTCCTCTTTAGACCATCTACGACAGCTTGAGTCTGGTTCACTTCCTACACATGTTGATAAAAGTGTGACACTTTTATTGTCCTTCCAATGCAACACACACACTTTTTCATCATCCCAAACAAATTCAGCCCACGCACCTTTCTTGATTTCTTTATTACTTCTCAATTTCTGTTGAGCGATTCCAATTTTATTATTCCTCACAGTACCAGTCAAGAAAATATTATGTTCAAGAAGATATTCTGCACATTTAATTCCAGTAAATACCTATCGGTATAAATTATATGCGTAGAATCTTGAGGAATAGCTTCAGAAAGACGCTTAACAGTGCCATCACCTACACCCAAATTACTCATATCTTCGACAGGAACACATCCTTTACCATCGCAGATAATAAAATCTAAAACTAAGCCATCTACTGCAGGTAAAACAAGATTTTTAAATCCAAGACAATTAGGTTTATTAGGCACATATTGCCGTAGATCTATCATCGCTATCTGATGATAGATCTATATCAGACGCATTGATAGTCGTTTCTTTAGAAATGGGCCAACCATCATCACTATCACTAGATATGTCTCATAAGTCACTCTGCTGCAAAATATTTTCAATTTCCTCTTGAGTCAGTATTCCTAAAAATTATATAACATTACAAAATTAGCTAACATTAATTTTTAAAATTATATGCTATTGTAAATATTATTCAAATATTACATTAACATTTAGTTTCATAACTATTTCAATCATGCAAACCATGCAAAATATCTAAATATATTGAAAATTAGCTAACATTATTTTTTTTAAATTATCTAATTTTGGGGGTAAAATTTCAAAATTATGGAAAAAAAAATCCAGAAAGACAGGTATTAGATGTACCTAAACATTAAACACTTAACTGAAATACCCATAAAAATATTACTAAATAGATATAAATTTAATACTCATAGTACAATGGGATTTCACATGCTCACTATCACAGTCACAATTTAGCCATATGTACGAAGGTACACACACGTGTACCTGCATATTCTTGACTATATTAGTTTTTAATATTAGGTTAATATAAAATAAAAAGTTTCATACAAATGATAGAACTAATAAGTTTAAAGAAATAAAATTATTTTGTGAATAACTAAATTATACAATAATGAAAATTACTTACGTTTTCGTGCACGCTGAGATGACGCCATTTTTGGAAAATCACTTCTGTAATGTGAAATTCTACCCAAACGCCGTACAACTGCAGCCATCTATTAGAATTGCCAGAAAACGTGAACATCCACGTATGTAACAGCGAGGTTAGAACTACAAATTTTCTCATGACATGTTTTTAGAAGCTAAGAAGCGAAGGTCCACAAATGTGGACCGAGGTAATGAAGAGGATAACATACCTCCATTTTACTCCTATTAAAATTTTAAACGTCTTCCGTAACTCACTTTCAATAAATTGAAGGCATAGTTCTGTATCAAATATTTGCTATAAACCTCCAGGCAGATTCGCTTCGAAACTCATTTGGTTTAAACATGGATGTTGGAAAAAGTCGTTAGTTTCTTTTTGGCAGTTTTCCAATAGCTGAGACAAAACGAACAACATTATGAACTACTTTGAAACGAATTAGACAATAATACGGGGTTCTCATATTGTGTGCCCCCGGATATGTTATAGCAATCTCAGAACAGACTTTATACCGGACTACAGTCTTTCCGGAGGGACATGCCTTAAATCTTTCTGTATTGTCGCAGCGAACCCACAGTAATTATCATTAAATTGTTTCTAATAGGACTTGCCTTTCTATTTTCTTACGCATCCTACCCAAATTCATATGTAACATGAGTCTGTACATTACTGATATATTTGAAATTCCTAAAAAGGAGAATTATAGTACTATGGTATGTTTTTATGGTTCATTGTTTTAATGATTCAACATGATTAAGAATCACTTGCTGAGTGTACTTTAAACGAGAAGTGAAGCACCCACGTTCTTTCATAAATTTGATGCCCTTGAAGAGCTAATTGCTGAAACTTTTAGAATAAACGTACCAGTATCACATACAGAAAAAGGTTGTAATTTTTCAGAAATGTTTTTAAACATTAATATTTACGAAATACAAAAACAAATTTATTGAACTGATACAGAATATTTGCTAGAAAAATATTGAAATAAATGGAAAAAACTCAATTATTTATAAAGCCAAATTTTTTATTTACTTAAAATAATCACATAATCACCAGGATCTTAAAGACAATATGCATAATACTTAAATTCAGTATGCAGAAATTAAGGCAACATAGGAAAGGTAATATAATGAAAAAACTTTCTCTCATAATTATTGAATAAGATAAATTTCATTTTTCAATCAAGTTTTAAAAAATCTAATACGATATGCGGAAAAATAAAAAAAAACATCTGTGAGAACTTCAGAAATTTTGAAAACATTTCTAAAATACCGTGAAAATTTAACGTAAATTTTCTAATAAATAAATAAATAATCTACTTACAGCTAAACCTTAAGAACTGGTATATATATAAATTTACATCTCGGAGGTGTATATCACATAAATTTACATCATTTAAAATCTGAATAGTTTAAAATAAAATTCTGGGTTGAAAATTCGATTTCGAAATTTAGTATTTGTATTGAGTTAACTTGTAGAATATATACAGACAAGATTAACCGTGAAGGGAACGGTATGGCCAATTTTATTTAAGCTAATGTGTTAAATTGTACATATGGTTTTGAAGCATTTAATGATTCTGTACCATTTTAATTTTTAGAAATTAATGAAGATTCATTTTTCACATACATACCAACATATATGTCTTCATAGAAATGAATTTCTTCGCAATTGATATTTTTGCATGAATTACAATGTAACAATAGAATATAGTGAATCAATTGTTATAGGCTATGCTTATCAGGTGTTTTTATATTAATGTTATTTTCTTAAATACTTAGCGATCACAATATGCGTTAATATAACAGTAATATCAAAGAGATTGCTCTGAGACATTGCATCAGCAGAACAATGACTTCCTAGAGAGCTAGTAAAATAAAAACAAGTAAAAAGATTTTTTTTTCGCATTTAACTAAGAAAGTGCAATAAATACCTTTATATACTTTGTTCATGATGTGGGAAAATTGATAACCATGTATAGAGAATCTATGCTCACTTCTACCCAGACCTGGGTGTATATAATTTGAAGTGGCTCTCTATTTGAATTTGAACCACACACAGTTTATACATGAAACAATGTTTATTGAATTCGTTGCACATATAATTGGCTTTACAGCAATAAGCATGCGTACTACTTGTACGGAATGTATAAACACAGCTTTCAAGAACAATATATTTTTATACTCACGAACAGTAAGTCAAACCAGCAGTACTGCCATGTAAACTTCTGGCCCGCTAAGCACTAGCGCAGGATAGCACCTTTTCAACCTTAACAACCTCCCCCTTTCTCTTAATGACGCTGCGTGGTATTTATACTAAGCGCGTATGCCGAAATTAGCATATCTGAAGCAGCTTCTTTAATTCATTAATTCAAAAGTTCGATTCTTGTGAATCGAATCTTGTGTATACCTTACACATGTGAAAAAGAAGAATATCAAACTATCGAGAGAAACCTCTGACAAAAATTTTCTTTTACAATAAATATGTTTATATAGCGTTAGATACTCTACCAAAATTTACACCTTACAAAATATATTATCGTAGGTAGTATTAGTTTGTCAAGCTTTATCTACCACACATTTCAGTTCCTAAATATGAATCATTTCTGCATATACATTTAAACTGGAGAATAATATTCTTTACAATAAAATAGGAATCTAGAGTTTGTGGCACGCATATGTGGTGAAATGAGACACTTCGTTATCCTTTAGTATTTGTTTATAACATACACACTATTTATGCGTAACATGAGTGTACAGAAGTCTCGGCTAGTCGTCAGAATTCTAGCGCCGATATCTAATGCCGCATTTACACATTCGCGATCGCGCCACCCGCAAGACATTCGCGAGACCTTAGTCACGTTCCTGTACCGTCGCTAGTGACCGTTCTCACATTCCCGCCTCTTGTTGTGAACAAGACTTCCCATCGCCAGTCTCCCTTTCGACCCCTCCGGTGCCAATTCGCCCCTTTGACGCGTGCCAGAAAACCGCTGCCGAAGCGAGCGCCACGATTGGCGAGGGGAAACGGCGATAAAACCAATTACACATTCGCCCCCCGCGATTCAACTCGCCGCTATTGCGACTGTTTAAATGCGGTGTGCAGTGCGAGGGAGAAAATGTCCTGTAGAGAGTGGCGAGTGGGGATGCTACTTTGGCGAGAAACGCTACCGCAGCGCCGACTATGAAGATCCACGAAAAATCTGCCTGTTGGAGATTCGCCGCACACTCCCCCTGTAGTATCTAATTTCTTCAAGATACAAAACGTTCGGGAAATCGAACAGGCCGTCCGGAACGTGTTGTTTTAGTTTTACAGAGTAAGGTTCTACACAGTACGGAGCGGCAAGTCTCAAACGAGAAAGTCACTATTTTTGGCGATGAATGCAGGTTTTAATCTGTCCATTGACAGTGTGGATTTACAACCGTTAATGTCCACGTCGTATACTTTATCGGCACGCCACAACACTTTAAAAGGCCCATAATAAGGAGCTTGAAGGGTATTTTTCACGCCATCGTACCGTACAACACATGCGACGCTGTTTTCAGCTCCGGATGGACGAAAACTGCTTCGGTTCCGTGGTTGGAAGTGGGTTTTGTTCGGACGTTTATAAAGTGCGTATTTAAGTCATCCACTCGTTGATTGGGCAGGGTGTCCGAAGGCGTGGAATCAAAAAATTCGTCTGGGAGTCGGAGAGTCGTACACCAATTCAACCGTTGTTGCTTGAATAGTTTCCCTGAAAGCAGTACGAAAGCCGAGCAAAATGCTAGGTAAGGCGGACACTAGGGTGGACTGAAAATGGCAAAAAAAATTATTTTAATATTTCCTGACTCAACAAATGGTGTTATTTGGCAAAAAAGACACTGCAAAAAAATCCCAGCGCAATCACTCATCGTCTTCAGGTTCCACATAGGGGGTGAAAGAAAGGAATATTAACGTCAAAAGTAAAAAAAAAAAATATTTTTTAAATTTAATTTTAATGTTTACAATAGCTTTATTTTCTAACTCAAAAACAGTTCTAATTATAAAAAAAGAAACAGGAAAACATTATCGCTTCAAAAAATATTACTAACCTGCAATTTACTTTAATCAGTCTTCAATTTTGGATTTCACAGGTGGACGAAAATAATTAATCTTGGTTTCAAACTTTGGAAGTTCCTTTAGTGACTTGATTCCACTGCGATTGTATCCATCACTGGCTTCTGTGCCACATGCTACCAATTATGCTTGTGTTACCAGTCGCACATGCCTTTCTACTGCTTGAGAATCGCAAGGGAGATTCTCTATTTCAAATTGAGAACCGTTTCTGGTCATACTTTCTATATCTTCGTCACTGAGGTTCATGGTAGCTGGTAGTTCCAAAGAATTGTCTCAGTTAATCATATCAAAATATTCCTCTGCTTTGAAATTTTAATTTGGAAGATCAAATTGGCGTATTTTTCCCTTCAAGTCATTTTTTCCTGCTTTCAGTATTCTTCTGAGGCCAAGTTCTCGAATTTGTGATCATTAATCTAACAGCATTGCCAACAGAATGTTTTCAGAGTGAGCAAAATAAGAGTTCCTCTGAATAACTTTGTGAACGATTGACTTAAAATCTTCTGGCAAGAATGAGCTTTTTTTATCATACCTTGCAGGTGACGTGCTCCATGAGTAGCTCTTGGGATTTTCTTTATTTCAAACCAGGATGACACGTAAACTTTTATGACATATTCTACTAGGGGCTTAAAGTGTTCTGTTGGTTCGGCAGTCGACACATATAGGCGCAGAATTCTGATGGCTGTAGTGAGCCATCTTGAATGAGACATTGTTCCGGGACTTCTGTTTGCTAAATCTGGAAGGCACTCCCTCGAGGATACTGCCTTAGAAATATCGAAAAGGTATTTTTGGTCTGCACTGAGGTCCTTTCCATCAACTTCAGGCAGAGCAACTGGAATAGAAACAAAACTTGTCACAGCAAGGGTTTCGTACGTTTGCAGAGATTTTCCTATTGTTCCGGAAAACTGGTGTGGTCCAGATGCCTTTCCGTCAATCTTCTGGAAAAGGTGTCGAAGAGGTAGTTCATTAGTATGCAATCAGCATCCAAACCAGTGCCATTTAAGGCCAACAAAGATTTCAAGTCGTCTAACTGTGCCATTTTTATTCTCAACGTTGACTTTCGTTCCTTCACACCCAACGGCAACGAGTTCTGAAAATGCAGTCCCTTTCTGTGTAACGAAGTTGATGATGCTTCGTATAATATCCGCACTAGACCCAGAATCCGGAGTCACATGTCCTATATAAACAGAACCACGTTCTGACTACAAAACAATGTCCTCTTCCACAGCTATATTCCTATATAAAGAACTTCCCTTCTTTTGTTGCACTATAGTTTTGTCCTTTCTTCCATCGAAGTTGATGGCGTACAGAGACTGTATTACTTGTGTAGAATTAAGCTGTGATCGTACCTTTTGACGTTCTCTCCTCAGCTTACTCCTGTCAATAACTTTAGATGGAGTATCTTTGGTTACAATCCCTATATCACGAAGCATAGAGGATGCAATGATATCAGCTCACCTATCCGATACTCCCGTTCTATCACAAGCAACGGTTAGATTTGGTAGTGATATTCTCATTTGGACTATCTTGGAGATTGAAGGAGTTTCATCGTCAGTTATTTTCCGACATTTGGGTTTAGGACTAACGTAATCGTCATCATCTTCAGAGATATATACAGTGATTTCCGCTTATAAGAATCACGTTTGTTAGTACTGTTTTTGATTCTTATAAGCGGTTGATTCTTATAGCCGAAATTTAGGTTTTTGGACAGGCACACACACATCTATATATACATATATGAGATAATTTACCATAAAATACTCTTTAATTTACTTTATTTACTCTTTATTAAAATTATTCTTTATAATTTTAAAAATACAACTTAATTTATAGACCTACAAGTAGATACACATGATTATAATAAGAGAAGAAAAATCCAATATTTGTTACAACATACCTGCTCAACAGTTTTAACATTTCAACTACGGGAAGGGTGCAAGAAAAAGTTTTTTATGGTAGTTTGACGTAATGAAGTTTTCAGGAGGCTGTTCATACCTCTTTCAATACCAGTACTCTCAGACGAAGATTCACCTTCTAGCTTACGTTTCAGGGTTTGATAACGTGCTGAATCTACTAATGTCACGTTTGCCTAAATGATAGTGTACACTTCTTCGAATATTTATGTAATTCAGGGTCCAGGAAGCAGCAACCAGGATGTGGGAAGTGGTAAAAAAAGTCCCTGTCTTTGTTTGTCAGTGGAGAAAAGTTAAATCGAATCCGGACGGGTAGGATGCTCCTGGGTCAAGCTAATAAGACAGTGTTTAGCTAAAGCGTTTAAGGGGAAACTATTATGTTATGTCTAACAAAGAAAGGTATGCATTTTACGACTGTATTCCATGCCATCTTATCACTCTTTCTTTAAAAAAAATAAAGAAAGAACTTCGTGCCTTTTGAGGGTTTAAGTGGCTTTTTTGGAAAAATGAAAGGAAAGCGAAGAGTGTAAACTGATTCTTAAAACCGGTGGATTGATTCTTTAAAGCGAAAATTTTAACATGGAAATAATACATTTGTTTTTGTTTTTGCGATATTGATTCTTATAAACGGTTGATTCTTATAACCACTGATCACTATAAGAGGTGGTTACTGTATCTTCAAATTCTGAATCAGACGGCGTTTGCTTCTAAATCTGTAACATTTTTAGATGAAGAAGCATTATCTTTCAATTCCTTTGCTTTAGCTTCCTGATTTTCCCTTATACATTGCCTTTCTCTTACACACTTCAGTTTTTGGGTTGTAGAAATGTCAATTGATCCTATTGCCAGTTTTCTCTCATGCCGTTGATCTGCTAAAAAGTTTCATTCCATACTTGGAACTTTCACGGAACACTTGCATTGTTCATAATTTAAACATTTGCATACAGAAATATCAAACTAAGTACTGTTTGCTTGGTCAAAAAAATCTTTTTTAATTTTGTCAGCCCCCTTCCGAGATTTGGGCAATCTTTTTATATTTTTGTACTTTTCATTCTAATTTCTAATAAGACGAATAACTCCTTGATGACTTACCACAGGCAATGAGTCTTTCTTCGAAATTCTTTCAATGTCACAAGAAACAATTTCCCGATATCTTTTACAGAATGATCTTTCTTGTTCCCCTTCCTCCACAATATATCATAGGAAATGCTTCATTAAATCAGCATACGAGGGGAACACTGTCTCTTTCAGATGGACTGGAGTTCCAAAAACGCGGCAAAAAGTTTCACTTCTAGTTCAGGTCATGTTTATGTTTTAATTAAAAGTCCGTATTAATATAAATCCCGATTGATACAACTTATTGCTTCAAACTACAAATTAGAAACAAGTTGTTGAAACAAAGACAAGCATCAAACAAAGACAATAGTCGCAAAAACGAATCATTCCACACAATTAAACTCACGTGCCTGCTTAGGTCATGATAAAATATTTATCAGAATAGAATACGGGCTGCCATTTAGTAGATTTTTGGAGTACAAAATTGCGATTTATGTACGAAATGACATTTCTAGCACTGACATTTGAAAACAAATATTAATATTAATATTAATTACTAAATAATTATTACTATTAAATATTAATTAATATTAATTTACAAATTAATTAATTATTAAATTAATTAATTAATATTATTTGATAAAAATGCATTAAAAACTTTAAAAAAAGGCAATACAAATATTCTCTTGAGTTGTGGAACCTCCAGATGACAACATATTGAGCTGAAATTTGGAGAAAATTTGTTTCAGCCAGTTTCACACCAAATAATGACTCAGGCAATGTGAATTTCGAGAAAAAAAATTTTCGCTCCACCCTAGCGGACACCCACTGTGCGGTGCTGTATGCTTTCAGGGCAGCTTTGAACGGACGATGAAATTCCTCTATGAGGCAGTTGGACTCCGGATGAAACGGGGTCATTCGAAATTTTTTAACTCCAGGCATACATGCACAACCAGGCATACATGCACAACCAGGCATACATGCGAAAGCGAACTGTCGAACTGTCGTCCTTGATCCGTTGGGATTCGCGATGGGCAACCAAAGCGGGCTATCCAATGACTGTAGAAAGTTCTTTCTAGTGTTTCCGCAGATGTATCAGCTATCGGAATGGCTTCCAGACACAGTGTAAAACGGTCTATTATAGTAAGGCAATAATAAGTTCCAGCTGATGGTGGGAATGATCCGACGATATCAGGTGCACATGGTCAAATCTCCATGTTTGGTTAGGAAAAGAGCCTAATGGGGATTTAGCATATCTACTGACTTTTGCTTTTTGACACGGTATGCAATGTTTAAACCAAGTAGAACAATCTTTGTTTATTGATGGCCAAAATGAATCGCGAGCGAGTCGTCAGAATTCTAGTGTGTAAAGTGCGAGGGAGAAAAAATCCTGTAGAGAGTGAAGAGTGGGGTTGCTACTTTGGCGAGAAACGCTACCGCAGTGTCGGCAAAAGCTGTTGGCTGGCTATCACGATCCGCGAGAAATCTGCCCGCTGGAAAGTCGCCTTAAGTTGATCATATTGCTTGAGTGTTAGAATAATAAAAGTAATATCCTAACTTACTATTAATATTCATCCATTATTATTTTAAGTATTATTTTTGATAAATTAATATTATAGCAATAGTATTTGTTATTTCTCTTTTTTATGAAACATCGCATAGTTTTATATATTTAGAGTAACAATTTGTACGCAATTCGTACTGAATGAAACTTAAAATGTAACACTAATTTAGAGTTAAACGTTATCAGAAACATTAAAATAAGTATGGGTGTTAAATGTCAGATGGACGGTGCACATTAGATAGCTTTATGGCGACTAATGTCTTCTCCAAAGTCAATGACTCTGCTTTGCCATATTGTAAAATCATTTGAATTTGTCTCCTGGGTGCATATTATTAATTCAATTATGGGTAGCACTGATCACATAAAATATTATATTTTAACAATAAGCACTGTTTAAAAACATTAGCAAGTACGTTTTGACATGAAATGTTGGTGATTGTGTGTATGTTGTTTTTTTGTAGCATATAATAGATTGTTCTTAAATTTTAATCTGAAATTGTTAGGTAGTTATTAAAAAAACATTATATAAATATATCACAGTTTAAATTCTATCTAAAAAAGTTAATAGATAAATATGTTATGAAAAACTAGTTTATATAAAAGAATAAATTATATTGTGTAATCTATATCCCAAATGAATGAAATAAATAGGGTTGTTTCTCTTTCAGATGTCATTTTGAAATTACTAAAAATTTGAATTGAATGAATCAATTCAAGTGTGGTCTACGTACTAGCAGTGTTTTGAGAAATTCTGCTATAACGAAATATAGAACAGATAAGCAGGTAAGTGTGAAAAACTGATTTATTTATTTTTATTATGAATGTTATTCTTATGTGCATTTTTCGTCGAAAGTTATGCATTATAATGTATATCTTCCACTGAATGTAAGTAAAGTTTATCTTTCTTTGAATTGTTTATTTCTTTCATTGTTGAGAATGCTTCTATGAGACATATAAAGAAATTTTTTTTCTCTTCCTATAATACTTGGTTTATTTATGAAAATGAATAAAAGCAAAATAACTTATAGAGAAAGTTAAAGAAAATCATTAAATGCTATATAAACTGATGTAACCAAACAATGAGATCATGAAAATAACTTTAAGCGATTTACAAATGAGCTGGAAAAAGTACCCTATGCTTGCTGATCGGGAACATACATTTTATATCTAACTGGGAAAAACAATGTTAAAATAATACATATAGATTTATTTTTGGTATACGTTTAAAATTTGGATCATTTTTCTATATATTTAAATTTGGCATATAAGTCCAAACTCAACAACGTATCCTCAAATACGAAAAATATAACGTATGAAACAAACATCAATAATATAAATCCACAGGCTTCTTAAACGTATCGCTCATGATACACTAAGAATGAAGTGCAATTTATCGAAACACAGGATTTGCCAAACTTTTGTTTTATCTGGGTATTTCTATTGCTAATTTAATGTGTTTCTGATTGTTCAGTTGCAATGATGACGGAATAAAAATGAATAGAAGGTCTACTTCCTACAATGTGCATTTTTTTTGTATGTTTGTCTGCACTTTTATTCGCTTGAATACTACGAAGCAGAAATTATAAGGAAAGAGAGAGAAACTATTTCCTAGCGAGAGTATTTGGCAATACTATATTTGATAATGTACTGTACGAATAGTTTAATTTTAATAGGAATTTTTTTAAAAAGTGATTTAGAGTAAAGTGATTAAAATCTATTCTCTGTTAAAAAAACAAACAAACTAATGCCTCAGATTTAATATCCCAAACTGTATACCTAAAGAAAAAATGAGCAACATACTGATATTGTATGTACAAGTGTATCATTACTGAAAAAAAAGTTATATTAAATGTTTTTATGTTCGTGGGTTTTATTATCTAAGCTGTTAAGGCTTTTTAAGGTAAGTCTCTCTTTATTTACTTTTTTCATGCTCTTTATCTATGCGATGAAGTAGGTAAGTGTGTTTTAAGTATTACTTTGAGCATTCCTTCTTTCGCAGCTACTTCTGAAATTTCGTCCTTAGTTTTGTCACCTCCTGAGTTATCTTCAAATCCTCCGAGGTAAGAAAGTATTTTATTTATTTTAGTAATAACTAACGAAGCTGCTCCAGGAAAAGAAAGTTAGTTTTAAAAAATATCTCCTTCTGCGGCATTAAAATTAAGTTAGAAATATATTTTCATGTATTTAAAATAAATGTATCTTATCATTTAATTTAAAACAATTTGAATGTTTCCCCGAACGTTTCATTTCATTAATTCATTTGATAAATAATGGTCGTAATTCTAAAAACTACGATAATAGAAATTATTTTTTATTACATATTTAGTAATTACGAAGCATTTACAGAGTATACTTATTATTTCGCTTATACATAAATGTATTCAAATGTTACTCCTAATAAAAGGTAAATTTAATGATAAATATTAATTATAAAGCTCAATACATTTTTCTGATTTTGTAATAATTTTAAAATAATATGCTGGATTTTTTAAAAATATTACTTTTAATAAACTGTTTTAGCTTTTTACGTCAGAGGAATGTTTTAAATTAAAATTCTTTGAGAATCTGAAACATTAATCAGATGGTTAATACATTTTTATGCATTTTAACGAAAATTTAAAGAAAATCTGAGCACATTTTTAAGTTTCGATAATATTAAGAGTTATTTTATATTTTTTCGATTGATATGAAATATTTAAAAATATTTAGTAATCATTTGAGCATTAGAGATAGAGAGTTTTAAAAGGGATATATATTTTTTAATTCTTCAGTAAAACGCATAAATGAAAGAATTTTTCTAAATAGTAACAGGAGATTTTTGTTCATTTTGGATATACATAATAGAATTATTTACATTTAAAAAATATTATTATATCAATTTTTTCCATTTATACATATTTTTATACACTAGGGAGTTCTATAATGGGTTTTATTTACCGTAATAAAAACTATGACGTAGTTTACATAATGTTCATTGACTATACAATATGCAAAGTAAGCAGTGTTGTTAGAACTTCTTAAGTGAAAGTATTTCTGCATATCAAGAGTATTCATGCCCGGCAGGAAATATATAATCATAGAAATAAATCAAAACTATCTTTCTATTTCTCTTAAAAGCGCTTACAATTTTATAATAGTCTTCTGAAATACTACAATATGCAAAGTTAATCCTTAATTAACCCACGTCAGGTTGACCACCTGACTGAGACATATGCTGTATGGCACCCCAAGCCCACGGTTACGAAAGCGGAGATGGGTACCGCCGGCCCTGTTCCACATCGGACTGTTGCGCCGTGAGTTTAAGTTTAATCCTTAATTAATCCCTCTTTATCTGCAATTAAGGGAAAAAAAGAGCAGCACATAAATGAACACAAAATTTATATTATATGACGTTTCCTAGAAATCCCAACCGAAACTTTTACAAACAGTTTAGACCAACATTTTAAATTTCTAAAATTTTACGTAGTCAGAATTTACTATGAATACGTTATATTCAATTTGATATTTAGTTACTCTTATTTAGAAAAAAATAAACTGATTATGTCCATTAGAAAATGTTACTTTAAGTGTTTTTCAGCGTGTGTATATATATATATATATATATATATATATATATATATATATATATATATATATATATATAATGTTTCCAAAGCATTAAATCAAAGGAATTATCAGACTATAAGGACTGGACTCACGTTTCAAGGAAAGTACTGTCTTAACATTTTACCTCAAATTTCAAACTTTTCATTTACCACTAAGTTCTGCAGTTTTTCACTTTCTGTGTTCTTATTTCATCGGCTATTAATCCTCTTGGGATAATGATTTCCCGCAAAGTTTCAAAAGATTTATCTGTAGCCACACGCCAGGTGTAAGCTGAATTTGAACTCTTTTGCAGTGAAATCTTCCATTTTTTCCAAATAGGATAGAAAATACTGAGGCGAAGAAAAACAAAAAAAGGTATTTTTAAGTTAATTTAAACAAATGAAATTAACCTACCAAATTCAATGTGTACAAGGAATCAGAGAAAGAAACGCATCGACAAATTTGAAGAAATTATATGTTCGAAGGGGGAAAATACTCAAAACAAATGGACTAAGAGAATTATACTAATTATAATGGAAGAATACTAAAGATTATTTTCTCAGTTGTTGATTTAATTATCATACACCACGTTAAAATAAATTTTAAAACGTTAAAAGTAAGAGAACAACTTTAAAAAAAGTTCTTGTTATACTGCGGACAAAAGATTACTGAAAAAGTAACAAACCTATTTCTAAGAGATTTATAATTTACTAATGCCAGACAATAATGAAATAGTAAGTGTAGAAATGCAGAACTGTCTACTTGACACACACACACACACACACACACACACACATATATATATATATATATATATATATATATATATATATATATATATATATATATATAGTATATTAACATATACACTGGTTGTCAAAAATTAAGGAAAAGTCACAAAAATAGCGATTACTCAAAATACTACGCGTAGAATTTAATGAAACTTATACACATCATACATCACATAGGTAAGTATAAAATAGCATAAAAAGAAATCGCCAGACAATTTTGGTGTTATAGAAACTAGCATATGTATACAATGAACAAATCGGATGTATCAGTTTGGTATAGGAAAAGTACATTTAATATGATCCTCCCGAGAAGCAATACAGCACATACAGCGATGTGTGATGCTATCAATTATGCGGTCTATGAGTTCGGTAGGAAGTGAGAGCCATTGCTCTTGCAAAGCAGTTGAAGGCGTGGCTAGGGTCCTAGGAAGAGGATTGAGAGCAGCTATACGTCGTCCTAAAGCATCCCAAACATGCTCGATATGATTCAGGTCCGGTGATCGAGGTGGCCACTCCATGCGCTGAATTGTTTCCTGGTCAAGATAAGGATCCATGATGAGAGCCCTGTGCGGTCTCGCGTTATCGTCCTGTGGCACGAAAGCATCACCTATTACCCTGGCATAAAGGCGCACATAAGCGTCAAGGATGTCATCTCTATCGGCGTGAGCATTCACATTTCCCCGGGGAAAGACATGAAGGTCTGTGCGTCCACCCAAAGACATATCACCCCAAACACATACACTGCCTGATCCGTATGCATCTCTTTCATGGATGTGTGATGGATGAAACCGAGTTCTAGGTTCTCTCCAAATCAAAATACATCTACTATCGCTTTGGAGGCTAAACCTGGACTCATCCGTAAAGAGAACAGCCCTCCATTGATCACGCGTCCAGTGAACATGTTGACTGCCCACTGCAAACTTTCTCGCCTACGGCGTGACATGAGCGGGACGCAAATGGCTCGTCGCCTCGCAAAAAGACCCCGTTCGTGAAGCCTTCTACGCACGGTTGACGTTGATACCAACCATCCGGAGCTTGCAGCGAGGGAGGATCTGCAGACGGAGTTGCGGTTCTATTCCTTCCTGCGCATAATGACATTACGGTCATCGGTACTCATCGTAGCGTATGGCCGTCCTTGGCTGAACCTCCTGGATGCCGAATCCGTGGTTAGAAATTGCTGCAAAAGTCTATGAACCTCAGACGGACTCACATTTAGCCATCTGGCCACTTCTGTCTGACTTTGTCCTGCCTCTAGTCACCCAATAGCTCGCCATTGCAGTTCTTCGGTCAAATGATGCTTGGAGGTCATTGTTATAATTTGGGTATGCCAGATGTCTAATCTGAGCCTCACAGCGACAATTTTCGCCTTGCTCTGAAACGTGCACTTTTATACTCCTCGCAAATGACGAATTCCGACTGCAGCGCTATTATTTTGCATAATGTAGTATTGTCCAGCACCTTTTACTTAACAACATATTTAAATTTTAAACAGTTTGGCCTAGTTTTGAACGTGTTAAGTGTTATCCCTCTTTTTGTGATTTTTCCTTAATTTTTGATAACTAGTGCATATATATATATATATATATATATATATATATATATATATATATATATATATATATATATATATATATATATATATATATATATATATATATATAATATATATATATATATATAAATATATATATATATATATATATGTGTGTGTGTGTGTGTGTGTGTGTGTGTGACATGTATGTATGTATGTATGTAGTTTATATGTATATTCTTCAGTTTCATTTCACTGTTATTCCGTACTGTCCACGTTGCTATATTACTTAGTCCGTAAAAATTACAGTCACACAGGGGAAAAAAATCAGGTTGTACAAAGGAACAAAAAAAATCCAAAATCTTTTACGCAACAGAGAATGAATCAAAAATTCTGAATTTAGTAGTCTGCTTTCACTTTCCCATTGGCAACTGACCAAGTATAAAAATAAATGAAAATTATAAGAACTTTTCCAAACCACACCTGTGGCTCTTTTAATCGTGTGTCTGTGTAGTCACGGATTTTCTATTTGTGGTAAATTATTTTTTATAGAGTTTGAATAAAACGGGTTTTATTAAAATTTATCAGTATAAATATTTACTTTCGTCAAATATTATTTTACTTTTTTCTTGTGATGGTTAAACAAATTATTTCCACTGCATTGTGTGATATTTTACTTAGATGCGTATTATGCATCTAAGATGCGTCATGTTTTCCTCATTCATTTTTTAATATTACCAAATCTGTAAATCATTTGTTTTATGATTTACATTTCTTAATGAACAATTAATATTTCCTCTTCTTCTACAATTTTATTTGATGTAATGCTTTAATTTTACAAACAAATACTCATAAAAAAGAGTAAAAGTATAATATTTATTAATATTTTGTCGTCCGTTTTATAGAAACCGATTCAAAAATATGAGATAATTCGTATATAAAATGTTAACTCCCAAAATTACGGTTTATGTAAAATTATATAAGTATAATGATTTTCGAGATGCCATACAAGTCTTATTTAAGGTAGCAATTATCATTAAATTCTTAAATTTGTAAAATTATCATAAATTATGAATTAAACATGAAGTAAAGCTAAATGCAATAAATAAAATATAGAGTAAAATAATTTATATAAAAAATGTTTAATGAGGAATTTCCAGAAATATAGATTCATCTTTTAATTTTTGTTTCAGTCTGTGATTGATCTTTATCATTTAAAATATATGTGTGGGGAAATAATAAAAGCATTTCTAGGTAAGGCAATGGCTTTTATAGTCTATATTTTGTCAGAGGGAAAAATCAGTTGTGTTTATATTTGTTTAAAATTGAGTGTGGATAATTTTCTCAGTACCATACATTAGAAGATTAATTGTAATATTCTCCACTCAGAATATGTAGAACTATAGTCAACGGTAGAAATTTAAAATAAGCAAAACTATTTCCACAGATAATTATGAACACATGACTTAAGGTTTGTAACATTGCAATGTAGGTATGCTTTTTATTATTTAAAAAATTTTCATTGTATCATTTCATTGTAAAAATGAATTTAGAAGAATTGTTTTCAAACAGCTTCATATATACATTACGTAGATTATACGAAATTACAAATTAATTTCCTCTATTAAAAAGTGAATAGAAAAATCAGGCACATTATTTGATGCACTACAATTATTTGCACAGATGTGGAACAAGTACATTAAAGCCTCTCCTATACCTAAGCCACTACTATACCTAAGCCACTGTTTCCCCATTAAGTAGACATATAAAAAATCCCTTAAATCCTACTAGATCTTTAAATGAGGTGTAATATCTGCTAAAGAATCTTAAAAACTGGGAAAGTTTTACAACAATTCTGCAAGCACAATATTTACAGATTGTTAATCTGAAGACATGCAAATATATTAGGATAATTTTCTTTTTAAAATACGTGAACTCTTTCAAACTTTATTATTAGGTAAAATATACTGTACTATATCTATATATGTATAGGAAAAATATCAGGAATCGTTATCGTAGTTTATTGAAATTACGTAATGAGCATGACCCGAGTCTTTACATTTCTCCCATATGCTTGATTATTGATTTCTTACATAAGAATGGCTAAAAACTATCCTAAATACAAGTACCATGTGAATTATCTTTTTACCATGCTAAAAACTGGCAAATGGTAAAACGGAATGTGATTACTGAAATATTTTAATTTTATGTTCTTTACATATCAAAGTATTAAAATACGAGCATTTTCCTTCTCGGATTTAGCTTAAAATATTTTTTGGGGTCCACCATTTTTTTATTTCTGTTCTCAGATAATGCAAACACTTATTTATTAATTAATATACCAACGTATAAAATTATGAGGATTGCTTTTACACTGAGGAATATAGATAAAAATATTTACTAACAATTTGAGGAAACTGTAAATTATGCAATACCATAAGATAAACTACGTGAGCATAATCTAAAATTTATTGCATTTGGTTGACATTAAAAAGAATATTTCTTGCATTTCTTTGGTTCAAGCAACGAAGAAATATTTTTTCCAAAAGATAACTTTATATAAAACTAAAAATTATTATCAGCTTGTCCCTATTTTTTTATGCAAACAAATATCTAATGTGTTACTTTTAATTAGTCTTTTGGAAGAAAATGTGTTAAGGGGATTCAAACCAATTAACTGACACGCTGCTCTCTGCCTACTGTTCTCAATTTAGTTTTTAGCTACTTTATTTTTCAATTTTTCTGTTTACATTATGAACCATTAAAAAACGCGTATATCCCTGCTTAAAAACCATGGACTAAATCATTATAAATGTTAATGAAGAAGAAAATATTCATGAATTAATTAGAGTACAGAGTAGATATGACTTTCATCCGCCTGAAAAGGTTATTTTTTTGTTATAAACGTGGTTATCCACAATATTAATTTTTCTAAAATGGTGAAAAATTAAAATGCTTAGGTTCTCAAATGAATAAGTGGTTGGAGGTTTTGGAAAATAATATGAGATGCACTAGAAAGTATATTCTAAGCTAAGATTTACACCGACACATTGGAATATTTGAAAGAAAATTCCCTTGAAACATTAAAAATTTGGTTTTATGAAAATTTCGTTTCATATGATACAAATGAGATGAAAATTAAAACGCATAAAGTAACCTGAAATAAATGATTACTATGCGGAGCAGACATAATGAATGTATCCAAATATATAAGAGCTTATTATAGCATTTCCTGTTTCTTAATGGATATGCGGAAATTTCAAAAGATATGCAGATCTAGCTATTGCGGGACTCAAAATGTACGAAATGAGAAACAGTTTATTTTCAGAACTTTTAATTTTTCCAGATTAAATGGAGGTATTGTGTACTTGCTTATTCGATTGCTGCTACAATAAATCACCTTAAGCATATCCATAAAGTGCTCTATCCTAAAGATATTTTTTCTTACATTCATTCCCTTGAAAAATATAGCTTCTACCATAAAATAAAATTAATTTGTCTTTCACAACTGGAAATTTTACGTAATTCGAAATTAAAAAGCTTTTAATTAAAATAAACTTTTATTTAACTACTTATAAAATATAAGAAAATATTTTAGGTCAAATTTTATAGTTTTATGAATTTAACTTTTGAACAAAAATTCTATTTTTAGGAATATAACAAACTGATGACTATATTTATTTAAATATGTAATACAATTATTTTCTTCATACACAATTACCTCATATTTCTAATTAAGAAACTTTATTATTTAAAGACAGAGTTATAAATAGCTTTCCGTTTTATCAATGGTCTATGCAATACGAATTGTGTTCCGATCAGTATTAATTCCATGGTAGGCGGTTGTAATCATTATGACACTAAATTCCTTTGATATGATTTTCTTCAAATGGATAATATATATATTTTTATAATAATTTTGAAGGTTTTACGATAATTCCTGTTCATAAAATTTAAATTAAAAAGTAAGAATTAAATTGACGTTGACATTTTTCACGTAATTTCTTAAGAATGAATTATCCATTGGATAAGAATGGAAAGTCTTTTACCTCTGCAAAAAATGAAGAATAAAATGAAGGAAAAATATAAATCATTAGTTAGTATTTCAGTTAATCAAGAATTACATGGTGACAAAATTGAAAAGTAAACAGCTAATAAAACTTTAGATTTCCTTTTCAGCCCATTTAAGGGAAAAATGTGCAGATTTTTTTCCCAAAATAAAGCAATATAATATTAGAATGTAAGAATTTATAGTTAGCTTGATTACATGAGGCATAAAAAATGGTGAATCAGAGTGAGCTTGAAGAAACATATTCCAATTCTTGATCAATATGTAATTTGGAAGACTCACCAGGCAATTTGTACTGTTCTTAGAAATAAAATAGATAAGAATTTCATACTTCAGATGAGAAAGATCATAAATAAACTCACAATGTGCATGATTTGAGAATCAGGATTCTCAGTCATAAAGAAATCTGCATGAAATTTTGAAGTGCATATTTCACCTTAAGCAGAATTTATTTCAGTATAGAGTGAAAACTATGAACCATAGACATTCTTATATATTTTACCAAGAAAATGTTTTTTAAAATATTTTTGTAAAACTCAACTGTTACAAATTATTGACAAGTTTCAAGAGTAAAAATACTTGGGGACAAAACCAATGTTTATTTTTTTATCGTAAACGGAAAAGACTAACGACAAAAGAATAAAATTACTTTAACGATGTCTTTTTTCTAAAATTTAAACAAATAGAAGTACATACCCTGTTATAAATTGTATTACCGTAATGATTTAGAAAAAATTACTTGAACATATATGGATATAGTATCTTACGGCATCATTACTATCCGCTGGCGTGGTATTAAAATAACATTTTTATGACTGCCTATGAGCAACAAATAGAGTCCTCGTAAATCCTAAAAAAGAAGCTACTGATAGTAACTTTATATTCAGTCCGTCCATACTGACACCCTGATACCTAAGAGGACTGTTTCTTGCAAAACTCGAACTCAATAGTTTTCCCATCGTTGTATTTTATTTATGTAGAACAATAAAATAACACCATCCTTTCATAAAAAATTCAAAAATATCTTCAGTAGCAAATTTTAAATTTGTGTTTTAGACAGTGTAAGTGGTCTCATGAGTTGTGCATTGTTCGAGGGATTCACATGAACAGGATTTGTCTTGTCTTGCATACCATTGAAATTCTAATTACTTAAATATTTGTAAGAAATTTAGCAGATAAATTTGCTGTTTGAACATTGCATACATCAAGTAGAATGATATTTTAAGACTTCATATTTTGTGTTATTACTTACTTTAAAAAATGATACGCTTTTCCCACAACATCAGAATTGAATTTCTACAAAATTTCTTATTTTAAGTGATTTTTAATGCAGGTACTAATTTCAAGATATATGATTCCTGCACAATTTTAAATTACAACAAATTTGCTAAGTATATTTGTTCCGAAAAATAGATTTTCGGGTGGAAAAGAAATTTAATTTTTTAATGAGTTCATATTATATTAATTTAATATCTTAAAACAGGAATATTCAGTTTCCTTTATATGCAGTTTGAAATACGCTTTTAAACGTCCTTGCCTTGTCTATGGAAAATTATTAATGCTTTTTTGTTGAATGGAAGAAAAGAAAAAAAATTACATGTGAAACATAAGAAATTCGCGAAATATAAACCCCATTAAAATTATAAATATTAATTTTATAAGACATTCGACAATTATTTCTGAAGATGCAACAAACATTTTATTTTCATATTTAAATGTTAAACAAAAAACAATTATACATCACTAATTTTATACATAACTAAACAAATTAGAAATTGTAATATTGAATTAAACATTTTAAAGTTTTTCGTGCAATATTTTCATAATTTAAACCAATAAATAGAAACATTATTATCTCTTTCATATGAAGGTATTAATATCAATGATTATTTATATGAGTGCACATATAATAATATAGTAACAATGCTGTACATTGTGACGTACTTAATTCATCAGATTCACTTGGTATTATATATATAATAGCCGTTGTCTCTGTATAACACTTCCGGGCTGTACTCATCTTTCGATTGAAGCCCTCAGTAAACAAACTGTCGGTTAGGCTTAATTTCAATTTCAGATGTGGATCACAATTTTTTCTTACTTAAGGGGATGGTGGACTTTCAAATTACCAAAAATCGAGCAAAAATTGGAATTTTTTTGGGGGGTGTATTAATATTTTAAAAACATGTAAATATTGGAATGAAATGCATTTAAAATGTGTAGTGAAAAGAAAAATGAAAAATCGGTGGCTTTAGAGTAGTAAGTATTAAAGGTAGATAAAAAATTATCTTTTAAATGACTTTTTCTCAAAATGAGAAATTTCCAGATTTGCAAGTCTTTAAAATGCTCCTCGCGTCATAATTTTTGAAGAAATTTTATGAAATTTATAATAAAGATTCCTGTAATACATCAAAATAAAGTTATGTATCCATTTTAGGATTCGAGGTCATTTAGGTTATAAAAGTTTAACTTTAGTGTAGAAAAGTACAAAAATTTCGCGAAAATTCAGAGTACAAACATAAAAATATTTTCTAAAAATTAACTAATCAACGAAAGTACAAAAAAATACATAACTTTGTTCAGAAAGTATTTATAAGCAATATAAATGCAAAATTAAGGAGAAAAGTTTAAAATTGAGTCGCAAGGAGCATTTTAAAGAAGGGTAATTTAATTTACATTTTTTAATTATAAAATTTTTTTTTTTAAATATTTATAAAATTTTATAAGGTGTTTAATATTGTTATACTTCAATGAATATATATACAAAATTTCATAGCTCTGTGGTAAAAATTTCAAAAATCGTTTTGAAAGGTCCACCATCCCCTTAAAAACTAATATCTTCTCCATCAAATCACGTTTGTTCAGCCTATTTTTCTATAAAACATTCAGAACTAAACAAATTTTGATGCTTTTAGCTGTATATTTAACAGTTTTTAAAAATCTGTTTACTTTTGCGATGAATTCTGAAAGTAAACAAACTTGAATGTGAATGAATCAAGTAGCTCAAGTATTCATATCGCGTAGTGAGCTGTAAAAAACTGGATAGCAGTGTACTACTCCAATCGCATAAAAAACTAAATAAATAAAAAATAATGAAAGGGTTTGCTTTTACAAGGTGTGGATTAAATGCAATATTGTTAGATAATTCGGGATCTTTTTTAACTTCCATATACTTTTTTCCATTATGACGTCATTATTAGTATTATGACGTCAAAATGACGGGTTGGATGACAGTCTACTACTCCAATTGCATGAAAAACTAAATAAATAAAAAATAATGAAAGGGTTTGCTTTTACAAGATGTGGATTAAAGGCAATATTGTTAGATAATTCGGGATATTTTTTAACTTTCATATACTTTTTCCATTATGACGTCATTATTAGTATTATGACGTCAAAATGACGGCTTACCTTCTAGTTTTAAATAATATCCCTAGTTGCCTATTATTTTATTTAAAATATTTTTATTGAATTATATTTTATTTACAGCATATGTGTTGTTCGTATAATATAAAAGATATTTTTGTATTTAATCTTGCAAAATGTTATATAAATAATTCTATGAAAAGAAAGAACATATTGACAATCCGTAAAATGCAATGTAAGATATCATTACACATTTTATGAATGATAAATAATCATTGAAGAATTTTCTCAGCTCTGGAAAAAATTTCTTTACCTTTTTACGACCAGCTTAGTTTGTGTGTAATTTAGAAAAACAATTACCAAAATTTTGAAAATTACGTGTCAGTAATATTGAAAGTATAGAAAAAGCTTTTCCTTACAGACAGGCAGTTCTATTTTGCATGTGTTAGTGACTGCCGAGACTCATTAAAAGTTTCTTATTTCTTAACTGAAATATATATAAATTTTATTTTATATTCCATATATACCACATTTCAAAAATTAATTTATTTGCATTATTAAGAAGTTTAGTGTCACGTAACTTTTAATATCAATCAATGAAACCCTAAAATATGTTTAACTGTAACATTTTTCAATGAAAATAATTTGGATATTTATTTAATTTTAATTATTTATCTTCTGTCCTTGTTTAAAGGGAAAAATCATATTATGTACATAAAAATGTGATTATATTAATTGCAGTTTTTCTAACCGAATTATAGTAAATGGAATGCTTATGTTTTATCTCCAATGCGAATTACTTAACGGGAAATTTAAAAATGGTAAAAACATATAATTTTTGTGCCCAATAATAATATATTTTATCACTTTTTATGCATTACATTTTAATGATAAATATTATCCGAAACTTTATTGCATACTTATTTAGATATTTTATGAAGATATGATACGAAAGGGGAAAATATTAAAAAAAATTGTTCTGAAGTAAAAAATTTCATTCTATGATTCATTAATGTTATTTCGAAATTAATTGTTTTTTTCATTCATTTAAGTTCTTGGTATATTATGACTATTAATAAAACATTTTATTGATAAGGAACATATGAAAAGAATGCTTTTTATACCCTGGAAACAAATTTATCATTTGAAACTATTTTAATTTTTAAGGCAATATTTGATTCCATGTAAAGAACTTCATTACAATGAATGTTTTTTCGCCATTGGCTAAGCTAAGGTATTAGATGCTAAGCTAGAATAAAGGTTTGTTGAGAAAAAACTGTAATTTATATACCGAAGCATAAAAATTCATAAATATTATATTTTTTAAAGCTATTTCGTATTACTATATCCCTTTTATACCTAAATGAATGTTTTTTATATTCCTTTCTACTTTAGAACTAAAATGAAACGCAAATGAAGAATTAAATATATTGCATTTTTTTGTATTTAAAAATTTCATTCTTATAGCTATACGTGCGCATCATGTATGGAAAATAATCTTAGAGCAAGACGTTATCGTTTCATAAGAAGAAAAAAAAAGAAAATATGAAACAATATTTTATGTATAAAGTTCTTGAAAGGTCGTTAAAAAAGGATAGTCGAGTATTGTACCTATTAACACTATTGTTTTTTATTTAGAATATTTGTACCTCGTACCGCCGATCTCACTGTTTGATCTGTTTAAGCTATGTTATGTAACAATTGGAAATCCCTGATCTGGGAGATGAAAGAGCCAGAATAGGAGTTTAAATAGGGAGTTGACCTTTATCACGATTGTGTGACATTAAGTGTTGAAAGTTTTCTCTTCTTTATAGCATAACAGTCTTTTGAAGGATTTAATTATGTAATTGGTAGCCATAGCTAAAAATGAGGCAATTCCACCACCCAGGGTTATAGAGAACAAGGAATATAGCACATATGAGGTCCTCCCTCCTTTAACAGGCATTTGTTTGTAGTTGAACATCTGAGTTTCCATTCTGTACATGAAAGTGTGTTTTAACACCAGACATTGTTCTATCCTTTGGCGCTGTTCTCAAATCACGATGGATTAACAAACGATAATGTTCCTTCAAATGTATGTACATCTATTCTCTGTAGAACAAATTACCACAGTTGAAGTTGACGATTTGCAAGTACATTTGCCATCTTTTGCTGCAGAGTGAGATTATGCATCGTTTTTTCTTCCTCTAACTTAAAAGCACTTCCACTCCTAGGTGTTACTTTATGTCTAACATAATTCAACTACAGAAAAACCTAAGGAGCTAGACTAGGTTTCTTTCAATTCAACGATTAGGCATAATGACACATCCCTTTTCTTACTTGCATTTATTGTATCTAGTTCTACATGAATTATTTTTATATTTGTAGTTTTTATTATCATGTAAGGGACTGATATGAAGGTCCCTAGTACAATAACTGCGTTTTGAAAGGCGATTTTAATTAACAATTTCGTTGAAAAATAATCTTCCCACGTTTTGATTCCTCTTCTAACTTGTTCCTCTCCATGACAGTGTGAATTTTTCAACAATGGTGTATTTATCATTATTGCGTTACGATATATCTTAGGTTCACATATTCCTGTTAAATCTGACATCCAAAATTGCAGTTACAGTTCTTCAAATTACATATCCCCTTCAAACTTCCGGAGCACAAAGAAATGTTGCCATTTATAGAGTAGATTTAAAAAAATTTCCAAAACACAAGCCTTCAAGTCTTTTTATTGTTCCTTTGATAAGCAAATGAAAATAACTGAATAAGCAAGAAAAATAAAGTACACTGTGATACATGAGTGATATTAGAATCTATTGATTGGCAGTGGTTGATATAAAGGAAATATTTCATTTCAGCATAAAAAATAAGTCAGGATTTTTTTTCTATTGATAAAATAGATAAGATAATTCACATCGTCCATTATTTTTCTTTCGTGAGGATTAATATATTTTTAACCCTAAGGATTGTTTATAGTGTTTACACTAGTAGTTTAATTATTGTTATGCTATTTTATGTTACTATAAAGCATTAATCCAATTCAGCTCCTAAAACTAGCTCTATAGATTGCTTTTATCTAATCAAAGTAGATTAAGAGCTTAGTTTAGTATTTTCCTAAATACATGCTTTAAATTCACCCATGGAGTACATAAAATATAAACAGTGGTCTTTGCTAAAGAGGCAATTTAGAATTCCAAATTTATTTTAATTCACATTTTGGTAAGATACCCTGTTTAATTGCGGACACATTTTAAAATTATATATATCATGCAATTCAATTTTCGATTGAATGAAAAATCATTCGAACCGCATAAACCAATCAAAATGTAATTTTCTCCGCCGGCGACATAAAGAAACCTCTCACGATAAAGTGAGTGAATGCCGAGGGAGAGTCGAATGAAAGTTTTTCGCAACAAAAGGGGGCATTCGAAGTCTATTTCTCCTCTCGGCCACAAACTATTCTCTGTTGATCGATTGGCAAGGTATGATTGGGCCAGAGAAAATTACAGCTTAAAAGATCTTATCTTCGCTCTGACGTTTAAGATGGGGGTCTCAGAGGGAGGGATTACACCCGATATTAGGTGGGGTGCAGGACTCGGGGGAAATGGTTCCATCATGATGACTGGCCATCAAAAAACTTGGCACGCAGCAACAAAAGGGGCCGCGGATCACCGGAAGTTTATCCGCTTATCCCGCGCAACCGGACCAAAACCCCCCGAAATACAGAGCTTTCTGGTGAAAGCAAACATCGCCTCACACAATGAAAATATTGAGATATGGGGGGCTGGGTGACAGACGAGAGGAATTTAGTATGAGTGTCACAAAGTAAAAGCAATGTTGAATATAATATTCCGGGTAAGCAGGGTGCAGCAAATATAACCGTGGAGTTCAAAACAAAGCAATAGGGGGCGTATTTGTGTCAGTATCCTGCAAATGCTCCAATGCTATTAATTATGTGGAAAGATTAAATAAATATTTTCTCTGATTTGCATTTATGGAATTTTGCTGCATGGTAATAAAATTCCATTTATAAATGTATTTTCAAAAGCTCTTGTTTTAGAATACAAGTGATAAAAGAGACATAAAATATAAAATATAAAATATAATGTTACTTTAATTTATAAATTGGAAAGTTTTTACTCTAAATTTTAGGTGTTGTCAAGCATACTCGATGGAAAATAGTATATTTAAATTGTGTTAAAAATTAATGGGACTACTGTATGCGATATGCATATTATTGCGAATTTTTGATTTATCTGTCCTACATCAATTGGTTTCAGGTTCTGTATACGTCAGGTACTCGATAAATCCTTCATGATGATAATTTGTATCTGATTTTGAACATTAGGTAATTTATTTCCGCAAAATATAATTAATTTCTAATATTTCTGAGATAATTATTATAGCTAACATTTTTTGTTAAATTGTTGCTAAATTCTAGGGTAACAAAGAAACAATAAACTGGATATTAAAGGGATAAAAACTATTTCTTTTATACTTTAACAGGTGAAAAATCTGTTAGATAATGTGAAATGGGTTCTTGTAGCATTTTAAGCGTAAAAAAGATTCGTATGATCTGCTTAAATTGCAATTAAATTACTCGAGGTATAGCCTTTTGTTATAGAGCTTTTTATTCGTCATGATATTTAAAATCAGAAGAATTTAGGCAATTCTTGAGCTCTCCCATTTTATGAGTTCCCGATATTTTATAAGGTAGGCATATCGTAAGACGTGTCTATTCAGTAAATTTGTAGCACTTTACTTGCATTGTCTAATTTGTTTCAGGAATGGTTTGTTTGTCTTCAGCTATAGTAGAAATAAACAAATCCCTTTTAGCATTGTTATCCTGTCATTTTAGTCATGTGTGTCGAAAACTGATTCCCTGAATTCGATAGCTTATGCATTTTTTTATAATTAAAGTTTGGCCATAATAAATCTAATTTTTTTTATATTGAAGTCAATAGCACGAGTTTCATCCCGTGTTGAATATATGATCTTATTCGTAAAATGTCAGAAAATATTCTTTCACATATCAATGTAGCGAGTGATTTAATACGGTACAGAATGACCTGCAGCAAATTTTCATCACCCTGATTCTACATTAACTTCATTGATTTAGATATGGAATATTATCAATTGCACTTCTCGCTTCAAATTCATTTTTAACTAGCGAGAAAGTATTTAACAATTTATAAAATTAAAAAAAAACTTTTATAGAGAAAATGTAACTTCATAGTGACAATATGATAAATACCTATAAAATATTTCAAATACAAAACATTCCGGCCGTATAACAATAAACCTTGTTTGAGAACGACTTCAGAAAATTAAATGTTAAAATTTACTTTAAAAAACAAAAGTTACTTTTATATCCCATTTACTCATCTTTTGTATGTGACCTTAAATGGGACCTTAATAACCCTTTCTACTCATCATTTTGTTATTTTAACCGGAATAAAGCAATATTTTAAAAAATAAAACTTTAATATTTAAATGCAATATACACAAATAATATAGTAATAATTAAAACAATGCTAAATGCATGGGAAGGCTTAATACATAATAGCTACTGATGAAAATCTTCCTTATTTCGTTAGGATAAGTTTCATGGAAAAAAATACGTTTATATTAGTATTATATTTGAGGAAAGTGTTAGCATAAAAGTGTGACGTTAATTTCATCAAATATTAGCAAAAAGTACGTAGTATTTGATTGTATGTGTATTTTAGTGATTATAAGATATGTAATATTTTGTGCATAAAGGCAATCCCAAAATTTTAATGTTGAATATTTTTTACTTATTTGCATGTTAGGAGAGGTTAAATTTTCAAATGAAATTGATATTTTTATAAATAATACGAAACCAGACTATATATTTTTTTAATACGTGAGCATTTACCGCTACAATGAACGGTATTGACATTAAAGTACAAGGAAAAGTTCCTTTTAGAAACTTTATAATTATAAAAAAAAATGCATGAAATAAAATAAAAAAAAGTTTGGGGAATTTTGAATATAAATGATTTTATTTTTTCTAATTTTTTCATATGTGTTATGACTAAAAGCATGAAGTGGACGTGAAAAAAAATCATGCATTGTAGAGTTGAAAAAAAAATATACAGGGTGTCCCATAAATATCGCCCAAACTCTGCACAGCCAGATTCCTCGTTGGGACTACATAAAAATTGCCCAAACAATTGTACCCGTATGACCAATAGTTTTCAAGAAAACTACAGAAAACAAGTATGACGTCACATCCGGTGCAAGGAAAAAAACACTTTATTTGACACATCAACAGCAGTATTTGCCAATATTTATAAAGGCAGATGTTCAAAGTGTCCGCCGTGCATATCGAGGCATGCTATGCGGTCTTCCAACATCATGACAACTGTGCGTCGGGCAGACACTTCTAGTATTTCGCAGTCCTACGACCAGCCTGCAGATGACTTTGGCATCGGGAGGACGGCGTGACGGATATGGACGGGCATACTCCCTAGCAGTTCGTAAGGCATTTCCATTACATTGGTCGTAGATCAAATACATGTCATAATATTCATGAACGGAATACATGATCACCATGCGAAGAATACCGTTAGCTGCAAGATCCAGCCTTTTAATTACCAGTAGTACGAGTTAAACGATGGCTTAACGTCATTCAACGGCGCGCGCATGCATGACGTGATATACGGCGTGAACATTTTGAACATTATCGTCGGAAAAGATATGCAAATACTCCTGTGTATGTGTCACATAAAGTGTTTTTCCTTGCACCGGATGTGAGGTCATACTTTGTTTTTCGTATTTTTTTCGAAAACTATGGGCCGTACAGGTACAGTTCTTTGGGCATTTTTTATGTACTCCCAAAGGGAATCTGGCTGTACAGAGTTTGGGCGGTATTTATGTGACACCCTGTATATAGGGTTTAATATCAAATACCTCTTGTAATCAATATACACTATTCATCCCAATTATTTCTTTTGATAATCCACCCTTTTCCTTAAATATTTTATATTTATTTACAGTAGTCTTCTTCTAGTCTAGCCATTACGTCAGATATACCGTTATCCTAAGCTAGTAATCTATGCTTTTTTGTACATTAAGTAAAATACTGGTATGCAATCAAATTTTGTGGCATATTTATGTATCTTTACGACAAATATAAAACAATTTAGAATTTTTCAGAAATTACCATTCTATTGTATCAGCAAAAATCAATTCAGACCTTTCAGTATATTTCCCGTCAGTTACTTTTATTAAAATAGCATTTATTAACAAATTATTCACTATATTTTCTGCAAATGCAAACAATTAATCTTATGAATGAAGTATTCGTTAAAGAATTATGATTTTAAGAAAGAATTATATGTTCTGCTGAATCTGCATGCAAGATACCAATTAAAGATCCATACATATATTTAAAAAATATAAATCACGATGATATGAGAATATTGTACTAGATTTCAAATTAATATTGCAGATTGTATTATGAAATTACAAAGTATAAAAAAAAATACTTTAGCTTCAAATTATTTAAATGAACAAGGTTCGGAAAATTTTAAATTAAATTTGCTTTGTTAGAAATTATATCTGAGCACAAAATTTATTTTTATTTCTCTCTAACATTTTTTGCAGCAATACATTATTTTCAAGAATTGAATATAAAAGAAGTAAATTATACTCAAAGGATTACTAGCGTCGCTTTATTTTTTTGCAATCTTGTTTTCGGTTGATAAAAAGTTTGTGATCTGAAAATAAGATTTCTTTTCAAGATGATTTTTTTTCCATTTTTTATTTCCATATTCTTCAAATTCTGTAGTTTTTAATCAGACTCGAAAAACCTTAACTCTGTGCATTACATTAACTTTCTTTATGCAATCTAAATACTTTTTATGTAAAGCTAATGCGTGTTTTACATACTTTTATGAAGGTTAAAAGTGTTTTTTGTGTGCATTAACTATCATTTGGAAATCCGTTTCTTTTTTTTTACTTGTACTTTATAGAGAAATTATATTTAAGTCCACTTTCGTTTTTTTAAGGATAATTTGAAATGAAATTACATACGTTACAAAGTATGATTAATTTCATTTTTTCTTTCTTTGTGTCATCGTATTAATCAGTTTACGGGCACAGTGGAAAATATTAAACAAGTAAAATACGATAACATGTTAAGTAATTTATCGAAATGTTTTTATGGAAAATTAACATATTTTTCTCACACATTAGGCAATTTTTCTAAAGTTATAAATTTCATTGTTCGGAAGTTTCAAACTTTAAATTCGTAGTTAAAAAACAACATACCTTTGAGATTTTCTTATGTGTTTTTAATTTCATGGCCTACACATTTTCTTGTTCAAATAATAATTTGTCTTTCCTTACAGTTTTATTCAATACATTAACTTTCATTCAATTTTAACCGAGAATAGTTTCCAAGAAATAGTTTTCCTTCAGTAAAGACAAGATATATTTTTGCTAAATGTGCAACTAAACAGGGGAATTTTTTTGTGTTCACATTTTGAATCCCTGCAAATTAAGATAACAACAATATGGAAATATTGTTAAACAATTTTGAATTTTACAAACAGTTTTTTTATTCTGTTTAGTGATAGTGGTAGAATCATTTTTAATTTCATAAAATTCTGATATACTGTCTAAGAGCAAATTTTAATATTTATCTTTAAATACTCCTCTATTACAAACACATTACAAAGTGAATTGAAATCCCATTAAATATAATAGCAAATAATGAAGATGCTTAACAAAATTAAATAATATTATTGGAATTTCAAACGTTATAATATATTATATAAATTTCAATAAACATCCCATTTTCGGATCTGAACGAAAATTATTCATTCATTTCTAATCTATTATATTATGACTATCTATTATGCAATCTGTTTAATGACTTCATCCTTCTTCTCCAGTTTAATTTTGAGAGATAAACAATTCTATTTTTCAGATTTCTTGAAGTAAATTTCATCTGAGAATTACGTATCTCGAATTTGTTTTCTGTAATGAGAAACGAAATAGTTCATATTTATCCTTTATATTACGCAATTCTTCATTTACAAAATAAACGAAACTATTGACATGATTTTACTTATAATACACCCCAGTAATTCTGTATTTACCATGACTCCCACTCTTAATTTAAATGTATTTTATTTTGGTAGTAGACTGCATACTTTCAAAATACTTTTTATTAAAATATGATTTTCCTATTATGTATAAACTAGTTTTGTCTCTCTATTATTAAAAGCAAAACAAACAACTGGATGAACTGGAGAAAACAGCAGCCAGCTCCTATAAAAGTTTGTTTAACTTTCTAACTCGGGTTTTGATGAAATGTGTATATTTTTGACAGAGACAATTTCCAGCATCAGACACTAACCTTATTACAACATAATAAATTAATAGATAGTGATTACACGCGTGCGTGTTCGGAAAGCGTTAAATTTCCTCAACAATTTTCTTTACCTGACAAAAGGTAATTAAATAAAAAGAGGAATTGCTCATCACGAATGGGGATAAAATTGACTTTTGAATTCTAATTTCAGTTTAACGAGACATTGTTTAATTATGTCAGAGAGTCTGTCTCTCTAATTGTTTTCATTACTATAGCATAAATAGAAATCTACTTAGAAAAACAATATATACAATCCATTTCATTACAGTTTTCCACTTAAGTTACTGAATTCTGGGTATAAACATTTCAACAGTTGTGAAATTACAACATTGAGGTTTTATATTTAAACATAATAGTAATATGACTTTCAGAAGACTTGTGGAAAACTCCCACGTAGTTAACACTTAAAAAAATGGTAAATTAAACTCTTTTTATTTTGTAATGGAATTTAAGAAGTGTTAATCATGCGTTAATAGTAATACTTGTAATATATCATATTTGATTTCCTTATGTTATTTTTCATTATTCGACAAAATATTTTCGATCAAATTTAAACTTCTAATGGTGTACAAAGAAAATGCAAAATATAGCGTTATAATTAAGAATTCTTAATAATCTAAAATAACTAAAATTATTAGAACATTTTATAAATAAACTTTTCCCAGTTAATATATTTATATCAGATTTTATACATAAAAAATGTGCTATAACTGTAATGACTTGATATTTCTTTCTAAAACGTGAAAGCGATACCTTACTTCTTAAATTTGAAGGTAAAACAACAAGTTTTCAACTTTTGTAATTGCAGAGATTTAAATAAAAAATAAGGAGCTACAAAATGGTATGCATGTGTAAAAATCTGTATACGTTATATATCTATTGTGATGAATACTAAAATTTTTTAACAAATAATAAGTTACTTTATATATTTTAAACTGATGTAAAATGGAAATTAATGATATCAATATTTAATTCATGCAGCTACCATTGAAAGAAATTTTAATTTTAAAAATTAAAAAAACTATTTAAGACTTAAAAATGCTTGCATAATTTCAAATTTATGTTACTCATCTATCCAGTTTTCCCTCTGTCATAAAATAAATTATCTATGTTGAAGAAGAAAAAAATGCTTATTAACTATAAATAGCACAATGTTTAATATTGCTCTCAGTTTCTAATATATTACTTTATAATACCATGAAAATTAATAATAAAATAAAGTATATATTTTAATTAAATTAAAAACAGAACATTATTTATTTTGTCAATTTTAGTGTTAAATGTTAGAAGCAAAACGAATGCATTATGATATTAAATTTTAGAGTTTGTTTTTAAGGAGAGAAATACATTTTTTAGAACTGGTATTGAATATTTACCCCTTTTTTACGTTGCACTATAAGATTTAATTTAAATATAATTTTTGCAAATAATCGTTTTTTTTATAGTTTTGTATGCAAAATTCGCATTGACATTACTATATTTGTATCAGAATATACTGAACATTTCGTGTGGCGGAATAATAGCTTCCGAAAATTGCAGCTGAAATTAGATGTTCCTGTTCAATACATCAAATAAGGTTCAGTGGTCAACGAACTTTTATAACGGGAATATTGTACTTATCTCATTGCTGACCGCTTAAAAATGGGACTGATATCTGGCAGTTAGGATAGCCGGCCCAACCTATTACAAGAAGAAGGAAAAATACTTTCCACCTCGTTAGGACAGAGAGACCAATACTTCTCGCGGCAGACTTTTATCTACGCGGGAAAAGTATATAGGTCAATAAAGAAATGGCGAGTGTGCGCAGCCCTTGCTACAGTACTGTCCGATAAATGGAGCATCAAATGTCTTTTCTGCTACTGTTGCTCCAGCAAAACGGTTTTGTGTACAATGCGAAAAGAATATTTTGATGCCTTGCGGTCTTTTTTACGCGGCGTTGATCGCCTAAATGGGGCGGAAATGAAATTCTGTTAACGGCAGAACCCTGACGCACAAAACCTCGCTAATTTGATCTATTACCATCCGCTTAAAATTAATGCCTCGGCCAAAATGCAGAAAATGGGAGGGGGTTTAACAAAGAGCGCATAGTACTGATGTACGCAAGTGTAGTATCAAGTATGTCGGTTTTAAGTGGTTTCAAACACTTGAATAATGTTATTCTTAATGCATTTTCTGTAGTTCTTCTCTCACCAATGCTTAGAACAACATGGCTAATAAAAATAATTACATTCGGAAATTTTTCTGCAAGGACAATTATAAAGATTTTTTTTCTACCGATAGTCAATATATTTATTTTTATGCGATAAACGGCAATATCATTTAAAATCTAGTGTAGTATCAAGTATGTCGGTTTTAAGTGGTTTCAAACACATGAATAATGCTATTATTAATGCATTTTCTGTAGTTCTTCTCTCACCAATGCTTAGAACAACATGGCTAATAACAATAATTACATTCGGAAACTTTTCTGCAAGGACAATTATAAAGATTTTTTTTTTCTACCGATAGTCAATATATTTATTTTTATGCGATAAACGGCAATATCATTTAAAATCTAGTGTAGTATCAAGTATGTAGGTTTTAAGTGGTTTCAAACACTTGAATAATGTTATTATTAATGCATTTTCTGTAGTTCTTCTCTCACCAATGCTTAGAACAACATGGCTAATAAAATAATTACATTCGGAAACTTTTCTGCAAGGACAATTATAAAGATTTTTTTTCTACCGATAGTCAATATATTTATTTTTATGCGATAAACGGCAATATCATTTAAAATCTATTGAAACTCTTAGCAGAATAAAATACAAAATTTATAAAATAACTTTTAAGTCAATGAATATCATAGTCATAAAATATTTTATTTTCTAAACTTTCCTAGAAATTATTATTTCTATTTGGTGTTTTTTCAAGCAGTTATTTTAGCTTAAGTTAAACTAATTTTCCGAAACTGGCTTTGATTCGAGGAAAATGACAAAATTTTCTCAAGTTAGAAACCACTGTACAAATGTGACTTTGTGCTTTACATGTTTGATGATTCTGTGAAAAGAACTAATTTCGATTTTCATTTTGTTTGTTGTTGTATGGCGTTTGAGCCTTCTCCAAATAAAAATATTATCTTTGTTTTTTAATGTCTTCATTTAAAAAGATAGGAACACAAATAATTGATTATATATAGAAAAGCCGCTGAGCCAATAAAAAAATAATTATTGCAGCATATATTATCTGATAATAAGCAAAACAAGAATATTTATGAATAATAAGAAATAGATAACATTTACTGCCCACAATAAGCTTAGCTTACAAATAAAACACTTTTGAGTTTATTAAGAAAAGTCGTAAATTTCATTCGAAAGTTTTCTTCTCACAAAACCTATTAATTTTCTTTTCAATAAAAATTTGAATTTATTAAATTGTAACATATAGACTTTTCTGATTTTGGCAAATGCTCAAAAATGCTAATAAAAATGTTTCTAAATACCCCTAGCAGTATATAGTAAATAACTAAAATGCTAATTTATAATTAGGAACATCAGTTCTCTTGTTGGTATTTTTCTTCAAACAATAAGAATTTTATTTGGAATATTTGAATTTTTCATTGTATGTAAGTTTGAAAAAACTTAAGTTTAGAAATAGAGGATATAATTAAAAGTAAATTTGATAAATTTACCAGCCTGAGGATTCCACTTTAAACCTGCGTTGAGAATACTTATTTTCTCAAGTTGATTTGTTAACAAAATCTGTGACTCGTAAAATATTATTTCAAAATATATTTAGAAGAACATATATTAAAATTACATTACCATAAATAATGTTTTCCATCTCAGTTCAAAATAAAATCTTAAAATTCTTCTGTTTCTGTTGTTGTTTGAAAAAAAAAATTCTTAATTTTGAATAGTCACTTTAAAAAAATTTAGCACAAATTTAACATAACTTTTGCAAAATTGCTATACGGCATGAACGCATTTTTCTGTTTAAAAAATGGGTGAACCAAAGATCAAATTCCAGTGATTATTTTCAGATGAAAAATTCATCTTACATTTTTTGCAGTTTTACATGTGATTAAATGGATAGAAGTATCTTACATTTGGACAAATTAATACTTAATTACTAATTAAACGATGTAGATGAACCGAAACAGTATAAAAAATGTATCAACGAATTTGACTCTCATGCTTAAATTGTGTCTTCAATATTTTCAAACTACTGTTAAACCGCATTGCATGCTCATATCTTGTGCAATAATTTAAAAATATCGAAACTCAAACACTGCAGTCAGTGGGAGCTATTAGCATAAAGTAATTAAAACGAATTAAATATATATTTATATTAAATAATTTTTACAATTTTCGGCAAGAATTGTTCTGTAAACATTTGCTCTCCCGCAATCAAAATTCTCAAATTCGTTTCAATAAAGAGAATGAAACTCAAAGAAAGAATGCTAAGAAATTATGAATTCCTCTTCAAAGAAACAGCCAACATCTGCGGCTGCTATTAAGGAACCCTCTTCTGAATATTTTTTTCCTTCCATTTCCTCAAGTACTCCCTGTGAAAGAAAAAGAGTTTAGAGAGTTTTCCTAAGATGGTTTAATTAACCCTTTTAATTCGAACTTACCTGGTCTTTGACGTAGAAGGTGAATGATTAATGAACTGGCATTGAAGAGCGTAAGGCAATCCAAATTAAGGAACACCTGAGGTTTCGTATGTATTATTGATGAGCACTGAATTATATAAAAGTGATTCATTAAATAGCTTTGAAATTGCGTATAACAAGAAAACATATTCTGATGAAATTGTATAGATTGCAGGACAGTTTATAATTAAAACTGGTATAATGTTTCTTATCACATACCAAAATAAATACTTTTAATTTATAGATTATCATTAAACCAATACTGGGTTTTCTTCCATATTTCAGAAGGTATTTTTTCTAGAATATATTCCTAGGTAATTAACTTTTTATTTTTTAACAAATAAATTTTATCCGCACATAGGAAAATATTTTGTTGGATGTGTGTAATTTCAGTAATTATAGGTTAAGTTTTTTCTAATCTATTTTCCTTTTTTTTAGCGTTTGCTTAAAAATGAAAAGAAATATCTTTATATACGTATGCAGTGTTACGAAATTCAATCAGTTCATAATGTTTATAAATTTGATTTTAATAATTTGGGCTCAGAAACAAATAAAAGCACAATCATTCACTTATGATTTTAAGTAATTTTGGGTAATTTTTTGAAAGAGCTAATTTAATTATATTATTGTTTAAACATGCTACTATTCACATATTTTTAATTCTTTTATTATTTAATAAGATTTTCGAAGTGAACATCTCTTTTATTTTTTTTAACCTTAGTTCTTATTTAATCATATTTAAAGTGGTATGACTTTATTAAAATTACGCATCAAATATGAAACACTTTAACTTACATATGTATGAAAATAAAATATGCAACGATATAATTTAAATCCTACCCACTAATAAACATTTTTTATCTTACAAGAATTTTAAATAAGGTATACAAACTTCTACTTTTGAGCCAAATTTTTACTATCACTTATTAGTGAAAATGGAACAGATATAAATAGTTATAAAAAACATTTCAGTACTACATTTAGATCTTTAATTATACGCGATATACCATCATCTTGAAAATCGGTGATTATCACAATCATATAAATTTTGTACATGGTTTTATTCAAATGTGGAACGTTGTTGTTTGCAAAAATATCATGTATTAAGAATGAGAATCATGCAAAACCTAATGCAATCAAAGCAATAAACACTTTTGTCAAATGCTGTTTTTATGCTGTTACTTACCAGATTAAATATTGTTTCCTTTCATTTGCTCCTTTCAGTCAGATATAACGACGTCTGTTTTCCCCAGCAATCAATCAGCTTTACAGTTTGTCAGTTCGAGGCATCTCTGATTCATCTACTTCCAACGTTGTCTGTTATGGTCAATTAAACTCTAAACTAATGGTCAGTCCCTGGGAAAATCAATAAGCAAGGCTTATTTCGTCAATTGCAGCATAGTCTAGGAAATGATGGCCGAGAGGGGACCAATTTCAATTGAGTTTCATTCCATAGGATGCTAAAGTGTCGTATTTAGGGAATAAGATTGGAACAGTTTCAGAAACGTTACAAATAACAACGTTTAATACTGTGTATACGAATAAATCACTATAACGTTTGATTAATGGCACGCGTTTATCGTCACGCACAAATATTTACATGATCAGCAGATCTGAATGGTTTTCAATAAGAAATTTATCCTTTAAAACGCTGCATGTACACAATAAAAAATTAATCGCATATCTTGAATTCTTCTATCATATAATTTTATTTTTAAACAGCTGAAACATTTACTGAAATTAAATATTTTAAATTATTACCTTGAATTACTTACCCGAAACGATTAACTTTACTTTATGAGAACTTACTTGTAATGAACTACTGCATTACTTTAATAGATGTGAATAAAACGACCTGTCGTATTAGTAAACGGTGTATCTACCATTTAAACTCCATATTTTTAGAATCGCAAATTGTTTGAAAATTATTCTTTAAAACGAAACAATTACAATTGATTAAAAATATATTTTTATAGTATTTTAAGCAGAATTTGACATATAAGTATGGGGATCTCCCAATTCTGAGTACCTTCCAGTTTGTTCCTTGCGTAAAAGCTACTACTTTCGTCGACCTATAATAGAGAAGTGATTGCGTGTTAAAATACGATTAAAGTAGCTTAATGGTTTTCTGACACACATTTGAGATGAAAAAGAAAAGTTGTTACTAGTAACTTGATGGAAACGTAATTTGATCTCAAATTATTGCATACAAGGTCGTACCATGCAAACATGATGTATAGGATAGAAATACACATCCTTTCCCAAACGCCTCGAGATATAACGAGATCTCTAAAATCTTGGAGTTGATATACTTAGAAAGGGATAATGCCCTTGGTAAAAACTTTACTCTCTAAATTGGAAATCTTCATTGAGTTCAATATATTCCGCTGAAGAGTACCAGATTTAGAATAATGAGATAAAAGTTTTTTTTACTTTTTTAGGAGGGGGGGGGGGGGAGGCTTGAAAATGGATTACATCTGTAATGCAAATATATTGTCTTTTTAATGATTTATAAAAAGTCGACAGCTCTTTCCTTGTCTACACTAGCTGTCATGATCCAAGAAATATATTTACTTGATAAATAGCATTGTTTAACTATGAATATTTTTTAATCCAACACAGAAAACGGACGTTTTATGCGAATAAGAAAATAAAATTTACAATAAAAGAAATGTTACCGGGATAGAAATATAATAGAGAATGCATCCATCACTATCTTAAAGGTTATATTAAAGACGTGAGATGTTACGATAATTAAATATTTGCAATTGTTATCAATGACGTATACAACATAAATTGAAGATTATATAAGTACAGCAAAAATAAATCTGGATTCATACGTGTCTCTGATTATAATTACTGATGACTCATAGAGGCTGATAAAGCTCATGAACCGTTAACGAATGAAAAAAAAAAACTAGTAAACAAAACTGAAAAATACATTCAATTTTCCCTCAAAGTGGATATCGGGATACTAGAGTTCGTTCACTTTACCTTGTCAAGGTGGAGGGAAAACGAATTAAGGGAACAACTTTAGTGCATTTTCCAAACCACGTGGACGACTAAGTACGTGTCTATCTGCTTTAGAATTAAACCAAGAAAATATTGAAACACCTTATCTGCTAATACAATAAAAACTACTCCAACATAGCAGTCTTTCCTGATGCGACATTAGAATTGAAATTCGGAAAGTTAAGACTCGAGATACTGAGTATACGTGAAATATATCATTATGTATAGTTACTTGCTGTGAGAACGATAAATCAATATATGAAATTTAATAATTTAAAGTTTCCTGAAATCACTTGATCAAATAAAGTTATCCTAAAATAATATGCATTTTTGCCATCATAATGGAAATCAAAATAATAAATAAAACAATCGGTTTTACGTTTTCATTGTTATAGAAATTAGAAATAAAAAATAACCCATTAAATTTGAAAATAAATAAATTTATTTTTATTTTAAATTTTAAAAAATTGGGGAGAGTTTTATATTTAAATCTTTAACGAAATAAATAAGTCATAATTTAATTTTTTTTAACTAGGATTCCTTAAAAACTTAATATTGTTATTAAAAATGCTAACTAAATTGCCACTAATAAACAAAAAAATATTCTTGAATCTATTTCTCTGAATGATGATTTTTTGTGTTATACCATCTTTTCATTTATAGAAGGAAAAGTTTCTGAAACTTTAATCAAGCTCATGAAAGTTTTCATCTAATGTGCAATATACACCGGGCAAAAGAGTCTCATTTTTGCCACACCCTTCGAACCACGCAGAGAATGTCAGAGAAAAGGTTAATTAGCTAAAAATTCAAATGGATAATTAACCTTTACTCTAACAAATTCCAGAGATTAGTGCTAAAGTTCAGATGAAATTAAAATTTATTACAGTGTTCCTTCCATTATTTGTAAAGCTGTTTCAATGAACTATTGTTTAAGATTAATTACAAGAAAACTTTAAAATCACATTGTTTGCAGGAACAAAACAGATGAATGTTTAAGATTACATTAAAATAGAAATATCTGAAAAAGGAAAGATTGAAATGTACGTAAAAAAATTCATTTGTGAGTGTTGTTATTAAAAATATTTTGCAAGTTTAAATATGGAAATTTGACTTCAATACATAACAGACAATTATAAACGTATGTGTGCTATAAAGATAAACACGTATGTATGCTGTAATACATGATTTTTTTTAATCTTAAAAACACGTTCGTGATTTTCATGAAAAAAATTTATTTGAGATTGTTAAAAAAGAAAAGAAATGTTGTAGAAAATAATTGAAATGACAAATTAAGTTAGATTAACAAAAATACAGACTGCATTTTGATTCAAGTATTATACTAAATTCTAGTATTATATGAATTCCCATTTCACAATCATATTTTAAAATTGTACAGAGATTAAACGAAAATAAGTGTTCATATCAAGAACATGAATTGTAATAATTAAGATATTCGTGAATTACTGTTAAAGCAGATTGTAGATTGTAAAACTAGCATTATTTTGTATAAATAGTTTCTTAAATGCATACTACCTCTTTAACATTAAAAAAATAATATTAAAAAAACTTTAGAAGTGTAAGCTATCATCCCTCAAAAATTAGTTATTTCATCATGAGAATGTTACTGTGGTATGTGTTATATGTCAAAAAAAATTAAGATTTATATCATCTGCTTACTAAAGATAATGTTATTTTAAAACGGAATAAAGTGAGAGTGTTTCGTTAGTAAGTAAATTAAAGACACACGTGAGAAGAACAAGAATTTTGAGTTTCAGCTATCTCCCCAGAATAACGTTAAATCTTCTAAAAACTCATATTTAATAGCCAAAGATATTAGACTCTTAACGTAAGAGGAAACTTTTATTCATTAAATTTCACCCTCTTTAGGCTCTCGGCTCTCTCATTCTCTTTAGGCGCAGAATATAAGAGGAAACTGCTGTTCACTTCGGCAAAACATCTTCAATGCCCATTGAATAATTAAGTTATTATCGATACAATGTACGAACATACAGCGATATTCGGTTGATTGCTATCGTCATTTTTTGCGACAGGACTGTTGTAAATACCGAAACCTTCACTTTACATCAGATGCTGAATGACCATAAATAACTATGCCGATCACGGGATTCGAATTCGTGGATCCTGGTTCTATTTGCCAGCACCATTTGATTCATCATCCATTGCGATGCCCACTAAAATGCTAATACATTACAGATACCTGTTATAAGTATATATATATATATATATATATATATATATATATATATATATATATATATATACACTTATAACAGGTATCTATATATATAATAGTTTCGTAACTGACTGACTGACTGGCATACAACGCACAGACCAAACCGCTGGACCTAAAGGGCAGAAATTTTGCATCGTGATTCTTCTTATGTTGTAGGGGTGCACTAAGAAAGATTTTTGAAAAATTCTTCTTAGATTTTTTTAAAATTAAATTTTTTAGCTGTTTTTGTAACTTTTTTTAAGTTTACATTTAAAATAATAATTTCAGAGTTATAAAATTTATATCACAAGAAAGATCGTAAAACTTCCTTTACAATGAAACCTTTTTTGAACCTTTACCTCAATTTTCTGATTTTTGGTGAATTTTTAAAGATTTATTTTTAGAATTTAATTTATTAAATGCTAATCACGTGATTTCGTTTTCTGGTAATTTAAATAAATTTATCGTCACGTGCATAACAACTAAATAGACAAAAATTATTCTTTTCCTTTCTAATGCAGCAGACGATTGGATATTATCCCCCCCCAAAAAATCCCTTACGATTTATATATATATATATATATATATATATATATATATATATATATATATATATATATAATATATATATATATATTATATATATAAATATATATATATAAATAAATAAATAAATAAATATATATATATATATATATATATATATGTGTGTGTGTGTATATATATATATACAATGAATGGCCTTCAACCTAAATTTATGACTAAATTACTAGAAAGTATTCGTCTTCAATCAAATTGGTAGGATTTATACCGTTGACAACAGTACCATGAAGACAGGAATGATAGACATGTGTTCATTTACAACCAGTTTAGTAAAAAATTGAAACTGAGTTTAGGCTTTTATTTTGACTTTAATTCCGACATAAAAAATGTCTGTTTTGTATTTTCAATGCGTTTTCAACATATGCAGATGGTCTTTTTTAGTGCCTATCGTTCCGATTCAAGTTTATTCGTCCTCCTACTTTATCTCGACCTATGTGGGAAAAGGATAGAATGGTTCCAAGGTCCCAAGTTTGTGAAAAGCACCAAAACAAATACCAATTATTAGTGCATTACATATAAACTAACACTTTCATATTCAATGGTTTTAATTCTGCCATATTTGTTCGATAGAAGCATCAGGTCATAAATTACAACCTGATTTTATAGTACTTTATTTTAGTTTAAAACAATTTACCTCTGGAGGTTCATTGTCAACTGTTCTGGTCTCGTCACTTGACTCGGTTCACAATTACGGAACCGGCTTCTAAGGGGAAATGCTTGCCACCTATACGGTACCCCCTTAAATGAATGGCCAGCAGTCGCGCCCTTTACTGAGAACATTACGTCATAGCCAATCTTCAAGGCATTTGTAATAAATAAATAAATTTTAGTTTAAACCCTGATATGATGATTATTTTGTTGATGTGCAATAAACTGTTTAGAAAGCATTGATTGTAAACCATGAACTATAACATAAGAATGAAAATAGTCTAATTACAACCACAAAAACACAAATAATATTAGAAAAAGAAATTTTCCTTCTCTATACATATAAAGTACATAGCTTTAAATATGTCATATATATAAATGGAAATTATAAATCTATAAATTATTTTCAAATTACCAATTTAGAATTTTATATGTTTAATTGGTGATAAAAAATCATAAAGTACTGTGCGCATCATAGAATTGAGATATATGCTTACAGAAATTAATAAATGGTCAGAATACACATGTAATATATTTACCTGTGATTTAAATCGAAATAAATTGTGATAAAAATTTTCTAAATTAAAAATTGAGCATAAAGTTGATAAACTTCAAAAATTATCACAAGTATTTGCATAATTTTCCCTGATAAAAAAAGCATTCCAGAATCACACATTTTTCTGGTTTTAAAATGCCGAGTTACATGAAATATACATATGAGTGTATTTTTATCAGTTTCCTATTGATAGTTTAAAAGAAATGTTGCACACAAACTCAAATTAGCAGTTAATCATATAAAATTCTAAACTGCTAATTTGAAAATTATTTATAAATTTATAATTTCCCTTTTTATATATGACATATTGAAAGATATGTACTTTACATGTATAAAGAAGGAAAATTTATTTTTCTAATATTATTTGAGTTTTTGTGGTTAGAATTAGACCATATTTATAGTTATTTCGTCGAGCTTCAAGATCCGGTTCCCCCTTAATGTGAATATTACTTATATCTTGTGTTCAGCTGAAATCTGAATTATAAGGCTGGTTTGGGCTTAAATTAAGATCCTTCACCAAAAAAAAAATCAGTTTTCATATTTTTTATCACGATGGTAATGAAGAAATATTTAATAATTTAGTAAAAACTTATCATACATCAGAAATTTTATATCATATAAATTTTGATTCCTGGCGCATTTCAGATTACTATAAATGACAATTGCTTGTTATGGATATAAGAATTTTTGCACCGTAAAAAAACTACCGTAGAATTTCTATACTGCAATATGTAGTTAAAAATTAGTTACATAGTAGGTACATATTGTTTTGGAGAAAAATTGAATGTAGGAAAAAAAATACAATATTTTTCTAAATGTTTTAATATAATTATATGTACATAATATATTGAATAAAAATGTTCCATTGTATATATAGAATGGAAAATGCAAAATTTGGCACATAATATAATGGATTGACAATTCATGTATCATCATTTAAAAATATATATTACAGCATAAGTAAAATGTGTAAATTTCCTGTATGTCTGGCACAAAAATAGCTATAACTCTGCTTGTAATTAATGTACAATGAAAATCAAAACGGTTTTGAAAAGAGAAAAGATTGAACTACACGATTCTTGCAAAAAATGAAATTGACCAAAATAGTCAAAAAATGGCATTTTCAACGTAAGCAGTCACCTTAAACGGAGTAAACATAACAATTTCATTTTAAACGGTTTATAAAGACTATAACAGGTAGAGCGATGATTCGAGGAAATACATCATGAAATATCTCGTTGCAATGATCTTTAGTTAAATGGGAAATTGTCACCTTAAATTTAAGTTCTCTGCTTCCCCCTTAACTGTAAAATAATTATTAAGATGTAATTAACTGAGAATTTTATTTTCATTAGGTACTTCATAATACGTGGTGTGTTATTAGACTCTTCCTGATGCATCACGTTGATTAACTTTTCATTGAATTATGAAACACGAATTTCACTTCATCTCGCTAAATTAATGATGCGGAAAGTAGGGACCCGCCGCATTTGAGTCCAC
>OU015501.1:97573986-97578986 GCA_907164885.2 Dolomedes plantarius
AGAGCAAAATAATCAATATTTATACATAAAAGTGTGATACAAAACTTTTATGTGTGTTTGGTAACATAGATTTATTAAAATAAAATATTGTGATAAAATTAAGAGCTTTTTTCTTCGAAATTTTTCCAAATCATTTTCCTACAAGTATTATTTTTTTAAATTTTCTCTTACGTAGCCTTCAATGGCAAAAGAAAAACTGATCTTTTTTTATTATTGTATCTTAAATTATTCAATTCTCCATATTATGCAGATGATTGCAATATCTTTTATTTTGTTTTCAATTGACATGGGGGACAAAATAAGCATGACAAACGATATTTATTTAAAATGAAAATTCATTCTAGAATTATCCTATATATACAATTATATACAAGGAACACATAGCCTGATTTTGCAAATTATTAGTATAATATAAATAAGGCTTTAATAATCGCGAGTCAACTAGGGAGACGAAGGAAGCTTAACAGCTTTGCTCTTAACTGAGTTTGTGGGGATTAAAATTTTGTTGCAGAGATTCAAAGTTAGCTCACGGCAAAAGCACAGGTAGTTCTGGAAAGTCTGTTATAATATGTGGCTAAGAGATATCAAAATGTAATTATAGTTTTAGTGCTGTTAATAGTCTGCTGTCTAGTAATCCCATCAAATTGGAAACCCTAATTAAATACTCAATGCAGTGTCGTTTCAACATGCCTTCGGTACCATTCAAAGAAAGTCACAAAAAGTGCCGAACGCTACAAAACACCATAACTTTACATAATAAATATTTAGAAATTAACTATGGACATGTGTCTTCTAGCCTTACATATTTCCTGTATAAAATATACATTTGGAAAAACTCATTGAAAACTACTGATTAAAGATTGTGAAAAGCATATCGGTAATAAAATTTGTAAAAATGACCATTTAAAAAAAATACGGTACAACAGCAAAATATCCATATTTTTCTGTAAATAAAATGAAAAGAAACAGTATTTCATAATGATGGAATTTTCGTCAGGTACTTAAGTGATTATTTATATAAAAATTTAAAGAACTATTTGCAGAATGAAAACATTGCAGAACGAGGAGGTAAATTAAAAATCAATACCTGGGGCAACAAATATTTCAATGATTAAAAGTTTTACAGACAATAAATATATATTTATTCTCACTTCGCTATAACATGACATATTTTTTAAATTAAAATAAATACAATTTTATTATAAGTATAGAAATTCTAATAATAAATGCATTATCTTTTTTTCTAATAGATATTAGTAAAATATAAAAAATAACTTTTTTGACTAAATTGTAAGGACCAAGAGATGCAAGTTATTAAATTAGTAGAGATTATCGTATAGGTTTAGTTTCTTAAGATGACTTGGGACCTAGATAATGACTTTCAGACTCCAAAAACTAAATCACCAGTCGAGCAAACCTACACATCAGCCACAGTTAAGTTCATGATTGCAGTTTCAGATGACATATACTTACGAGGTAAAAAGCGTTCCGAATATCTTTGAAATAGTAGACACAGAGTAGTAATGAGAATAAATGTCTTAATAAAAGGATTTTAGATGTTTTCATTTCTATAGGAAAAAAGGAACTAAAGAAAAGTATAAAAATTTGAAAAATGGATTAAGCACTTGACTCACCAATCCAAACATGCTTATAAAGATTTATCTCTTTCTTTCACTTTTATCTTTCAGATTATTAAAATATTTAATACTCAGTATAAAAGGTAATATTTATCTTTTAGCAAAGAGTACACAAGAGTTTCGAAGACATAAACCTTTAACCGACATTTATTTATACTAGAGATTTAATAACAATGTTTTTATTTTATATCTTACCCAGTATTTTAGCGTATCTATTTCTGTTTTCTGGAAACTCATACAAAATTTATTATTCCCTTTACATTTTTGGCATCCGTTTTCGTAGATATGTTTGCCTCTTCTCCAAATGCTGTGATTTATGGTTGTGCTGTACATTTGCAAGTCTTTGTTCTCTTTTCAAGTTCCAATCTAAGTAAATTTTATTAACAAATGAAGTATATATTACTTTCAAATTAATCTATTTTCAAAGATGTTATTTAGATTTTGTTACAGAATACAAAACGTTATAAAATTTTTAATTTTTAAAGATTTAAGGATGCATAAGTAAAGAACGAAACAGTTACAAAAACTTCTCAAAGTGGAAGTTTACTTTAAAATCCTTCAAAAACTATAAACGTCATTTCAAAACTCCTTGCTAACTGAGAAATGCAATTAAAAATTTCGTGAACATATTTCGAATGCAAATCATTAGTATGTACACTTCTGTGTAGTTCATGATGATAAAAAGCAGACCAGGTATTCTTTATGACTAAGAAGAAAATAAACTATAATAAAAGCTACCTCTTAGCAACATGTGAAAATTTTTCTGTTTTTTCCCATATAATGAGGAAAAAACTGTTATTCATTTTTTTCTCTCTCTTTTTTCTCAAAACAAACATTTCACATTTTCTGTCTCCTTCATTTTGAGAAATGTCTAGATAATGTCAGCAAGAGCATTCAAATCGCACTGTTAATGATATTTTTATGCGCGAAAGATATTCTCATTTACTTTGTAATAAATACATACCAGTTTTCTAAGTAGTCTTAGATTAAGGGAAGTAATTAGGTTTTCCATTAGCCCTCGCCTTTATCCAATATGAGGAGATTAAAATCCGAAAAGGAGAAATGGTCTCCACATGACTGATCCAATCTCTTAGTTATGATAATTGCATGCAAGAGAACGAGATATCAGTCGTAATTGACAAGTTCTTCGCCAGTGCTCGTATCTGTAATAGGCGTGCATCGTTTTGCATGACAAACAAGATTTCGGGGTAGGAAAACAGATTACACACTTAGTTAAAACTCGGAAAGTAAATTTACGATCGCGAGTCTAATGAACGGTCTAAAAGGGTTATTTCTCATCCTCGCGTATTGGAGAGAGGGATATTTTAAACAAATTGTTCTTTTCTGCATGTTTTAATGTTTCATCCTTCGATTATATTTGGTTTTATTTTCCTAGAAGTCAATTTTCTGGATTTTTGACTTTAATTACTTTTAGGATACTAATGTAATGGGACAGGGGAAATTAAGAATGCTTTAAAATGAATAATTATCTCTTTTGCTTCTTACAACAGAAAAGAGGGTTATATGATTAAAATAATGCTTCGTTGAATTAAGATATCTAGATTGTGCTAACGTCTACCCTGACAATATAATGTTTACGCAGAATGCATGCCCACACACCTACACACGCAAATAAGCATGTATATATAAATATATATATATAAATAAATAAATAAATATAAATATATATATATAAATATATATATATTTATATATATATATATATATATATATATATATATATATATATATATATATATATATATATATATATATATATATATATATATATATATATATATATAAATAAATATATATATATATATATATATATAAATAAATATATATATATATATATATTTATATATATATCTATATATCTATCTATATATATATATATATATATATATATATATATATATATATATATATATATTATATTTTCTTTCTTAAAACGATTTAAACATATATGTTCCTGGTAATGGAAGTTTATTTAATTCACTTTCAAAAACCTTTCATGCCACCAGTAGAGTTTGAAACTAATTTAAATTAGTATTTTAATATATATAATGATTTAAAACTTTAACATTGGTTATTACATTTGTTCAAGTTCATGGTCCCGAAAACTTATTAAAAAATCTTAACAAGACGCTGTTACAGCTCTTAAGCTTAAAAACCTCCAAAGCTCAATTTACTTGCAAATTAAAAGTCAGTTTAACCGAGCTTTTCATTTAACCTAGCTGTTTTAAATGCCAGATACTACAGAATATGTTTATTGTTAAATGAGATAATAATATTTTGTATTAAAATAATCTTCTATTCATAAAATAACATTATTTTTCTTTTACAGCATGGGACATGATTTCAATAAAGTTTTGAAAATTCTATAAATGATGATATTAAATATTTTCAGTTGTTAACCTTCCCATTTAATATTTCCTGTAAATTACCATCCATACCACTAGATGCATAAACTTAGACTTTATTATGTTATGTTATCGCTTAGAAAAAAAATACTGGCATTTCAGGGACATAATTCGCAAATTTCATATTTCTTATCACCGTAGTATCTATTTTTATGACATTCAAACGTTTATTTTATCTAGACACAACGTCATTCAGTCATCTGAGTACCCTGCAGAATGGATAAGGCGTGGTTGTGATAACTTTGCCCATTAGATAGATGCAATAATTAATTTCCCGTCAATGAAAAGAAGTGTTTAGTAATTATGTAGATGCTTTGTTTGTTTCATGTTACTCATTACGCAGTGAGAACTGAACATTGGCAAAAAGAAACAACAGCATTCTCCGAAGAGACCGTTTGTTACGAGATTAATGAACGTTTAACAATTAAATTCAATGGCTTAAATGAAGAAACCCTAAATTTTGTGTATAAAAGAAATATCTTGATTTATTTTACTAGCTTTCAATTAAATGATATCACAGTTGTGTAAATTAATCATTTGTATTAGTAAACTTCAAAATTTTTTATTATAAGTATGTAAAATCATGAGTAAAATGTTAAAAGTTCCTATTTCAAGCTCCTAGATTTACCCTATTTTTTTAGGAAAAATAATCACTTGATTATTTTTTTCCGGCTTCCGATTAAATTATATGAAAGGCGTGTAAAGTAAATGATTTGTATTCTTAAACTTATAAAAAGTATAAGTATGCAAAATGTGCTGAAAAAAGTGCAAAGGAACATTTCTTTAAAATTAGTTCATATTTTATCATATCAAACCCCATCATGAATAACCTGATTGTCATGAATAAAAAAATAATAGATATTATTTTCCATTAATAAGTTCCTGCTACACTTTTATTAAGTAAGAATTTTTTTTTAAATTTACTGCGTTGGAATTA
>OU015501.1:97583986-97801486 GCA_907164885.2 Dolomedes plantarius
AAACATGCCCTTTAAATTAATTTTTAAATTGATTGTGTTATTCTCAAATTTTTCAATAATTACACCATCTAATTTTCTTTCAGGTTTAAAATGCACGATGGAGGAAAACCCACAAGATCCTGATGAGGAAGACAGGTATATATTTGCACTGAATCAAGGGACTGGGCGTTTTATTTGTGTTGCAGAAGAAAGATGTATTTCAGTGTGCTTCCAAAAAATTATACGAACTGAAAGAAAGTGGAAATATAGAAAGAGGACTACCAGATAAAGTAGATCACTTAAAGTGTGAGTTCAAAAGAATTAGCTTTAACTCCAGGATTTTAAATGAAGTCAACACACTAGCTGATATTCATTATTCCATCCTTTTGTACCTCATTTGAGTTTCCTATAACATGGCATGATTACCATTAAATGTAATTACTTTTCAAGGATACATGTTTGTAGACTAAGTGTGATAGCACAGACGGTGAGAACATTCAGTAAGTGAAAGGATAATGTGCAAACTGGAATAAAATTTGAGAGCTCAAGACTGTGCTAAAGGAATGAAAAGCATTTATTTTAGCGTGCCTTATAAGTTTTTCTTCCCTGAAAGGAAAGAAAAATATGACATTCCTGATAGAAAATTTGCAAAACTTTTATTCAGTGATTGATTGAATCCTTACCAATCTCGTTTAACCGGTATTAAAGTGTGGTAAGTCCCTCCATTAAATTTTCATTTATTAAACATATTTCTGATAAAATTACATGAATGCTTAAAAGAGTAGTTTTGTTTATTAATATAAAATATTACTTGGTAGTAAATATGCATTTATGCATTGGAGCAATTTCTAAAAAAAATAATTTATTTTGTTTTTTTATGAATTCAGTAAATATTTTTTTCATAAAATAGTAAAAGCCTTTTTTCATAAGCTCTGTGCATGAATGTACTTTGTAATATTTTAACATTTGACAATTTACAAGGTTGTATCTACCGCATACATTAAGTTCGGTAACCATGAAAAAATACTGTTTCGCATTTTGTAAGGAATCATTTATAATATCTCAGTGTATTACATAATGTATAGATATTTTTACTCTAATGACGAGTATGAATCATAATTTTATGCTTATTGCAATTAATAAAAATAGCAGATTGCTCTCCACTAAACGATAATGGTATATTATGTTTACACTAAGAAGTATTGGTATTTTATTATAATCAATTTTATTAGAGCATTGAGATAGTGACATTGGAGAGATTATAATGATTTATCAGTGTCGATATTACATGGACACAGACCCCGAGTAGAAATCATGTAAATTTACCCACCGAAAGGCAAACGCTTATCCGAAAGTTTCGACCGGTGCAATGCCACCGGTGCTAATTGGGGACCCCAGAATCACACCGCGATGTCCCAAAAACGTTGAGCAAATTTAATAGTTTATACATACATACATATATATATATATATATATATATATATATATATATATATATATATATGAGATTTTTTTAGAACGTAGTGACAGAGAATAACTATTAATAGATCTGAACAGAAAAATTGGCATTTGTATATTCGCAAATAAATGGTTTTTATGCTTAAATGCAGATTTGAATACTTCAGTGATAATAAAATATTCTAAACTATAGGGTGGTCATAAAAAAAATTTTTGCCGATATATGAAACTCTAGCGGCTGTTCCGTTAAACCGATCGATATGATATTTCAGATATAGTTATTCAGAGGTATGAGATCGGGATTCTGTTAATGGCAACAATGTGTCGCTCATGGTTACAGTTATAGGTACATAAACTCGAAATTTTCGAATAGCAATGTCCAGTTTTTCCCGTCGCAAAATGGTCAGCGCATGCGAAAACCCTAAAGAGCGTTGGAACGGTACGTGTATCACAAAAAAACGGACGTGTTATGCACGTACAAAAACCAGTTTTCTTACCTGTTTTAACTGTATGTATGTATAACCGATCGATATGATATTTCAGATATAGTTATTCAGAGGTTCAAAGGTAAACCAGTTTTCTTACCTGTTTTAACTGTATGTATGTATAACCGATCGATATGATATTTCAGATATAGTTATTCAGAGGTATGAGATCGGGATTCTGTTAATGGCAACAAAGTGTCGCTCATGGTTACAGTTATAGGTACATAAACTCGAAATTTTCGAATAGCAATGTCCAGTTTTTCCAGTCGCAAAATGGTCAGCGCATGCGAAAACCCTAAAGAGCGTTGGAACGGTACGTGTATCACAAAAAAACGGACGTGTTATGCACGTACAAAAACCAGTTTTCTTACCTGTTTTAACTTTTGGTCCTTAAACAATTATAAAATGTCCGTTTGTAATTATTAATACTTTAAATCCTTCAGAACAGAATGTTTGTAAATCATTAGTCATAAACCACATTTAAGTAATGCTCTATAATCCTTATCTTTTTTAATGATTCAATTCAATAGGAATGATTCGATTCAATAGGAAAATCTATTCATGTAATCAGTAGTCCCTTAGAAAGTTGCTATTGATAAAAGCATAGTGTATATTTTAAATAAGAATATTTAGCGTTAATTTGTTTTTCTTTTTACCCTGGTCTCTCCGGAATCGGAATATGTTTCAGACGAGTCAAATTGAGTCATTTAAAACAGCATATAAATTTCCCACAAGCACAGAAAGTATTGAGCTGCTTTGGATCAAAATATTATTTGGAAAATGATTTATACCTTATACTCATTTTATAAGGTCAGATTTTGGACAAATTTAATATATTCTAAATTATGCTCATCTAGAAAACTCGCGCATTTGTACGATGATGGCAATTATTAATTATATAAGCTATAATTATTTAAGAATGTTTATATGCTTTTATATCTTAATCGTTACATGCTGAACTATAGAAAAGGTAAAAAAAGGCAAAATCTACTAAGATGGAAAAGTAAAAGATTATGTTTATATTTTTATAAGTCTTTTATGTTTATATTATTCCAAAAGTTTAGATTTATATTATTATCTATAGGTGCGATATCTATAGGTAAGAAACAGGTTAAAACTTATGTACTAGAATGCATTATTCATCTAGTAGAATACAAAATGTATAATGCATAACACAAGTTTAAAATATTCTAAATATTTTTTTAAATATTATATGGCATTTATTAAAAATAATAGGATAATGTATCTGATTCAAAAATCTAAGAATATGGATTATTTAGATTTAATCCTGAAGACTGCAAAGGTAGTTAAGAGTCATTTCTTTTATTAGTCGGAAAATACTGCTGAAGCTTGCTGAAGCTTGCAGTTATCACTGAATCTATTCATATTAACAGTAGCCTCTTAAAATATACTTTTGATAAACGAATATTTTATATTTCAAATTAGAATCTTTTAGATTAATTTATTTTTCTATTTATCCTGGTCTGTACGGAAATGATACTTTCAGTAGAGGAGTCTAATTGAGTCAATGAAAAATAGCATAAGAATTTTACACAAGCTTATATATACACGAAATATTGAGCTGCTCTAAATCAAAATATTATTTGGAACATGATTTATACGTTATACTGATATTATAAGGCCAGATTTGGGAGACATTTCATATATCCTAAATTGTGCTCATCTATAAAACTCTGCATTTGCACGGTGCCAGTATTTATCAACTGTATAAGCTGGAATTACTTTAGAATGTTTAAATCTACTTTTAAAATCGTATTCGTTACATCTTGAACAATTGATAAGAGAAAACATCCTAATTTTGCATTGAAAGAAAAGTAAAACTTTATTTTTATATTTAGGAATGCAAAGCAAACAACCGGCATGTACTTATTATATTATTTATTTATTCCTGATTTTGCAAAGGGTGAATCTTTTTTTGTTCATAATTTCATTTCATCCAATGAACATCTCTCATGGCAATTATATTCTTTCGGTAATAATATCCAATTTAATGAGTCATATTTAATTGCATAAACAAACCTAATGCTGAAAGGAATATTACAGACCGATGTTTGTTTAATTTTTTACTTCATGAACCCAAATACATTGTATGCATTTCCGGGGAAAACACATTTTGAATTTTCGTTCTCTTTAATAAATGAACCTAAATTTAAATATCTTACATTTTTATTACATTTGGTCATGCGTACATAATTTTAACAAAACTTATTCAATTCAATAATCGAACTATAAAATAGTTATAAAATTCAAGCAAATAAAATACGATAATAGAAATACACATCTTCTTAATATTCAAAATAAAAAATAAGAATGACAATTACTTTCGAAGGAATTAATACAGTCCTTCGCCAGGCAATGTATCCTGACGTATTAGTATTTGTGTAGTTATTTAACAAATGTGAATAGTTCGAAAAAAACTTAATTATTTGTTCTAGTGTCTGAGCAAACTGATCGGCCATATCGCGTAGTGGTTATCTCCAGGAGCTCCCCCGGAGTTGATTTCGGTTCGAATCCCGACTAAGGTATAGGCTTGAGATGTACCCTAATAGAATACGATATTGGTTCACCTGTATGTTGTTCCTATAATAATAAAGTCAACAAAAATCGTAGTGTGGATTAGTCAACCAGACAGGTTAGAAAAGAAAAAGATATTAATTAGCAGTGAGTTCCTGATATGCGTTATTATAAGTTTGATTATGTAAGAACAAAAAAATGAGTTGAAGAAGAGAAGGGAAAGCTTAAATATTTGTTAGTGGTGAAACTAATTTAGAAACTAACTTAATCAGGTTACTCTGCCTAACGAAGGACTGTATTAATTCCTTCGAAATTAGTTGCCATTATTATTTTTTATTTTGAATATTAATATGTCTATTCCTGTTATCGTATTTTACTTCCTTGCCATTTATAACTACACCCATGTCCATAAAATAAGGATAATGCCAGATCCGGCAAATAAAGGTTCAGAATCAAAACAAACGTGACTTATTCATAAAACCCATTTATTCAACAAAAGATAAGGAACATAAAAGATGGTGTATGTATGATACCATTCATAAAAACTACGATTTTTTCTCCCTGGAGTAATTCTAAAAAATATCTCCTTTACAAAAACTTAATATTATATGGTTGGTATGATGGTTAATACATTGTATTCTCCCATGCAATGAAATACAGTCCGTACAACGTCTAGGCAGGCTGAGTATCAAATTATTGAGCAGATCTTGGGGAAGATTACTCCACTCATTATTCAATGCTCTCCCAAGTTCTGGTACACATGTAGGAGGTAGTTGACGAGCTGCAACTCGTCGACCAAGCATGTCCCACCATGCTCTGTCGGATTCAAGTCAAGTGAGAATGCTAGCCATTCCATAAGGGTGATATCCTCGGATTGAAGACATTCGTTTACGATGTTTGCTCGGTGAGGACGATCGTTGTCATTCATAAACACAAATTCTGCGCCCATGGCACCACTAAACAAACATACATGTTGTTCCAGAATGATGTCCCGATAAATGTGGCCGTTCATGGTTCCGATTTGAACATGCAGATCTGTTCTGGAGCCCAGTATAATTCCATCCGAAACGAGCAAACCTGCACCACTTTAACGGTGTCGTTCAATGATATTATCTTGGTGGTAACGGGTACCAGGCGTTCTTCATATGAAATCCCGACGTGAATCAGACTGCAAGCTTAACCTGTACTCGTCAGAAAACATCACACAAGCTCACTCTGACGATATACGCATTGCACGTTCTCTACTCCAGGTTAATCACTGCCGACAGTGAGTTGCCGTCAGGGGAACACATCTGACAGGCGAGCATATAGACCAATATTTCCCTTACGTCTGTACACGGTTTTCCTTGAAACTGTGGTAGCCGTCGCTGCAGATAGCTGGTGAGACAGGTTGGATGCTGTGTTCCGTCCGCTTCTTTTGGCAGTTACTGCCAAATACTGGTCTTCATTCGGCGTTGTAATGGAGGGGCGACTGTACTGTAACGTCTACTGGCATTTCCCTCATCTTGGAATCGTTGTCAAAGCCTAGAGATGACACTTTGGGCAATTCCAAGTTCCTCGGATACTTTCATCTGAGTACGCCCACATTCCAGGCGGCCGAAACATAAACTCGAAATTTTCGAATAGCAATGTCCAGTTTTTCCAGTCGCAAAATGGTCAGCGCATGCGAAAACCCTAAAGAGCGTTGGAACGGTACGTGTATCACAAAAAAACGGACGTGTTATGCACGTACAAAAACCAGTTTTCTTACCTGTTTTAACTTTTGGTCCTTAAACAATTATAAAATGTCCGTTTGTAATTATTAATACTTTAAATCCTTCAGAACAGAATGTTTGTAAATCATTAGTCATAAACCACATTTAAGTAATGCTCTATAATCCTTATCTTTTTTAATGATTCAATTCAATAGGAATGATTCGATTCAATAGGAAAATCTATTCATGTAATCAGTAGTCCCTTAGAAAGTTGCTATTGATAAAAGTATAGTGTATATTTTAAATAAGAATATTTAGCGTTAATTTGTTTTTCTTTTTACCCTGGTCTCTCCGGAATCGGAATATGTTTCAGACGAGTCAAATTGAGTCATTTAAAACAGCATATAAATTTCCCACAAGCACAGAAAGTATTGAGCTGCTTTGGATCAAAATATTATTTGGAAAATGATTTATACCTTATACTCATTTTATAAGGTCAGATTTTGGACAAATTTAATATATTCTAAATTATGCTCATCTAGAAAACTCGCGCATTTGTACGATGATGGCAATTATTAATTATATAAGCTATAATTATTTAAGAATGTTTATATGCTTTTATATCTTAATCGTTACATGCTGAACTATAGAAAAGGTAAAAAAAGGCAAAATCTACTAAGATGGAAAAGTAAAAGATTATGTTTATATTTTTATAAGTCTTTTATGTTTATATTATTCCAAAAGTTTAGATTTATATTATTATCTATAGGTGCGATATCTATAGGTAAGAAACAGGTTAAAACTTATGTACTAGAATGCATTATTCATCTAGTAGAATACAAAATGTATAATGCATAACACAAGTTTAAAATATTCTAAATATTTTTTAAATATTATATGGCATTTATTAAAATAATAGGATAATGTATCTGATTCAAAAATCTAAGAATATGGATTATTTAGATTTAATCCTGAAGACTGCAAAGGTAGTTAAGAGTCATTTCTTTATTAGTCGGAAAATACTGCTGAAGCTTGCTGAAGCTTGCAGTTATCACTGAATCTATTCATATTAACAGTAGCCTCTTAAAAATATACTTTTGATAAACGAATATTTTATATTTCAAATTAGAATCTTTTAGATTAATTTATTTTTCTATTTATCCTGGTCTGTACGGAAATGATACTTTCAGTAGAGGAGTCTAATTGAGTCAATGAAAAATAGCATAAGAATTTTACACAAGCTTATATATACACGAAATATTGAGCTGCTCTAAATCAAAATATTATTTGGAACATGATTTATACGTTATACTGATATTATAAGGCCAGATTTGGGAGACATTTCATATATCCTAAATTGTGCTCATCTATAAAACTCTGCATTTGCACGGTGCCAGTATTTATCAACTGTATAAGCTGGAATTACTTTAGAATGTTTAAATCTACTTTTAAAATCGTATTCGTTACATCTTGAACAATTGATAAGAGAAAACATCCTAATTTTGCATTGAAAGAAAAGTAAAACTTTATTTTTATATTTAGGAATGCAAAGCAAACAACCGGCATGTACTTATTATATTAATTTATTTATTCCTGATTTTGCAAAGGGTGAATCTTTTTTTGTTCATAATTTCATTTCATCCAATGAACATCTCTCATGGCAATTATATTCTTTCGGTAATAATATCCAATTTAATGAGTCATATTTAATTGCATAAACAAACCTAATGCTGAAAGGAATATTACAGACCGATGTTTTGTTTAATTTTTTACTTCATGAACCCAAATACATTGTATGCATTTCCGGGGAAAACACATTTTGAATTTTCGTTCTCTTTAATAAATGAACCTAAATTTAAATATCTTACATTTTTATTACATTTGGTCATGCGTACATAATTTTAACAAAACTTATTCAATTCAATAATCGAACTATAAAATAGTTATAAAATTCAAGCAAATAAAATACGATAATAGAAATACACATCTTCTTAATATTCAAAATAAAAAATAAGAATGACAATTACTTTCGAAGGAATTAATACAGTCCTTCGCCAGGCAATGTATCCTGACGTATTAGTATTTGTGTAGTTATTTAACAAATGTGAATAGTTCGAAAAAAACTTAATTATTTGTTCTAGTGTCTGAGCAAACTGATCGGCCATATCGCGTAGTGGTTATCTCCAGGAGCTCCCCCGGAGTTGATTTCGGTTCGAATCCCGACTAAGGTATAGGCTTGAGATGTACCCTAATAGAATACGATATTGGTTCACCTGTATGTTGTTCCTATAATAATAAAGTCAACAAAAATCGTAGTGTGGATTAGTCAACCAGACAGGTTAGAAAAGAAAAAGATATTAATTAGCAGTGAGTTCCTGATATGCGTTATTATAAGTTTGATTATGTAAGAACAAAAAAATGAGTTGAAGAAGAGAAGGGAAAGCTTAAATATTTGTTAGTGGTGAAACTAATTTAGAAACTAACTTAATCAGGTTACTCTGCCTAACGAAGGACTGTATTAATTCCTTCGAAATTAGTTGCCATTATTATTTTTTATTTTGAATATTAATATGTCTATTCCTGTTATCGTATTTTACTTCCTTGCCATTTATAACTACACCCATGTCCATAAAATAAGGATAATGCCAGATCCGGCAAATAAAGGTTCAGAATCAAAACAAACGTGACTTATTCATAAAACCCATTTATTCAACAAAAGATAAGGAACATAAAAGATGGTGTATGTATGATACCATTCATAAAAACTACGATTTTTTCTCCCTGGAGTAATTCTAAAAAATATCTCCTTTACAAAAACTTAATATTATATGGTTGGTATGATGGTTAATACATTGTATTCTCCCATGCAATGAAATACAGTCCGTACAACGTCTAGGCAGGCTGAGTATCAAATTATTGAGCAGATCTTGGGGAAGATTACTCCACTCATTATTCAATGCTCTCCCAAGTTCTGGTACACATGTAGGAGGTAGTTGACGAGCTGCAACTCGTCGACCAAGCATGTCCCACCATGCTCTGTCGGATTCAAGTCAAGTGAGAATGCTAGCCATTCCATAAGGGTGATATCCTCGGATTGAAGACATTCGTTACGATGTTTGCTCGGTGAGGACGATCGTTGTCATTCATAAACACAAATTCTGCGCCCATGGCACCACTAAACAAACATACATGTTGTTCCAGAATGATGTCCCGATAAATGTGGCCGTTCATGGTTCCGATTTGAACATGCAGATCTGTTCTGGAGCCCAGTATAATTCCATCCGAAACGAGCAAACCTGCACCACTTTAACGGTGTCGTTCAATGATATTATCTTGGTGGTAACGGGTACCAGGCGTTCTTCATATGAAATCCCGACGTGAATCAGACTGCAAGCTTAACCTGTACTCGTCAGAAAACATCACACAAGCTCACTCTGACGATATACGCATTGCACGTTCTCTACTCCAGGTTAATCACTGCCGACAGTGAGTTGCCGTCAGGGGAACACATCTGACAGGCGAGCATATAGACCAATATTTCCCTTACGTCTGTACACGGTTTTCCTTGAAACTGTGGTAGCCGTCGCTGCAGATAGCTGGTGAGACAGGTTGGATGCTGTGTTCCGTCCGCTTCTTTTGGCAGTTACTGCCAAATACTGGTCTTCATTCGGCGTTGTAATGGAGGGGCGACTGTACTGTAACGTCTACTGGCATTTCCCTCATCTTGGAATCGTTGTCAAAGCCTAGAGATGACACTTTGGGCAATTCCAAGTTCCTCGGATACTTTCATCTGAGTACGCCCACATTCCAGGCGGCCGAAACATAAACTCGAAATTTTCGAATAGCAATGTCCAGTTTTTCCTGTCGCAAAATGGTCAGCGCATGCGAAAACCCTAAAGAGCGTTGGAACGGTACGTGTATCACAAAAAAACGGACGTGTTATGCACGTACAAAAACCAGTTTTCTTACCTGCTTTAACTTTTGGTCCTTAAACAATTATAAAATGTCCGTTTGTAATTATTAATACTTTAAATCCTTCAGAACAGAATGTTTGTAAATCATTAGTCATAAACAACATTTAAGTAATGCTCTATAATCCTTATCTTTTTTAATGATTCAATTCAATAGGAATGATTCGATTCAATAGGAAAATCTATTCATGTAATCAGTAGTCCCTTAGAAAGTTGCTATTGATAAAAGTATAGTGTATATTTTAAATAAGAATATTTAGCATTAATTTGTTTTTCTTTTTACCCTGGTCTCTCCGGAATCGGAATATGTTTCAGACGAGTCAAATTGAGTCATTTAAAACAGCATATAAATTTCCCACAAGCACAGAAAGTATTGAGCTGCTCTGGATCAAAATATTATTTGGAAAATGATTTATACCTTATACTGATGTTATAAGGTCAGATTTTGGACAAATTTAATATATTCTAAATTATGCTCATCTAGAAAACTCGCGCATTTGTACGATGATGGCAATTATTAATTATATAAGCTATAATTATTTAAGAATGTTTATATGCTTTTATATCTTAATCGTTACATGCTGAACTATAGAAAAGGTAAAAAAAGGCAAAATCTACTAAGATGGAAAAGTAAAAGATTATGTTTATATTTTTATAAGTCTTTTATGTTTATATTATTCCAAAAGTTTAGATTTATATTATTATCTATAGGTGCGATATCTATAGGTAAGAAACAGGTTAAAACTTATGTACTAGAATGCATTATTCATCTAGTAGAATACAAAATGTATAATGCATAACACAAGTTTAAAATATTCTAAATATTTTTTTAAATATTATATGGCATTTATTAAAAATAATAGGATAATGTATCTGATTCAAAAATGTAAGAATATGGATTATTTAGATTTAATCCTGAAGACTGCAAAGGTAGTTAAGAGTCATTTCTTTTATTAGTCGGAAAATACTGCTGAAGCTTGCTGAAGCTTGCAGTTATCACTGAATCTATTCATATTAACAGTAGCCTCTTAGAAATATACTTTTGATAAACGAATATTTTATATTTCAAATTAGAATCTTTTAGATTAATTTATTTTTCTATTTATCCTGGTCTGTACGGAAATGATACTTTCAGTAGAGGAGTCTAATTGAGTCAATGAAAAATAGCATAAGAATTTTACACAAGCTTATATATACACGAAATATTGAGCTGCTCTAAATCAAAATATTATTTGGAACATGATTTATACGTTATACTGATATTATAAGGCCAGATTTGGGAGACATTTCATATATCCTAAATTGTGCTCATCTATAAAACTCTGCATTTGCACGGTGCCAGTATTTATCAACTGTATAAGCTGGAATTACTTTAGAATGTTTAAATCTACTTTTAAAATCGTATTCGTTACATCTTGAACAATTGATAAGAGAAAACATCCTAATTTTGCATTGAAAGAAAAGTAAAACTTTATTTTTATATTTAGGAATGCAAAGCAAACAACCGGCATGTACTTATTATATTTATTTATTTATTCCTGATTTTGCAAAGGGTGAATCTTTTTTTGTTCATAATTTCATTTCATCCAATGAACATCTCTCATGGCAATTATATTCTTTCGGTAATAATATCCAATTTAATGAGTCATATTTAATTGCATAAACAAACCTAATGCTGAAAGGAATATTACAGACCGATGTTCTGTTTAATTTTTTACTTCATCAACCCAAATACATTGTATGCATTTCCGGGGAAAACACATTTTGAATTTTCGTTCTCTTTAATAAATGAACCTAAATTTAAATATCTTACATTTTTATTACATTTGGTCATGCGTACATAATTTTAACAAAACTTATTCAATTCAATAATCGAACTATAAAATAGTTATAAAATTCAAGCAAATAAAATACGATAATAGAAATACACATCCTCTTAATATTCAAAATAAAAAATAAGAATGACAATTACTTTCGAAGGAATTAATACAGTCCTTCGCCAGGCAATGTATCCTGACGTATTAGTATTTGTGTAGTTATTTAACAAATGTGAATAGTTCGAAAAAAACTTAATTATTTGTTCTAGTGTCTGAGCAAACTGATCGGCCATATCGCGTAGTGGTTATCTCCAGGAGCTTCCCCGGAGTTGATTTCGGTTCGAATCCCGACTAAGGTATAGGCTTGAGAAGTACCCTAATAGAATACGATATTGGTTCACCTGTATGTTGTTCCTATAATAATAAAGTCAACAAAAATCGTAGTGTGGATTAGTCAACCAGACAGGTTAGAAAAGAAAAAGATATTAATTAGCAGTGAGTTCCTGATATGCGTTATTATAAGTTTGATTATGTAAGAACAAAAAAAGAACTTGAAGAAGAGAAGGGAAAGCTTAAATATTTGTTAGTGGTGAAACTAATTTAGAAACTAACTTAATCAGGTTACTCTGCCTAACGAAGGACTGTATTAATTCCTTCGAAATTAGTTGCCATTATTATTTTTTATTTTGAATATTAATATGTCTATTCCTGTTATCGTATTTTACTTCCTTGCCATTTATAACTACACCCATGTCTATAAAATAAGGATAATGCCAGATCCGGCAAATAAAGCTTCAGAATCAAAACAAACGTGACTTATTCATAAAACCCATTTATTCAACAAAAGATAAAGAACATAAAAGATGGTGTATGTATGATACCATTCATAAAAACTACGGTTTTTTCTCCCTGGAGTAATTGTAAAAAATATCTCCTTTACAAAACTTAATATTATATGGTTGGTATGATGGTTAATACATTGTATTCTCCCATGCAATGAAATACAGTCCGTACAACGCCTAGGCAGGCTGAGTAGCAAATTATTGAGCAGATCTTGGGGAAGATTACTCCACTCATTATTCAATGCTCTCCCAAGTTCTGGTACACATGTAGGAGGAAGTTGACGAGCTGCAACTCGTCGACCAAGCATGTCCCACCATGCTCTGTCGGATTCAAGTCAAGTGAGAATGCTAGCCATTCCATAAGGGTGATATCCTCGGATTGAAGACATTCGTTTACGATGATTGCTCGGTGAGGACGATCGTTGTCATTCATAAACACAAATTCTGCGCCCATGGCACCACTAAACAAACATACATGTTGTTCCAGAATGATGTCCCGATAAATGTGGCCGTTCATGGTTCCGATTTGAACATGCAGATCTGTTCTGGAGCCCAGTATAATTCCATCCGAAACGAGCAAACCTGCACCACTTTAACGGTGTCGTTCAATGATATTATCTTGGTGGTAACGGGTACAAGGCGTTCTTCATATGAAAGCCCGACGTGAATCAGACTGCAAGCTTAATCTGTACTCGTCAGAAAACATCACACAAGCTCACTCTGACGATATACGCATTGCACGTTCTCTACTCCAGGTTAATCACTGCCGACAGTGAGTTGCCGTCAGGGGAACACATCTGACAGGCGAGCATATAGACCAATATTTCCCTTACGTCTGTACACGGTTTTCCTTGAAACTGTGGTAGCCGTCGCTGCAGATAGCTGGTGAGACAGGTTGGATGCTGTGTTCCGTCCGCTTCTTTTGGCAGTTACTGCCAAATACTGGTCTTCATTCGGCGTTGTAATGGAGGGGCGACTGTACTGTAACGTCTACTGGCATTTCCCTCATCTTGGAATCGTTGTCAAAGCCTAGAGATGACACTTTGGGCAATTCCAAGTTCCTCGGATACTTTCATCTGAGTACGCCCACATTCCAGGCGGCCGATAATTCTACCGCGTAAAAAATCATCCCCATGCGTCCTCTGTGTCATAACTGTTCGGTTATGGCACTGAGCGGTTTACAGAACGCTTGTGAACAATTTTATTTCTTTGCCACCATTTCTTATATACCCCTCTCTTACACTCTCGTCATTGTGACATACTATCGGCGTCATCTGGTGGCTTCCTGTAATTTGCATATTATTCTTGAAGATGTGTGTGATAATTCTACAGGTGAAATTTTTACTTTAGAGTTCGATTTCCGTGTGATTCTGAATTATCCTTAATTTATGGACATGAGTGTATTTTATAGTTCGATTATTGAATTTAATAAGTTTTGTCATAATTATGTACGCATGACCAAATGTAATTAAAATGTAATATATTTAAATTTAGCTTCATTTCTCAAAGAGAACAAAAATTTAAAATATCTTTTCACCGTGAAATACATATAATTTATTTATTAACCCAAACTTAGTGAAATCAACTTCATTTGGTTGACATTGCTTAAAAACAAAGAATATTTTGGTTCATAAGTATCTTTAAATTTTCTAAAATATCCATTGAAACTGAAGATTTATTGCTGTAAATTTATTTACATTAATTCTTAGTGCTGTACCATTTGACTCTTAAAATATTTTTTTTTCTCTTATCAAGTATTAACCCCATGAACATATTGTGGTGTTAATCATGTACAGATTTTTTTTTATGTAATAACAGCAGCATTCATTTAGCGTTAAAATTTTGAGGCTGATATTAAGTCTTTCAGCACATTAGCCTAATAACTAACGCAGAAATTAACAAGCGAGCAATTTTGAGAAATCGTTTTAATACATTATAAACCTAAAGAGAATCTCTTTCATGACAACCGAGTTTACGTACAGAACTCTTAATTTCCTAGAATTATTTTAACACATTATGAATGCAAGCATAACTCTTGTCATGCGGATAGATTATATGAGCGGTAATTTTCGCAAGGCAGATTTGAATGCAAGATCTAATAGCAGCTCTATATCTGCGTCACACATTAATTAAAATTTTGAATGCGAAGCCTTGATTAATATTCTTAGTTGCGCTTTTAACTTAATAAAAACTTTCAGTGCAAATTACAGACTTTTGTTCTGGGTTACTCTGTTTACTTTTGTTCTAATATTGTTTTACTATTTTTATGCTAACATATAAAAAGTGGAAAAGATATTAATATATTTACTATAGTCACAAAAAATTATACTATATCCTATCAAATTGCATTTGTAAATGTATTTTGGAGAGCATAGAAACAAAATTATGATGTTGAATATAATAAATTTCATATAATTATTTCTAGTCATTATTATTCATCAATTTTGGGCTGAAAAATAATAGTATGTAAAACTCTATTGCCAACGACGCAGTAAGAAAATTTAAATCCTTAGTGGAACATCTAGATGCTTTTGTATTATTTTGTTACATTTTTTAATTACAGATGTGTTTTAGTTACAGACAAAATGTAAAATAGATATCACAAAAGTAATAGGTGTTCTATCAGCAGGCCATCACATATCTTATCGTAGACGTCCTATAAATTCATTGTAAAACTAACAGCATTTATAATTTAGTTTCAATATAAATATTTCTACATTAAATATATAATGCAAGGTAAGTTTTCTCAGATTAAATTGTCAAAAAAATTCATTGCTTTTTATACCTCTTATCCTAATCTTTAATTATTGCATATTTACATATTATTTTTTTAAATCTTTTTCGTTAGGTATTAAAACTGGTGTTCAGTTTTGCCTATTTTAAAACCTCGCTCGGCATTTAAACATTTGAAGTCGTTCATTTAAAAAATATCGGATCCGTGTAAAAAGTTTTAAAAAATTACTTTCATAAAAATTTGACTCTAGAAAGTCCTAAAGTAAAATTTTACAGTTTTCTTTGAAAATTTGACGCATTTTATTTCAAAGGCACTTAAGAGTAAATTAAATAGTTCCACATTTTTTGGCAATTTTCTGTTGGTTTATGAAATCCTTATACTCTCCTTGAATCTAATGTGCTAAAAATGAGATAAAATTTCCATATTTTTAAACAATATTTAGAAATGTTTATTTAATACTGAAAAACTGATAAATATGTGAAAGTTCATAAAGTTTTCAAGAGGTATACTTTTTTTACCGAGCGAAATATCAGGGTTCTTTAATTTAAAAAAAAAAGCATAATACAATATATTATTTTACAATCTAAAAATATAATTGTGGCAACAAGAAAGAGTTGCTCGACTGCAAAAAAAAATTGGTTGAAGTAAAGAATATGCACAGAAAAAAAAGATCGAAATTTCAGAACAATTGAATGATTTATTCCAGAGTTTCATCTTTACAAAGGTAGGAGGTCAATACGGCGTTGGTCCACCTCTAGCCTGGGTGCAAGCTATCACCCGGTGTGGTATAGAAAGATAATATTCCGGGATGGTATCCTGAGCAATTTCTTGCCAAATTGTCTCTAACTGTCAGGCTAAATCAGCGAGTTTCCTGAATGGTTACAATCACCTTCTCATCACGTCCCAAATCTACTGCGTCGCAAATGTGGGACCCAAATGTGCGACATAGGTGGCTAAGGAAGTGTTCTGCAAGCTTGAAGACAATTTATAGCCCATGAGCGCTAAAGCATTATCTTGTTGAAAATGTGAGTTCGGGTTGGCGCAATAGGCCCGACAACAAAACGAATCGCAGAATATCTACGTACTGCTGTGTTGTAAGTGTGCCACTAATGACTACCAAAGCGGTCCAGCTATCAAAGGAAATGACACCTGCGACCATAACGTACTGTCGTGGTATTGTGTGGCGTGTGATAGTAAGGGCAGAATCCCCACGCTACCCTGCACGTCTCTAGACACGTCTTCGGGGCTTGACAGGACACAGATGGAAACGGGACTCGCCTGTAAAGACTATACGCTAGGGTGGAGCGAAAAACTTTTTCTTGAAATTCACATTGCTTGACTCATTATTTGGTGTGAAACTGGTTGGAACAAATTTTCTCCAAAGTTCAGCTCAAAATGTTTCTATCTTAAGGTTCCAAACCTCAAGTGAATATTTGTATTGCCTTTTTTCAAAGTTTTTAATGCATTTTTATCAAAATATTAATAATTTATTAAGAATAGGAAAGATTTTTTTTACCAAGCAAACAGTACTTTGTTTGATATTTCTGTATGCAAATGTTTAAATTACGAACAATGCAAGTATTCCGTAAAAGTTCCAAGTACGGAACGAAACTTTTTAGGAGACCAACGGCATCAGAGAAAAATGGTAATAGGGTCAATTGACATTTCTGCAACTCAAAAATTGAAGCGTGTAAGAGATAGGCAATGTAGAAGGGAAAATCAGGAAGCTAAAGCAAAGGAATTGAAAGATAATGCTTCTTCATCTAAAACATTACAGATTTAGAAGCAAACACCGTCTTAGTATATGATTCAGAATTGGAAGATCTCTAAAGATGAATGACGATTACATTAGTCATGTAGCCAAATGTCGGAAAGCAACTGACGATAAAACTCCCTCAACCTCCAAGACAGGCCAAATGAGATTATCACTGCCAATTCTAGCCGTTGCTTGTGATAGAACGGGAGTATCGGATAGGTCCGCTGCTATCATTACATACTCTGTGATATTGGGATTGTATCCAAAGATACTCCATCTAAAGTTATTGACAGGAGTAAGCTGAGGATAGAACGTCGTAAGGTACGATCACAGCTTAATTCTACACAAGTAACACAGTCTTTGTACGCCATATACTTCGATGGAAGAAAGGACAAACTATAGTGCAAGAAAATAAGGGAAGTTCTTTAAATAAGACTATAGCTGTGGAAGAGCATATTGTTTGTTTGTCAGAACCTGGAAATGTTTATATGGGACATGTGACTCCGGATTCTGGGTCTAGTGTGAATATTATAAGAAGCATCATCAATTTCGTTACACAAAATGGATTACCCAGTCCCTTTCGGAACTGGTTGCTGTTGAGTGTGATGGAACGAACGTCAACTTTGAGAATAAAAATGGTGCAGTTAGACGGCTTGAAATCTTTGTTGGTGATAAATTGCACTGGTTTGTATGCTTATTGCATACTAATGAACTACCTCTTCACCACGTTTTCTAGAAGATTGGCGGAAAGACATCTGGACCACACCAGTTTCCCGGAACAACATGAAAATCTCTGCAAACGTGCGAAACCCTTGCTGTGACAAGTTTTGTTTCTATTCCAGTTGCTCTGCCTGAAATTAATGAAAAAGACCTCAGTGCAGACCAAAAATACCTTTTCGATATTTCTAGGGCAGTATCCTTGGGGGAGTGCTTTCAAGACTTAGAATACAGAAGACCTGGAACGATGTTTCATTCAAGATGGCTCACTACTGACAACAGAATTCTGCGCCTATATGTGTCGACCGCCGAACCAACGGAACACTTAAAGCTCCTAGCAGAATATGTCATGAAAGTTTACGTGTCATCCTTACGTGCCAATTTGAAATAAAGAAAATCCCAAGAGCTGCTCGTGGACCACGTCACCTGTACGGAATGATGAAAAAAGCTCATTCTTGACAGAAGATTTTATGTCAATCGTTCACAAAGTTATTCAGAGGAACTCTTATTTTGCTCACTCTGAAAACATTCTTTTGGCAATGCTGTTAGATGTACGATCACATATTCCAGAACTTGGCCTCAGAAGAATACTGAAAGCAAGAAAAACTGATTGGAAGGGGAAAATACGCCAATTTGATCTTTCAAATTTAAATTTCGAAGCAGAGGAATATTTTGATATAATTAACTGGGACAATCCTTTGGAACTACCAGCTACCATGAACCTCAGTGACAAAGACATAGCAAGTATGATCAGAAACGGTCCACAATTTGAAATAGAGAAGCTTCCTTGCTATTCTCAAGCAGTAGAGAGTCATGTGCGACTGATAACACATGCATCATTGGTAATATGAGGAGCAGAAGCCAGGGATTGATACATTCGCAGTGGAATCAAGTCCCGAAAGGAACTTCCAAAGTTTGAGTTAATTATTTTGGACCTCGTGTGAAATCCAAAATTGAAGACTGATTACAGTAAATTGCAGGTTAGCAATATTGTTTTTAACCGACACTGTTTTCCTGTTTCTTTTTTATAATTAGAACCCCTTTTGAGTCAGAAAATAAAGCTATTGTAAACATTAAAATAAAATAAAATAAATCGATTTTTTTTTTACTTTTGACGTTAATATTCCTTTCTTTGACCACCTGTGTAGAACCTGAAGACGATGAGTAATTGTGCTGGAATTTTTTTTTCAGTGATTTTTTTGCCAAACAGCACCATTTGTTGAGTCAGGAAATATTAAAATAAAAAAATGCATTTTTCACTCCACCCTACTGTACGGTCTCAGTGAGAGCAGTTCCAAGTTGATAGAGTTAAGCAACACTGAAATCGGACGGTGTACGGGCGTGAGGCGTAAGCGGCATATCGTTAGGAGGGGGTGTACATTCCACTCTCTCAGTCGTCTGTCAATAATCCTGTTGGACACTTGTGTGCAAGTCACACGTTGCATGGTCGATAACGACGAATCCAGTGCTGTGACAGCTGATATGACAATCGCTCTGTATTCCCGTTCTGTTGTGGTCCTAGTCGACCGCTGCCGTCCTGACGCTTAAATTTGCAGTTGTTGACCTATTCTTGCCTACATCGTCTTGCTTACATCGCTGAATCGCATCAACCCAGATGTCGTGTGATTTTTCGATTTGCCTAACGAGCATGTTTTAGTCGGATTAAACGACATCTTTCAAACTTTGAAATATGGTCGTAATGAGCCCTAATCTTTCGGCGAGGCATTGTCAACGTAAGATATTCGGTGTCGAAATGCAACAGAAGGTTTGAACATGAGATCAAGAATCGCTTCTTATACACGCCTACTGGATTTGCAGTTCTGATGCGCTGGAGCCCCCGCTAATGAATCGTTAGACACAAAATTTTAATCATTTGCATATTCTATCAAAACATCCTTGCATACGATATTTCCTTACAATTGGTCAACTCCTTCTTACTGCGTCTATTTTTTTTTTGTTATAGAGCGTCTATTTTTTGTTACAATATCGATTGCTTAAATGATACACTAATACTAGATACACTGTATTGGTCTGGGAACTATATTGCAACCGATAGCCAAGAGCTTCTACAGTGTGCTGCAGATGACTATCTTTGTACAGCTGAACTCTCTATATAAGGTGTACTACATGATACTTAAAAAGAACTTTTTAAGCATTATCATTGATGAAGGAATTAGTAGGCCGAGTCTTATCGATAAAATATCCTATCGGTGACAAAAAATAATGAGGCTCGGTCCAGCAGACAATAATACCGTATTCCTAAATTTCCGTTACACAGGTATAAAACAAACCAGCACAAGATAGATAAAGATCAATATTTATAAAATATGCGATATTTACAGGTCAGTAATTATTTGAAAGTAAAGATAACAGTTTTTCATACATAATTTAATTATTATCTTAAGGTCACGAAACCAAGGCAAAATACGAACAAATTTAAATAACATACAAGTTGGCATATATCGTTATTAAGTCATATTTTTAATTTAATTTTTTACTATTATTTTATAAATGTTATTATTTTAATTTTTATAGTGTTGATATACATTTAAAGTTTTAATGCGGGTGCATCAAAAAATATTTTTCTATGATTTTACATTATACTTTAATACGCAACACAACAAATATTAAGACAGGTACTTTTGAGCCGTAAGCTATGTATATACATGATTCCAGTATGCCTTTCATAAATAAAATATATGCTCTCACTGTTCTAAAATAAATGTACATCTTTTTTTTTTACTTAGAAGTTTTTACTCTCAGAGAAATCAGAAAGTAAGTCGTATTTCATTTTCCTGTAAACAAAAATGACAGCTTCCTCAGAAATACTACTTTGTGGTGATTTTTTTCCTAATTTTTACTTTTTTAAATCAAAAAGCACAGGTGCAGCGAAGCGATGTTAAAAATTTTTTCTCACGTAAGAGTTCGAATGCTCTCTTAAGAATTATTTACGCGCAAAATCACTCTGGGGAACATTTATATGGGATGTCAAAAAATAAACAATTCATAAATTTCCTCTGATCTTGAAAGCCTAAACGATTGAAGTAGACTTTTTATTCGTGATCTCTTCTTGAAATGTCAGTTATATTCTACATTATCGAAAGAGTAAAGATGTTTTATGGTTTAAGAATTGACAATTGTGCGTTATGGGGATAGTTGAGAATATATAAATCATGCTTATATATAATATATGAGGCATGACATCTATGAAAATTTATGAAATTCACCATTAATGAAGTAACCCATCTCATATTGTAAATTTAGTGTTTATTATATGTTTTTTACCATGAGTAAAATTAGTAAGACTTTTAATTCCTGGTAGTTATTTTTTTCTAAATTTACCTAGGAATTAAAATTTTCTTCTTACTTGAGCTAGCTTTAGAGATATGATTTTAATTTTTATGCTATTTAATATAATTTATTGCCTGTGACTACAACAAAATCAAATAAAAAGATAATTAATAGTAATGATCATTATAACAGAATTTGTATCTTTTAACAGAAACTGTATATTCTCTACACTCATATGACAATAAAAACATTAATATCTCCTTTCACATCTTTAAAATTAAATAGGGCATTTTTAACACTTTTTGCTATTTATATTATTCCAGATGTTTAAATTTCTATTATTCTCTAAAGGTACGGTAATTTGCAAGACACGGGTTAAAACTTATATACTAGACATCTAGTAGAATTCCAAATGTATAATGCATAACACCAATTTAAACTATTCCAAATATTTTTTAAATCTAATACAGAACTTATTATAAATCACAGGAGCATGTAACCGATTCTAAAAATCAATAATATCGATTATTTAGATTTTATCCTAATGACTGCAAAAATAATTACGAGTTAGTATATTTTATTATTCGGAAAATACCACCCACAATCTTGCAGTTATTACTGAATATACAGAGTCATATATGAATAATTAAATTAAAAAAATGTAATGCCATAATTTCGTGGAAATTACATTTATTGGAACATTATACTGATAAATATAGTACATTTTGCAGGCACAGTGTCCTCACAAGTTTAAATATTTTTAAGACTACATAAAAGTTGTTCGAATGTTCAACATGTTGCATAACGCTAATGAATTCTCATGCAGATCAAGCAAAGGAATAATATTGCATTTATTTATTTCTTTGTAACCGCTGCAGACAGGACAAAAAAACTATTTTCAATTCTGTAAAGTTCACTTGAATGCTTTTTGCATTGGCCAAGGAAAGTTATTGTTTGTTATAATGTACAAATGAGCAAGTTTATTTTTTACTTCGTGTTGTCAAGGCGCATTGGTGAATGTCAGTGACACTATACACATTACCACTAAAACTTTTTAACCTGTCTCTTATTTTTTATGAACAATTCTTTTTAGGTATGTATAATAATTTGTAAATGGTTTTAAAATCCAAGTGCTAAAATTTTCACTTTAACATTTATGTAAAAGGCTATGCGAAGTCCAGATATACAAAAATTCCGGCATTTTTTAAGTTCTCATATATTGCTCTTTTAACGAAACCTATTTTGGCTATTTATTCATTTAGTTTTATAGGAAAGTTATTGTTTGTTATAATTTACAATTGATCAAGTTTATTTTTTACTTCGTGTTGTCGAAACGCATTTATGAATGTCAGTGACACTATACGCATTACCACTAAAACTTTTTACCTGTCTCTTATTTTTATAAACAACCCTTTTTAGGTAGAAATAATAATTTGCAAATGGTTTTAAAATCCAAGTGCTAAAATTTTCTCTTTAACATTTATGTAAAACGCTATGCAAAGTCCAGATATACAAAAATTCAGACTTTTTTAAGTTCTCATATATTGCTTTTTTAAAGAAACATATTTTGGCTATTTATTCATTTAATATTATAGATAAATTGTAACTATCAGTGCACTCCATAAGAATCACGTACAACAAGGAATGTATGTCTCAGGTATGTGTAAGTCATGCACAGAATCTTCTACAAATAAGTTAGTGAGTTGCCCTAACACAGATACAGCGAATGCAGACTTTGAGACACAACATATCGCAACTTTCAGTAAGAAATGATAATTACTACTTAGCCTCTGCGTAACTATAAAACAAGGTTATTCAATGTATCATACACTTCAAATTAAGTAAATATATTTATTAACTTTTTAATACTGAGATCTACATTCGGTGAAACAGTATTCCATATAAAACTTTCTTTCGAAGGATGTAATTGCTAAAAACGATTATTTATGTAAATAATTTGGTATAAAATAATACCTCAATGAAAAATATTAGGAATATTAATTTTTAAAATTCTTTGTGTTCGTTCTTGTTTTTGTGTGGCCTAAAAGGCCGAAGGGAGAATTCTAAAGAACACAAAATAACCGGAAGAGCTTGGATCTACATTTTTAATCTCTAAGTCAATAGAAGACGGGAGATAAAATATTGTCTAGGAAAGAAAGTTTCCCATGATAAAGAATTTAACAAAGTTTCGTGATTTGTGATAAAGAATTTAACAATGTGTCGATCATGTTTCACAGCAATAGCTATAAGTATATAGTTTCATTATGACCAGATGTCTTTTAACGATCGATAAAATGTATGACCTTTTTTACACTTACAGCTATATAAGAATTAGATTTTATATAATTTCTCGACTATGTATTTTATATAATTAGTCGACTATGATTATAGGTCAGTGACAAACTTGCGTGTATGCTTTGAATCAGCATTCCGATACGTATAATGTGCGTACAAAAGGAATTGTAAGAATGTTATATAAAAAAGTTTTTTTAAATGAAAATAACATCATCCTTGCATAGATATGTTAAGTAGGAAATATAGTTATGGTATTTTTGACAGTCTCATACATTTGAATAACTTAATCAGCTTCATATATTTCCAAAAGGTTTTTGATATTACGGATTATAGAAGGTCCACCGGGAAACGTATCAGACTGCAATGATAGAAGGATGGTAAAACATGAATGGGAAACTCAACAAAAATTATTTTGGCTTCCAAAGCACTATAACGTCCTGTTAGAATGAGAACATGGCTTCTGAGTGATGACGCAGATAATTCTACACTGCTGGCCACCCAAATTGCAACACCAAAAAAATACAAGAGATATCACAACAAAATTTATTTTGTAGATAACATGTTGACCAAGTATCAAATGATTAAATTTATAGACTTCTGTGAAGTGTGGTTCCTGCCAAAATCAGTAGCCAGAGTAGCCACCATTGTTGGAGATCACCGCTGCCACACGCCTCGGCATTGATTCAAAGAGACTTTGGATGAGTTCTTGGGGTACAGCAGACCAAGCAGCTTCCACACGTTCCCAAAGTTGATCTGCTGTGGCAGCTGGGGATGGAATCTGGGTCAATCATAGAGCAACCATGGACCACATGTTTTCTATAGGCGAAAGATCCGGAGAGCGAGGCGGCCAGGGAAGCAATTCAATCTGACGATTGACGAAGAACCGTTGGACAATGCGTGCCACGTGTGGTCGCGCATTATCCTGTTGAAATATGGCTGTGGGCAAGCCCTGAAGGTAAGGAAGGACAACTGGCTCCAACACCTCAGAGATGTAGCGCTGGCTGTTTAAAGTACCGGCAATGCGTACTAGAGGTGTGCGAGAGTGATATCCAATACCGCCCCATACCATAATACCCGGTGCAGGACCAGTGTAGGGGTGCATAACACAGCTGTTCAGCATCCTCTCTTCACGGTGTCTCCAGACTCGAATGCGACCATCGTGGTGTTGCAGACAGAAGCGTGACTCGTCAGTAAAGACAATTTCATTCCATTCTGCCGTCCACATCCTTCTGTCATCGCACCATTGGCGGCGGAGACGTCTGTGGTTCTGCGTCAAGGGTAGACAAGGGTTTCGACGAGGCATAATTGATCGTTTCTTTTGAAAAAACCACAAGAAAAACACAATTGCCGAACTTGAAATCGTCGAAATCTCCAAGCCTTAAATAGGGCTTTGAAGTGGCGCCACAGGCGCGCGTGATGTGCGTCTGCGCTGAAATTCTAATCATTTGCATATCTAACCTCCGCTAATGTATGTTGTAAATTTCATGTTATTTGCATGTTTCCTTCAGGGTGTTGCATTTACAGTGGCCAGCAGTGTAGTAGTAATGGAGGGGTGGTAAGACACCTACCTTTTCTACATAATAGCAACATGGATATATAGTATTTGTCGATTTCGCACTAACCTCTAGCCACCGTCAAGAAAACGACGAGAATAATAAAGGCACGAACGTTTAAACTATGATTTGAGAAAAAAATGATGAATGTCAGAAAAAAGATGAATGAAACTGTGTTAATCCCGTGACACAAACGATCCATTCCAACAGTTAATACCTCTTTTACCAGGTTAATGTACCCTGAAGCCCTAGAAAGATTTTTGCAGACAGTTCTGTTGAACAATATGTTGGAATAAAAGTTCGCAATATACATTAATGAAAAGGCGTCTCTCGAACGTCATTGTTTGTGATATGATAAGGAAACCACTAAAGGTCTAAAAGACTGAATGTAACAAACCCAAATAAGAGAAATATTTTTTTGCAGAGATGCACATCTCATGAGCAATCACAGTATGACATAACCGACAAGAAAGCTGGAGGAAAAAGAATTACAAAGGAGGAAATTATCTTAGTTTTTATTGGATACAGATAAAATACAGTCAAATATATGTAACTCAAATAGAGTTATTGATTTTTGGTAATTAAAAGCCATCGTCTTCTTAACAATACAAACTAAAATATGTGTGTGTATAGAAAATTGGGTTTATTATTTCAGTGTTAAGTATATCGTATTAAGAATTTGCTTACAATTTTAAAATATTAGCTTTTTAAAAAATTACAGTACTATTCATTCTTAGTACTAGATATTATACTTCCTGTGTCATCGATTGTTTGTTTTTAAATAAAGTAAAAGGAAAATGATGGCAAATTCATATAGAAAACGAAACCCTCTGCGAACACAATAAAACTATTTATTCCATAGGCTGTATAGTAAATTTTTTGGATTGTTTCATGAATAATTTAATTGTTTTAAAATGTTATGAATAGATGTTTCAAAGAAATGAAGATATATGGATTGAGGGGGGGGAGGGGGAGGGGGGATTGGGTGATTATACTTATTAATGCCGTATTTAAAATTGATTCTTATTATCAACTTACACTAAATCGAAATCTTGCCTCTGAGTGTAATAAGCCTTAATGGGATTACACAAAAGCAATTGATATAATTTTTGAGAGCAATGCACTCCTTTTAATTGGCATTTAGACAAAGGAGGAATCCTTTCTTTCAAAAGGTGGAATTTAGTAACCTTATGTAAATATAGTGCTGATTTAATGTCCTTAACGTTATAGTCTCTTTTCAGTCCTGAAATTATATTGATTGCTGTAGAAGACTGTTAAATTAATTTATTTTTATTGATTTTATTAGCGAATTAAAAGCTTTAAAAATAGGAGAAATATTTATGTCTTTCATAGATATATTTCTGAATGAAAACATTAATTGATATATTTACATATATAATCAATTCTAGAACTTTTGAATAAGGTCTGATAATGTTATAAATATTTTTATACCAAAGGAAAGTTATTTAACCCTGTGAAACTCTTTAGATACGATTGAAGAGCTTTCACGCGGAATGGATAAATGTGTATTTTAAGCAGCCAACCAGCTGGTACCTGATCTTGATTTCACTCATTTATTACAAGAGTCATTAATCAAGGCACTTGAGGTTAATATTAGAAAATCGGGGCAGCTAGTCAAGTCAATGAGGTTCTAAGCGTGATTTCTCTGTGAGAACTTATCAATATTAGATTTTGGGTTCTAACATATATGTATTCAGTGACGAAATATGTTAGTCCAGGATAACTTTTCAAGAATTATTAATTATACGTGAAAGAGCAAATAATAGCTGTCAAGAAGGCGCCCATTAGTCGTTTCCGGCAATGTATAGATTTAGAGCGTCATGCTGTCTGCCCCCTATCGCCATGTCCTCCCTCCTAATCCATCTTTCCAAACATATAATAAGTCGACAAATCATCGCTCTTTATCAGTCACATGCGATTAAGATTTGGAAGCCTACGGTATTACAAGTTGCTAGTTATCAAAATTATTCTCCAGTCGCAGGTCATAGAACGCTTAAGTCTAAAATTATCTCATTAAAACTCAAAATTATAAAATGCCTCTCACTTTCATTTTCACCTTTTTCTTTAGCTTAAACTATTCAATATAAATATAAGTTTTGTATATAATTTTTACTATCTGATTATCTAGTTTACTTTAAGCAAATATTCTCAGTGCATAACAGATAAATCTGTCACGGCAACTTATTATTCGACAACACTGTTTATGTACCGTGCTCCCATCTCCGTGTTAGTTGACTTTTCCCATTATTTTATCAAGTGATTAAAGTTGCTCAGCAAAATATTTTTGATTATTTAAAATCCATTTGCATCAATTTTCTTGTCTCAGGGATTATTTTGTATCATTTGCCATTGTCTCTGTAAGTTTATGCTTTTAATCTAGATATCTAATCATATATTTAACAATTTCTCAATTTCTTAGATTTTTACAAATATCTAAGGTGAATCAACTAAGGTGTGTTTCATATATAGATTTCACTACATCGCAGAATAGTTTATTACAGTACGTTGTATATATCAAAAATGTATTTACTTTCTAGTGATCGTACGTAACACACCTTTATTTGTGTCCTTTATCTTGCTTGTTACTAAAAAAATAATTCATGATATTATTATTTCATCGAGAAGAATGATTTTAACTGTTGAAATACAAAACAATAACTGTTTTATATATGAAAAAGCATAGGATTTAAATTCTTAAAATTTGATGAAAATCATTTGGCATGTAAATGAAAAGTTTGTAGAGATATCTGACTTCTACCCTTTCTAGGATATATGACGTGTTGAAAGGCAAAGTGGTATAAGTCACATTTTAAACTTTTTTCATTTAAGGGCAAATGTGTAATTTCCATGTTCAATTTATAGTGCAATTGTAAATAGTTATTATTTGTAATATTGTAATAATTGTTATGAATTATAATTTGTTCAATTTATGGTGGAATTTTTTGTAGTTTCAGAAGCTAAACTCTCTTGACTTACACCACTTGACTTACTGACTTACATCACTTTGCCTTTCACCGCCTCATATGTATATCGAAGTCACCCTCTAATAAAGTAGAAATGACACTTTTTGCGTAGATAAATAACAAAGTTTATTATTCCCTTGACACATATAACGTGCAGTGTAAAAACAATACTGAGTAGAGACTGGTACAAAATGCTATAAACACTATACAAGGAAATGAAGTTCAAGTGCTCACAATATTTATAAAGTCCGACCAGTGATGCTGCACGGTAATCCACTATTACTAACACAACAAACTCTTTATGCCAGAGTGGCAAAAACTCGCTTAGGCGATCTAGCTATAAGCCACTGAAGGCAACTCGCATAAACAACTCCAAACAAACGAGTCTCTTCCGCAAATCTGGCTACGTGGTATTTATAGTAATCGTTTACGCTGAATTTAGCAATTTGTTTTGTAGCTTCTTTGGATTTATGCAAATACAATGATCGATTATTGTCAATCAATCATTAGGTAGACCTTACAAGTTTAATATGTGGGACCAATTTAAGTATTTCCAATATACATTATTGTATTATTCCCTTTATTTTTATTTGATATAATGTAACAAATGCATAATTATAATTTGGTAGAAAAATTAAATTATACGTGATACGTGTTTTAAAAAATTAAAAAATAACTTAAAAATTAGATTATTTTAAAAGTTCATATCACCACCTAAAAATGCATTTTTATAACCATAGAGATAATCCCCTATCTGGCTCTTTATCACTGTCCATTTATCAGTGTTCTTGTGAATGTGTTTCTGAGCGTATGTTGTAATTTATTTTCTTTTCAAAAACCAGTACATCCAAAAGGAATATCAAATTCCACTGATTCTATTTTTTTTAATAATTCACTGGAAGTAATTTCGCGGTTGTCCAGAATTCACAATCTTTGGTCCTAAAATAGTGAACCAACAAAAATACCGCATTCCAGCCTAAGTGCCACGACTGTTGTCGCTAATGAGAGAGAATGGCAGGTAATGCACCGAGTAACAACGTTAATGTGGCAGAGACAAAAGCTAGCTGCCTTCCAACTTCTTGTAATTCACTTTCGAACTGCACCCTGCCACAAACTTAATAAGCAACATTTTTTATCCAACGAACCACGGTCAATTTCTGCTGTCTCTTTAAGTGCATATTTTATTGCTTTTATTTTAGCTGAAGTTTCAAGAGTTAGTAACATTTTAATTGCCCCGAAAATTAATTGCTTTATGAAATAAGGTGAGAGATTTTCAGCTGAAAGAGTTGAAATGTTTAATTAAATTTCATGACACAAGTACCGTATTGATGAATGATTTACTTATTTTAACACAGCATATGAAGCTTATTTTTAATTTCGAAAATGAGGTGAAAAAAAGGCCAGTTTTTCGAGGAAGAATTTTTCAGAGAAATAATTCATAATGTTTTTAAAAATTTTAAATAAAGTGTACATCATTTTAAAGCATTGCGTTATAATTATTTTTTGTCCTGTGAAAATAAAATTAGTTTAGTTTAAAATAGTTTCTAAATTTTCTATTAATATTAAATGAAAAAATATGAAAAATTCTATGTATATTAACTTCTTGTAACATATCATTTAGAGGGAGAATAAAAATCAAATACGAAATATTTTATCTTAGATAGCTTATTTGCACATTTTCAGGTTCCTTAAAACATATGTGCACTCTTTCATCTTTTATCGGAAGGGGAATCAATAATTAATGATGTCGATAGATGAGAGTAGTATTTCAACTGTGCCTTGTAAAAGAGGTATCAGAGAAAACCTTTGATAGGGGACTTCCACAGTCTGTAAAATTATACCATTCTTGAATTATTTCTGAATAGAAAAGTAATTTTATTCTCATTATTTACGATAAGAATTTCGTGTAAGAATACAACAAAAGGATTAAACAGTATAATTATTTTCAGTTATCGATAGTTTAATGGCACTCCGAAATCTTAAGGTCTATTATAGCTTGCATACGTTTGTACATGCATTTACGTATACCTACAGGCTATAATATTTAAAGTAATCGGATTTTGCAGGGAATCTAAGTGATTTTAGTTCCCTGATGCACATTAGATCACAGGAGTCATAAGAATTGGGAATTCAAAATTTATGCGGTAATGTCTGTAGTGTATTGTACAAAAACATGTTGCAAGAAAATTTTCTTAGAGGCCGATTAAAAATGTTAATTTTTATTTCAGTGCCACACTGGTAATTTTGAACTAGTTAAAATGCATTTGATTAATGTATGGGTAAAGAAAAACTGTAATTAATCCGTATTTCCAAAGTTAAAAATGGTTTTAGAGTTGTTTTGTCAGTGATTTAATTCACTAAATGATTTTTTTTTTCAAATCACAGATATACGCAATACGACCATAGTCATAGAAAATTCGAATATTTTTCAAAATTTCATCAATCATCTAAACAATTTGTGTGCCTTAAAAGCAATTTATTTATTTTTCATCTTTATTAGAAAAAGATTGAAGAAAAAATATTTCCTTGGTTAAATGAAGACGAAATAAACAATGAGTCAATATTACTTTATAGTGTTAGCTATAAGTTTAAATGTAGTTTACATAATTTCTTTAGAGAAAAATGCATACGTAAAACGTTCCTGTCACGTGCTCGAAATTAGTTTTAATTACATATTTTATGCTCGCAAAATTTTTTTCTCATAGTGCTTTGCAATATCCCTAGATAACTAAATCTGAAAAGGTTTCATAAATTATCTTCGTAATTCAACCATTTCTGCTTAGTGAGCTCTTTGGAATCTTTTTCTTTGGGGAGTATCTAAAACTTGGAAAGTTTATTAACAAATGAATTGAACAAAGACAAATCAGGAAAAGGAATGATAGTATGCTTCTATATCACTATTGGTTTGCTGTATCACTCAAAGACTATATTTCATAACGGTCTGCGATTTCTCTGCGGGATTCACTCCCTTTTCATTAGAAAGGTCTCACGAAAACATTATCTCCCATGAGAATATAGAGCTTGTGAAGTTTTGTTACACGCGAACAGTAGAAGCAATCAGCTGAATGCGGAATCATGTATTGTGGTATATCATCATCCATTAAATCTTGTGGTACTGTTAACAATACACAGTACTGTTAAATATATATATATATATATATATATATATATATATATATATATATATATATATATGTGTGTGTGTGTGTGTGTGTGTGTGTGTCTGTGTGTATGTGTGTGTGTGTGTGTGTGTGTATGTATAAATATGCAGTCGTGCTTGCATATGTAATATTTCATATGTTTTAGAATTCTAGCAATTACCTAACAGTAGAAATATTTAATGTACTTATGGATATGAAATGAATAAGAATGTTTCTTATCTTGTTATTATTATAGCAAAGTAAAATATAAATTATCGTAAGATATTTTTTAAAGTACATAAAAATATTTATTCATGTATAAACACTGCGCTTGAAATTAAAATTTTATTGTGTGTGCCCGTTAATTTTAGTAATGAGTACATGTTTCAAGATTAGGACTGGGAAACAAATGTATTATTCCACTTAATTTAAGAATGAAAGTTTGAAGGCAAGAAAGTTTGTGGGCAGACTGCCAGTGTTTCTAGAAAATGAAAAATGAATGTCGAAATAAATCCAAAATTTTCAGCAATAAAAATTTTTAGTTACAGAAATCACGTGTTATTCATTTCCTTACATGGATTCGATAAAATTATATTTAGCGATGATTGACATATTTATTGAATTTTCTTGACAATTAGGAAATCACGTGCATTGCCAGTTTAACATTTCCTTAGAAGTGACACCAAGTTTTATCAAAGAGGTGCATTTGTAGTGGAGATAAATACAAATGTCCTGTTCATTCATTAATTAATATCAAAATTGATGATTGTATGGCTATGAAAATTAGTATGGGAAATAAATTGAAATGAAGGAAAAAATATTAAATTATCTAATCATGGTTTCCGATTTTATAGTTCTCTCCCCTAACCCCCTGATAAATAAATATTTTGGTCAATATAAAACCATATCTTAAACAATAAATGCTAATATGACAACTGCAGCAAAAATTATAGTTCATCTTAACTATAAGTAATATAAATACTACGCCAAAATAGTAATAAAATTAGTCTCACTAAACATTTTATAGAAATTTGATAATTACTTGTTTCAGAAATTATTTGCCTTGACCCTTAATTTCTTTGAAAAAAAAGTTTCAATTATATATTTGAAGATTTAAATAAGAGTAAAACTGCATATCGTAGGATTGAAATATTTTAGTATTGATAAATATTTCATTCCTCGGTCAACACAATTAATTGCACAGTAGCTTGTAACTATCATTAGCAATGACCAACAACTGACACCTGTCAGCTTATATGAAGTCTGATACCAAGTGGGAGTGTCCAAAGATGGAAAGAGGTGGTTTTTTTTTTTTTTTTTTTCATACATACCCATTATTTATTTTTACCAAATAAGAATACATCTTTTTAATTTTTTGCTTTCCTGATGATGCTAATTTTTTTTTTTTTGCAGTAAATATTCGTCGTATACAAGGTTGTATAATTCGTCGTTTTCAACGTTCGGGCTTTAATGAAATCTCGGTGTACTGAAAGACCAGTCTCTTACCAGTGATTCCTGTTTTATACACACCGAACAATGAGAGTGATTAGAGGGACCCTCATTTTTCGGATATAATTTATCAAACAAATTTATGATTACAACTAATGAAATCAAATCATAATTACCCTGAGGTGGTCCGTTCTCTGTGAAATGTAATAACAGCTCCTTTTGATTTTTTCCCATAAATTGATGATTTTTTAGTTACTCTACTACTTGATGTCCCCATGATACATCTGAGTTAAAATTTCCCAAGACCTCATCTTTTTACCATGTTTTTATTAACACGTTTTCTTGTTTGTCCAGTACAAATCTTGCAATCGATTTTTAACTAACTTCCCGACTAGCTAGACATTTGAAACTTTTAGAATAGCTCAGAATACGATGACAATGCATTCTTTTAATACGTTTAGCCATCTTTACGCATAATTGAATTCATTTTTAGTTAATTATGTTGTTTGAAAATTTCTTAGAATTGCTCTCTTTATTATGCACTTGATAATTTTCTTTCAAGTTGATGGGATAATTCATAATTTTTTTTTAATTACTTATTAATACATAAAATTGTCAAGTTTATATGATTCAACAGAAAATTTAAAAACGTGGTATATAAAAAGTTATTTTTATCTTGTAATTATTGCAATATTTATTAGACATAAGCTGTAAGAGCAAAGGGAAGGATGCATGGTGGGTTGGAAATGACTACCATGCAATTGAACCACTTGAATTGAAAAGGCATGTTTCTACTGTCTAAGTGTGTATTAAAAAGACCCGGTGCTTGACATCATAGAAAAAGCAATATAGTTTGTCATAAATTTCATACTTACAACTTCTTATATCAGAACCTATTGATGCAGGATTATAGGTAGAAAGCTATATGTGTTGCACAGTTTGTACACATATAGCTTTTTTTAAAATGAAGTTCGTATTAATACAAATAGAATCGTATTGTTTTCATTTTTTAATGAGAGCATTACTAGAAGGTTGGTATTTTTTCAATTATATATTTCAATTTATAAAATTTTTATTGGATAATAATTAGCTAAATTTTTGTTCTCTGTTGGTATTATCTCTTTTGTTCTGGTTTAAGTCAATCAGAAGACTTAGTGAAGCAAAATCTCTAGATGATAAAAAAAGGATGACTATTTTTTAGCTCTGAATTATCTTCACGGATAAAAACAATGGTTCGCCTTGAACAAATAGAACGGAAACCTTTCAACAATCATATATCACGATAAATGGCCCCTACCAGGACAATAACCGAGAGATATAGCCATCAATCTGTTGTGCATTACAGCAAAAGCAGTTATTGAAAAAGAAATCTTATGTTCACACTATAGATTATAAAAACAGAATTTTTCTCATTGTTTGGAATATACACACTTTCATAAAAATATTGAAAATAAAATACTCAATTTTTGACTTCAAATAACAACTTCTTAACCGGAAAGCACATTTTTTTGTGAGTTGTTGTGTAAAATGTGTATTTGTAGATATATATGAAGAATGAGAAAATTCCATTATAATTTCGCAAAAAGGTATTTCTCAAAAAGGTGTGTGTGTGTGTGTGTATTATAATAAGGTTTTACGTTTGTTGAAATGGTGAGAGTTTTTAAAAAATTATCCTTAGCATATACCCGTATAGTCCATATTAGTAAAAAATGTGTAGAGGTATATGAACACAAGCATTTGTATATAATCCAATCATTATTTATGATGATATTGCCTCTGAACATTCACCAATGTGAACTGGGGCTTTTGAATGGCATTGATGTGGCACTGAAAAATGAATGATTCTGAGGAGGCAAGCAGCAGCTCCCCTGGCTCTGGATGTGTCCCAAAACTATGTCAATAAATGTCGCCCTATAAAATCATTTTCAAGAGAAAATCTGTCTACTTCTAGCCATTAAAAGTATTTATGGAGCAGTCTTACGTTGCTACACATGTTATTCCCATCTGCTTACTCGCTTATGAAACGATTTTACTTACTTACACACACACATGAATGTTCTAGAAGTTTTTGTGGACATTTAGGTATATTTAGGTTGCATTCCTGTACGTATCCTGTCCGATTCTTACAGTTGCTCGCGATGTGGTCAATAAATATGTAAAAAATTTAATCTCTGGGAGTCATGGTCATTGTTTGTTTTTTAATCCGGAAATTTTAGTTGAGTGCTACACATTATCAATGTTTTTTCTTGCTAGGAGTTGAAATAATGACCAATTTTTTTTGATAATTAATTGACGAACCTTATTTTTGGGCCTTATTCATACAAATGAAGGAAAAAACAAATTTGAGAGTTCTCTGCAGCTAGTGATAAAGAAATACTATTTGATTGCTTAGAAAGATATATGAATTTTGTCAAATGTTACTATTAAATGAACTTATAAAATGTTCCATGACATTTTGTAACAACCTGTAAAATATGGCCTTTTTATAATTTTGAGCTATGTTTATAATACGTAATTGTTAAGTTTCATATACAACTGAAATTAAATATACCCATAACAAAAGTCAATCTACCGGTATGACCTGTAGCTGTTCTCTAGCCTTCCAATATCTATCATAAATACCTCAAGAGATTGTTGGGCATATCCCAAGATGCTCAACGTCCAACACCCAATCACTGTTGCTCAAGATGCTGTTTGAGATAGAGAGTATTCCGAATCTGTGCAAGTAACCAGCAAGACAGTCGTGACCAGTTTCTAGCCTAAAGGAAGCAACAGCATGTTGTCTTGGAAACTCTGGGATCTTTTCAGGAGTCTCTCGCTAAGTTTTATCGCTATTTTGTTCAGTTAGTTTAGTCTGATAGTTCTTATTCAAAGTATTTTTAATTATTCTGTTTATTGAAGAGTAAGGGAACGCTCTTTGCGTACATTGCAAAATACCTGTGCCTTTTTCTTCCAGAAGATCAGCCATCTGATTTCCATATATATCACAATGTGAAGGTATCCATTGCAGTACAATATTCTTTTTCAAGGTTAGCAGTAACCCGATATTCTCTTTACAACTTATAAGTCTCCGAGAAAAAAGGTAGATATTAAACAGGGGGATACAAATAATCATCGAGAAAAACGAACAGTCTCGTTAGAAAAAAAAAAAAACAGAAAATATAGGTATGTGTCTTCAGCACTCTACGCCCTTAGTGCAAAAACAAGCATCTTGGGCATTGGCCGTCCAAACAAAGTGAGAAGTATGTAAAGAAAGATATTCGAATTATGAGTGGTGTAGGATAAAAACTAGCAATCTGCATTTTACCTTATATTTATTTCTGTAAGGACAAAGAACTACATATTAAGCAGTTTTGAATTTATAAATTTGAAATTACCTTTAAAAAATTCTCCCACTATGTTTTACTAGTCGGCCATTTTTCAATTTTTTTCATTTTTTTTTTTTTTTTTTTCTTTTTTCTTTTTTTTTCTTTTTTTTTCTTTTATTTATTTTTTTACTTTTTTTCTTTTTATTTTATTTTTAAACTGATGGAAATACTATAAGAAAGTATCCTTAGCACATTTTTTTCGAAAAAAAGACGGAGATTGTTTGTTTGGGTTCCACATGACTCATATGATATTTCGCCATTTAGCTAGGGTGGCCTAGGGTTCACGTTACTAGGTACAATGCCAAGCTATGTGTTTTTATCAACTCCTTCTCGTTTTCAGGGGACCAGGAAAGAGAAAATCGAGTAAAAAATAAAATTTTATTTTATTGTTGCATTAGAGAGAGTACAATCTCCCTTTCTAATGATGTATCGCACTAGTTAATAGATTAAACAGGAGTTTGGCAAATGTGGTGTTTATCTTGAACCAATTTATAGCTGACTTGACATTTAAAGGGCTCCTCTGATGTAAACAATCCACTTCGCTTTCATTTGGCGTTTTTTAATGCTCTATGCTCTATGCTTTTATCTCTATTAGTAGTTTTCAATATTAAGTTTTTTTCTTTTGAAGTTGTAACAGAGGAATTTAACTGCGACTGTTTTAGTTGTTTATAACTGTTGCTATTTCGCACATGCTTATTTTTGTTTGAAATATTTTTTTTCTTCTGAAAGTTCCTTATCTGTTTTCATTGCTACATTCTTTACTCATTTTTATCTTACTAATTCAACTATTATTGCTGTTCTTAAATTAATAGGAGCCATTTTATTAAAATGCCAAGACGTAAAAAATAAATATTTGAGAAGCGTGTCAGTGTTGGTCCAGTTGGAATGGATAGTTGGTGTAAATTCCAAATTTCAAAGCACAGCGGAGATGTGTATGACCACAATCAACATACACATATTTGTTATTGGATTTGGTACTTGTCTATTATGGAAGCCATAAAACCCATTTTTGAAGAATTGTCCCATCCGGAATTGTTGAAAAAGTGTGCACATGGGAAAACTCAGAATCCTAATCAGTCTGTAAATAAAGTCATTTGAACCCGTGTTCCAAAAACTGTGCTTGTGTTCCTAAGAACACTTAAATTTGGTGTGTATGATGCTGTTTCCTGCTTTAATGAAGGAAATATAGTTAAATGCAAAACTTTTGGTTAAATTAGGGATCAATCCAGGCCTCAAATGCATCAAAAAAACCAAAACAACTAGACAAGGATCGTGATTGGTTTATTTTCGTCTCAACGTCATATTTTCCTTAACGCAACGCAACGGACTCCTATGTGAACAGGCCCATAGAGAGAGAAAACTCTCTGAATACTGTAAAAAAGCTAGGCAGAGTCAAAAAATTGCCAAACGCAAACTGGAAGACTTATTCAATGAGTATGAAATAGACAATTCATCATATTAATCAGGATTTTATTAAATTCATATTGTGCTACTTTTTAAAAATGCAGTTTTAAAATTCAAATATGTTTTTCTCAAAACATGGATTTTGCAGGTTCATGTTCCCTTTTCTCAGTATTTAAGTAATACAGTGACTTAAAATTTTTATTATGAAATTATATCATAATACTGATCATTTTAACACAGGGATTTAAATATTTATGTAATACATATTATTTTAGATGAGAAAAATGCCATGAGAAAAGGGCTTAAAAAGTGGCCCGCAGTAAAAAAAAAAATAAATTTATAATCGATACTTAGAAACTAAATCAGCACTTAAAATGTGCAAAATATATTCTTCTATCAACCACAAAAATTTCTCATTCCTATCTCAGATAGTTTCTGAGAAAAAAGTACATAAATATGGTAAATTTAACATGGTGGAGATAAAACTTTCCCGGTCCCCTTCAGCCGTCGAGACCTTATTTGCCCCAAAATTATCCCCGGAATAATAACATCCCTATATTTAATACATTTAATACATTTATAAAATATTTAACACATTTTGATAAATATTATTGAATTTAAATATATGATGTTATCGTAAACACAAACATAAGGAATTTTTACGAAATTCATAAGTACGCGATCAGGGAAATCTTTAATATATACTATTTGTATTTTTCTAGAACAAAATTCACTACAGAAATATCCCGTTCAACTGATTTTAATAACTTAAATTTATCAATTTTTATGAATAAGGATTTTTTAGTTTCTTAAAAAATATGTGCGTTCCTTATAATTTGAGGTTGCACTCTTTTATTCTTTGCTTTTCTACTGCATATTTTAAGAATTTGATATGTTCAAGTAATCATCAATAATAAAATTTAACAGATGAGGCAAACTCTAATACTCTTATTGTGTTTCGCATCTAAGAGAATATGTCTTTTAGATTAAAATATAGATGATGGAGTTTTTGATAACTAATATCAAAATTCCTGACATTTTCAAAACAAATATTTAAAAGTGATACTAGTTACAATATTCTATAGGATGAAAGAGGTATTGTATTCAGTCCGTAACAGAGGAACCAAACATATTACATTGTAAATTTTCATCGATGCTACATTTCATAATTTAGGTAATAAATGCATATCCATAATATGATTTCTTATGAATAATCGGGATCCATATGGATATAAAACTATTCTATCTGGTTAGTTACTCATCTTCAGCCAAAACAATTAGTAATAGAAGACAGAAACCGCATTTCGTTAAAATTACTCTGTATGGTTTAAAACATGTTCACATCTTTATCTCATGGGAATTAAACTAAATGAATTATATATAAATTATATAATACTTATATTATTTCAGTATTCATAATTTAAAAAATTATAGATTTTATTTAACATTGTATTTTTATACTTTAGTAACTAAACAATACAGTCTAGTAAATATCGATCGTTTAAAATTAAGATATACTTATCGGTATGTTCTTAACTATCTATAGATCTGTAAACTAATAAATATAAGTATGACAGAACTATTCGGGAATTACTGATAATTAAAAATATGTAGAAATAAAATATTATAATATATTATACTTAAAATATGAACATATTTCCCCTTCACACCAATAAACTAAGTAAGCTAATTAAACAAAATAACATAGAAATATTTTTCGTGATACATAACTTTTTTATTGTAGGAAGCGCCATAAATATCATATAAAAATGGTCAGGTCGTAATAAGAAAATCAATATGTTTTTACTGTAGATGACAGTACTTAGTAGCGATTTTTTTGTCAAGCATAACTTCTCACAAAATAACTTTTCGTTTGAACTTAGCATCTAACAAAAACATGTTATCAGTAAGTAGCAATAAATGGCGTTGAAGAAATAGTCCAGTGGTAAGAAATCAATGCAGGATACTTTTTTCATGCTGTAAGTCGAATTCCTTAATGTGTTCTCAAGCACTAGCTTCTATTCCATTGTCACCAACATTTGCGCCATTTTTTTTGCCCTAAGGACCAAGAAATTTTTATTCCTTTAATAATCCTAACTTGTTTTATTAGGATTAACACTTTTTGCATCAAGAAAGTTTTCTAAAAATTTTTAAGGAGTCTTATTTTATGTATTTTTTCCCTTTTACTGAAAAGATTTTTATGAAAAATATTTCTTATTTTATAAATGACAACTGAATATTGAAATCTATCAAGTTTCAATTTGGACATTTTTACGCATGAAATTTAATATTAGGCTCAGTTCCATTTTATTATTATATACAAAGTTTTGAAGACAATATGATTACTTTGAAATAAAAAATTCTCTTTTTTTTCTTTTTTTTTTCTTTTGCTAATGCCCTCTGGCCAGAAGTAGTTATACACCAGGTTCATAGATGTTTGCGGGCTGAGGAATGCGTCTCCGGTTTATAAAGACAACACAAGTGTCGCAGTCTGACTTAGCCAAGTGCCAACGCAATTTTAAGCAACCATCCCGAAGAAAGACATCTGGGGTCGTACCTACTCCCACCCTCTCTGTATAGAGGGTGGGAAAGTTATCTATCCTCATAGAATGACTTTCCGATTTACGTATTTAGTGTCCATATCCGTCGTAGACATAATGGTTTTTAACTGCTCTTGTCGGGATTAGATCGGAGCAGGCTCAGTGCCGAAAGCCAACGCGCTACAACTAGGCTGCATGGGGCCCTTGAGATTATATAATTTTGCTAATCATTGTAGCAAAAGTGTACGAAACTTTTAAAGATATTTATGCACAGGGACAAAAAGGTTTTTTCACCCCTTTTATAAAGGAATAAAAATATGCTTTATGTATCGATTTTACTCCTCCATACACTACTACAGATGTGTTTTTAGGTACAAATTAAAGACTGTTGACAATTCATTGAATGTAAAAGGAAATACGATTGACGCTTAATTGTATTTATAATAAGCCTATTGCTACTGATGATAGCTAATGCACAGTGCAAATTTTTTTTTAAATTCAAGAAAAAATTTACATACTACACATTTCAGAAATAAAATATTTGAGATTTTTGTAAGAATAAAACATAGAGGCTGCTATGAGAAGAGGCATAATAACGACACATAATAATGCTAAAGGAGACATGAAAAAGTGTTAGGAATTTTGCGTTGATTATACTTTATGATAAAGGGGCGAAACTGGCAGGCTTTTTGTATTCAATTGAGAATAAAATCTTTGAGTAATTTGCTGCCCACATTTTACGGCGGTTTACTCATCAAAGAATGGCATGTGCCCAGATTCTAATTCAGGCCTAAGGCATAGATATCCTCAGCTGACCCTGCATAGTAAGCGATATTGGTTGAACTATCTAATGGTAACATAATGAAGTGTGCAATAGGGATTGAGTTGCGTATGGGTAAATTCCAACAGAATAAGTGTCACCGTGGGAAAAAAAAGAGAACTAACTTTAATTATTTTTCAGACATGTAAAATTAAAAAATAAGTATTTTTCTGCAGTTACATTTTGTATATTCCTGAAATTTTATCTCCTCAATGGTGTCTATAGAGAATGTAGATATTTCTTTTAACTCAAACTTTTTCACAGAGTCAGTTTTTCCCCGTTTTCATCTCATAACAGAAATAAACTTCTAAAGTCTTTTATTTCTTGTATTTGTTTTCGTTATTTTATTTTTATTTTTCTTCACGCTATTCCTCATTCAATTTAGTCTTCTACTATTTTTTGGTTCTACTTTTTTGTACATGATCCTACCGGTACTCACATTTTGCCCAATGGATGGGTGGATTGGTTTCAGCAGTTGTCTTATTTCATCGCTCTTCACTTATTCTCAGAAGTTTTGCTTAGTATTAATTTTCTATTTCCTCTTGTCTTTGACTTTGTGGTCAACCGTTTTAAACAGCTGGCTGTTACAAGAAAAAAAAATTCGGTTGGTTGAAAGAAATACCTTATTTAAACTATCCCTTCTTTGCTTTGAAGCATCTCCTTTGAGTTTTATTTCTTATTTTATTTACATCATTTTTATTAGTTCACAATTATTCAACTATTCCCGCTTAAATTGTTTTCTATCACGATTTCTTCCCCACTTCATTGAAAAGTCAGATTTGAATTTATTCCAGAAAATTAAAACTCAGATTTTTTCGAATATCTCTTCTTTTCTTGAGAGTATTTCTCATTCGTATTTTTCGTATTTATAATTACATTATTTTTATCAGTTCACAATTATTCAATTATCGCTATGAAATTGTTTTCTAACACAATTTCTTCCACATTGCATTGAATAGTTAGATCTAAATTTATTCTTAAGAATTAAAACTAAATTTTTCAATCGGAAATTTTCAAAAATGCAATGCAGTTTTGCAATTAATGCTGCAACAAATGCAATGCAATGCTGCATTAAATGCTGCAATTAATTTTTGGATAAAAAAAAACGAATATTTTAGTTGAAGTTAGATCTAACATATACATTGTATGTTTTCGGTAAATGAATGTAACTTATTTTTTTTAAGTTATATACTAGGATGACTAATACACTGATCGAACTTTCCCTAAAATTAATATAACAGCTGTCACACGTTTCCTTCCCCTAAAACTTTTATGAATGATCTGTTATGCATCTTATTTGATTTATTCTACGAGTCGTGTGATATTCTTATTGTAATTTTTTTTGATATTTAGTGATATTAATCGTGAGATTTAAGATTATTTTTTATGTGAAGGACAATGTGGATAAAATTAACGACAAGCAGACAGCAAAAGTTTTTGAAATGGAAAGGAAATTGTGGTAGGTTTGTGCATTTTTCATTTCCCTTGTTGTGCTCAATAATTCCGAATTATTTATCTTAACTTTTGTTTAAAGGTGACTTTTTAATAAACAGAAAAAAAATCCTCAAATACTACAAACTAAGAAAATATTTGTATTCCAACAAAAAAAAAATAATAAAATTAAAGCGCATGTACACTCATTCTATGTTATTTTGAATATAAAATAAAATAAATAAAAAATTATTTGTATAAGATAACTATGTATTTCTAGAGTTTCCAGTGAAAAATCTGTAGTAAACCCACTTTCCATTAAAAAATTCCAGATTATAATAAAATAAGCCCCTGCTTTAAAATACATATTTGTTATTAAAAATGACTAAAAAAATACAAATAAGATAATACCCACCGCATTTTCTAATATTACTTGTAGCTAAATTAAATATATTTTATTTAATTGTCGTCAGACTGAACATTTCATTATTCACCTCAAATAATTTGTTGAAAATCATTCTGCTTCTTTATTTAATCAGTGCTTCTTATGGTTTTAACATGCTACTTGTATTACGTATTTTAACAGTTCTGTTTAGGTGTCCAGTAAAGACAATTTTGAGGATATTTATCTATTGATTCTGACTTCATACGATCGTTTGTAGTTTCAGAGAATTTGAGTGTATTGCTTTGACTCTATTAACATGTGAAAGAATTCTCTCTCTACACGCTCAGAAAAGTGAGGTGAAATTGTCAAATTGATAGTGGAGAGTAATATGATTCCGTATTTGGGATTATTAAATCCATCTTTGATATTATGTAATAGAAAAGAAAGGAAACCAGTAAATAGCAGCGCCGTGACAGATTTTACGTATCCCAGTTTGCACCTTGAGGAGACCTGTCATTTTACACTCCTAAATTGGACATACCTTCATTAGCTATGGGAAAGGTCTGGGAGTGTCTCTGTAATAATGGAACGCCGATTCCGAACCTTCCACGTAGTTCTGCTGTTGCCACCTTCCTTCATTTGGAAGGACACTATTGTCTCAATGCCCATCTTTTCAAAATTGAACTAAAGGACTCCCCGGCCTGCTGTCTCTGTAATTCTGGACGCTCGATGGACAGTTGCCACTTTCACACGTGCCCTGCGCTTAATAGTTTTAAATGTATTGTTCAGAAATATTGGGAAGCCAGAATGTTAATGAATTAAAGCCTGGGATTTTTGGATAAATATATAAATATTATATAACAAATATCAAAATTCTGGGATGTTTTCGTAACAGAGAGATAGTCACATTTCAATAGAAATGATCTCCATTTGTATCATTTTACATTCCTTTATTAACATAATTACATACTTAAAACCGTAATTAAGTTTACATGACTAATTATGCTTACAATGATAAATAATTTTAACTTATAAGGGAAAAACCTAAATTTCGAGCTGTTTTTGAAAAGAAAAATCCATAAACTCTTATGGTCACCGAAAATCCCAAATCTAGCTTTAAAAACTCAGGTTAGAGAGCCCTGTGTACTTCGTTTGAAGTTAATTTTCAATTGCTTGTATTGTTTTTGTTGTTTTAAATATCAATCATGGTAGTTTCCTTTGAGAACAACTAATATGTCTCTTTTTATAACTACCGAAATATTGTTGATGGGATTGTAATAAATAGTAGCGCTGATGTTGTTCATAGTATCATATTTATTATCATTTTCTGTAATTATTTCTGCCGGTTTGAGTATTTTTCCCTTCATTTTTCCCTTCATGGAGGAAAATTGAGTTATCAGAATATGAAATATCAGAACAAGATAGAAAAGATGATAATAAAATGGTCTACGTATAAAAGTAATGAAAAATGTCATTTGACCTTATTCCTTTCCGAATTTCATTAAAATATATGAAAGAAAACTGAATAATATAAAAGATTCTTTTAACAGACGTATAAAATTTCTCTAGTTTGCAGTGAAATTTTTCATTATACAAGGTGAAAACGTATAAACTATAACCATATATTCTAGAGGTTTTCTGTTGTGTTCAGAGTAAAAATATATTGGATCTAGAGTCTTGTAATTGATAAAGAAATTTTTCTCAAAATAACGGGGATATATTTTTCTGCAGAAATATATTCTTTCTGTTTTCCTCTTTAATCATCCATTCTATTTTATAAATAAATTTTATCTTTGATAAGTTAGGAATCAAACAAGTTAGAATAAATTCAAAGGCAGATAAATTTTATTAAAGGAAGTTAAACCTTTGAAAATTATATTATACAATAAAATATGAGAAATCATCGGTGCATTAATTTTAATTAATTTCACTGACACATTAACCTTTAAATGTATTGTATTTTTCCAAAGGAGAATCAATTATTAATTGCCAGTTACTTTTAAAAGGAAATATATTTTTCATAAATGATGTAAACAGAAATCTGTTGAAATTAAAGAAGAAAACAAGCTGTATGAATTTTTCACAAAAACACAAAATATATTATTAACAATAACCCCATACATTTAATTTTTATTCACATTTTTAAACATGTCAATAGGTTTGCATCAATAACCCTGCTTTCTTGTTATGTGTAAGTAGTACCTCAGTCGCCATTGATTGAAATTATGCCATCGATTATTATGCCATCGATTGAAATTAGAGTCATTTTAATTCAGTCCTAAGTTCAGACTAGCTCATCTTAACCTTAACCCTGACATCTTCCCTGATATAAAATGTCACATTACATGATTGCGAAAATATTCATACCAACAAATCAATCATATTTTATGTAATGGAGTGGTTTTAAAAGAAGTATTTCATTTTTTACGTTAATATTTCCTATAAATATAGAGAAACAATTTTTAAAAATGAAGAAATATGTTCTTACCGAATAAATACAGAGAAGAATAAAAATTACATAAAAAACTGTTCTTACCGAAACAATTCTAAAAGACACTTAACGTGTTACATTGCCTGATCGAAAACATATGGGATATGCTGTGCTTTGCTCTTAATGTTTATTGCATAGCTCATCTTAACCTTAACCCTGACATCTTCCCTGATATCAAATGTCTCATTATATGATTGGGAAAATATTCATACCAACAAATCAGTAATATTTTATTTAATGTAACGGTTTTAAAAGAAGTATTTCATTTATTTTTTACATTAATATTTCCTATAAATATAGAGAAATAATTTTAAAAAAGGAAGAAATATATTCTTACCGAATAAATACAGAGAAGGATAAAAATTATATAAAAAATGGTTCTTACCGAAACAATTCTAAACGACACTTAACGTGTTACATTGCCTGATCGAAAACATATGGGGTATGTGATGCTTTGCTTTTAATGTTTATTGCATAGAAAAACAAAAATTGCTCTGATTCCCCTTAAAAAGGACGTTAGAAATAGAACAACAATCACACATTTTCTTTTTCTTTTCATACTGTCCTGTCTTTGATGGTTATTTCTCTTCAGATACAGATTGTAGAACAGAAATTCCTTAGGCCCTTGATGCTTATCGAGGTGGTTACTACCCACACCGGAGACTGTTCAATAAAAAAACATGTACCATCATACGTTACATCTCAATAGAGATTAAATTTCAGATTTTGGTATTGAACACATTTACTGAATTGTAGCCTTCATTGCAAGAATTTCCAGATCTAGCAAACTTACTGCTAACTTATTAATTTCGTTTTATTATTATGGACCAGTTATTGTTGGTCGTAAAAAGGCTAATAACTAATTACTTTTAAAGGGGTATATTGAAGTAAAGAAACAAAATATTACTTTTAAATTCTTTTCAAAATAGGATAAAGCATTCCCTCTAAAGTAGAAGGAAGTGGACTCTTAGCTGAAAATCTCCTGTTATATCAAGGAAAGAAATGTTTCGAAAGACATTTACAAGCTCAACAGAAAATATAAGTAACAACTTGAAAAAGCATCGAGCCTTTTTTAGCGGTGAAAAATAATATTTTTTGTTTATTTATAAAGCTCTTAAGCAATCGTATATTTATCTTCTATTGAGAATTTAATCTTCCGTTATGCGTAGATCTAAAGCTATTCATTTATGTATTTTTTTAGAATGTTACAGTAAATTGCAAATTGAAACGTATCTCAACTATCATAGGGAGCAAAATATTCTATTCCCCATAGAATGCAGATTAAACAGTCTGGAAAGAAGAGATTGAATTCCACGTGTTGAATTATTTGGAACTTAAAATAATCTAAAACAGAATAAAAAAGGACTTTTTAAAAATATAATTCCCAATTTTTTATTACCATGACAGATCTATACTTCGGTGTAATTTCTTTATTTTTTTATATTCAAGCAAAATTAAAATCAAATTTTCTCCATAAGTTTCAGAACAATATGATATAGTATAAAATAAATATACCATACGTATAGGGAACTAGAGAATGCTATCCATTACCTTTAGTATGCAATGCAAAGTATGAATATCTGATAGGACATTTATCATTACACATAAATTTATCTTGTTGCTAAGAGATACTTAAAATGCACCCCTTTAAGAAATAATGCTCGTATCAGATATTGATTTCAACCCGCTATAAAAAATATAAGCCCAAAAAGGTACTCTGGAGTAGATGTTTGATAAAAATGAATTAACCAGCTAGATTCAAAATAGCAGGTCTCTTGTATTTGCATATTTTATTGACTATTTCAAACAGAATACGACTTGTTATGCAGTGCCTTTTAAAAGCAATTTTCTATACGTAAAATTAGCTCAGGAAAGGGTTTCATTATTTTTTTATTTGTTTTCAAACATTAAAAGTTATGCATAAATAATAAGCAACATTTTCCTTTAACACGCACAATCTAAAAATATCCTACAGTAAAGATAATTTAAGATCTTATGCATATCGACAAATAAATTTTAGTTTGAACTAGGGAACTGAAAGATTAGAACCATGAAAAAATTCTAGATAAGTATTTTATATTTTGTGTCATGATTATATTTTAAATATTCGGCAGCGTATAAATTAATACATATTACTGCAGAAAAAAAATGTACCTGCAATATCAGCATTTTCACATTTAAAATATTTAATATATTACTGAATACTTTACCGCAAAATAAAATTATAATAATAAATATTATAGAGATATTGATACTGCTGAACAGCATGTCTTTTAGTATTCAAGTACACTAATTCAGTAACACAGTAGTACATTATTGTGTTTGTAATGCACGTTATATATATATATATATATATATATATATATATATATATATATATATATATATATATATATATATATATATATATATGTGTGTGTGTGTGTGTGTGTGTGTGTGTGTATATACCGAGTTGGGGGAAAAAGTCCGTATAAACTTTAAAAATTCATAAAAACCGGAAAAATAACCAAAATAAAAAATGGTTTTTCAGGGTTAGCATCGCTAGGTCACGAGATTTTTTTAAGACAGAAAAAAAACTCAAAAGACAGCCGAAAGGTGGCGCTGACGTACACAAGCCATTGGGGTGTATCATCCCGGGTGTATCTATCTGGTCCATTCAATCTGTTGGAACTGAAAGATGAGATCCGCCGAGAGTCGTCTTGTATATATTCGGACCTGCTGCACTGTGCCGTTGCTGGATTTGTGACTCGTCTGAAATGTATTGTCCCCTGAGGTGGGGGGTCATGTGGAACACCTACCGCTGTAATAAACCATTTAGAAGCATTATTTTCGTTAATTGCGGATATTTTCTTTGACTTGTGTACGTCAGCGTCACCTGTCGGCTGTTTTTTAAGTTTTTTTTCCCTGTCTTAAAAAAAATAGCGTGACCTAGCGATGCTAACCCTGCAAACCTTTTCTTATTTCGGTTATTTTTTCGGTTTTTATGAATTTAAAGTTTATACGAACTTTTGGACCACCCGGTGTATATACACTGAAGTGCCACTGAATTAGGGATATCAAAGCCTATGCAAATTGTGTAGCGCTGCGCATCATGCATGCGCAAATGAGGGCGCTGTCGTAACTGCATGTATAGCGCGTACTGTGGTTGTTCTGAATTAGTTGTTGGAATTGCCAGTATGGGTAAACTGCCTGATTTAGACGCCTTCGATAGCGGACAAATGGTAGGTGCGCGACGCATGGGCCATTCAATTTCCGAAATCGTCAGACAGCTAGGATTTTCAAGGTCGACAGTGTCAAGAGTATACCAAGATTACATGGATGGTGGAACGAAAACTAGCGATCGGGCAAACTGCAAAGGACAATTAGCCTTGACAGTGCGTGGTGAGAGACGGCTCAGGTGTATTGTACGTAGCCAGCGAAGCCAAACATTAGCTCAAATTACCACCCAGTTTAATGACGGTGCCAGTCGTACAGTCAGTAAACGGACTGTGCAACCCTCGCTTCGCCGTATGGGTTTCGGGAGCCGTCGACCTACGAGAGTACCATTGCTCTATACTCGCCATCGGGCTGCACGTCTTGACTGGGCAAGAGAGCACAGAGACTGGAGTGTAGAGGACTGGAAACGAGTAGCATGGAGTGATGAGTCTCGATTCCGACTACTTATCGCAGACGGGAGGCTGAGAATATGGCGTCAGGCTCATGAAGCCATGGATCCTGCATGCCTGGCTGGAACTGTACAAGGGCATGGTGCTTCAATCATGGTCTGGGGTGTTTTTTCGTGGCACAGTTTGGGATCTTTGGTGCATGTACCAACCTCCCTCAATACAATTCGGTTCGTAGAGTTGTTGGGTGATCACCTCCATCCGTTTTTGCTGTTCTGTTATCCGCACGGTAATGGAGTTTTCCAGCAAGACAACTGTACCTCTCACAAGTCCCGGTTGGCTACTGGCTGGTTGGATGAGCATTCCTCTGACTTCTCTGTCATGAATTGGCCACCTAGAAGCCCAGAATTAAATCCTATTGAGCATCTTTGGGATGTTTTGGAACAAGGCGTGAAAGGCCATCACACAGCACCAAAGAACCTTACTGAATTATGGACAGCTTTAGCCAATATTTGGCAAGCCATTCCCATGGAACGTTTCCAGAAACTTGTTGAATCTATGCCTCGTCGTGTGGCAGCCATTATCAAGGCCAGAGGAGGCCCAACTCGTTACTAGGTAGGTATCCCTAATTCAGTGGCACTTCAGTGTATATACGTTATCTCTAGGATAGATGGACATAGTTTTTAAAGATTGAAATAAAAATTCTTAGAATGCAACCACAAGAAATATTTATGCATATTTAAAATTCTTATACATATACTCATAATATTTTGGGCAAAAAAATATTAAACATTGAGAAGAAAAGTGCGAAACATAGTTTGAAATTAAAATGGCAGATGACCATCTCTCCTACAAGCCGAGGAGAGATGGCCATGAAGCCTAGGATAGATGGCTATCCTATACAAGAAAGAAAAAGTGAAGTTAAAATAGCAAAAAACAACACATTTTATATAGTTAATCATAAAAAACATATAGCAATTTGTAAAGATGCAATTATATCACGGAAAATGAGTGAATAAAATTCGAATAAACAACATTTGAAGTATAATTTCAAACCTTCACTTTTTGTAAAATTTTACCTCATTTTGGGCAAAGGTCTTGATAGTTTGTACACGTTTCATAGAACCACTTCAGACACCTTATGCATTTTTTCAAATCATCCTTTTTGGTTGTGGTATCGTATTCTTCTCCACAACCAACACAGTTATCCTCATCAAATTCTATTCCCTCTGAATCTGCAGAATCTGATAATTTCAAATGTATTTCATCTTCTTCGCTACTGGAAGTGTCATGTTTTTGTTTTTTCTCGTGTTTATTTTAGGCTTTTTACTGGTTTTAAGCTTATTTATCAACTTTGTATGTTTCTGGGATGAAAGTTTCCGACCTTTGTCAATATTTTCTGGTGATGTCGAAAGCATAGCTACCACTTTGGTGCGTTTTCTAACTGCTTTTGTTATGGTTACATTGGGAACTGGTGCAATATCATAAAGTACTTTTGTTGGTTATGGAGCAGTTCCATCCTTTTCGGCTAAATCTAAGCTAGGTCGATTGTCCAACTGCAATCCGGACTCATCCATGTTAAAAATGTTCGAGGGTTTATCAAACTACTCATTTTGTTCAAGAGTGTCATGGAGTAGTTTCAAGTAAGCATCTATCTCTTCACGATTCATAGCTTCACTTCTGCATTCAGCTTTTCTGGTTGATATCAGAATGGCGACTTAGGAATAGACTTAGCCAAATATACCCAGCCTTTTACCTTGTATCATTAAAACGGTGCATTATATCCAGTTTTGTGGCAGATTCAAAACCGAGAATTCTCGAGTAAATGAGAATCCTTGTTACTGCATTCGTTTAAAGTGCTTTACTAATCTTTCTTCGTTTTCTTTTCCAAACATCGGACCAAGACCCATGCTGCCTTTATTGGAATTATTGGTCCTCAATCGGCGATCCAAAGTCTTGCGTGGAATGTGAAATGCTACAGACGCTCCTTTTACCAAATATGATCCCGTTTATACAGACTTCATTGCCTTAGACAAATCATTTTGTCTCCAGGTTCCTCGGTTTGAATGAGGCTTTCTTGCGTATTTATTCGGCATCTTGAAACACTGGGAAAAATCACCGTTCGGCATATTATATTATTATTATTATTATTGAAATATCTATATTACTTAAAATTGAAACAATTATATCGATTAATATAATTATAAAAATAAAAGTTATATAATTATTTTAAATATAATTATATTTAGTTAAAATCCTCACTCAGTATAATTTGAAATATTGATTAAAGGTGGTCATGTGTCCTAGATTTTATGTGGCCATCTATCCTTAAATTGAAGGACAGATCGCCAGCCAATTTAAAACGTCACTCCGTTATTGTACTTCTTTGTTTTAGGCTTAGAAACAAAGATTGGATTATATACGTGCCTTAAAAGTCTGTAAAGTAAAAAAAAATTAACAGGCTTATTGCAAAACATTCAGATACCTAAGTCGAGAAAAATATTCAACCACTAAATTAAATAAACATTAAAACTTCACTTACTTTTTATAATCCAAAAACACAGCTGTACCTCACAAATGAATGAACTCGTTGAACATTTCCTCCGAAAAAAGTTTAATTCACCTCTCCTCTATGGCCATCTATCCTAGAGTCACCCTATATATATATATACACTATCTAGCAATAAGTACTTGGACACTTATGAAATGACGTTATTTGCGGTCCTGATATAAGTCACACCCTCCGCCGTAAAAGATCGTACAAGAAATAGCATTGGAATTAGTCGCATGCCAGAAGCCACGAAGTGCAGGGTTATCTGATTTCGAGAAAGGTGTAATCGTCGGGTATCACAGAAATAGCTGATCCTTAGGGGACATATCTACCACGCTGAATTATCGAAAATCAACGGTGGCCTATGTGATTCAAAGTGGAAGATGAGCGGTGATTGTTGGAATGTGCCCCGAGTTGGAAGACCGACGAAACTGGGAGATAGATACTGATGGATGCTGTCCAGAGAAATTTGGAAGAACTGCACCCACCTGATGGTCCACATACTCCATGAGTTTTAACAGAGATCCGGGAGTGTTTTTTCGATGAATACTTTCCGTATGGAAGCACATCTGCTTGGGTTTCATGGTCGTGCTGCCGCCCATAAGTCCGACCGCGCTGCTTGGATAATATGGTGCAAAGCACGTCAAAAGTGTACCGTAGATCAGTGGAAACGGGTTCTCTGGAGCGAAAAATCAAGGTTTACCTTCTATCGTTTGGATGGCAGGGTCTGGGCCTGGCGAACACCTCCTGCCAGAATGCATTGCCACAGTAAATTTTGGCGGAGGTGAAATTATGGTCTGGGATGTTTCTCCTGGTATGGACTGAAATTCTTGGTCGCATTTCATGATAAGCTCAATGCCAACGCCTATTGCACCATTTTGGATGACATTGTGCTTCTTACGTTGTGGCAATCTTACGGGTTGGAACCATGTTACTTGCATGATGACAACGTCAGCTATCATGTTGCGAGATCCACCATGGATTGGTATAGTGATAATGGGGTTAACCGAATGGACTGACCTGCCAAGAACCCAGATGTGAACCCTCGAGAACCTCAGGAGCAAGTTGGATCATCGAATAATTAGAGTTGTGCAACAACCGTCCATAATGATAGAAGGAACTTACATGTCTTCTCCATTGGAAGAAAATACCACTAGCCCCTATACAACGACTTGTGGAAAGCATGCCCTGGAGTGTTGAGGCCATAATTGCCTCTCTTGGAGGCTGTAGCAACTATTGAATATACGCAAATTTTCTTTTTCTATTCTATCACAGGTGTCCAAATAGTTATTGGTAGATAGTGTGCATATATATATATATATATATATATATATATATATATATATATATATTCATATATATATATATATATGTGTGTGTGTGTGTGTGGGGGGGGGGATAATACATATAAACGTAAAAATGTATAAGACAAGAAAAAAAATCTGATGAATCATGTTTTTTCTATTTAAAATCTTGTCTTATAACTAGCTATCGATTCATAAGGCATTTGTTTATATCTTAAAACAAACTACAACTTTTACACCTTTTCAAAATTTCCCACATTATTTTAAATAAAACTGATTCATTATAATGTAAAATTCTCTTTTTATGGTACCGTATAAACGTAAGCATAATTAAACCTTTGTCTTTTATTTCGATAAAAATTACTTAAAAATTGTGCTTTGGACTAAATGAATTACAACGGCAACACCAGTGATAAAAAAATCCGAAGTCCAGTAACATTCTGCATTGACTGAATGTGGAAAACTAACAAGGAAAAATAAATTTTAATAATTCGTACTACAACCTCAACTGCATTTTAAAAAAATAAAAATCATTTTTTCTATAAACTTGAGCAATAAAAAGATTCTTGCCATGTGTTAAAAAGGACATTCAACGTGAGAAGATAAGCAGGTGAAAACACGGTTTGTTAAGTCTCTATCGAATTGTTACAAGAAAGCTTTGAATAGAACCACTAATGGAAATACTACGAGTGAAATATTCCATTTACTTCCCGCATTTTCTTAAGAGATCTTAAACGTAAGTGCCGCGAGTGTTGCCAAAGTTTCACCACTTCTTACACTTTTTATTCATAAAAAAGGTTTACTTGCACGGAAAGTTCCTTGGAATGGAAGTTAGAGTTTTCAGACCTTTTTCCAAGCTATAGATTCTTATAACGTCCTGTATCATTTTATTACTAAATGGAATGCAGAAAATTGCACGTGGAGCAAAAAAGGTTCACTTAATATGGTGAGAAAAATTATTTGGGGGAATCATTACATTAGAATATATGATGAAAAATAACTAATGATACTATGAAATTGATGTTTTATCGGGTTATTTTCCATAACGTTTAGAATATAAAAAAAATTAGTCAACGCAATCTTTTATAATGGTATAATCTTCGGTTGATTATAGCTACAAAAGTGCAAATTTGACTAGATATTGGTAAATGGGTGTTGAAATTATTGTTTAAAAAGTAATATATAAAAATATGGTACTATAACAGTAATATATAAAAATATGGTACTATAACAGTAATATATAAAAATATAAACATTTTATATCCATATAACGATCTATTATTGATGCAATCCAACTATCTTTTTATTTACTTGGAAAATAATAAGTAATTGTTTAGGTATTAATTATTATATTACTAAGTTCATCTAATGGTTATACTAATCTATATATATGCAGATTTTTGATCTTATAGAATTATTTCATAAAATGTAAATTGATATTTCAGCTCCTAAGAAAAATGTTGCAAATATTGAAATATCTCAACTCTTTGAAACCAAACGTCTGTGTTTTAATATACCTTACTTACGTTTAATTTTTCTCTACTACTTGAAAAATTATAGTGGGAATAACAAAATTATTATAGTACAATTAAATAATAACCATGATTTTTCTATGCCCGATTGAAAAGAATATTCGTCGAGATTTAGGAAAATAGGGTGATACATGTTACATAATTTTCTGAATTTAGTCGTATTGTTTTGATACTTCAATATTGCAAGATACAAAATTTTAAGTTTTTCGTGAATTACCATGTTTATGTGTTGAAATAACATCAATATGTTTGACTTTATTGTAAATATATAAAATTCATGTATTTACAAAATGATTCCTTTAATATGCATAAAGAAACATTTAATATGCATAAATTCCTTTAATATGCATAAAAAGAAACATTTAAAAAATAGAAGGGATTATTATAGATATTCGAAGAAGAAACCCATAAACTATAGTAAGTAATTTTCATCTTCAGCGAACCAAAAAATTTAATTACTAAATTATTTTTATAACTAGAAATAAATAAAATAGTAATATGTGAAGAAAATTTGCATTCGACATTAAAAGATATTTAAATAAATACATTACGGAATCTCACCATATTGATCAATTGCAGATAAGGATTTATATAATTTGACGGTGAAAGCAAATATTTTACTACATGTCCGTTCGATATTTGGATTCTTACGTATATTAATTTTTACATTACTATGTTTTAAATTTGAATAATAATTAATAGAAATATTAATCAATGAGTCAATGCCTATAATGCATGGAATAGTAAAATTATCAGCGTTAACCCAGATTAAAATTCATTCTTCATGCACATATTTTAATACGTATTTCAAAAATTCTTTCTATTGTCAGTCTGATGCTTGAATTTTTTGATAGTGAAAATAGATGTTCATAATATTTCATAATATAAAGAGATATTCACTTCACAAAAGCATTATATATATACACACATATATATATATATATATATATATATATATATATATATATATATATGTCGGATTTGTCTTCACGCCCATTTTATTAACGTATACTCTGAACATAATAATTTTTCACTTGGCAGTCGGTGGTCCGGTGGCTAGGAATTATGTAGAATCTTACCAGTAGTTACAGACATCTTACTTCAATATACAATGACGACAAATCCAGTATCATCTAATAATATTTATTATATTCTTTTAAAACTCTCAGCTCCATTAATACTATGGAATACGTCTCAACCCAATTTAATCACGTGCGCCCAAGGGCGACACGTCTGCTCCCTTCTTAAGTCACCATGGCTCTGAAAATCTTCTTTCTTCTTAAGTTTTATTAACGGGCTATGGACGCTCATTAATTATTCATTTCGTCATATCGAATGTTCTTTTCGCTGATCTAAGCATTTCCTTTCTTAGCGCCAACTTCAAGGCTACGTCTACCAAAAGGTCCCCAATGTGGTTCTGCGGAATTGAATCAAGTCGAACCTTAAGTGCTATTTTCACTGCAATACCTTACACCGCTGGTTTGAACTCCCAGACTTTTTAATTGTTAAACCCTATATTTTAATAACTAAAATTCCGTTTTAAGGTAAATTCCGTTTTACCCGCGATCGCCCCCCCCTATATTTAATAGCCTTATATATATATACATATATATATATATATATATATATATATATATATATATGTGTGTGTGTGTGTGTGTGTGTGTGTGTATAATGAGTGTCGATATATACGATCATGCAAAAATATTGAAAGTGATGCTTTTTTTTAAAACAGATTTTGCTAATTTTACTTTAAAATATCCCTTAAGTTCGATGCATTTGTTTCAACGATTTTAGAGCTTTTATGTTCCCTCCATACGGTTATACTTGTCCGACTCTGCAAGATCAGCGTTTGTTTCACTAATCACTTAGATATTTAATGAAATTCCTCCCCTGCAAGTTTTTTGTCATTTCTCGTAACACGTAATAGTCCGAAGAGGCCAAATCTACAAAATACGAAAGGTGGGGAACAATTTCTTAATGTGATTCCAATATCTTCCCCCTCAATAGAAGATGGATGAGTCAGAGCATGGTCATGATAGAAAATAACCTTTTTTTTCACTAAATGGGGTTTCTTTGTCTTATCGTCACACTATAAAGAATGCAGTAAAAATGCATAGTACTCTCCTGTTATTGTTTTGTCGTTTTCAAGTAGTCAATAAAGAGTATACATTGGGAGTGCTAAAAAAACAGTGGTCAAAACCTTTCCTGCTGATGGAACGGTGTTTGATTCTTCGGTGCAGGTCCACATGCTTCAACCCACTGTTTTTACTGTTCTGGGTGGTAGAGAAGTATCTATGCTTCATGAAGTGTTTCGAACCGACGGAAAAATTCACATGGTTTTCTTTGTAATAACTTCAAATTTTGCTTCGAAGTGTTCAGTCGTTCACGTAATATATCGATTGTTATACCACCAATATAATGCCCAATCTATTGCCCATTCTTATCTTCCCGACTTGATGACGGCTTTCTGATATCGAAATATTTGAAGGGGTGGTGTTCATGTGAAAGGCTGGGTAACAAACAATATAATGTATAAAATTAAACCTTTTATAAAACGTTAGGTGAGCTACAACATTTGGGAGGGAAATTTCAGACACGCAAGGCAATGCATTAGCGAAACAAATTGATCGCCTGAGATATGGCGTATATCTGACGTGAACTAACTAATGAACTAACTAACTATTACTACGTTTTAAATTTGAATAATATTTAATAGAAATATTAATCAATGCCTATAATGCATGGAATAGTAAAATTATCAGCGTTAACCCTGATTAAAAGTAATTCTTCTTTGCACATATTTTAATACGTATTTCAAATATTCTTTCTATTGTCAGTCTGATGCTTCAATTTTTTGATAGTGAAAATAGATGCTCATAGTACTTCATAACATAAAGATATATTCATTCATTTCACAAAAGTATATTATATATATATATATATATATATATATATATATATATATATATATATATATATATAATGTGATAAAATAATATGAACGCCCATTTCAAAATGTGTCGAAATTCGACCTTTCAATTAAACCCCGCGACGTGTCGCAAAAGTCTGCCATATAGTGGGGGCAAAAGGGAAGGTTTCAGTAGAGCATTTGCCTGTGTGGCAGTTGTATGCGAAAATTATGTTTCTAGTAATGCGCCATTATGTCCTACCTGTCCGACATGCGAAAATGGTTGATCATTGGAGCTCGCCTAGCTGGAACGTCCGTGTCGAGAATAGCCAACTTTGTTGATGTTTCAAGGGCCACTATTTGAAGGGTTATACAGCCTACACAAACCTGGGAAAGATGCCCTCTGCGCAGCAGAACAGTTTGCAAAATTCGAAGTTGAGAGGCCGGGACAGACGAGTGTTTAAGTGGATAGTAGCCCGAAAACGTAAGACTACACTGACGCATATAACCTTGGAGATGAACACCCATCTCCAGAACCCCGTATCCACCAAAGCTATTCAACAAGAACTGCATGATGCGACCATTTGTGGCAGAATGGCTATTCCAAATCCATTGGTGTCACCTCGGAATGCTATTAACTTACGAAAGTAGTGCCTAGACAACCAAAACTGGACACAATAGCAATGGGAGCATGTGATCTGGTCTGAAGAATCCCCATTTACATTATTTCAGACCACCAGACGTGTGTTCGTCTGGCCAACACCGGCAGCAGCATTTCGTGTTTCACTGTCTGGTTCCTACCGTGAAGCATGGAAGGGTCTCTGTGATAGTATGGGGCGTGATGTCGTCGCGTGGTTCGTCGTCCACTCTTAGCCCTGGAGGGGATGATCGCAAGCAAGCATTATAGCAGTATTCTCGCACATCATTTTCATCCTATGCTCCAGACTTTGTTTCCTGGAGAACGTCATGTGCTCCAAGATGACAATGCCTGAGTTCACACGGCTCTCTGTGTTCAAACATGGTTAGATGACCATAATGATGTAGTGGAAGATCTCACGTGATGTCCTCATTCCCATGATCTCAACGTCTTTGAGCATTTATGGAGTTTTTTAGAGGACACAGATGTTTTTTTCACAGATAGTGCTATTATTTTGTCCTGAAACTGTATATATATATATATATATATATATATATATATATAATACTGAATATGAATATATCATTGTTCCTTTGATAAATATATTATATTATTCAAAGAAACTTAAAGCAAAGTAATAACAAATCTAGGTACCTTAATAATAGAAAAATAGTTATAAATATTTTTCAACTCCATTGCTGAATCCCGAAAAAAATATTTTTGCTTCACGTCTATCACGTAGAAGTTCTACTTTATAGAGACTTTAAAACAAAATACAGTTTTTAAGAAAAGATACCGGAACATTTGTTTAGGAACATTTTATTGAAAAGCTCCCTGCAGATCCAAACGCCGCTATGCGAAATCCTCTTCTTTACATGCATTGAATTTTCTCTTACTTCCAAGAAAACGACCATAATTTTCGTAGTTTCTTCTGTATTTTCAGGGATAAGAATCCAAAATCTATGCAGCCAGATATGAAGTTAAAGTATGCATCATAGACGTCAAGATAAAATGGCAATAATTTGTTCCAAAAGAGAAACGGTTAACGTCTGGCCTGGGTTTCGTGCAAATGCAAATTCAAGAACCGTAACAAAAGAATGAAACACTTGTTGAACAGATTTTCTAAGTGTTGTAAGACAATTGCCACACTATCTTAAGTTTAAGTAAAAGTAAAGAAAAGAACTTGGAGCTTCAGATTGTAGTTTCCTTAAGCCGCTAAAGAGAAAGGTCATTAAATAGGCAAGAATTTCAAATCTAGTCACGTTTCGTAATGTCTAATTAGAGGAAATCCTACCTCAACAAGATACACCATAGTGTTCGTTAGCAAATGTGATGGTCATGCATTTTAACGTTGAACGATAAAAGTGTCTTTAAAGCTTTTCTTTCAAGGAAAATGCGGCGGTATTTTGGTCCTTGGAGGCATCACACTTAAAAGGGGCTAAATGGCAGAATAACTGACAATCCTTTGAAATTTCAGTGACTCTATAATATAAACCTTTCAGCAGATTTTATTTGTATGAATGTTTGGTCAAACATATTGAGTTATTTTGTATTATGTAGTAGACTTTTCAAATGGCATTAAAATGACTGCATGTCAAACTTTTTAAAATGAAAAAAAAATTAAATATCTCTATTTTTTAGTTTCATTTTTAAACCTTTACCCTATCCAATATATGCTTATTCATACTACAATACCAACTTGCGTTTCTATGTATTCTGAAAACTGAGTCAATATTTACTTGAAAATTTAAAAAAATATATTGATTAAAATTCCACATCAGCAAGGTTCCCTCTTATGGTAGAAGACGATTTTTTTTCACTTTAATAAATCGGATGTTTTCCCGGAATTATGTATTCAGCACTCAGAGTAAAGCAGGAAATCCTTATTGTCTTGTATTTATTTGTTTCTATTGTAATTTTGTTTCCGCTGATTCATCAAAGGAATGTTTTATTATTATAAATATCTATAAAATTTCTCCGTTTCGAATAAATATTAATACCAATATAAATGTTTCATTACTCTATTTTACTGTGTTCAAGAATCTAATATGCTGAAATTTGTATACTTAATGATAATATTTTATTTATTTATCTACTGAAAAAAGAGCAAACTTCCTCTATTTTTCACCCTATCAGAGCTATATGATATAATTTATTTCGTACAGATATAATGATTTCATTATTAGGGATGTTACGTTCACTCTTATGTCTTCACGAATCATGCTGCTTATTGACATAAAAGGGACTATTAATATTTTCTGTTAAATTTCAGTATAAATTAACAAGAATTTTTAAAGATTTTTATTCCTTAGTTAAAATATCAATGCATGCACTTACAGTTAATTTTTTGTCAACCTCTATCAAGCAAAATTTACTGAATAAGTATGCTACTTGAACCACTTAACTCTTCTAAAGTCATCAGATGCGGCTTTCTATGTTCAGGAGACAAAGGTTGACTTGCCACGCCAATATTGTTTGTAGGTACATCACTATATATTTTTTTCGATGTCTAAGAACAATTTCTGTGCTTTCGAAAAGCGATTAGAGCGTTAATTGACTCTAATAGAGAAAATGATAAATTGCGCTTCTAATCTTTTATCACAAGTCTGTTCATATGTTTCTCTTTTTCTATTTTTATCTTACACTTTATTCGACCCAATTATTTATGTACATATATTTAGCTTCATTTACAGTAATTATGTAATATAGCAACAGTGACATATGTCAGTAAATAAGGAATGGTGCTTTAGTGATATCAATAACGAACATCTTACACAGAGTTACTCAAAGCTAAAATAAACACCTCAAGTACCATTAAATATAACTCTGGGGGCATTTGAACCCCATAGTTTACTTTCTCAATTCCCCAAACTTTTCTTACTCAATACTACAAGAAAATGCAAACTACTAAAATAAAAGTTTATGAATTATATCTGAATATATATATATATATATATATATATATATATATATATATATATATATATATATATATATATATATGTATGCATTTACTTTTAAGGTAAAAACATTTTCTATGACTGTATTTGGATTTATATGTAAAGGCTCTTATTTTTTTACGTTCTGTCACGTTTATCATCCAGGGAAATTTCTCTCAGTTTTATTGTCAAAAAGACGACATGGGAAAAGAGAAAAGAAAATGAGAGTAGAAGAGAACACTGTTATGGCATTTTCTTTGCTTTCGTCTTTGCATTTACGACACTACCTTCTTTATCATACTTCCATCTTTCAACATATAGCGTGGAATTCTTTGATTGCGTTTTCGTCTTTAATGCAACAAAGTATCCAGAATAGTCGAAACGTATTTTCGTTAGATAAAAGAATGTCTTATATTCTGGTGAATACTTATCACTCTTTCCCAGAACTTTAGGAACTGAAGATAATACTTTTTTCTTATGAACACGTCTAGATTTATTTTTTGGTAACGCGTTTGTTTTAATTTTGCATGATATTAAACATTCCAGAATTATTTATACGCTTATGATATTTCTCGGGATAGACTTATTGATTAATTATATTTTATAAACAACAGATAGAAACACATATGGAATAAATTTCTGAAATTAATGTTTAATTTTTAGGGTAAATAAAATTTGCAGACATTAAAGCTATGCAATAAGAACTGAAAATATCGCTCTTTTTATAAGAACATTTGCGTTTATTTTTTCGGTGACGAGTTTGTTTTATTTTGACACGATATTAAGCATACCAGAATTATATATTTACTTATGATATTTCTCGTTATAAAATGATTGATTAATTATATTTTCGCAAGTAACAGATAGATACACTTACAGAATTAATGTATGATATTGTCTAAATTATAGTGTTAATTAATTTACATATTATAAAGCTATACAACATACTTTAGGCACTGGAGATAACACTTTTTCTTATGAACACGTTTGCAGTTACTTTTTTTCAATAACGAGTCTCTTTTAATTTTGTATCAAACGAAACATGCCAGAATCATTTATATATTTGTGATATTTCTCGGGATAGAATGATTCATAAATTATATTTTTATGAATAATAAATAGATACATTTACAGAAAAAAATTATGAAATTAATTTATAATTTTTAAGGTTAATTAATTTACAGAGATAAGAGCTATACAACATATTCATGTTTATATATTCATGTTACCCACAACTTTAGGAACTGAAGATAATATTTTTTCTTACGAGCACGTTAGCATTTATTTTTTTGGTAAAGAGATTATTTTAATTTCGTATGATATGACACATTCCAGAATTATTTATATATTTATGATATTTCTCCAGACGACTGATTGATTAATTATGCTTTTACAAATAACTAATGTATACATTTAAAGAAAAAATTATGAAATTCTCTAATTTTTAGGTTTAAGTTATTTGCAGACAGTAGAACTATACAACATATTCATTTATGCATTTAAGAAACACAACAGTATATGTAATTTTTTGTAATGTAGTTAAAGTATTAAATTCATTCATTTTAAGAAATAGCCATTTATTTTCATTTAATCTGACATTCATCAAATTATTGATCTTTAAGCTGTTCTCTGTTGCATATTTTTCATAAATAGTACTTTATTTTTTTAATTTAGACATTCTATGATACACACAGTAAAAATATAATAATAATTTTCAGGAATAGAAAGTAGTAAGCGAACTTAAAATTATGAATTTGTAATAAGAATTTCTAATTAATTTTCAGTAATCAAATTAAACAGATTCCTATTATCATAAGACAAAATCACAATTTTACGTACTGATAATAAAATACAGCATTGATTACGGGGATTTAGGAGGATCAAATCAATGGTTTTAAAGACCTCGTGTTCTAATATTTTAACTGAAACAAAAGTATTTTTCTCGTTAAATTAACTAATACCGTAAAATAAAGCACTTTATAAATCAAAATCACATCTTTTTCTCATCAATACTCTCACTCACCTATCAGAATATTAAATATTACTTTCGTGCATTCTTTTCCCTCAGATATATAAAAATATTTCAGTGTTTTTTTTTATCGTCAGGAGTTTTAAAAACTTTCATTTATATTCCTGAAAGCTAAATCACTTTCCCTGCTTAGGGTTAGCGTTATCTTATGAACTAAAGCATACTTTTATTCCCCAGGCAACTATTAAACTAGATCAATGATAAAGTATCCAATGTTTCCTTAATTCAACGATGATAAAATAGCTCGAAAAACTACTTTAATAAAAGATTGCAAAAATACGAGGATGTTGACGCCACCTAAAAGCTTCACTAATGAGCTCACATCTTCTTTTATTTTTCTTTCGGCTTTACATCCTCAGACCAAGAAGGAGTATGCCCCCGGGTATAGCATCACAAAAGTATTACATTTAAAATTTAAAAAGAAATAATTAACCCCTGTTTCTCCATTTCACATTTTAAACATTGTTCATGAAATAGTGCCAGGATACTTTTACGATATTTATTTAAGTCTCCCTTATTTATTCTTATTTTGACTGCGCAAGCAAATTCATCTTTATTGCCTGTAAATGAAATGAAGCCTTTTCCCTTTTTGTTAATTACTTTAGTAAGTACCTCCTCATTAGTAAATGTATTATATCAAAAATAGATTAAGATTTTTTTCTTTGCTTTCTGCTGTTCTGCAGACTTCCTAACAGATAATATATATATATATCACAATTTTTTATGTCACCATTTAAATACATGTAGATAAATATGTATGTATAAGTATGTATGTATCAATTAATAAGGAAATATTCTCTATATTTTCACAAAAGATTTTTAAATGTAAAAGAAAAGATATCGACACAAACTTTGAACTTTATATGATTTTTAAGTAATTTTTTCTTTTAAATTGTTAATAATACACCAAATTTGCTTGGTTTCCAACAACTGATATTGGACCGAGATGGACACCTTGAAGAATGTTGCTTAGTGTAATAAATATTACTTACTTGAAAAATTAATATTTAATAGTTAATTTGACATATTATTAGAAAACAATTTGCACTTTAATTCATCAAATTATAAAAAGGAAATATTTTAAAACATTTTTCAGACACTTAAGGACACAAAATTTTACAAGACTCACGTTTCATTTTCTTGGCTTTAAAGATATTATGAGATATTTCAGAATCGAATAAAACAAACTGAATATTTTTATGACGATTAGATTGCTAGAAACAATAGTTTTATGTTGTTTTCTCTGTGTGTACCCTGCTGTTACATTTTTAAGTCTATTCATCTTAGAATGAAATTTTTCGTTTTCTGACATATTTAAGGGGATATATGTAAAATTCCTTGCAAGGTATTTGAATAAAAATTTCAAAAACATTCTTTCTTTTATTTTCATTAAACTGTCTTCCGGTTTTTTCCCTAAAGCAAAAATCCCTGTTAAATTTGTATATACTATTTAGAGGGATTTAAAATTGTTATTAATTAAATTTTTATAATACCCGATAAATTTTTTGTAACCTTAATTATGTTCAAATGTGGATATCAAACATTTAACTATTGATTTTGAAGACATGAGAAACACTAAGCTTCCTTTGACATTGGATTTCGAATTTTTCATTAAAGATTTCCTGTTTTTTTATACGCTAAAATGTTTAGGTATTTAACATGTCTTTATAGAATAACAAATCTACGGACATAAAAATCATTACGAAATACGAGTAACTAAACACATAAAATTTAGTCTCCTTCACCCCAATAATGTCTTCACTTTACATCGTCATAGGAATTACGTTCGAAATATTTCCCCTATTATAGCTGAACAAAAAAATATTGTGATTTGTTGCTAATGATACAAAAAAAAGGCAAATATTTTGCAGGAGAAATTAGACAGGACTTAGCATGAGAAATAACTATTATATGCAAAGAGCATACAATTATATTTTTGAAAGAAATACATGGGAAGTGTGAATATTTATCCGTAATATTCTCTGTTATTTCAAGCCTAAAACGCTATTGGCCGTTACTGATTAGAAAAGGTCACAAAACTGGGAACTTTTGTGTAATACGTTTGGGTAGTGTTTTTCTTAGCAGAGGAGATCTTAAAGATAAGCATTGATTCAGGAATCGACTAAAATAACCAAGACGACATATTGGATCATCTTCCCCGAGGAAATTCGTGGAAAATATAGTTGTTTCACGTTTCACATCTAGACCCCGCTTTTCGAATTGTGTTGGAAAGTGTCTAAATCCCACATTTTCCACCCTTAGGGTAGAATTCCGCGAAAGAGATGCATTATTATGCTTTTAAACCATAAAATCATATTGGTTTTTTTGTCAGTTTTTTAAAAGTTATTTCTTATATTTAGACCCATAATCATGTTACTAATTATTATGGATGTACAGGGTGGTCAGAAAAAAACTTTGCCGATATATGGACCTCCAGATACTGTTCCGTTAAACCTGTAGAGATGAAATTTTGGATATAGTTATTCAGAGGTATGAGCTCGGTATTCTGTGAACGGCAACAAAGTGGCGCTCACAGTTACGGTTATGGGTACAGAAACGCGCAATTTTCGAATGGCAGCGCCCACTTTTTCCCGTTGCAAAATGCTGAGTGCATGCGAAAAACCTCAAGAGCGTTGGAGCGGTACATGTATCATAAAAAAGGCCCGCGTTATGCACGCACCAAAAAAAAGCCCTGCGAACGGCCCAAAAAATACGATCGGGGAGCACGGGGGAAATTTGCATATGACAGAGACAAGGCACCAATCACTGATGACAGCAGAGATCGGACAAAACAAAACTTTTATTATGATTAGATGTTTTTCACATGGGTGCCATCACACGCCGTTCTATGAGCTGTTACGTTACACGTACCGTTCAAACGATCTTTAGGGTTTTCGCATGCGCTGAGCATTTTACGATGGGAAAAAGTGGGCTTTGCCATTCGAAAATTTTGAGTTTCTGTACCTATAAACGTAACCGTGAGCGACGCTTTGTTGCCGTTCACAGAATCCCAAGCTCATACCTCTGAATAACTATATCCGAAATTTCATCTCTACTGGCTTAACGGAACAGTCTCTGGAGGTCCATATATCGGCAAAGTTTTCTTATGACCACCCTGTATTTCTGTTTTGAGTTTTCAAAACCTGGTTTATTCTGCTAATAGTTTAGTGAGAATCAACAACCTTATTTAAGCTTATTTGTTCGCGCGAGAGTAAAATAAAATTATTGAAAAAGTTTTTACCCGATAAGTATCACGTCGTAAGAAATGCACGTGTACAGACAACTGCTTCATCGGCCGCCATCCAGGCACAGGTAGCACCTTCACTAGGGGCCTCTGTGTCTTCTCGAACCATACGAAGGCGCCTGGCTGAAGGACAGTTGGTATCGCGGCGCCCATTACGTGTGCTGCCCTTGACGCCCACCCATCGACGCCTCCGTTTGGAGTTTTGCCGCGCACGAGGAAACTGGACTGCAGCGGAATGGAACCAGGTCGTCTTTAGCGACGAATCCAGATTCAATCTCGGCAGTGATGACAATCGTGTTCGTGTGGGGAGAGCCCGTGGTGAACGCTTCAATCCTGCCTTTGCTGTACAGCGACACATCGCTCCCACAGCTGGTGTGATGGTATGGGGTGCCATTGCCTACAATACACGGTCACCCCGGTATTGTTCCGTGGCACCATGACAGCCCAGCGGTATGTTCATTAAATCCTGCAACCACATATGTTGCCACTCATGCAACGGCTCCCAGGAGCCATTTTTCAACAAGACAATGCTCGGCCTCATACAGCAAGGGTGTGACAAGACTGTCTCCGCACTGTTACTACCCTTCCTTGGCCTGCCCGATTCCCAGATTTGTCTCCAATCGAGCATATCTGGGATCATTTGGGACGACGAGTTGGGCATCCCACGAGTTTGAACGAACTAGAGGCAAGGTTACAGCAAATATGGAACGAAATGTCTCAAGACATCATACAGAACTTGTATGACTCAATGCCCGATCGTATCGCATCGTGCATTCGCGCTACAGGGGGTCCAATACTCCACAGAGTACTATTTCAACGCCTTCTACCGGCTATACGTAATGAACAATCAAGCTGAATTTCTAATCATTTGCATATCTCCCCGACATGTACCTTCATTGCAAGTTTCGTTACGATCCCGCAATTATTTCTTGGTGCGCTAATTTTTTTGTCCATGAGTGTACATATTTGTTTACAATTGCTACAATACAGAGACATTTTTGGCCACACTATTTTAATACATGAGCTTCGACGCAATGGGCTTGGGTTCAAATCCTGAATAAGGCTGGGTCGTTAACGTCTTGTCCCATCAAGGGAGCAATGTCTGCTCACTTAAATGGTGCTCCCACAATAAAGTAGCCATCAAGACTTCACGGTGAATAAGAAAAGGCGAATGTCGCACGACAAGTTTCGCATCAGAGTAAAAGAATTGACCCTGTACGAAAAAAGACACATTCCCTACCTGAAGTAAAGGTACTTTGTACAGTGGCATCTTCTTTAGACATGAAATGGTGGAGATTGCTATGAGTGAAAATAAACAGTTAAAGTAAAACGAAGAAGAATTCAAATAAAACATCAATGTGGGATAGCAGAAAACACATCTTCCTACATGGCTGCCGTCTCATCTATATATACAAAATGCGTAAGTAAGCAGCCCAAAAATCGATGATATTTCTACACTCTGAATGGCAAAGGCTGCAACTGCAAGATGTAAACATTAGCACTCGTCCACAATTTGCAACCGCGTGTCAACATGGATTTACGCACTGAATTCAGGAATGCTCGAAAGCTCAGCTGCACGATCAAGTGAAAATTGGGAAGTCTCAAAAAAGAAAGCGAAGAAATAATTCATTAAGAGAGAGCATAATTGATCGCGAGGCTAGGCTTAAACGTCGCCAGAATAGCAACAGACAGCCAGTAATAGTTAATTTTCTACACTTTTTTTAGTACTTGCTGAAATTTTACTCCATTTTATAAGTGAAGAAATTTTCCCAACAATTTATTATTTGATATGATTAAGTGTAGAGATCTGAATTGTGAACAATAGTATATACAGAGAGTGATGTAATTCACGCTATAATTTAGTACTTGCTGAATTTTTACTCATTTTTTGAAGTGAAAAAAATTTCCCCAACAATTTCTTATTTGATGTAATGAAAAGTGTAGATATCTTAATTTTGAAAAATAGTATATACAGAGAGGGATGTAATTTTTAAAATCATTGGTGTTCGGTTTCTCAGTCATCGAAATTCTCATTTTTTTTCACGATTCTTTAGAATCAGCGTTATAGAGATTACCCCTTAACAACGTATATTTATGACGAAAGGTTATGATAACATTTCTTACATATGTTACTTTCAGTTGAGTTGTTTTGCAAAAGAAAATATAAAAGAAGCAGAGACCATGCTGGTCTCGCAGCGGCTAGTTTATCAAAATCAAGTAAACATATGACCAATTTGAACAGTAGCTCATGATTTTCCCACATTTTGCAAGATTTCCTTCAAACTATTCACGAGTGCTGTTGAGAATCGGTCCTATTTTACGAAAATTATACGATCATGAAGAGTCTGCTGTATTAATTCACTAAATGTAACACTTTTTATGTTAACGTTGCAATCAAGTTCTATTGACTTTAGAAGTGAAGAATATGCAGACCATATTATGTGCCTTCTGTCTAGTAACTCCTCAATTTTAAGATGAATGTGAGAGTGATTCTCATCATTTTTGTGCAGATACTCGAAAACTCACTCCTTGGAAAATACAAACAAACAATCAATGAATCCTCAAAGAATCAGTGTTTTCCGGTGGTCAATCTTGCAAATACATGCAGTGGTTTACCATAAGTTTCGATGCCCTTTCATACAATGGTTATTCTATCACAACAGACGATTTCAAAGATTAGTGTCATTAGAAACGGGTCCAACATTACTTATTGTCTAAAATAGCTTATAGTAAGGAATCGGGATTCTTTTTTTGAACATAATTGTTAACCATTTCCAATGGCCATATCCGAAAGGGTGTCTTCACCTCTATGAGGTGAAATAATTATAGGAAAATGTTGGCATACCTAAGAGGTTTCTAGTACTTACCCCAACTATGTTCTATTGACGCGAGATGAAACAAAAATATATTGTAGGAAGTCTCTGAAGTACTTTCGAGGTATGCAGCTAAATATGTAGGCGAAGACGTTCTGAATATTTTCACTGTAACGAATGCATTTCTATCCTCTTGGGTTTCTCTGCTCCTTCCTCAACCATCATCACGCAAAGTCGAGATATTCTGATTTCAGCAGCTTCTTTGTGAAATCCCCCTATCTGACACTCTCATAACAGTCGCAACTTCAGTGGCCCTTAAGCCCTACTCGAGACATCGTTCCTTCTTTAATAATATGTTTTAAAATAGTCTGTAACACATTTTCATAAACCTAAAATATTGTACAGAAACGGTTTGTTACCGTCTTTAAGCCTATTTCTCGTTTTTCTCTCGAGACTCAATGTTGTTGCATCTGAATAAACTGTTGTAGACTTATTATGCAGAAGTAGCAAATAATAGCATTGTAGAACAGGGTTTTCCACAGTTTGCTTTAAGTCGATGTGTACCGGCTGGTGGTATTGAATGGAAAATGTGAGAAGTTAGTATTTTTATAACTTGTAGACTAGAACGCATGATATAAAAAATGTATAATGATCTGGGAATTAGATATAAATTATTTGAACAAAGCAAAAAGAATTCCTTAAGCGTAAAAGTCAAAACAATTTTTTAATGTGCGTAATCATTGATTTATCACCAAGTACATGAAAATGAATAAAAATATTTCCTTTTTTAATTAATGTTTTTGCGAAATAAAAGCTAAACAGCCTTTTATTGTTTACATGCTTGAAATTACACATGTTGGAATATTTTTTTTATTACATTAATGATGATATATATATATATTTTCTACAAAAAAAACAAATATTTCTTACTACTACAGGAAAACAATCCCATTCTTAATGGGGTATTGTTTGTTAGGTATTAATAAATTGGATAAAATGACACAGTGTTTTATAAAACATAACATTTGTTTTTAAATGAAACTAGCTTTATTAATTTTCTTAAATTTAAGCATTTATTGTTCTACATTTCACCTTTTGTAGTAAATAAATGTGATAAACTTTTATTCAATACTTCGACGTTGCAGTGTTTCTATTTATCTTAGGTAACAGCCATGATGTTGAAAATCTTAAACAAATTGAAAGTAACACAGAACAAGCTTACTACATATGTTTAGTAACTTAAAATAAAAGCAATTAAGTAGGGGTAGGGGTAAAAAATTCCTCTTATTCATCTCCATGTATCCTGCCTTTACAGTTCTGTAAGATTCTCCCCAGTTTTATCTTACATTGGTCATTAAGTTTTATTTTCAGTCTCAACCAAAGATTATTTTTACACTACATCATTAGAACAGCTTTATGAAATCCACAAGCAAAGCTATTTAGATAATCGAAAAATAAATTTAATTCAACTTCCAATGAATGATTTAACGCATAAAGCAGAACCGATTCCTCTTTGTCACCTGTAATTTCATTATGTGGAGTCGCTTTTATCTCCTACAACGCATAAAAGTTAAAAGTGGCAAGCATATCTGACTTACCGTTGTAAGTGAATTAAGAATGCACTAAAGAATTTTTATCCATTTAGAGATATAGAATAATTTAATTTACCTTTTTCAAAGATCATTTTTAATATTAGAGTTCCATACCTATTGATATAAAAATTTCTTATTCTTTACACGTTCTCATGCAGAGGAAACTATATTTATCCTTTAAAACAGTATTAGATGATATTTTACTTTAAATAAACTTAGAGCCATAAAAATCCAAACATTTCTGCAGTTCATTCATCCGAATAGTACAAGAGTATTTCCCAAGCTTAAAAGGAATTAATAAAAAAAAATATTTATTCCTCTAGCGATATGCGGGTTGCTATAGAAGTTATAATATTTAAAAGTCTATTCGCTTGCTTAGATATTTTTGTTGTTTTCAAAGCTAAACCGAGTGAGTTACAAAGAATAAGGTCTCGATAGAAAACTTTGCTGTGAAGAATGTTGAAAATGAAATACTTCGTATCAAGTTTTCGAAATGATTAAAAATTAAAAACCACTGAACAATCACAACCGCTTAATGTGCGTACTTAAAAGGCAATAATCAGCCAAAGAGAAGCAGCGCTTCTTCATCAAAGAAACTGTGTTGTAACAAAGGTACCTACATGAGGCGATGACGTCCCATTCTCAACTGTGAACAGAAGATAACTTAAGCACTGGTCACATCGAGTGACTAGCACTCGAGTGACTAAGTTACACAAAGCCAAACGGAAGTTTATAAATATAAATTCCTCGCTATGTGGTGTCCTGGCTATGCGGAAGCGCTAAGAATTATAATATAACTTGTGGTTCGTACCATAGCGCACTCCAAATTAATAAAATTTACCGGTTACATGAACGGTATTTAAGAGGAAGTTGTATCTAACGCACCACATGCAACGGCTGAGATAAGAGTCTTAAAGCTGTGACCCTTAAAATGCGGTGAGAGTTAAAGCATTTACTTATTTGTTTATGAAAAGCTCAGTTTTCAATAAATAGAAACCGAAATTGTTTAGCTTGACTTAAAAGGGAATTGCAAATTTTTCTTTTCTTAAAAGGGAGCAGCAATGTTTTTTGTCTTAAAAGGGAACTGCGACTTTTCCCTGTCATGAACATCTCTCGTTTTTCAGAGCATATTACCACCTCACTAATACAGAAAGTCTCATGAACTGAGTATCGCAGCTTTCCTTTATTTAGCCGCCCTGCCAATTTGAAGAATTTTGTGATGTTAAGTTTATGGCTGGTTTCCCCATCTTTCTCTTCCCAGGGAATAAGCAGCAGTACAGCAGACGAAACTACATTTTAAGTCGATATTTAGCGGCTATAAATACCCTTGACAATTTAAGAGCTTCTAACTTTAGACTCTGGTGTCAGGAGTCAGGGCCATTATCTTTATACAATCTCCACCAATAGATATAGGTAGTTGTCGGCAACGATATTCGACATCTTGCAGTATACTTAATTGGCAGTCTGAGGATTCACCTATGCGTTTATGGTATCTCATGGCCTAACCGATTGCAACATCCGTTGTTGCTACCAAGTGCTATTTTTTTTTGCAAGTTATTCTTGAGCCGATGCTTCATATGTACTCTAGATATTTCTCCAACCTAGAACAAGGTCAATATCTCCTAACGTAGTCTACAGATATGACAAAATTTCAAACGATCGTGTTTCTTGGTTTTAAGTAAGCCGTTCTTTGATCGCTGGTACTCCTTTTAAATGCTGATATTGTCCCCTCGTCAATCCGAATTCCTCCCTTTTCTTGTACCGTTCGTCCAGGCTCTCTCTCTGAAAAGTTATCTTAAAATTTATCTTCGGGCATTAGAGGGATCATTCCTTGTCTGCACTGGTTAAACTGCTGAAACTGGGAATTAGGACTTTAATTACTACCCCCTCCCTCCTCCTACACCTAAAAAATGTTTCAAGCTCTTCTTTAGAAGATGTAATCATACCTGAATATATAAACTGCCAGTTAGGTATAATGTACTGGTAAAATTGTGTGTTGTAATTAAACGGATTATTATCAGATACTAAGATTTGGGCCTTTAATTTTCAAATCAGAGAGCAAATAAAATGAATTTATTTAAAAGTAAATATACCAATTTATACCCAAAATTTAAATGCTTTGATTTAGTTAAACTTTTTAAAATTTTGGTTATTATTTAAGTGGGACGAAAGATCTCAAGTAACCTTTGCTTCTGATAAAATTTAGCACAACCCTAGGCGTGGTAGTCACAAATACCAGTCGGCTATAAATCGCAGTAAGGGAACGATATTCCTTATTGTTTTCCCATATATTCATACTAAAGAGTATTGCTGGAGTTATGTCATCTTTCTGAACATATTATTTTTGTCATTACAAATTAAAAAACTACTCTCCTAATGGATTTTGTTATACTTTCAAATTAATCGGATTACCCCAAAAGAATCTCTAATAGCTTGACAAGAACCACTTAATTTGTAGTATTGTAGTTACCCTTGTAATTTTATTTCAAAGATAATAATATGCGTTATTCTCTCTCTGCTAGTTCGCGGCATATTTCAAAGAGTATGATCAGAATGATGTGAATCAAGAAGAAATGGTTCTATTTCGTTCGATAAAGGTGTTTTCTTGCACCCGATCAATGATTGAACAGCTGTATCTAAGGTTAGGATATGCTCCACATCTTTTGATTTTCCTTTGTTGCATGCAATTTAACAATTTGGACTGGTAAGCAGAACATTCCCTCTGATTGGTCGATTCATGAGACGGAATGCATGACTATCACAAAGCAAACTAACATGAACAGGACAAAGAAATGTTTTACTGGAGCGTGAAGAAGATGTAGAATTCTATGTCAACAGAAGAAATGTAGCAGAATATTAGAAATGAAAAGTTACATCTATGCAAGATAATACGTATGACCATCTGACCCATTTCCTGGCAGATCAGCTATATACAATGCTGCCAGAAATCATTTAGGTATGCAGACTTCAGGTCTACATAAACTTTGATGCCGTTAGATTTAAAAAAAAATAATCTAATAATAATGTATAGAGAAGAGTGATAATAATACTCGTAGTCTATATGTAGGACACGTGTCAGATGATCATGACCATAAATGACGAGGGTCAAATATTTTGCGCAGAAAAATACCAAGCATTTCCAGCCCCTGTGAAAATGCTTATCTTCTTAAATAGTAATACGTTGCCATTGCTTTTTCATTTAATGGATTCACAATTATTAATTCATTCCTGACATATACTGTTATATTCGGGATTCAAAGCAGCTCTATTCTTTAAAAAAAGTTCTATTGTAGGAATGACTAAAAGCAGACCTTATTTTACAATTTCTGATTAATATGGAAATACATACGTAACTCTTAGACCAAAGCCTTGCGTTTGAAATGCCTCCCAAGCTATTGAGAAGAACTTATGTTTTTTTGTGCTTTGTTTCTGTTGAATAATTTTTGTTGAGTAATAGGTGGGATTAATTCATTAGAATGCTATATACATATATATATATATATATATATATATATATATATATATATATATATATATATATATATATATACACTCATGGACAAAAAAATTAGCTCACCAAGAAGGAGTCGTCAAAATGAAACGAAATTTTACATACGTAATGACTACTTTGATATAAGTAAATGATAAGAAAATCAAAGAAAAAGGATAATCTATTTCAGAGAAAAAGGCAAAAAAACGGAAGAGTTAATACTCCGTTGGACCCCCTATAGCGCGAATGCACGATGCGATACGATCGGGCATTGAGTCATACAAGTTCTGTATGATGTCTTGAGACATTTCATTCCATATTTGCTGTAACCTTGCCTCTAGTTCGTTCAAACTCGTGGGATGCCCAACTCGTCGTCCCAAATGATCCCAGATATGCTCGATTGGAGACAAATCTGGGGATCGGGCAGGCCAAGGAAGGGTAGTAACAGTGCGGAGACAGTCTTGTGACACCCTTGCCGTATGAGGCCGAGCATTGTCTTGTTCAAAAATGGCTCCTGGGAGCCGTTGCATGAGTGGCAACACATGTGGTTGCAGGATTTCATGAACATACCGCTGGGCTGTCATGGCGCCACGGAACAATACTAGGGGTGACCGTGTAATGTAGGCAATGGCACCCCATACCATCACACCAGCTGTGGGAGCGATGTGTCGCTGTACAGCAAAGGCAGGATTGAAGCGTTCACCACGGGATCTCCACACACGAACACGATTGTCATCACTGCCGAGGTTGAATCTGGATTCGTCGCTAAAGACGGCCTGGTTCCATTCCGCTGCAATCCAGTTTCCTCGTGCGCGGCAAAACTCCAAACGGAGGCGTCGATGGGTGGGCGTCAAGGGCAGCAAACGTAATGGGCGCCGTGATACCAACTGTCCTTCAGCCAGGCGCCTTCGTATGGTTCGAGAAGACACAGAGGCCCCTAGTACGCGTGCATTTCTTATGATGTGGCGGTCTTCTCGACGACTGGTCTGTCGAGGGCGTCCTGAGCCTGGTCTTTGTGTACATGACATCTCTCGGGTCCACTGGTCCCAACACCTCCTCACAACACAATCAGAGCGGCCTAATTGACGAGCTACTCGCCTAGCTGACCACCCAGCTTCCATCATCCCTACGATTCTCCCCCTCTCAAACTGCGACAACTGCTTATATTGTCTTCGAACATGGCGTAATGGCATGTCTATCTCAGCTCTTCCTTTGTAAATGATTTAGCACACTCAAACAAGCTTTGGTTACCTGTTTTAGGCTCCACAGAGTACGATGTTCAACGCCCTCTACCGGCTATACGTAATGCGCAATCACTCTGCATTTCTAATCATTTGCATATCTCCCCGACATATACCTTCATTGCATGTTTCGTTTCGACCCCGCAATTATTTCTTGGTGCGCTAATTTTTTTGTCCATGAGTGTATATATATATATATATATACATATATATATATATATATATATATATATATATATATATATATATATATATATATATATATATATATATATATATATATATGTATATATATATATATGTATATATATATATATATACATATATATATACATATATATATACATATATATATACATATATATATATATATATATATATATATATATATATATATATATATATACATATATATATATATATATATTTATATGTATATATATATTTATATATATATATATATATATATATATATATATATATATATATATATATATATATGTATATATATATATATATATATATACCCAACAAACACAAGACTGACTGCAACTTGGCGGACCGGTGCTGGACGTGCCGGTAGGATGGTAGGCTCGGGGGAAATGATCCGTACCGTTGCCGGTTGACTTACGAATCTCCGACGGGGGATCCCGTAGTGTTTACGCTTAAACGGGCCGGTGACGGTTAAGTGGGAATCGACCCGTCATCGATGTATGTTTAGCGTCCCGGAATTGGATTTCCGATTAGTAACCATAAGTAAGAGAAATCTGAATCAGAATTATGGATTTGAAAGGGACGGTGAAGGTTAAATTAAAGAGACTTTTCATAAATATTTATTTATTTTTGTGAAACTTGTTTTACGCGGAAAATTCGCATAATTTTCCTTGTATGTAAAGATTGTATTATTTCAGAAGTATACGGCTGACATAATATAATCTTTCGGTTATATTATGTGATATATGCATAATATATGTCATGTTAGATTATATTATGTCAGAAGTACAGAAGGTCGTTCGCACTTTATGGAAACGATATTGTAATTTATTTTTGGCGTCTTTGCGGAAACGGCATCCAAGAACACTGAACGGACTTTCGAAAACGGTAGAAGAGGAATGGGGAACATTGACAAGACAGTACTAAGAAAAAGTTTACTTTCATGGAAAATTCGAGCTAGAGCTATTGTCAAGAACCATGGCTATAAGATAGAAGCAAATCACAGCAAAAAATACAGCATTTATATATAAAACTTAACTATCAAAATCGTTTCCATAAAGTGCGAACGACTTTCTGTATAGGGCTGAATTCATAGCCAGAATATTTTGCGCTCAACTTATTTTCTGATTTAAGATATGTATATTTGTATTCCATTTTATTTTAGATATTGATGATTGAGGGAACTTATGAAACATGTATCCTTTTGATTTCCAATTCTTTAAGCTTGAAAACACGAGACTTCCTATAATGTCAAATGCTCACACAATGCTTTTCAAATAAAGGAGCGCAGCGGTATTATTAAACAAGTGTGTTGCTCGGTGTATGTATGTTATTGTTGTTTGTGTATGTGTGTGGGGGGGGTCTGCGTTCCAAGCTCCGGTGAAGCTGAAAAAACACAAGAAAAGGTAATTCCCTTGTACATTTTTTAATAAACTCCTATATAAATGAAATAAACATCCACTTACAAAGGGATATTTCTTGGTCTCTGCTTGTGCACAAGAGAGGAAAAAGTAGTACCTGCCTAAATTTGTTTTTCATTTTGATTAAGACGTACTTTTCGGCAGACTCTCTTGGATGCGGGTATCTATCGGGCGCTTCATTTCAAACTCAGGTTCTCTGCGATTTACCTGGCAACCCTACCAGCAGCTGCTTACCGCCAAGATCAATTTCGTTAGGCGCTATATTTCGGTTCATTTGGTAGCCCGCTGGGTTACACTTAATTGGACTTCAAATTTTTCGTGATGGTGTTGATAATTATTTCATGATTTAAATATTTCGTGGCGCTAGACTTGGAGCCATTTTTTTTATATAAACATGACCATTTTCGTTTATTTTTTGGGGGGGAGGGAGTTAAGTATACTGATCTTGCAATGAATAACATGACCGTTTTTATTTATCAGAAGATATATATATTCATAGCATAAAGTAAAATACTTCGAGTGACAGTTCTCTTCTAAGTGAAATTAAGTCCGAATGCATTTCATTAAATGTTTAACAGATTAAACACTAAAAACATATCATACCTTTTTATACCTCTATACAGTCATAGTATTGTTATTAAAATATTGAGGTACATTGAATTTTATTCGTCATTTTTACAGTATTTATTCGCATACTTTATACCTAGTGATGTATAGAAGGATAAAGTATGATTCGAGGAAATGAAAAAAAAATATTGATGACTGCAAGTAAATTTCACATAGCTGACCGACGTAGATGTAAATGTAGGTACAAATATTTTATAAGTTCTAACATCCATTGATATGAACCGTATTCATAGTTTCCAATTACGCTTCATAAAAAAAAATCTCATCAGAGATTAAATTAGGAAGTGTGTGTTTGTATGTATGTAAATGTTGAGAGTAATTTAGTAGAATTTAATGTGCTTGTAAATACAGGGCCGTTCCTAGGTTAGCTGCCGCCAGTTCCTAGGTTAGTGCGAGAATAATTTTGCCCCCCCCCCCTCATACCGTATCAATTAATTGAAATTTCTCTGAAATATTTTTGCCTTAAATGAAACAACGAATTACAGAAAATATTATAAATTCAGTTTATTTTTTTAATTTTACAACCTAACATAATAATTATTAATGTATTGATATAATAACCAAATGAATACGTTATATAAAATACATACAACATATATCTATTAATACATATACTTAATAAGTCAGTCAAAAAGCTTAATAATCTTTGCTTTTCTTGCCTTTTTTAATGCATATTCTGTTATAATATCTGATCATCTATATCTTCCGAAATGTCCTTTTCGATGATAATAATAGATAAGTCTGAAAGCCTTTCTTGTCCCATTGTTGATCTCAAATAAATATTTTTTTATTTTAAGTTTTGAAAAGCTTCTTTCCCCGCTAGCCACAGTCACAGGTAATGTTAAAAAAATTCGTAAGGCAATCACTAAATTTGGAAACAGATATATGAGGTTATTTGTAAATAGGTATAGAATCACAATTAACACGTTCATTTCAGGGGAAATATAGGGCGCAGCGTTGTCAGTTTCATCGCATAAATCTTCAGCTATAATAACTTTTCATTTTTAAATGGATCATGTAACATACTTTCCACGTATTTACATTTTGTAGACCTATTTGATTTATCTGTTTGAAGGAAATCTGATATTGAAATAAATCCCCCAAAAATGCTCCCTAATTTCTATTTGCTTTGATTTATTATTTAATAGAACACATCTTACTACAGCAGTAAGTCGGTCTTGGCTGCTTAGATCAGGGGTGGAATCTAAAATAATAGAATAATATTTACTAAATTTTAAGAGTGATATTATTTCATGACTTATTTTTTGTCTCAAAAGAATAAAAAAAGGAAATAAGTTCATTTTCAATATGAACACCTACAGTGGCAACCGAAATTATCCGTACACTTACGATTTTCAATGAACTAGGGGTCTATCCATTAATTAAAATGAATATTTCAGAATGGTTATTTAATAATAAGAAATATAATCTATTCTTAACAAAACTACATGAAATATTTTGAAAACGTAGTAAAGCTTTATTTTTAACCATATTTATTTTATGTTCAACCATGTAGGGAACTGAAGACACATAGCTGTGTCGAAATATAATTGGCATAAATAGCGTGCGCCAAAGTTTCGCCAACTCTTAGATGACCGAAAATCGCCAATCTGTATACGTCATGTATACAGATTGGCGACTGTCCAGCGAGCATTCCCCGTCTATTTTTAGATGCTTGGGAAGAAATGATACCCCCTCTCTTTCTCAGAAAAGGGGCCCTTCTACTACTTGCCGCCTACAGCTACAAGGAGTGTCCACGCAGGGAACAAAGGAATCTGACTAACCCGCAGTTGCCAGAGGTACGGGGCACACGGGCTGCAAGGGAGGGTGGTGCGGCAAGTCAGCCGCGCGGTTAAAAAAATTTTAAAACTGATTTATTAGTAAAATAATCAATATTAAAATATTATCATTATGCTAGATAATTACTTAGAGTTAAAAATGCATTTTACAAGTATAACTGGAAATAAACAAAACCACACTGGTTTTAAAAACGCTACTCCACGCCGCAACCAGTTGGGAAATACATTGTTCGTTTTTGTTTTAACACGTTTTAACCTATCATCAGATCAAATCGCGTCAGTGCGGTCGGTTTTTCTCAGGTGGCAGGGAAATACTCTTTTATGCCCTGAGCCTATAAATACACGGACTGGGATAATTTGCACTATGTTAATTTTGAACGTGTCCATCTCAACAACTGTATATCAGAAGTAGTGTTCTTATAAACAATCTCATTAATAAAAATAAAAAGCATGTGAAAGGAAGGGTTCTACAAAAAACTTTGAAAAACTGTCGTTGTTCCAATTGCGGCCCAGTACAATCAAGTAGCCCTGATCGACGGCGATTTGCTGGTTGCGAGATTGGTATTTGACGGCCTTTCGACACGAATTATTGCTCCCGTTACCGGCCCGTCACTCTCCGGCAATGGTGCGGCTTTATGTCCTCATCGACGGGTACCTTGCGGTTGTCTCACAGTTCGCAGTCGGATGCCCGATAGCTTCATTGTTACCGGAAGCTGCCCGGCAATCGACGGGGTAGTCGCGGGGGAGAAGCCACTCCCGTGACGAATCCGATACTGACCTAATGCACCGGCCCAACAATAGAGAAATCGGCTGGCCGGAATCATCCGGCCCCGGCCCGATGCCTCTGTGTTTGTTGGATATATATATATATATATATATATATATATATATATATATATATATATATATATATATATATATATATATATATATATATATATATATATATAGTATATATATATATATATATATATATATATATATATATATATATATATATATATATATATATATATATATATATATATATATATATATATATATATATATATATATATATATATATATATACTAGCTGAGTGGCAACCCGATGTGTTGCTTTTTCGATTTAAAATGAAATGGTTTTATTTCTTAAAATTAAAAACTGTTTAATCACTTTAAAAATATATTAGAGTTTTTAAAAAACGAAATAATTATTTAAAATTCGCTTTTCCAAATCTCGGTGTTTGGCTTTTGAAATAATTCTTTCAAATTTTCGTTTTCAAGTTTTGCTTTTTAAACAAAAAGGAAGTTAATTCAATTAGATAAAAGTCTATAGGTTTTAACTTCTCATTTCCTGAAACTAAAATTATTTCTGGTACTTTAAAATTATTTCTCGATTTTAATTTTTAAATGACTCGTTCTCAGACTCGTTCTCAACTAATAATTTTTCCTTTTGGCAACATGGCCGAATGTAAATAATAAATCTCATGGAATAAAAAATGCTTTAAATATAGATAGATAGTTCTGATGAATTCAAAATTGGTGGCGGAAGGATCCTCATCAGTTGCTCATTAAGTAGAAAAAAAATTACGAACTTGCTGGAATTATTAGCGAGTAAAATAATAAGCAAAAAAATGGCCAACTTGGCTTTCAGTTACATTAAGATACTATACCTATCAGCGCGGGAAATTTCAAAAGTAAGTTTTGTAAGTACGCTTTTTTAGTATGATAAAATTCTTTTATTAAATTATTTGATACATTTTGGAAGCTGAACATCTAGCAAATGCCGATAAATCGTAAATTGACATTAATAGGTGCAGAAAACCAAAATATTTGTCCATCAAAATTGTCGATTTCGTGAAATTCGGAGAACTGCTTTGGGGAAAAAACTTCATATGCAATGAAAAACATTTTTAACTCTATAAAAATGCGTATATCCCTAAAGATGAAGAGTTGTGTAGCACATAGAAATAAAAAAAAATTGTCGATTGGTGGACGGAAAAGTTGAATTTTGCATGCAGGAAAATAGTGGAAATTTGCAAAACGTAAAGGAGCTGGCCCATCCGGAATGTCATATGTTTCAGTTGTCCGCTTCTTTTGAGATCGGCGGTTTGAATTTAATAATTAAATAAGTTTAAAGTTCTGAAAGTTGAGGAGGGCATCAGTGCACGCGTCTTGTCCTTCCTCGTCCATCGGTATCGCGATATCCTGCTATTCTCGGTTCGCGAGATTAGCCCGTCCCCGTGTCTGCTCAGTAACATACATACGTTTATTTACCTTCAGCTGTTAATAGTGATATATATATATATATATATATATATATATATATATATATATATATAACATAATAAGTTAAGAAATTCTTTTGCTAAATATCTCAGGATCTTATTTTTTTTCGATCAGTGTACAGCCGAAATACGTGAAACAAAGATTACTTAACAGATATACACCTTGAATCTCAGCTTTAGAGATAGAATGTTAAATAAAACAATAACTTTACGAGTGATTTGTAGAAATTTTATGTTTCATTTCTAATGAAAGCACCATAACTAACTTTTCAACAAACACATTTTACACCATCACAATGATCATATATTATATAACTTAAAGTAAAATTTTGACGAACCCTGTTATTTTTAAGGGGGGAAGTGAAGAGTAATGTTATTAATATTTCGCATACCTTAATGACACCGATATCATATTTAAGTAGTTTTTAAACAGTCTTATTAAAAATACTATCACTGCATTTTAAAAACATAAATCAGTTAAGAGGCTGTTTTATGCCCTGCGAATTCAAATAGAAAGACTCATTTTTTGTTGATCGTATTGAATTTAACGGGTTTTATTATTCCCACAATTTTCGGATTCTCTTAAAAATAAAATATTTTTTATATTGTTTCTCGCTGACCCAAATCTATCGCCATTAATAAGAAAAAACCGTTCATAGTTAAAATTAACAATATTTTCAAATGAATTTTATAGCATTAAACCTCAGAAAGATGCTGTTTAAAAATTTTCTGTTTAATCAAAATATTTCAGTGCAATGAATGAAATGAATTTTCAAAATTATATAATTTAAGCTACCCACAACATAAAACATAAAAAAAATAAAATCAATTTAGAAAAAAAAGGCGGCTTCATTTTTAATGTTTCGATCGCTTTTATAACGAGCGGATAAAGAAAATATAAAATCAAGAAAACTCTTTGGCGTGGAAGTTAATGATACTTGACCTAAATTGTTTCAAATAAGATGTCAAAGCGCATAACCGTCTTAAAATGAGTTCAACAGTGTCAAAAATTGGATATCCATTGCATAGGCCACAATTAAAGTATCATCTTTGGTAACATTGATATTCCAATAAGTAAAAACTGATCCGTCCCAAAAGTAGAAAAAAAATTGAATTAGAAAAGAATGTTTTCATATTGAAATAAATAAATAAAGCGATATGATAAATGAGAGTAATATTAGTCCGAGTTCTCAAGATACCACACTGAAGCGTAATTATGGAATTTTTCCAATACCGTTGGAACTTTACGATGATGACAGCTTAGGTGTAATTTGTTCAAGTTCGTAATAAGCTAATTTTCTTTGATGAAGGCCCTCATGGCCGTTTAATGCGTTGCTTTGAGAGGTAATTTGAAAAGTGTTATCCTCTATATCTTGAACACATAGTCGCTAATTTCTTCGGAGTTTCATTACAGTGACAGGAAAAGCACTTATACAGTAATTACTACGTTCTGTAACTTGCATAAATGTGTTACAGCCTACTGTAGACAGTGATTGATAACTGGGTAATTGCAGAACTCTACACCTTTTGAGCGCCACACTTGTGAAAGACATCGGATCAAAAGTTAAGGAACTCTGTATGTATATAAATTGGCGAATAAACATTCTTTGAATTTAGCCGCGTTGTTAATTTCAAAGTTGTTTCCAAAGATCCATAAAACTTTAACAAAATTTACAAAAAATCTTTCTAATGCTATTTAATGATCCAGGAAAGAAAACGTAAAAATTTATTTAACTACATAAGAGGTTTTCTTTGTATTCTTTCAACCATTAGCATTTTTTTTATAATTCACGAGCAAAATGCCTTCATCTCGGACCTCATTTAATATTCCTTCACTAAGAAAAGGAATATTCTTATTTTCTACTCGTAAAATATTTAATGTCCTGCTTTAGGAAAATTGAAGAAATAAACCATTAAAATCTTATGCTTCAGAAGAAACAAACACGGAGAAAAAGTAAGGATTTTAATCATGTATTTTTTCGTTATAACTTTAAGTAAATTGTAGTAAAACTTTGAGAAAAGAATTATTATGTTTATTCTCGCTTATATCTATAGCAAAACATCTGAGCCATTGATTAATAGTAAAAAAAGGAGTGCAAACACCGCTGAATATTTGTAATTATATTTTTTATTTTATAATGTACATAATTAACTCTGAAAAGAAATTCCGCGCTCACGTATACATATTTAATATGCAAGCAAGAAAACAAACGTTAAATATTTAACGAAACCTTGATGTTTTCACTTTTCTCCTGGTTAAAAAAAACTGAAATAAAAGTATTAGTCTCATAACACTGATATGCGAAACAGATTTCTTAACAGCATAGTTACAGCATTTTGAAATCTATGACTGTGGCAAAAAATATCTTGCATTGACATTTCGCAGCAGAAATATTCAGAATGTCAACCTTTAATAACTATACATTATGCATTTTTATTTCTTACCATGTAATTTTTTTTGCATTATGTTTATTAAATAAATTAATTAATGTATATAATTCCTTTATTTATAAATTGTGTTTGTAAAAATATATATGCCATTTCCAAGCAGATAATTCATTATTATTTTTTATTATACGTGAATATGCATCATGCTAGTATGGAAAAAAACTTTACTTCTTATCAGTGACTGCAGTAAAATGTCAGTTCTTATTATGCTACATTTTCAAATTTGACAATGGATATTTATAGATCATAAAACATATCTCACTATAGATATTTATGAACATGTTCAATAGGTTCTAAAAATTCCGTATCATACCGTATACACAAAATAAATGTTTCTTTCACTGTATATTTGGACTGTTTTTAATACTCGTCTCAGAAAACTAACGTAATTTGTCATTCATCCTTTTAATTCATTACCTACACGTATGGATTTTTCCATACTATTACATTTTTTTAACATTTCAATATTTTTGACATATTTCCCATTTGATCTGTAAAGAAAGAAATATTTTTAAATTTATAAGAACCTTCGTTCTGAGAAATCTTTAAATTCTGAAAAATTTTATGTTTTCTTATTAATCAAAATCTTCAGAAGTAGTGTCAAAACATCAGCTAAATAGCCAAACAATGTTATGAAAATTAACGAAATCCTGTTGCATTACGAATCCTGTTGTATTTAGTCCTCTACATTTTGTTTCATATCTTACAAAAATTACCTTATTTTCAAAAGCAATGAGAAAAAATACTCTCGTGAAAACATTAAAATATTATATCATAATAAGCATTATATTAAAACTAAAAAATGTATAATCTACCTCACATTTGTATTCTCTCAGTGTTAATTTTTAAATTTTCAACATTCCATTTCTCTAGTTTTAAAATTACTCTCTCTAACATCATCATCTATTTGTATAGAATTTCATTTTATTTCATTTGAACAAGAGATAAACTTCCAAAAGGACTATAATTACTCTGCTCCAAATTCAGAAGAAACTGATTTCGAGAAGTCATAACTGATTTGAATTTATCTGAAATGCCACAAGCACGATGCACAATGAAATTTATTTCGAAACCTATATCTTTGTCGGAAATACTTCCTGAAAATTCAGTGCTCATTATTCAATCTATTTCGCAAATAATAGTGGTTTGAAATGTAACATCGAGGGCAATTATTAGTGTTCTTAACAATCTTTGAGCGGCGTGTAGCGAGGAAAAACAACACTTGAGAAACTTTTTGAGATGTCAACTGCATCTGTTCATTTATGAATAACAGTCATTACCCTCGTCGCTTCCTGAGCCCCATTACTCACTGCAGCCTTAAACAAAGCATCGCACGTAGAAACATTCACAAGAAGAGAATGGGAGACACGAATACGCGATGAAATGTTTTTCTTGAACAAATTGTCCTCGAAAACGACATTTTGCTTATCACTCACTAGTTTATTGTTTCTTAATGATGAGATGGGCATGTTTCTTGAATATTGCAGTTTTTGAAAAGATAATTAAGTAACTTTATTCAAGTGGTTATAAACTGAGTAATGCCGCATGCAAAATTTTAATTACATATTAAGTTACAAATGTGTGATAAAAAGAAAAGACGAGTCTACTGCATTTACGCATTGAATCAAACACGTTGTAATTATATTTCTATATTCACAATTCATTGAAATTATATGTCTATGCAAATAAATAATAACAACAAACACGGTATATGCACACATATACTCTTAATGGATGTTTACTGCAGGATATGGATAAATGCCATAATCCTGAAAGTATGGATATTACGAAATTCCGATGTTAATGCATTTATTACTACAGAAATTTATTGATTCTATAAGGAACGAACTCAGATAAACTAAATGAGTTCCTGATTATAACTTTCAATTTTTTCACAAAGATCCGTAACCATTACATACACACCCATACATAAACACATACACAAACACACACACACACACATATATATATATATATATATATATATATATATATATATATATATATATATATATATATATATATATATATATATATATATATATATATATATATATATATATATATATATATATATATATATATATACTAGCATTATTGCCCGGGTGATAGAAATGGTAGATAAATACAGATACAAATTTTCATGCATTCCATCAAAAAATACTGGGCTGCATCCCCCGCTCTTCATGTTCATCTGGCTAGACAGAACGCGCGTAGTGCGTTTCTACTGAAATGATATACAAACAATAAGAAAGAAAGAAACTTTGAGCCTGTGGACCTTCGTCTCATTATGCATCTGATTTTATTGAGAATTAATAACACGTGTTACGTGATTCGAACGTTTGAATTGAATAAGTTCACTGTTTAGTTATATTTGTTAGATACTGTTTAATAAGAAATAAATTTTATGATTTACATCTGCCTTTATTATTTATTTTTCCCTTAAAAACGCAGTTTTTTCCATATCACCCTAGAGACGCACTTTTTTCCACATCACCCAAACGGTAAAGTACAAGATGCATTATCCCCTTTATGTAATCAAACTAAGGTGGGATTCCGCATGAAGCTTATTTTCCTTAATTTGGTGATTCGGTTTTTTACTGCCGACAGGCCAAAAACCGTATAAAAAGGAAATTGTAAATCGGTTTTTAATTTTCCCAAAGCCAAAAACCGTTGAAAAGCGAATAGTAATTCGGTTTTTTATTTTCCTAAGGCCAAAAACCGTAGAAAAAGAAAATTGTAAATCGGTTCAAGCGATGAGAAAAACTACAAATAATATATTTATATATATATATATATATATATATATATATATATATATATATATATATATCCATGGATTCGACATTACTCTCGGTAAATTTGGGCATTTTACTTCTACCCCTTCTCTCCCCCAATGGTGCTGGGAGGCCAAACTTGCATTTAAACGGTATCGGGACTAACCCTATTCTTCGTAGCGAACCCGAAACCTATGGAATCGACACTATTCACGATCATTTTGGACATTTTATATTCACACTTTCTTACCCCCACCTCACCCAAGAAAGCTGATGCGGGGCTGCACTCTCACTTAATGGCATCGATAGTGTCCCTATTCATCTCAGAGACATCGAAAATTATGGATTCGACACTACTCTCTGTCATTATGGACATTTTATATCCACCCTTCTCCCTGCCCCCATGCTGATGGGGGATGAACTTGCACTTAAACAACATCGGGAATATCACTATTTATCTCTGTGACCTCCAAAGCTATTGATTCGAAATTGCTCTCGGTCATTTTGGACATTTTATTTTTACCCCTTCTCCCCCCTCCCCCCTTACCCTTCCCACCTAATGGTGGTATGAGTCTAAACTTGTATTTAAACGTCATCAAGAGTGTCCCTATTCTTCGCAGAGAACCTGAAAACTACGTATTCGAAAATATTTTCGGTCACTTTGGATATTTATATTCACCCCTTCTTCCCTCCCCCTGTGCTAATGGAGGGCTGAACTTGCACTTAAACGGCATCAGAAATGTTACTATTCGTCTCAGCGACCCTGAAACCTATGACTTTGACATTACTCTCGTCATTTTGGACATTTTATGTTCACCCCTTCTTTCCTGAGCCCTCACCCCCAGTGGTAATAGGGGGCTGAACTTACAATTAAACGGCATCAGAAATGTCACTATTCGTCTCAGCGGTCCCGAAAACTATGGTTTTGACACAACTCTCGGTATTTTGGATATTTTATATTCACCCCTTCTTCCCACTCCCCCTCCCCCCTATACTAATAGGGGCTGTGCACTTAAGCGGCATCATAATTGTCACTATTATTCTCAGGGACCCGAAAATTATGATTTTAACACTACTCTCGGTCATTTTGGACATTTTATATTCACCCCTTCTTCTCTCCCCCTCACCCCCAGTGCTAATGTGGGGCTGAACTTGCACTTAAACGACATCAGAAATATCACTATTCGTCTCAGCGACCCGGTTTTGTCACTACTCTCGGTATTTTTGACATTTTATATTCACCACTTCTTCCTTCTCCCCCTCCCCTTATGATAATGGGGGGGGAAGAACTTGCACTTAAACGGCATCAGAAATGTCACTATTCGTCTCAGCGACCCCGAAAACTATGACTTTGACACTACTCTCGGTCATTTTGGACATTTTACATTCACCCCTTCTTTCCTACCATCTCACCCCCAGTGGTAATAAGGGGCTGAACTTGCAATTAAACGGCATCAGAAATGTCACTATTCGTCTCAGCGACCCCGAAAACTATGGTTTTGACACAACTCTCGGTATTATTGATATTTTATATTCACCCCTTCTTCCCTCTCCACCCTCTCCTTATGGTAATGGGGGGGATGAACTTGCACTTAAACGGCATCAGAAATGTCACTATTCGTCTCAGCGACCCCGAAACCTATGACTTTGACACTACTCTCGGTCATTTTGGACATTTTATATTCACCCCTTCTTTCCTACCCTCTCACCCCCAGTGGTAATAAGGGGCTGAACTTGCAATTAAACGGCATCAGAAATGTCACTATTCGTCTCAGCGACCCCGAAAACAATGGTTTTGACACAACTCTCGGTATTTTGGAGATTTTATATTCACCCCCTCCCCCTCCCCTTTATACTAATGGTGGCTGTGCACTTAAGCGGCATCATAATTGTCACTATTTTTCTCAGCGACCCGAAAACTATGATTTTGACGCAACTCTCGGTCATTTTGGACATTTTATATTCACCCCTTCTTCTCTCCCCCCTCACCCCCAGTGCTAATTTGGGCTGAACTTACACTTAAACGGCATCAGAAATGTCACTATTCGTCTCAGCGACCCCCCAAAATATGGTTTTGACACTACTCTCGGTATTATTGACATTTTATATTCACCCCTTCTTCCCTCTCCCCCCTCCCTCTATGGTAATGGGGGGGATTAACTTGCACTTAAACGGCATCAGAAATGTGACTATTCGTCTCAGCGACCCCAAAAACTATGATTTCGATCCTACTCTCGGTATTTTGAACATTTTATATTCACTCCTTCCCCTTCCACCCTCCCCCCCCCCAATGCTGAATGGGGGCTGAACTTTCACATAGACGGCAACGGGAGGTCACCATTAATCTCAGCGACTCCGAAAACGATGGATTCGACACTTACATCAGTCGTTTTCGATTATTTTGTAGTTTAAATGAGGGACCTACAATGAGGCCGAACTTCGTAATTTATGCCCAAAATAGGACGTGTACTTCGCAGGAAATGTTTGAGGAAGACACTTATTTTCAAAAGTTACAGAATGACACATTATTTAAAAATTTCTAATGAGAACGGAAACTACTCCTTTTTATAATATCGGCGAATCAATTCACATAACAGCTACCCTAAAAATGAATTGGCCTGGAGTATATACTTCCAATCTTAGAATCCTTGTGATGACGCTAAGTGCTCATTACATAAATATATTAAACTCTATTCTGAGAAAACTGGACACTTTAATACTCAGTTCAATACAAATTGATTTAAAATTGGGTGATTAACTGTTAGAGTAAAATATATTATGTAATCTGCCTGTAAGGAGGACAAACTTATATGGGAATATTTAAAAGAATGTAGATACATTAGAAAAAACCAATAAGATTTTTGCAGTATTGAATACGGCAATTTGGTACAAAACAATGTACTATTAAAACACAATAATTGATTATTAAAATTATTCGAGATAAAGATTCGGGTGTTAAAAGTATCTTTTCCCAGCTGTTTATTAAAATGGTTGGGAAATTTTTATTACCTGAAATCGTTGCTGCCACAGTATTGAAAATTATTATCTGCATATTTAAACTAAATATACTTCATTGAAAGAAATATTTCCACATGCAGCCAGAAATTTTTAAATCGACAAGTAATGATAATGACTGAAAGGCACATAATTTGCTTTATGTTCTAAATATAACTTTTCTTCATAACTCTTAAAAAGGAAAAATCGAAAAAAAAAAACCATGTATTAAATAAAACAATATCACTATATCTTAAGAATCTTTTCTTTTGTTAAGCATGCGTTTAATGACAAAAACAAACGATTCCTATCAAGAATCACAGAGATGATTAAAGAAATTTTATTGTTTCCATTTATTGTAATTCCTTATATTGATGCGAAATGGATGAAATATCTCAACCGTAAAAGGTCTTAAAATGAAGAAAGTAGAAAGAGACTGAAAACCAAAACACAAAATTCCAATCACGGTTTTTTTTTCTTGAAACTAAAATAAATGTATAATCAATATTAAAAGAAATAGAAGATACGAAACAATTTTACCATTAAGCAATTAAAAATCTGCAATTACACTAGAAATCTGCATTTTTTATACTGACGTCTCAGGCTTGGAGATTTTCTTTGGCGCTTGACTGAGTGCTTGGCTAGTGAACCGCCAAGAAAGTCTGAAGCTATTCAATGTGTTAAAAAATCAAATAAGTTAGAAAAATTAGAGAGGAGATAAAAAAATTGGAGAAAACGAACGAGTAGTTTTTACTGAAAAAAATATAATTAGTGCCTTTACTCTGTTTTTAACTTTATTCGGAATTTTACTGCTGAAGTGTTATTGGGATATATATACACACACACACACACGCACACACACACATATATATATATATATATATATATATATATATATATATATATATATATATAAAGAGAGAGAGAGAAACAAATTAAATTAGACATGTAAAACAATAAAACATAATTCTCATTGACTATTATATTGTGATAATGAATTTTAATTTTTCCCATAATACTTTAGTGCGGAAACAAACTATTCTCAATTTTTATTTGGAAATATTACGAGGAGTATGAAATCAAAGTAACACAGCCGAAATCAAGCATCTCATGACTGAAGCAATCAATATCTTCTACCGCTAGATATACAAATGTAATAGCCTATGTTTTTATATCACTATAAAAACAATAATTCATACCACTATAAAAACAATAATTCATACCACTTTACTAATTTCGAAATTTTTAAACAAATCAAAATCGTTGTGATTAGAAATCAACTATCATATATTTTAACAGGTTGTATTAAAAGTACAGAACTAGGTTATAACTACATAAGATTTAAATATTTGAGGAGAGTTTTTAAAAACATATTCTGATGTTTTAAGCACTCATCTCTTCCAACCAATTACATTTAAACACGTTTTAAAAGAAAAGCTTAAGAAACTTTATGAATTTAAAAAATATAATTATTACATTGAACTAAATAATTGTTGTAAATATCTAAACTTAAAGTGCCATTGAATGTTTCATGGTGTGAAAGCTCTTAGAATGATTAATTTAGTTAACCTGTTGAGTAATATTATTTTATATAGTAAATAGCCTTTTCCTTGTACCATGGATATTAAAAAATTCTATAATAATATGTATTTTGACATATTTTTAAGACTGCACACAACTGAAATACCTGAATGGACTCGCACACAACGTTTTATACATTATTGTTTCTATTGCCCCTGGCCGGAAGTATTACAGACCAGGACCATATAAGGCCAGAGGCTGAGGTTGGTGGTTCCAGTTTAGAATGACACTACAAGGGTCGGAGTCTGTTTGAGCCAGGTGTCACCTGCATTTTAACCGATCTACCCCAGAGGAGACATCTGGGGGAATGTACCCTAACCCACCCTCTCTGACATCATAAAATTCCTTTCCGGTCTACGGATTCAACATGCCCATATCCAGCCTAGACATGGACGCATTTAATATCGCTAGTCGGTATTCGATCCGAGCACCCTCAGCACCGAATTCCAACCCGCTTCCAGTAGGTTACCTCGGGTCTATATAGTATTTCTAAACAATTTAAAAACAAAGTCGCCCAGAGACAAAATTCCGGGCATTTGGAATTTATTAATTCAAATTTATATATTTTCCGATATTTAATTAATAATAAGACTAATAAATTAATTAAATATCGGAAGTGTTTTGTATTGTCAACATATGTAAATGTGATTAATTCGATTATTGTTTCTAAAATCTGTCTTTGAGAATATATGTGTTTTCCTTCAAAAAATTTTCCAACAGAAATATATGTAATCTGTAATAATAAAAGAGTAAAATAAAAAATATAAATGCATATATATATATATATATATATATATATATATATATATATATATATATATATATATATATATATATATATATATATGGACTATTTTGTATGGTTGCCTTCACAAGATTATTTTTATGTATACATAAAAAATCAGAGATCTTAAATATAGAGTCTCGAAAAATTTTGCACATAAAGTTGCAGTTATTTTTCCTTCTTCTATGCGTTATGTAAATCCAGTAGAAATATAATCTATAAATTCATTAAAATTCTGAAATTCCTTTATTTGACTTTTCTTGCAGCATTTTATGAAGCGGTATAAATTTTAAAATTATATATGTTCTATTTTTATATAATTTAAAACATTTTATGTTATTCTGATATAAGTAAAAGAAATAAATAAATGAAAAAATAAAAAAATAATAATATTATTATTTAAAAAATAAATAAATAAAAGAAAAAAAACTCATGAGAATATTTTACATGTTTTCTTTTAAAAACTTACAGATACTCAAAACGCGATGAATAAAAAAAGAGGGATATATATGGTTTTTGGAAATTCAAATATATTTTTTTTCTTCTAGAGGAGCACGATTTTTTATCTTTTGTCCATCAAGCGCATATACGAGACTCAGGGGCATCATTTTTACATCCACTAAAAGTATTCAAGTACATGTGGATCGTCTAGCAGTTTTTATGTTTGAGGTTTAAGTGATATTTTTGAAGTCAAAAATTATTTTAAAATAGTATTTTTCATACATTTTCAATCATGAACAATTCTCTAAAGTGAAAGACTGCATGATATTCCTCCTCTCTTGTGTCAAAATAAAATTCTTTAACGCCTTTTCCAAATTTCGGATTTCCTTTGTATTGTATTATTTTTCCTAACAGAGTATTCCTTCTATTCATTTTTTTATAATTCTCGTTATTCCCTGTAGACTTGAATTTAATTGGAAATATCAAGTATTTAAAATAGCAGATTGATATATGAACAGCTCTTTCCAAATCGGTTAAATCTATAAAACAAATATTGGAGAAAAGTGATAAAATAATTTACATTCTTTTTTTTTGTTTAATTCCTCTGAAAAATATATATTTAAATAAACATTGTATAACGTATTATTTCGGATGTAGCTTTTACCCGACGACATATAAAATTTATTAGACAGAATAGCCTTTTATAAATCGTCATTATTATTACAATTTTTGCGTGACTATGGGACTTAACCGTTTTGGCAAGCTAAAAAAAGTAACAACATCCAATTCAGTTTCCAAATTTCTTTTTTAATACAAACAAAATTGAAATAATTGTTTAATAATTCACAAGTAACCTAAAATCTCGAGTATAATACGCATTTTTTTTTCCAAATTTTAGTCCGCAAAAATGAGGGTGCGTATTATACTCGCGTACAAAAAAACGTAGTTTTAAACATTGGATAAACGAACGTACAGCAGCTGTAAGACATTGTCGCAACACGGGTGCATGCACATCTGCACTCCGTAATTCATCCACCCGTTTACTAAGCAGGTATTCCTTCTAAACAAATGGAACTCACAGTTCGTATTGTCAAGTACGGATGATAGTGGCGATATATATTACGGCGGCAACAATAATTATGAATTGACGCAACAACAATAGATGAGCTGTATTCTAGTGAAAGTGATTAAGACTGAAAATTTGACAGTATTGTTTATTTTGAATTAACAATTTAAGTTTTTTCTACAGAATTTGGCGTTTGTGTTTCTTTTTATTACAAATTTTATTTATGTTAATAAATATTTGTGCAATTTTTAAATAAAATATTGAAAAGTTATGGGTGCGTATTATAGTCGAATTTTAATTTTTTCCGAAAATCAAGCACGCGTATTATATTCCGGTGAGTATTATAGTCGATATTTTATGGTATTTACTTCTGCAGAGGTGAGATTATAACTGACTAATTCATTTTACATTTTTTGTGATATAACAACACTAAACTATTGACCGTTATTATGAAGTACTTGCTTCTCCGTTTGAATTACTTTATTGCAACGGTTTGCATTAGACTATGGACTTAACTTGATTGTCTTCTGAATAAAAGTTACTTATTATTCGATGACCATTTTTTTGTTATTTAGTGGTGTTAATCCTTATTATTTTTGAATTTTATTATGAATGTTAAAAGTTAAGAGCCAGTCAAAGGCTTTTACATTAAAATTTCAAAAATTTTAAAAATCTGACTTAATTGGCTTGTGAATGAGTTGCTAGAAAATAAATTATAACATGGTGCAATATATTCAAATACACATAGCTATCTATCTGTACTGTATGGCTTTTTTGGCTTTATGAAGTACACCTTTCTTACGCAGCTTTGAACTTCCATAGTATGCATAGCTGTTCGTAGTCTGGAACTAGATTAGCTTCCAGAAATGAATAGTTCTCTGATCAAAAGATCCGATTTAACTTGTTAGGAAGACAAATCAGGGAAATAAATAATGTATCGGGGAAGAATAAAGAACTACTGATGATTGTCTTGGAACATCTCGAGACATTGTCGTTTGAAAATGTCAAACGATATCCAACTGTTGCCAATAAGAATAGGCAAAGAATAATTAATTTTATTTTAGTAACTCTTTACCATCTGGCTTGTATATTTAATTTTTAAGAGCTGAAGTATATTTGCATCTACACCAATTGAATCACCACTCCTCATAAAAATATATCCTCCTTTATCTGAATTGATCTGAATAGCCCTTCTGCAGTAAAAAAATGACTGTAGAGTTCTCGACCAACCTTCCTAAAAGAGATTTCCCTGATAAATCTGTGGTCATTAAAAAAATTAGTTGAGAAAAATAGGATATCAAGCCTCTAGTATCGCAAACCTTACACTACATAATTATGTCGTAAAGAGCTTAGTAAAGGGTAGGTGAGACTTACTCCAAGCAAACCATAAATTTTTATGAAGCATATTATTAATTCTACCAAAGATAAAGTAATAGACTCATTTATAAGCTGAATATCATGATATCCACCCCAACTAAAATTCCAGTCCTCGATAAGAAAAACAAATATTCTTACCTTCCCAAAAGAAACGACAAATCTCAGATAATTCAGAAAAGAAAGTTGTTGAGAAAAAGTAAGATATCAAGTCTCTATTTTCTCAAAACACCCCCTCAGTAATTATTTCATAGAGCTAGAATGGAAAACAGGGGAGATTTGCTTTATCTCTAATACAACCATTTATTTTTATGATGCATTTGTTTAATTGTTTCAAAGAAAATGTAGCAATTTACTTTTACTACAGTTATTTGTGGATCACCTTTTCGCCGACATCTGTTAGGATTTCCTGGATTTGTAAAGGGATCAATGGCCAATTCATATCAGTTTTAAATATTTCACTAACTTTCTCAAAGATCTGTAGGGATGTATTTCAGTCGTCTTATATTTATCTTGCACAGCAAAAAATAAGGGCGATATAACCGCAGAACAGGTGTTATCAAAACGGCAATCGCTTCCAATGGTTTCGTAAAATACTAAAGTGACATAATTTGAAACTCACTCGTAGGGGAGGTTGGGTGAGAGTGCATCTAGTACCCTTCAATCAGAGATTGTTAAAATAGCATCAAAAAATGAACGTTTTAAGCATGTATGATGTAGTCACTGTTCCATTCATAATGCACGAAGTTTAAAAGTCGTTCTTAGAAAAATAATAACCTAGTATGGAGAAAAGAAAGAAAGGGGATTTCCGCTGAAAGCAGACTAAGCTTTACAATGCAATTTTTTGTTTCTGTGCCATACTGTTTGGGGGTGTATGAATGTGTCAGAATGTGAATGTGAACTCAATTTTGAGTAAAGTAAGTTAGTGCGTCAAGAATGTTCGTTATTATTTCTTTCTTTTTGTCAGAAAGTGAAATTATTCTTAGCGAATATATTAACTGTGTTCAGAATAGGTAAACAAATATAATAGGAAATTTTTATTGGAGGAAATTTTAAAGATGTAATACGACGATATGGTAGACTTTCATAGTAACAGAACTTGCAATTGACCTTGATAGTGACAGCTAAATAACTGTGAATAAAAATACGGTCCCCTGCAAAAAAGTACGGAAATACTTCGTAAAATTTGCAGCCTTAAATTTCATTGGTTTTTTTCCTCGATTTTCTTGCATTTTTTCTAATGCAGTTAAGTACCTGGAGTCGAGAAAACCTGGAGTCGTTTAAAAGAATTTGAATGCAGTTTTTTGTGTAATTTAACACCAAAATCATTGCTCTTTTCTTTACTTTTCTATTAAGTTAAATCCATACCTTAAAATATTGTAAAATATATGATGACAGTCGGGTATGATGAAACGAATTTCTTGAATAGTATGGCTGGGCGTTTATAAACTGCCATTTTGCAAACAAACCTTCTTTAAAAGAGTTAGTTTCTGAATTTACTAAGGCTATGACTCTTGTAAATTATTTGTGACAGTCAATGGGATAAATATATTACAAATTTGACTGTCGTAATTTCAGGAAGATGTAATTTGCATGTCACGCATCAAAAACCACTATTATTCAGCGAATTTCACAGCATTTCATAAGTGGTTTGCTCTGCGAAACAAAGTTACCTCACAATAACAAAGTTATGCAAGTTAAATTGTTTTCATGCATGTATACTTACTCTCTCTTATTGAAAGTGATGATAAAGCTAATATAGGTATTGTCCGAACTTTATGTAAATATGTATCCCAAGAAAGTTCCATTGCCTATTCCCGGGACAATTTACTTCGCTATCATTCAGCCATAACTTGACTGAAAGAGACATAATCTTTATGAAAGAGCATTCCCTCATCAAGCACTAAATATACATTACAATAGATATTCTGAGAATTTTCCACCCCTCAATCAATGGGAGTAAACAAAGCCCTTTCATATGCAGCATCCATTCTCTCGGGTATTAACAAATTTCGTTGCTCGAATGTTTGTAAGTTCCTCTTCGGAGATGAAATAAATTTCTCCGTAATCTTCGTGAATAAAAGGGTATTCAAGTGCAAAAACTCTATTTAATACTTCAGATCAACGATCGAAAGTTACTTTCTAAAGCTAAAAGGAATAAACTACTATGCATTTGTTGCTTCTTTTATTATGAAGTGAATAATAAAGTGAACTTTTCTAACTGAAATTAAACTTTATAAAAACACCGATTGTTTCAGATTCTAAAGAACTTTTACAAAGTTGATAATAATGTATTTTTTAAATTTATAAAATGCTGTATTATTTATGTAATCAAAAGGATTCATTCTTTGAGTACTTTAAAATTATTCCTATTTAATTGATGGGAAGTTAGATAAATTAAAAGCTTGATTTGTTCCAACCTAAGAGGAAGCTTCATATTTGTAAATAGAAGTGGTTCTCTATTGCAATTATTTTGGGACTTGTTTCGGATCGGTTATATAGACTATATTTACCCATTCATATTTAGGAGAAAATTTTTTTTTCACACTGGCTGTAATAACCAAAGCATACGAACTCCCTAATGTTTTGAGATAATGTATTTACTGCATATCTTAATTACAGCTAATACTACCTATTGTTTACAGAACATTGGCAATGAGTCACAGCGAAATGCCAACTTATATCTTGTAAGTTTTAATTAAACTGACTAGCCTCAATTTCTTTAAAGCTATGAAGAAACCGTATCAAAGGAGTTTATTGCATTTCATTTCCAGTCTGTCATTTCAGTCCACCCAACAGGTGTTCTATGGGATTAAAATAAGGACTATCAGTTGGACAGGCAGTAATAACCATTTCGCTTTAAAGTAACTAGTTCTGCCCATCTCGTGCAGTTTAGAAAGAAAATCGATCAGGCTCCTTGGGACTTTACGAAAATGATGTTTCATAATCCCTTACGCCTAATAGCTGTCCAAACAAACTTCATGGTTTTCTGTAAACAAATAAATAAGCCGAGGCTGATTCACAAGAAACAGTCTAATATAATGTTACATCGACCAATCCCAACATGACTGTTAGGAAAGAAAAGTGAAAAGCATTACTTCATCAATAAGAAGAGCAACCATGAAGTCACCTGTACAACATGGTAGACTCGAGATTCGTTGATCCAAGCTGTGTTTCTTATTATCGGTACTGATGTGTGGTTTATGTCAAAAAGGGAGATTATCTACCATTGGTTTTCTGACTCTTTAAATGCCCATAGTTGAGGTATTAAGTGAGGCACCAAAAGATTGTAAATTCCAAATACCTTTAATACCTTTAATACCTTTAATTGCAGTGTATCATACGAGAAAAATTTCATTACTATTTGCCATTTTTAATATCAAAATATTTTCATTAAATTGATTGAATTATAAACTGAAAAACAAAAATAAATGCATAAATTAAAAATGCCTTCTCCCCTTAAAAGTAACGCTTCAATTCATTGGTAATTTTTTAAAAAATGTTTACTTAAAATTATGTCTGTTTTTTTTTTGCAAAATACTTATCTATTTGTTATGGTTTTAAACATTCTATACCTACATTTTCAATTTGAGAATTAAAACTGAGAAAATTATCAGTGTATACGGAAACCTTGCAGAAATTTACAAAATTACAAAACAATTACCACATATCTAGATCTTCACATTTATTAAGTATAAAATTATATTAGATAATTTTCATCATTATGACAACTAGTAATTAGTTAATGATTAATTATACCTACTAATTTACACCATCAGCACATGTGTTTAATAATATATTTTTGTGCTAATCTAACACACAAAATTCGTAACACAATGTAGCTATTGTGATCACAAGTCTCTTAACATGCGTACGAGGGCTCTGTGCACGTAATAGAATATATTTCGCTTCGTTACTAGTTATTGTATCTTTTCATGAGGTTCTACGTTTTTTGTTCTCCCTAAGCAGAAAAAAAAATATTTTTAAAAGTTTCAAAAATTAGATTTTATACAATTTAGAGTTTCCAAATATTGTACAATTAGTATATCTCTATTCTAAGACCTCATCTCTATTCTCTATGTCTTGACTCTAAATTCTACGTGCAGAGACTATTTGAGTATGTAATAATGAAGCTTTCATAGGAAAATCTATTAAGTGAATCAGTTTAAGAAATTTATTCAGTAGTATAGATGATCTGTATGACTCATTTTAATTAGTCTTATTTATCCTTGTTATTAATATTTTGTAAAGTTAGAATTCACTATAATTTTCTTCTACAATGCATCCTATCCGCAATACGATTGTTCATTATTATAAAAACACTCTTTAGACAAGTTACTGGCATTATTACACAAGAAATGCTTTTTTTTGTAAAAATAAGTTCTTAAATCAACATAACATGAAAACAATATTTACTTCTCTTGAAAATAGCTTATTTTATTATAGAATCTTGCGGGAAATTATTATGGATTTTCTATTTATTGTAGTCAACATGAACTCAATAACAATTATCGTCTACGTAAATATGGAAATATTTTCTTATCTTAAATATGTTTTTGCGTATATCCTAATAAACAGAGCGATTCTAATATGAAGTATATTTTTTTCAGTTTGAAAATGTTAGCAATATTTATTCTTTCGTTATTGAGGTAGGAAAATATTTTAATAATTCATATTTTAAAATTTTTGAGACTTTTTTTTTCTACTTCGATTCTTGTTTTTCTTTCTTTAGAAGTAGGTATCGTAAACAAACTTATAGTTTTTTTCATGTCTACCCACCTTGTAGCTTTTGAATTTGGTTTAAGAAATTTTTATTTGCACAGATTGCATTTTATCAAGCTTTTACGCTACATTCTTTTAAATTTTAAACTCCTTAAGTATGAAGAGCGGAAATAGATGAAAGTAAATTTAAAATTCAGTGCTGTGAGACAGAGGAGGGCACTAGAGAACGCAAAATTTTTCCAAGGTTGTTAAGTGATATAAAGAAACGTTAAAAGGAACTAAATCAATTCAACCAAGTGGTTTCTCTAATAAGGGGTAAACGCGTTTTCATTTTCCCGTTTGCAAATATGTCTTCTGCAATATGATAGAAAACTCATATCGATAATTTAGAGATATTCCAAGGTTGTTAACAGAAAAATATATGTTGTTGTCTACCTTAATAAGTCAGACAGTTAACACTTTAGTATCTCAGCCACTGTCTGTGCAAGGAGACAACCGATTGCCGGGTTGGAATTTTGTAGTTTACAAAAAATGTGTCGATTTGATCCACCTTAAGAAACGGTTTATTAAGCTCAAAATGGTGCAAAACGGACTGAATAAAATGACTCATAAATTTGCATTGCATGTACTAATTCCTCTGCATTAATGCATGGGGAAAAATCATTTCATGGTTTGTTATTGATAACATAGGGTAGGTGTCCCAAATATCGCCTACTCTAACTTTTTTTTCGAAATTTTATCCATTTCTTAATTTCTGATTAGGCTGGAAACTCAAAGAATATCACTAAAAACTATTTCCTTTGGTATCCTGAGATCAACCAGCTCCCAAACCAGTGCCAGTTTAAGTTATGTAGCTGAATTGGAAAAATTGAAATTTCCAGTGAACCCCAGAGCGGTTCCTAATATCGCCTACCTATGTTCCTATTACCGACTACCAAGCGAAATTAGGAACACCTGTTAAAAGGTTTTGCTAGTAAAGTTCTGAGCAAGATTGAATGCTAGAATTGTATAAGGGTGGGGGGTGAGGAATAAAGAGAAGAGGAAAAACTCAAATAAAAAAACAGAACAAAGAACAGAAAATCTATTGTGTAAAAAGTTAAACAGAAGTAATACCAATAATTTTAACCTATTTTGGCCAATTAATCATTCAGACAGAAGGAACATATATATATCCTGCGCTCTCCACTGGCTGCATCACAATATTTGTGGTTCCACTGAAAGCAGGAGGTACCCATGAGCCACTCCTGACCACAGCTTCCCCCTCTCTGCCGATGACATTTTGTATACAGCTGATTTCTCTTTCAAGCAAGTCAGCTGAACATTTTTACTTTGGAAAGTTGTAATGCCCGTTTCGTCAACATTTAAAGTTCTGGTAGGGTGGAACTTAATTTTCTCAAGTCCTGCTTTAAGAATTGTGAAGACAGATTTCACGTCTTCTTCAGAGAACCCTAGGATTCTGGCTCTTGACAATGACTGTGGAGTTCTGATTCCCAATTGGGAAGCGTTCCTTTTCAAAAACGAATTCAGTCACTTTAGATGTTTTTCAGAGAAGGAGTGGGGAAGATTGTTTCTCAAGGCAAGTTGGTAGGCCATCTGCTTAACATCTTTTATAGTCAAACCAAACAGATTGGATTTCATTTCCTTGCAGTAGTTAACTAGCTCCTTTTCTTCATCAGCCGTTTGTACAGGTTTTCTCCCAAGTTTCTTTCTCACCACAATTCTAACCTCCGTAGTTCCATAGTTTTTCTCCTTCACATCTTTTTTAATGTACTCACTTAACGTAGATCTTGGAACGCTAAACTGTATGGAAGCCTTTAACGTTCCCCTTTCTTTTTTCAGAACTGCCTGACATGGGGCCTACAGACTCGACATACTGTATGTCTGTCTATTTTTAATTTCCTTTGGCATCTTAGACAAGAGGCCTTCAACAAAAAAGAACGGAAAGAGTAATAAAATAACTAAAATTAATCAGGAAAGAAGAATGCAATACTTAGTTTTTAATTAAAGTAGCTGTTCCAAATATCGCCTGGTACGCGATATTAGGATCAGCTTGGTAGGCAATATTAGGAACACAATACAGTTAACACAAACATGCTAAGAGCGAAGATTAAAACCCAGTTTTTTTCAAAAGTAATAGCACCTCTGGATTCTCTGTTTAATGCACTTTCAAATGGTATAAGCAAAATTAGAATTTGAATGCACTTACCTGGTCATTCACTGGATTCTTTGGAGCCAAAATTTACTAAGACAACAGCCAAAACAACTTCAAACACCATATAGTTTATGTTTTCAGTGATAAGAGCGTTGTCGCTAGCGCAGCTGTTAGTACACACCCAGAACTAAGAAGTTATTGCATTTTCTCATACCTAGTGCGTATCGTACTTTGGAAACACGAGTAGGCGATATTAGGCACAGTGCAATATTTGGGACATCCACCCGATCAGAAATGAATTGTTTGAATTCAAATTTTTAAGTTTGAAAGGGAATTATAGAGAAAATTTTTGCAGTCTCTTTTCGTTCAGTATTTTGAAAAAAACTATAATTTTACAGCATGTGAAACAATTATTTTCAGCTAATAAAAAGCCTCAAACTTTCAAAATCATATGATATTACAAATGCATAGGTAATCATTAATTTTTAGAAGAAAGAATCAGGATTCAAAAGTGTGCATTTGTTTATGCGTCTTTAGAAAAACACTGTGAAATAATTGGAACAAAAATAATTCAATTTTGTTGAATTTTTGTGAAATAATTCAACCAAAAAAAGGAACATATGTAATAAGCCTTTTAAGTTTGAGGCAAAGAGCTTAGAGATAAATCAGCTTATCTCAATGATATATGAGCTAATTTTTTTCCTAATTTTAGAATATCTTTTTAAGAGTTTTATCTGTTTCTTCTAATTCAGAGGTTTTTTTGCTCCAATTTTTTGCAAGCTGGCCGCTTTAGGGAAAAATAGTCGTATATAAAACAAAAGGTCAAAATATGTCTGTAAAACACCACACAGAATCTGTTAATTATAGTGTCTGTTTTCTATACGGAAGCAGCTCAAACCATTTATAAGTTATTTACTCATATAAGATATAAAACATTTATATATTGTCTGCATAGATATTCTAAAGTGCTGAAAACATTATGGAGTATAAACGTATCTCTCTGATTTATGACAGGTTTTCTTAAGTAGAGATGATTTTTTGCTGGTTGACGGGTAGACAGCATTTCACACATATTTTGCAACTCCCGATCAAAACCGTCTATGGAAGATTTTTCATCAAGTAATCATTTGTTCTTTTTTATAAGTTATGTCACTTGACTTTAATTTCAGGGACTTGAATGTAACCAAAAACCCAGTTCTAAAAATACGGCATATTTTTAAAATTTTGTAAGTGCTCTCATTAGGGTTTCTCATATTGGACAATTTTAATCTAGGATAGGTGGCCATAGTTTTTAGAGATTGAAATAAAAATTCTTAGAATGCAACCACAAGAAATATATATGCATATTTAAAGTTCTTATTCATATACTGATCATATTTTGGGCAAAAAATAATTAAAAATTCACAACAAAAAGGGGGAAACATAGTTTCAAATTAAATTGGCAGATGAACATCTCTCCTTCAAGCCGAGGAGAGATGGCCATCCAATATAAGAAAAGAAAATTGAAGTTAAAATAGCAAAGAACAACACATTTCATATATTTAATCATAAAAACATATTGCAATTCGTAAAGATGCAATCATATCACGGAAAATGAGTGAATAAAATTCGAATAAACAGCATTTGAAGTATAATTTCAAACCTTCACTTTTCGTAAAATTTTACCACATTTTTGGCAAAGGTCTTGATAGTTTGTACACGTTTCATGGAACCACTTAAGACACCTTATGCATTTTATCAAATCATCCTTTTTGGTTATGGTATCGTATTCTTCTCCACAACCAACACAGTGATCCTCATCAAATTCTATTCTCTCGGAATCTGTAAAATTTAATAATTTCAAATGTATTTCATTTTCTTTGCTACTGGAAGTGTCGTTTTTGTTTTTTCTCTTGTCTATTTTAGACTTTTTACTGGTTTTAAGCTTATTTATCAACTTTATCTGTTTCTGGGATGAAAGTTTCCGACGTTTGTCAATATTTTCTGGTGATGTCAAAAGCATAGCTACCTGTTTGGTACGTTTTCTAACTGTTTTTGTCATGGTTACATTAGAAACTGGTGCAATATCATAAAGTACTTTTGTTGGTGATGGAGCAGTTCCATCAGGAGTTTTTGATGAGCTCGGTCGGGGTTCAAAATATCCTATTTCGGTGTTTGCATTTCTATTCTATTCCTCAGCTGGCGTTTCGAAGTTACTTTGAACAACTGAATAGACTTAGCCAAAAATACCCAGCCTTTTCACTTGTATCATTAAATATTTATATCCAGTTTTTTTGCAAATTCAAAAGTAAGAATTTTCACATCATCTCGAGTAAATGGGAATTCTTCTTTCTGCATTCGTTTAATGTGTTTTACTAATCTTTCTTCGTTTTCTTTCCAAACATCGGACCAGGACCCGTGCTGCCTTTATTGGAATTATTGGTCTTAAATCGGCGCTCCAAAGTCGTGCATGGAATGTGAAATGCTACAGACGCTCCTTTTACCGAATTTGATCCCATTTGCACAGCCTTCATTGCCGTAGACATATCATTTTTACTACTTGTCCCTCGGTTTGAATGAAGCTTTCTTATGTATTTTTTCGGCATATTGAAAAACTGGAAAAAAACATCGTTCGACATATTATATTATTATTATTAATGAAATATTTATATTAGTTAAAATTGAAACAATTATATCCATTAATATAATTATAATCATAAAAGTTAGATAATTTTTTTAAATATAGATAATTATATTTAGTTAAAATCCTCACTCCTTATAATTTTGAAATATTGGTTAAAGGTGGTCATCTCCTCGATTTTATGTGGCCATCTATCCTGAAATTGAAGGACAGATGGCTACCCAATTTAAAGCGTCACTCCGCCTTTGTAGTCTTTATTTTAGGCTTAGAAGCAAAGATTGGATTATATACGTGCCTTAAAAGTCCATAAAGTAAAAAAAAACCGGACGTACGTATTGCAAAACATTCAGATACCTAACTCAACAAAATGATTCAACCACTAAATTAAATAAACATTAAAATGTCACTTACTTTTTATAATCGAAAAACATAGCTGTACTTCACAATGAATGAACTCGTTGAACATTTCCTACGAAAAAAGTTTAAACTTCCATCTACGATCAAGTTTTGGAAATATTTAGACTGGCCATCTCTCATCTATGGCCATCTATCCTAGAGTTTCCCTACCAGGATTCTTAAATGAAATTTTTCTTCATCGCAAGATTCCGGGAGATTTAATAGTAGGAACTAAATCCCCAAAACTTGTTAAACCATTGATTAGAAAACCTTAAATTACTCACTATAAATAATTGTAATAAAATATCACTTCGTGAATTTGAAATGCAACTTCATATCCCTTCTTCATGATGTGAGTAGAATAACTTCAACATGGAAAGCCAAAGCAGGTCTAAAGACAGAGTCATTTTCATACTAATCTTTTGATACGAAGCCAGTTTTCATCAAATGCTCCATTATTAACCAGAAAATTCTTCCATTTCTTTTCGAATCCAATAGTAGTTGCAACTTATTAGCTTTTTCTAGGTGGGTATGCTCTTATAATATATTTTTCTTTAACGAAAATTTGCAGGAGAATATTTGAATTTTTTTGTGTGTTTTATCGATTTTGTGTTAGTCTGATGCGAATCCAGTAAATCCTTTATCTCAAAAGTATAATAAAAAGAAACAACTTTTTCCAAATCAACCAAGAGTATTCAAATCTTTACTCTCCTTGTGTACTGTCACCTTACTCGACACCTTCAGTGTGTGCTTCTTCAAGAAACGTGAAACCAATAAATGGAGTTACTAAGTATATAATTTTTAAAAAACGCTGTATGGGATACAGTTAATACTGGTATGGAATAATTATCCATTCTAACACATAGTGGTAAAAATAACTTATTTTGAAAATAAACTGGGATTACCAAGAAACGAAAAATACCCCAGAAATGATCAGCATTCTGAGAAGAAACACTTGTATTTATTAAGCACGTAATCGAATTTGGAATTCAAACACAGGATTTCCATAAACAATGCATAAACATTCGAATTGATGCCGAAAAGGGTCAACATAAAAAGTTAAATTTAGTCAAACTCAGTGTTGAAAATATTGTTATGGTTCTATAGCTAACCATCTTTGTGCGAATCAATTGAAAATATTTAAAATAACTCATGTTAATTAAATTTATCGTAACAAGTATTTTTTTGTTTTATCCCGATGTTTTTCTTATATGCATAATAGTTTTCACAAGATATTTTTTGTGTGTTTAAGTGACATTAATTTATCGTAAAATGTATACACTTCATGCCAATCTCATACTGCAATATGTAGTCATCGCACTATATATCGAAATATTAAATAATTAGTTCATGAAAACAAAGAAGCTTGGTGTAATATTTTAAATATATAATAGGAGATTTTCATTTATTAACGTTAATGGTTAATAAATTCCGAAAATTCCACTTGATAAATATCTTTATTTTATACCAACTTTTTTTTTGTAAAGAATTATTTCGTAGTCATAAATTGTATATTTTCTCCCTTTTTTAGTTTTGCTTTTTAGAAAACAACCTCTATCCTAAGTGCATGTAACAAATATGCAATTTATTTTGTTTGAGGATTATTAATATTTTGATCGTAAAGGAAGAAAAAAAGTAAGAGCTAATTCATGCTATTTTTTATATAGGCTTTCAATATTTTCTTAAAGTTGTATTAAGATATAATTTTATTAATTAATTTTTTTTTTCAAAATTTTCATTATACTTTGAAAAGATGAGAAAGCAGGCTTCATCGTTGATAAAAATCTAGCAAATTATGTGTATGGGTACAGTATAAAATTTTAATTAACTGTTGAATGAAAATTTTAAAATATATATCAATGACCGTTATAAGACTACTTTGGAGATGACTTAGCTTGTGGAGATTTTAGATGAAGTATATTAAATTATTGCAACGATTAAATTTTTTAAAAAAATTCAATTTCTATGCTTTTAAGATATTATACTGAATAACAGAAACATTTAAATGTTCCACGTTGTACAATAATGAAAATATATTTTGTAATTATACTGATCACTAATTTCGCTTTTTTTAATTAATTGCTTTAATGGATAAGATTCAAATAAGTACAGTTTTCAATAAGTTAAACATATGAGAAAAACATTAAATTTTCTTAAAGTAATATATTTATTTCATTCACTTATATTCTCTTATATTTTCATTCAACTTTTTACAGAAAAAAAATTCTTAAAAGAAATTTGCGTGAGAAAATATAAAAGTGTTAAAACAATCATGACTTTTTTAAGAAAGCCTAACTGTAGATCTGTTTCAATTTCCATTTTAATACTTCTTTTCCATTACTCCCCCCCCCCCCCTATTCCGAGAGATGGATGCCTTTACTTTATCTTTTCATCACACACTTCCAGATAATTCGCAAACATATTCCTTCTAAACAGTTGCTTTCTGTTCCCACATATTTGCATTTACCCTGGAATTTATCACATCATACTGAAAAGTCTCCAAAGCTTCTAGCTCCCGAGGTTGGCTCTAATTCTGCTATTAATGTGAGCTTTGTCAGCTTTTCTCCCCATCTCCTAAAGAGCATTAAGAACTCCATTTACTTTCAGAACGGAGTTTTCTTCCACATAAACGACGTTATGGTTCTATCTGGATGAAAAAGGGCACCATTTACCCACCAGCCTATATGAAAGCGCTGAATAATTATTATCCTAGACGTATTAGTCGCTAGAAAATGAAAGGGTGCGCTTTTTATAACTATGAACTGTTACTACGGAAGGGTATGAAAACCCATTCTTAATGTCGGACATCAACGACTGCATAAGCAGCGGTTAACGCTTATATATTTCAAACTTAATTTCGCCTAAGTCGGCACATTTTTCCGCTTCAGTAGCAATTTTCCCCTTATTTCAAAGACTTGAAACATTTGAGAATATTAATTTCGTATTTGATCAAATTTTTAATTTCAACTCTTAAACATTATGATTTTGTCAGATAATATTTTTATTTAAAACTCTGACCAATTAAAAGAAATACTTTAGCTGGTCTCCTTTCAAAAAATCCTAATTGCCATTGGCGGTCAAATATCTAATGATATTTTTTAACAGAAGTTTTATTCGCTATGAATAATTAAAGTAACTAACCAACGTAAATGATTTAAGGTAGGATTTAGGAACAATGGAAATGAAATTATTTTGATCGAAATGATAAAGTGCCGAGAACATTTTTATGCATAAAAACTAGTTCCATGTTTTATTAAATGTTATTGTCGATAAAAACTTGAAACAATGAATTTCATGTTATAATTGACTTTGATGTTATAAATTAATATACATATCTATTGTAGTCATTTATTTGAACTTATTAGTTTATATTTAGAAAATCTCTATCAATATTGAAAAAAAAATTGCGAAAAACTTTCGTAAATGTCTACCAATTAATTTATAATTCTGTTGAACAGCCAAATTTTAATGTATTTCCCAATCAGTCTGGGGGTTCATCAACATTTATTGCAAACATTATAAATCTCTGCCTGTGTGCATTGATCAGATGGAAGGCTGAGCCGCAAGGACAGATTTTATCCCAAACTTTTAGAAATTCAAATGAAACGAATTCGCAGAGGGTTTTAATTGTTTAAGTGAATTATTAAAAACTATTCTATTCCATTTATTTTAAGTTACTGAAATAGCAAATATATTCTTTTAGGATATCATTTATTTAATTAATGTCCTTCTCAATTCTAAATTTATGAAATTTATTCATGTTCATTCCAAAAATCATGATTAATATTTTCAGAAAGTTCATAAAACTAAAAAAAATAGGTTTTATTAAGTGATATAAAATAATTATTAATATTAATTGTGCGAATTAGGACTCTTTATTTTTCAAATAACTGTCTAAAGACTATATACAGTAATTTATATTTAAAAAAATTAAAAATTTTTGAGTGGCGATCATAAGAATTATACCTTGCAAATATTTACGGAAATAATGCATTTGCAGATACATTATAGAATATTCTTAGATACATCATTAGATACATCACAGAATTCATTGAGACGGTTAGAAAAAGAATGTAATATCACGTCATAATTCTTCCCTTAAAATAAATTTGGTAAATATATCGGACATTTTAAGCTTCAAACAGTCTTAAGTTGACAGCATTTACAATTCTTTAGCAAAGATGTTTTTCTTTACGTTCTTTTCAGCTAAACTTAATCACCACTGGTACATACCTAATTAGCTAATAGTTGTCAGTTACTATTAATTTTTACTTACGTATTTAGTACGACATGTTAATTTAAATTTCAGCGAAACTCAAATTTAAAAAGATAATCAGTGGGTAGAGAAGCAGTGCATTATTCGAAGCAGAATACATTTGATTTAAAATCACAGATGAAAAGTAAAAAATTGTATAGTCAAATTTATTTTTTGTTGCTCTTTTGTCAAGCCATTGTAGCTCTTTCGTAGAGAATCCAGAAGTAGGTGGTTATAAATCCTCTGTTTTGTTCAGAAAGTAAAAGCCTTAATAATCTAAATGTATTTTAACACATATATTTAAGTAATGGTTGAATAAAATTTTTAAAAATATATGAACAGCAGATAATTACTACATGAATATTAATACTACTTTAAACATTATATTACTTAATACATTGAAATTTAATACACATTTCTTAATTAAATCAATTATTTTTACAATAAGTAAAAGATGGCTGAATTATTTTTTAACTGTGGATTGGCTTTGCAAAAATGTAGAGCCCAAAAAGATTTTACCAAAGGGATGAATTAACAATATTTGAGAACTCCCTCAAGAAAATACTCATTCACGGTTTTTTTCTTGTAGCAAAATTTGATTTTTTAAGTAAAAATTTAAAGCTTTCCCGTTTTTCTCATACCTCCTATTATTCCCAGAGGCTGTTTCTATTACGGATGCTAAGTCATCGGTTCCTTAAGTAAACAATGCGAAATTACACCCTGTGGAAAAGCTCTAGAAGGAAATGAGGTTAATTCAAGGGTCATTACAATAAATCCCGCTAAAATTTTCTCGCTTTTTGAACTGGTTTAACTAATGATGGAGAAAAATTGTGTTGTATCCAACGCATCATAATAAATCATTTTTCTGAAAGAATACAAAACTTTGTTTCTTTTTAGTTGTAACGGTAGATTAATTTTCTGAAGTTTACCACCCTTTGAGAGAAATTTCCTTTAATCGCTGTTTCGATACTCTCGTATTCCATTTTGTTAATTATTTATATAGAATATTCCCTGGTGATCCCACACGCGATATTCATGATAATGGTCTTTTTTAGGATTGTGGTGGTATCTTCTAAACTTTGCCTTACAAACTCTGAAGAAACGATATCAATTTATGACGTCAATATAAAGAGAAACTGGATTTCGTGTTAACATTATATTACGTTATAATAAAAATGTCAGTATTAAGTGGGAAACACAAGCTGCAATAAAGTGTTAAAATTTTTAAAAAAATTGATGATCTTAAACCTCGGTAAATATTTTTAAACCATTGAATACCAAAAAGGGTTAATAACTTTTTTAGAATATTTTTTGAGATCAAATTTAAATTTAAGTTAATGTAATGCATGACATACACAACTAGTGAAAATTAAAAATGATGATTTCCTTTTTAATAAGGACGTTATTTAGATTAGCGGTTACGGTTCCACACATTACAATTTATATTAGTCTGATTTAAATTGCATGATCGTAATTTCGTGAAACAAATTTACAATTTTATTTATAAATCTTGAAGTTCTTAAATTATTGTAAATATTAAGTTTTTCAAAAAAACTTTTCTTTTCAATTTTTATGCTTTTACGTTATTATACTGGATAATAGATGCATTTAAATGTTCCCTGTGAAAGGATGTTTTGCAGAAGTAATTGAAAAAACGCAGAACATCCTGTTTTTTACAGTTCTTGTTTTTTGTTTATCCCTGTCATTCGATGAATGATTGAAGATATCAGATGGGTCTTCTGATATAGTATATTTTCAGTCTCTTCCCAATAATTCCACCAAATACGTAAGGTATGATACAATGGAGTTAAAACAAATAAATAAATAATTTCGGAACCAGTAATGGTTCCGAATAGAAGTGGCTGTTTTGAGGGGTGGCGTTCAGCGTAGTGTTAATTCATCGTAGTGTTAATGAATACTTTTTGACGAGTTACATTTTAAAAAATCTAAATTTCGAGGATTCGTTCAGAGCAACTGACTGCATCTCATATCTTTTTTTCTTTACTCACCAGATAAGTACCATAAAAAATCATTTGTTTTGAACTTTCTGATAAAAGTTATTAATTACTCCTATTTAAAATATAACTAGGAGATAATTTTTTTCGTCAAAAAAGGACCGTGAATCTTTTGAAAATTTAAAAATGCAGAAACATTCAAAAACATTTAAATTCTGCGAATGCAACAAAACTACATTTTTCTGTATCAAAAGTTACACATTTTTACTGATACAGTAAGTATTTATTTACTTACTGTATCAGTAAAAATGTGTAACTTTTAGGACAATATAAATAATTATGTTATAAAATTCTTAAGAAAAGTAACACATTTTACTTGTACTCTTTCAAACATCAGAATTTTTGTTTAAATTCTAAAATCACACTCATCCTTGAAGAGACTTAATTCATAAAAACGATATCACACTCTAATATTGTTTCACGATATTTTTATAAAAGGGAGTGATAAGAAATATTTTTCATTGAATTTATAATTGATCCTATATATATATATATATATCAATTATTCACGTTGTCATATTAAAGAAATTGTTATTTTTAGTGCTCCAATATCCCCTAACTTATATTTATTCCAGTTTCACTCAAAAAGTAATTCTTAGAATACATACTCTGCTCATACGAGGAATTTGTTTTTTCCTATTTCTAACGCATTTATTATAATTTGTACATATAATTAAGGTAATGAAATTTGAAATAATATTATTTATTACAACTTTCGAAAAAACTTTCTTTTAAATTAATACCAAGCAAGGTATTTAAAAGTTTTCATTTAATATTACAGTCTATGTAATCCTTACGCACGTGCACATGGGAGAATACAAATGCTTTCAATGGCTATATTTTCTGAATTTGCAAACAGGTATATTGTAATTTAGAAATTCAAACGTTAATTCGTTAGGTTTTCATAATTTTCATTCAAATTTCAGCCAAAAATAACGAAGACATAATATTTGGGACATAATTTAGTGTAAAACTCGTCGTGAATTGCAGTTTAGGGATCATAACATTTTGCAAATAACTCGAATAATATTTTTATCGCATAAAATTTATGGTTACGAAAGAGATATGGCAGTATACTAATTGATTGCCTGCATGCAATTTGTAACTTTATTTAGATCATAAAAATCTATACCAATTAAGTTTTGAATATTGAAGAGTTTTTCATTTATACTTTCAAATTGCTTTTACGTACTTAATACATAAAATTGAAAATATAATTAAAGTGCTTTTTAAATTTATCATAAAATCATATCATAACAAATTACTATACTTACCGTCATTACTTGAATAGGATTTGATACATAATGAGTAATTTTTAAATATTAAACTTGGTAAAAAATTCGTAAATGTCTTTCTCTTTTTAATTCGTCTCTTAAGTCTTACCTATAACTCTTACACTATAGAAAATTCTACAGGAAAATGGATTAGAATAATTCAATCTTTAATTGGACTTACGTATAAAATCAATAACTATATTGTACTTCACTTCAAATATACATAACATACTGTAAAATTACTGGACTTAAAGTTTTGATAGAAATTGCATCATGAGATCAAGAAAAGCATTTTATGTCTAGACAGGGTTTTTAGCACTTATCGAGTAACTGATGCACTAGGAAATAGGATTATTTACATACTTACTTACACACACACACACACATATATATATATATATATATATATATATATATATATGTATATAACAGGCGTTGTATTTACGCCTGCTATAAAATATCAATTTGCATATATAATTTAGAGTAATGTCGTTGGCGAGTGGAAGACACGTAGAACAAATAATCAATCCATAATTTGAATAAGTTACTTTATTTCTTCTTAAGAAAACCATGCTCGAAATCTGTATCTCTAGATTGCCATTTTCAAAACTCTGCGACGCGAGCAGAGCGGCCGCAAGCAGCGAGCTCCCAATTTAATCTAAGTAATTCTCTGTTCTCATCAGCGCGTACCTCTTTATCGCGCATGCCCAAAGCACCACATGGTAATTTCTGGAATAGTCTTCTGTTTCCGTGAGCGTTAATTTTCACGACAAACCCTGTACATCGAAAATAGATTTCCTCGATGGAACTTCGCGAATCAAGGTTATCTTCCGAAACGGGGAAAATCCCTTTTTTCCAACGCGTTTTGCCAATGATTTTAATGTTAAATTTGATTATTCTGAGGCCCCACTGTAAATTTAATTAATGTTTTGACATACATATATATATATATATATATATATATATATATATATATATATATATATATATTTTAAAACACGACTTGTTATTTGTTATATTGAAATATCAATGTTTTGAAACACAAAGATTGATTTATGACATGAAACAAATTAGAGTTTAACATCAGTGTAGATACTATATATATATATATATATATATATATATATATATATATATATATATATATATATATATATATATATATATATATATATATATATATATATATAATATATATATATATATATGTATGTTATATACATATATATGTATATATATATATTCATTCATTTTTGAAGGGGGATTACAATTCATGTCCATGGAAGGGATATAATCCTGTGGGTTAATGTTTCCTGTAGGTGTCTTTTTCCCGACAAAGCACTCACTCCCCACTAACATTACGCATCTAGTAATTCTATTGGGGACACTACGAATTATGAAGTCCCTTTTTCCGGGCCAGCTTTGCGGTTGCCATATAAATGAGCTTTCAGCCTCCTGTTATGCCTCGCGGGTATAGAATCACAGTCTCTTGGGATGGATCATATATTTTTGCCGATTGCAGATGAAGGGGACTTCACTCCTACGCAACACAAATCCGACTTGAGAGCTACAGACCTGTTTTTTTAATCAATCAATGTCAATCTGCAGTCAGAATGTAAATTTGTTGCGTGCATTTTGACCCAATAAACAAAAAATTTTCTGTAACCATCCCACTGCTTTCTGATATTTGCCCGTTTTTATCAGATTTTCTTCACGTGAATTTTTAAAAAAATTGCATATATATATATATATATATATATATATTAAAAAAAGAAATAAAAATAAAAATATATTAAATTTTTTTTATTGTTTATATATTCATACTTATTTCTCTTTTAAGGGGAAAACTTTATAAATTATGTTTTAGTGAAAAAAAAGTCGTAAAAACCATTTTCTACTTTTTTATGAGTTTTGAAGTATTACACCAAATTATAAATTAGTTACTAACATAAATTAATGGCAAGCATTTTTTTATTAATTAGAATGAGTGTTTAATTAAAAGTCTTTCCATTTTCATATCGTAAAGAAGATTTTGTTGCATATACAGTTTTTTATGAATATATGTTAATTATATTGGGGTTAATTATATTAGAGAGATGTAAAGATATTTTTGGAATTAGAAATATGTCCAAGGTGACCAAAGACCATTCTTATTGGTAAAAATTTAAAAACCTTCACTGTGTGTTATTTCAGGCTTATGAAGTTTATTGTTGCTCTTGTGATTTGCAGTCGTGTTACGTAAAATTGTAAACGAAATATACACGTTACATTTATTCCACTACAACCAATAGTAGTGGATATAAAGGCCACTACTATTGTGTAGTATTATTTTTAAGTAGTGGATATTTATAAACCGTGGTATAGTATATACAAACCCATAATATAGAGTATATAGTGTGTAGTATAGTTTATATAAACCCCTACATAGAGTATTGTATATACAGTGGGTTTATAAAGACCACTAGTATAGAATATATAGTAGTGGATATATAAAGAACACAACTGTTCTGTAATAGTACATAAAGACCTTATAAATTATGTTTAAGTAAATGAGTGCTTCTTAAAGTCTTCATCTCGTAAATTATTACAACAAAATTAAGTTTAAACCAAAAAATTTCAATATTTACACTATCAATATTACATCAATAACATTCAATATTATTCAATTTTCAATATTACATCAATAACATTCAATATTATTCAATCTTTCAATATTACATCAATAACATTCTTATTTTCTGTTAATGAATAACTTTATTTTGACAATTTTATATTTCATTTGTTCTATTCTGATTATTTTTTATCTCAAAATATAAAATAATATAAAACGAAACGTACATATAATCTCTCTGTAGCAACAGTAGAATAAATTTATTGTTGCTACGAATAAACAATAGAATAAATCTTTATTTCTCCCTGAAAGACTTTCGAATACTCTGAATTTTTACTTCATCTAAGCCGATACGATAAGAAAATATTAAGACAAATGAGTTTAAGACTCATTGACATGCTAGCTGGAAATGAAAGATCAAAAATCTAATATGAATTTTAGAAGGCAATAAAAATACTGTGATATATTTGTTTAAGAAATATTAATGTTTATCTTAACTTTCCTCTGGAGAGAATATTGATTCATAAATACTGTTCGATTTTAATTAAGCATATCTTAAGACTTTATTGTGCTAAAAAAATATACTCGGAGTGATATGGTCGAAAAAATCGTTTAATGCTGAAGAAATATTCTAATATTTCATTTCGGCCGGTATAGTACGTGTTGATAAGCTGAATTTTGGAGAAAATGAGATTCAGCTGGAAAGTGATTGATCGTTGTCCTTAATATGAAATTAAGAAGGATCCCCACCGCGAGTTATGCCATAGATGGGAGCATACGAGCATGGTCATCCTATAATGATGGTATTAACGGGTCACCGCTTATCGTTCAGAGAAAGGGGCGCACATTTAATTACTGAGCGGGTGAGTAAGATTTCATTAATGCCGCTACTGACCGTGAATCAGAGCGGTCATTATCAACCTAGTGATAACATGGAACTGCAAATTTACTCTAAATGAGGCTCTGCGCATTTGTTTATCCATCTCCAAAACTTCTGTTTCGGAGCTTTCATATTTAAGAGAATTGTTCTGCATAGGAGAAAATGCATCTAATATATTTTACAGATGGCAAAATGGAGAGCAATTTTTATACTATTGTTAGTAATTGCAGCTTCAGTTCACGAAATGGATATTTATCGTATGGTACAGTACATCTGAAGCAGAAGTCATGTGTCGTATTATGTTTTAATAATAAATTAGGGTTTCATGAAAATTTAGATAAATTAATTGAGACAATGAAACCTTATGTAAGAAATATAGTTATTAAGAAAAATAAGAGAATTATTTTGTTCTCTAAATGTGAGAGGAACATTTACCGTACGTGATCGTGCATGTAAACAAGAATTGTATATGTGATCATATGTTTTAATAATTAATTAGGGTTTCATGAAAATTTAGATAAATTAATTGAAACAATGAAAGCTTATGTGAGAAATATAATGATTAAGAAAAATAAAAGAATTATTTTGTTCTCTAAATGAAGTTCTGCGCATTTATCCATTTCGAAAACTACTGTTTCAGAGATGAGGAGCATTCATATTTAAGAGAATTATTCTGTATAAAGGAAAACGCATCTGCTATTTTTTACAGATGGCAAACTGCAAAACTATTTTTATGGTATTGTTAGCAATTTCAGCTTCAGTACATGAGGAGATCATTTACCGTACGTGATCGTATATGTGAGCAAGAAGTGCATATGTGATCATATGTTTGAATAAAAAAGTTTCATGAAAATTTATATAAATTAATTGAAACAATGAAACCTAGATTAAATATAATGATAATAAAGATAATGATTATAAAAAAAAATTTCTCTAAATGAGGCTCTGCGCATTTATCCATCTCCAAAACTTTTGTTTCAGAGATGAGGAGCTTCCATATTTAAGAGAATTGTCCTATATAGGAGAAAATACATCTGCTATATTTTACAGATGGCAAATTCCAAATCTATTTTTATGCTTTCCTAAAACTATTTTTATGTTTAGTAATTTCAGCTTCAGTACGCGAGAGGAACATTTACCGTAAGTACTCGTACATATGAACAAGAAGTGTATATGTGATCATATGTTTTAATAATAAATTAGGGTTTCATGAAAATTTGGATAAGTTAATTGAAAGAATAAAACCTAAAGAAAGAAATTTAATTATTTAGGAAAAAATAGAAATATTTCGTTATCGTGTATATATACAAAACTACCGGAATTAAAGGAATTATTTTGGCTGTGATAAAACAAATAGAATGCATTTATAAGTAAGAATTAAACAAAAACTGTTTTATCTATTATTCGAAACAATTTTAAACTCATCACAGTGTGAGCCAAACATGCAAAAGTACACCTATACATAAAGAAATACAGAAGGAAGTACGATTATGCAATAGGTTAAAATGAAGACATTTTAAAATTTCCATTCAAAAAAGTTTCTAAATAAAATATTAATTTTTGAATTTTATGTTTATGTTTATCCAATTTAATACGTTTAAATTTTGTTAAGGATATTTTTTTTTTGCTTTCTAATTATTGCAGTAAATGATATTAATACTCTGCGTACCTTGTTCAGAAATATCTGTAGATTAAAGCTTGAGGAAAACACTATATTCTCTTGATAAGGAATATTTGTTTATTTCTAGTCCTTTTCCAAATATTTCTTTAGTTTAACTACAAACTGCATTTTTCAACGGATTGAAAGGTGGGATATCTACAAAGAAAAAATTGTCTTGCATTTAAAATTCCAAATAATCTGTATGCCAAACATCGAAAATTGACGCTGAAACTATAGTATTATTTACTTTTTTCTTAAATTTAAAGTGACAGTGAGACACTTGGATATTGTTGGAAGATTTCTCAAATTAATCTAAAAGTATTTTGACAACACAGATTAAATTTTAAATTTCAATTGTATGAATAACAAAATATAATTCAATATGAAAAGTTAAATAAGTATATCATATTAAGGACCCAAAAAATTAATAAGAAAAAAATGACTTTGAGAATTATGTTGAATATACATTTTGAAAGTAAATTTAAAGAATGTAATGAATTATGCTGATTTTCTGAAAGGTATTTAAAGAATATTTTTAAATAGCTATTAAATTTTTGTAGACTTACATGACATTAGATATCATTTTTCACGTAATGTTTGTATATGGTGAAATAAATTATATTTGTATTTACTTATTATACAATTAAAAGAAGCTTATTCATACCTGAACAAAAATAAGATCAGTTATAGAAAAAATAAATTATTACTGAATTAACGGGCTAAATTTTATAACTTGTTACTGTAGATTCCATCGCAGATTATTAAAAAATGTTTTGCAAAAGTTATAGGAAAAATATTCTTTGAAAAGCATACATTCATAACCTCTTTAAACTTCTTTTATATTTTAAGCAGTGGTCTGTAATCGATCATAACAAATTACTTTGGAGATTTTTTTTTCTTTGGAAAGTTTATGCATTCTGTCTTTACTAAGATTGAACGGGGGTTGTGATCTCCGGTCTCTGTCCAGGGGAATGAAAAAGTGAAGCTCATTAGTGAAACTTACAACATCGCTTGGATGTAGGAGTAATGATACAACATATTTGTCCGGAAAGCGGAAGGTTCCGGTTTTGATTGGTCTTACTTGGTGTTTTTTAAATAAAATATATGTTGTTAAATGTTTTAAAGAGACAGTGGACTTTCAAAATTGTGAAATTTGTCCAAAAATTCAATTTTTTTTATTTTATTCAATTGTGAAACTATGCACGAGTAGGAATGCGTTTAAAAAAATTAATTTCTGTGATTACTTTCCTAGTTATAGACATTTGTATTTGTAAACAAAGTTGCCTGAAATAGAGTTACATTTGAATTTTGTTACTCCTCATTGTACACGATACTGGTACAATTATGAGAAATGTTGAAAAGCTAAAATATATATATCAAAATCTATGGTTAATTGAAGTTCCATTGCATATATATATAAGGTAAGTCATATTTATTTGTTATGTAGTAATTTAATTTAGATATTATGTGGTTACTAATAGCAATAACTTTAAATGTGTTTTTCATAAATAAAAAACTTCATGTCACACGAATATTCAAACTGCTCCATGCACATTTCTAATTATCGTATTGCTTTGAAATTTAAGTTTTATTTACTTATTTGTATATAAAAAAAATCTTATTTAAAAAAATTATGCTTCGTAACTTAGAATTTCTAAATTTTGTACTTGAAAATATGATTTATAGGTGTTTTGCGTGATAAAAAAGGTGTTTTCAATTTTATTATTTTTTTTCTCTTTATATTTTTAATGAATGCTTAAAATAAGCAATAAATTTCATTGTTAGTTCTATAAGGTATCCTGTAAATAAAAATTACCGTATTATATGCAAAAGAAATGCGCATGGGACATTTTTAATTAGGCCAATTATTGATCTAATTATTAATTCATAATTCATAAAATATAAATATTTCATCAATACATTTTTACCACTTTTACATATTTATCATACTAATCACATATTCAAATTTCAAGCAAATCCATTCAAAACAAAAAAGTTAGGTTTGAAAGTCCACCGTCCTCTTAAACTTGGACTTCCCATACATAAAAGGTAACAGAAACTTTTGACAATAGATTCGCGTAAGTCCTTCTTACGATATTTTCTGGTGTTTATGCATTCATAAAATGTATGAGTAGCTATTACATTCTATGAAATTTAGAAAATAATTTTTTCAAGAATACAATATGTGCGAACATTTAATAATTCTTGAATGGTTACTGTATTGGTTGAATTTAATCTTTGAAACAAGTTTTAACTACGTATTTCTTTACATAAGTAGATGCAGAGCAGTTAACTAACATTGGGAACTGTACTATTCAGTCAGTGGGATATTTTCCGTGTCAAATAATTTGAATTTTTGGAGTAAAACAGGCCAAGCTCGTGTTTAACATTACTAATTTTCTCTTGCCATTTACTCACGTGTGAAAAAAAATCTGCGGTTTACACGAAACCTTCATTTATGACAAATTTGTTACGCATTGAAAATTGCGCTCTTTTTTTTAAATTACACTTAATTTTCCACTTAATTACATTTAATCTTCGAAACAAGTATTAACTACGTATTTCGTTACATAAGTAGATGCAGAGCAGTTAACTAACATTGAGGACTGTACTACCCAGTCAGTGAGATATTTTCCGAGTCAAATAATTTGAATTTTTGGAGTAAAACAGCCCAAGCCCGTGTTTAACATTACTAATTCTCTCTTGCCATTTACTCACGTGTGGAAAAAAATCTGCAGTTTACACGAAACCTTCATTTATGACAAACTTGTTACGCATTGAAAATTGCGCTCTTTTTTTAAATTCCACTTAAGCTTAACTTTATAATTTCATTGTATAATTAATCCAACTATCATTTAAAACAATTTATTTGATTTCACCTTTTAATTAAAAAATAAATAGCAAAGGTAACATAAATCATTCTCAAATAATTCGTGCAGTCAAATAATTAGAACACCCATATCAGAAAACGAAGTATTTTGTTGTTGGGCAAAAGTGGTAAAACACGGAATATCAAATCATGGAAATAATGATGAAATTTATAAGCATTGTATGCTCCTCTGTTCAAGTATGCAATCTAAATTTAAGAATGACAAGGTGCTAAGACTACAACGTCAGCTGTTATCTTAAATCTGCTTCTGAATTACAAAATATTGACATCTAACTGAATTGAAAAAGAAAAAGAAACAATACATGGTTATTTTTAGATATACAAAATATTTCTTGTTCCTAAAACATTACTGCATTTGTGAATGGCTTTGTATTTGCAGGACTAAAACTAGAATTCAAATAAATCAAATTATAATGAAATTTACAATAATTTACAGAGAAATGTATATTTTATGTTAATTACAAGTAAAGCCGTTCCTTACTTCATATTAACTTATGATAGGACGCATTTTAGGATTAAAAATTTTATAAAAGAAAACATTATGATAAGACATACATTTATGACTGCACTTAATAATGCAAAAGTTTGAACGTAATGTAGTAATTCGGGATATTTTCTTATCATTCTGTACATCGTTTAAATAATCCGTTGGTGAGATAAACAGCTTTTACGTACAAACGGAGTTGACCTACTGCGAGATGCAACTGTCAGAAAAGAATGATTAAAGATCAAATCTTACGCTTACACAAATCTTGTGCTATAAAATGGGCTGTCTACAAACACAGTGGGGCAAAAAGTAAAACATAAACATAACTTTTTTTTTTGCTCTTTTCAAAGGGCTGCACAGGGATGAATAAAACTGGATATGGTTAAACTCTCAAATGTTTTGCAAAATCGGCGCTCCCTGAATTCTCTTCAACATTTTTATATCCTTGCGAGAAGTTTGACGACCTCACAAAGGGATAAAATTTTATGACCGATATGACGAACGGGGAATTTTTGGCAATCGTATCATATGGTCCAGGATTTTGCCACGTATGCCACTCTAACAATGAAGCACGAGGTTTATATAGGCCTCTTACCATTGCGATGCTAACGTAGCTTTTCAGGGAAAAAAGTTATTGGATTTTTTCACGGTAGGTTAGACAGAGTTTTCTTAACTCATTGCATATTATGTTCAGAATTCATCTTTCATTCGTTTACCAGTCTCACGTTGAAAAACCATAAACCGAATAGAAATTCTAAACTTATAACAAAACCATGTGGATCGAACACTAAGCCAGATTTTTATGAAGCAGTGAATAATGTAATACTTGTCAATTCAATTCCAAATTTAAATTTCATGATTATTTATGTCGTATTCAATTTAGGAATTCGCAAAATGAAATACATGTGGATTAATTGAATTTTAGCTTCATTTTACACATAGACTCAATATAGTAATTTATGTAACATTTTTTGTATGAGCATTTCATCTATCTCATATCACTAACAATATAACTATTTTTATAATTAATCAGTTCCTTATTTATATATAAAAAGATTATTTATATCGTATTCAATTTAGAAATTCTCCAAAGAAAACAGATCTGAAAACTGAATTTTGATTTTTTTTTGTACATAAACCTTGTATTGTAATTTATGTAATATTTTAAAATCGTGTATGAGAATTTAAAATATCTCATCTCACTTAGAATACAACAATTTTTATAATTACACTGTAAGTGATAAATGTTTTCAATGAATTCCAAATAATATCCAATATCTAAATTATTACGATATAATGCAATATTTTTAAAAGATTAAAAATACATCGTTTAAAGTTATAGATAATTTTTATTTAGGATTCACATGATACTGCATATGTAATAATACATGCATATAGGTATTTAAGCATTACAGATTTAGTGTATAAGTTATTCTCATACCTTTATCAGTTATATTAGAGTAATTAATAACATAATTGCTATTATCCGTTAATGCTTCCGAGTTCTATCACATTTTGTTCCAGAATAACTTGTATTAAAGTATAGCCGTATTAAGAATAAAGTAGATGGGTATTTCGTATACACGAAGCTCTAACACATTATTAATTCCATAATTATAGGATGCAATTCTGATATAATTTACGTCTGTGAAAATAATTAAATATTCACATTCTGCGGAGTAACAATCGGGGGTTTTCATTTGATGATAGAAATTAATCACAGTTAACAACGTCACTTGACATTCTGCTTAGCTGCATGAGTTATTGCTACCCTACATATTATATTTGAGCAATATTATACATCCCTCCACATACGAAGATGTAATTCTACAATATGCCTTGTACTGTTTGTAATATTTGAAATTTTCGTTCGAAAATTTCCCAGTTTACATTTTTCTTCGCCAAATTCAAGCTAGGATATAGCAAAATATGTGACAATAATATATATATTCTGTATGCTATGTACATATATAATACGTGCAGAATTTAGTCTGAAAAATCTACCGTACAACTTATTTGCTTCATCAGTAATTAGATTACATCTATGGTTTCTCAAGTAGCCAAGTTATTTTTGATATAAAAGTTAAAAGACTTTTCCGGGATTTTATTCGCCTCTGTTAGATTTATTCGCCTCAGTGCAGTAGTCTAACTACAAATCGAAATTGAGCGTGAACAGAGACATAGTCCAAGCAATGGGAAATAACCTTAACCGCTCTCTCAGGATCATATAAATTGGTACATTAATATATATATATATATATATATGTGTGTGTGTGTGTGTATATATATATATATGTGTATATATATATATATATATATTTACAGGCTGATTTCTTTTTAAACTGACACTACTCGAGCCCTCTGCAGCGTGATCTATCATACGGAATTCCATCAAATTGAGAGAGGGGCTAAGGGCAACATGGGAAAGAGTTTCCGAGAAAAAGAAATATTTCCAAAAGTCACCGATAGGGGAATATGTTGCTCTGCTATTGTCGTTGAACACGGGAATTTTCATAAAAGGCAAGTATAACATCAAAATACACATTTCCGATTATGTAGTTGTCATCAGCGCCAGTATTTCGGTCTATAAAGCTAAGTGATGAATACCAAAAAAGTTGTAAGACAAATGAATAGGAAAGAAATTTCCCTGCAACACCCCTTTATGTAGCAAATTCACTTTTCACTCCGTCAATGTGACCACAGTCCTGGTGGACGACACATTGTATCCTGAACACCACGTTCTCAACGGCCAAGAGTAACATGTCACAGGAATGTTCATCACAAGCCGTGGCACGTTGTCCTTTAGGGCCGCGAAGTTCGGGACTCCTGCAAGATACACCTTAGACTTTAAATGACCTCATAGAAAGATGTTACATGGGTTACGTCCAGGAAGCGAGGTGGCCATGCCAGTGGAAAAAAGCGACTGATCATCCTTTCTTCTGTAAAACGAAGGCGCAACAGATTCTTTCTAGCCAACCGATCTTTCTAGCCCAAAATACTGGCGCTGCTGTCGACTACGTAGTCATGAATTAGCATTTTGATGTTTTACTTGCCTTTCATGCAAATTCTCGGGTGGGACAACAACAGTGCCATATCGTCCCCTATAGAAGACTTTCCTATGCCATCCTTAGTCCCTCTATGACTTTTGGTGGAATTCCGGCTGATAGATGGCGCTACAGATGGCTGCGAGTATTGTAAGTTTAAAAAAATTCACCCTGTATATATATATATATATATATATATATATATATATACATGTATGTGTGAGAGAGAAAGATAGACAGAATTATCTGTATTTAATAAATAAGACAGACTTGCAAAGAGAATATGCTGTAAAACATGTCATGAAAGTGTTGTTTGGAAACTAATACTTTACATGCAGAAGGCCGTCAAGCTAAACAAATAAGTTCCTCGAGAATGATAGCAATGCCGTATGCGCAAATAGTTTTACTCGTCCCCATCCCTCACACAGAACTTTAAATAAAGAAACATCTTGATATTGATTGGCGACTTTTTCTCTAGTGCTCGAATTAAGAATTGCTAGAGATTGTAAATCATGCAAACGGCCCTCAGTTTCATAATATAATAAGTCTCAAACAAAAAGAAAATCCAACAAAAGAGTATCATTTTTGAGATAAAAAGAATTGCAATCTTGAGTTTTCCTGCATCACTGATGAGATTTCCTTTTTGTTTCAAACCCCAGTATTCTGCTGAATAATGAAGAAAAAGGGGAACTGGGTTGGAGGAGCTGCTTCAAGAAAAGTCACTGATCACTGTGACCTAAATCTGAGATGAAGCATATTGATTGACTGGGAAATCTTGCTCTTTATTTCTTGCGAGGACTCTTTAGAATGAATCGGCTTCATTCCCAATTCTCATGTTACGCTCTTAGACATCATTAATGCTTGTTATGAATCACATTCCATTACAAATTCATCTCTAGTATTTTCAGATTACCGGCTTGAAGGAAATTATGCCACACGAGAACGTTTGCTGCTGCTTTTTTATGCTTTATTTCAAATTATGCTCCCTATCATTTATGAAACATTGTTTTCCTTACATTAGAAATAAGCTCGGGAATTCCTTTCAACTATTTCTCTTTTATTAAGAGAGCTTTTTTATTTAATTTTAAATTGAATTTCCATAACATAAATGTAGAATTGAAGTAGGGAAATAAATAAAGATGTAAAATAACTTTTAAATTTTACTCGTATAATATCGTTCTGTGTTTTGCCTCACATTGCCGAATTATATATTTTCCGCTGTGGATTTAAAAATATATCTTACATAGACCCCTTTGAATTTTTATCCTTTTTTAATTTTATCTCGATTTGTTGATCATATATTTGTTACATTTACCATATATTTTCTGAGTAGCAAAGAAATTGCAGGGTAAGAAATATTTACACAATGTTAAGGATACCTCTGAGGTTTTTAAGATATAAAGACTTAATTCAAATCGCAATCAATTTTTGGTTTTTGGGGCATTACAATTATCTTACATCATTGTTCCTCTCGTATTTACCATACTTACAGGCATGGTTATTTTTGGTTCTGTTTGTGTTTTTATCGGAATCTATACTTAAATTCCAAAGTCAGCTTTTAAAAAATGTTCAGGGGGAAAAAGAATTTACATAAAAGAAAATAATGTTAAAAAAGCTAGAACAAATGATCTAAAGGAATAAAAACACAATTTCTTGAACTCTGTGAAGTATTCAGTGTTTTATGTTATGCTTCTTTATATAGATTAAGAGTGAAGTATTTATTTGGTTGAAATTCTATGTTGAAAAATGAAAATTAAATTGCCTTTTACTTCATTATTTTAAAAATGCATACAGTTATGATATCAATAACATCATAGAAACCAAAACGTTAAAATCTTAAGGTGACTGCCTACGTTGAAAATGTCCTTTTTTTACTATTTTGCAAGAATCATGTATTTCAATCATGTATCTAATTTATAATTTGATAAAATTTTCAGAAAATGTTTTAGATGCTATTGTTAATGAATTAACGCACAAAATCGGTGTATAATAAATAGTTTTTTATTTGGGGCTGTTTTTATAAGGAAAGGAATGACAAATCGGGGAAAATTTTTATATTGGTACATAAAATTGCGTGTGTTATTTTTTAATTTTAAAATTTCTGTCAGATTGTAAGTCATTTTAAAGATATCTGTCATATGTATCATGTGTGAGAAGAAAATTAAAATAGTAGCATTAGGATTTTGCGCAAATAGGCGTTTTAGCTAAATTTCCTTAAAAAATACTTCAAATTGACCAATTTATAAAAATGTATGCTATTTACAGGTAAGTTTTTGTTCCTTTTTTTAAGCGTTATGTGCAATTTTACCATAAAAGACCAAAAAATCCTTTAATTTTTTTTTTTTTTAAATTTACTCCGAAAGTAGGCAGTCATTTTAAATCGTATAAATTTTTAAAAATTATTTGTAATTTAACTAAAACTCAACATAAATTAATGTTAATACGTTAAAAACAAAATATGTGCTTACAAAAAGTTGTGCAAGTTTGTATTTGTCACTTTTAAGTTTCACACAACTTCGAATATGAAAGTAGTATTGCTATACAAAATTCTGAACAAATAATCAACAAATATTGTTTTTAAACTCTAAATACAAAGTATTGATTTTTAAAGCATCTCTGAGGTATTATTTTCATAAAAAAAGAATTTTTTCCATACTGCAAGCTCTCATGCTTTAATGGAAATTAGCAAAATCACATTCCTCGTTTCACTGCATGCATTATGCTGCGCAACTACTCAAGAGAAAAAATACGAAAAAAAACTCCCTTCACTGCTTGTAAAAAAAATGAGTTTGTTGATCGCTCGTTAATATTCGTTTTTATTACAATAGAAAAAAAATGTATTAAGTTTCGCTTCCCTATGTTATATCAAACTAAGTAGCTGGCGAGTACTTTAATACTAAAAAACATAGCAATAATAAACTGTATAAAGATTATAAGAAGGTATTATTTCCTAGATTTTAAAAATGAGTAGTCGGTTTATTTTAATAACACTGAAAATGATAAAAAAGGAAATAAAACATAAACTTTAAAAAGAATGTGTTATAAAAAGTTCTGAGAAAACTGCAGGAATGTATAACAATTTGTAAATTGCCAAGGATATTTTTATGACCTTATGCTTAACATTTAACTGAATGTTATCTAAAACGATTGGAATACTGTTAGAAAAATTAGACGTGTAAGAATTTTTTGACAATTTATAATTATTTTTGTTCATAATAAGAAAATTTAACATTTAATAGGTATATTTTCATTTTAAGACTTTATACTACGGCATTTTTCATACATCATATTTTTATTTTATTTGTAAACATGAAACGTGCTAGGCATCATAATTCTCAGCCAGTTGGCAATACATGTTTCAACGGTATAATAAATGTTTCAGCAGTATAATTATTGTTTCATGGCTAACAATACTATTATTTTGTTTCAAAACATACAATAATTCAGTATTCTTTGAACCGTGACTTGATCTTTCTATAACTGTATTGTATAAATTTACACTGTAGTCTCTAACATTATTTAAAAGCAGCCGTATCCTTGAGCTATTAAGAAATTATAGCTTTCTTTGGTGGTACAGTGCAACTCAGAATACTCGTATTCATATAAGCTAGTGAAAAATTAACTATTAACTGAATTTTTTTAAAAATCTAACAATCATAAAATTATGTTTAAAGAAAAATTAATTTCTAATAGTTGCAAATAATAGTTATTTAATAATCCTTTCCTTAGATTATATTCCATTATTTTTAATTCACTTAATAAAAATATTATATAAATTTCACTATGATCTCAGAAAATACATAAAAAGTGATGTTACAAGCAATTTTAAATGTTAGTTTTAGCAAAACATCATTAATGAAAATATCAGAAACCGTAACTATAAATACCTAATGGAGAAAGAAAAAGGTCATGTAGAAGAAAATATTGAAATGTAGAAAAAAATATTGAAATTAAATCCAATGGTACATACTAAAGAATATTGTACAGTTTGAGGAACATTTCTTTTACTGTATTTTAATATGTTTTGGATAATGTCCAATCGTCTGCAGTATTAGAAAGAAATAAAAAATATTTTTTGTCAATTTCTTTTGTTGTTATTTATTTCGTTGTGCACGTGACGATAAATGAATTTAAAGCATGACAAAAAGAAAAGAAACTACTTGATCAGCATTTAATAAATTAAATTCTAAAAATTATTCTTTAAAAATTCACCAAAAATCAGAAAATGGAGGTAAAGATTCGAAAAAACTTCATTTTAAAGGAATTTTTAGGATCTTTCTCGTGAAAAAAATTTCATAACCCTCAGATTATTATTTTAAATTCAAACTTTTAATAATATTTCAAAAACAGCTTAAAAAATTAATTTAAAAGAATCTAAGAAGAATTTTTCAAAAATCTCTCTTAGTGCACCCCTACACTATAAGAAGAATCGCCATGCAAAATTTCAGCCCTTTAGGTCCAGTGGTTTAGTCTGTGCGTTGTCTGTCAGTCAGTCAGTCAGTCAGTTAGTTACGGAACTGTTATATAGATGACATTTTCTTACGTTTAGTGTGAATTAATATGTTCTTATAAATGATTAATTTTGTGAAAAAGATATGTATATATAACAATACACATTCTCAAGTAATTGCTTATTTCTGAAGGTATGATGGTGCAAATATTTGCTCACAAAATTAATTTTTGCACAGTTTCAGGCCCATACATTTTTCTGGAAGACATTCACAGAATTTCTCGGTTCTTTTTCAGAGAAATGATAGCATTTTTAATATTAATGGTTTGGATTAAAAATGCTTAATACTTTATTGTCGAATCAAAATATCCGGTATTATTCAGCATAAATTTCTATGTTCGTTTTAATATAGACTCATTATAAAACTCGTCCACTACAGAAAAAGCCTTTATAATGACTGTTGCGAAAAAAATCGTGACGTCTATCGTAAATGTGCTAAATAAATCAGGTAAAAAATTTCTTCAAATTGAGGATGAATATGAAAAACCTGTATTCTTAAAACTTTTGAAACTCAAGAAAAAAGAAATATTTTTCAAGCATGCTGCTGATGTATTTAAGTTTTCAGACACATTATTAAATGATTAACTTTAGCAGCCAAACAAATGCAATCTGATTCAACTGGGATTCGAATATAAGCGACTTATCACAACACGTCTGAGGTCTTAAGCACACTTGATATATCTGGTCATATGTACAGGCCAAATTAATTTTCTAAGTAAACAACACTGGTTAAACGCAATTGCGAAAGGGCACACATCAAATGTATTGTTTTAAACTTAGAATAATCTTTGAGATTGCCTGGCTAATTATCTAAAATAAACGTGCAAGCTAAATGCTACGCAATGTTTGGTACAGTAAGCGAAGGAACAATTTAATGGGTATCATTAGCTAACGTATAAATACTTTTCAAATAACAATTATTTCTGAATACATTCCAAAACAAAAATTATCTGAGTCAATAATGAATCGTGGTAAAATCAACACACAACTGATTCAGAACTTAAATTCTTATTAAAGGGGAAATTTACACAAAGGGAAATGAAAACGTTTGAAAGTTAAATGTTATCTATCTATCTATCTATCTATATCTATCTATCTATGTATTTATCTATATATATATATATATATATATATATATATATATATATATATATGGATATTCATCTAATTCTCATATTAATATCCATATGCTTAACATTTGTGCAAGCTTACTATTTGTAGTGTTCATGCAACAACATAAACCGTTCTATCTATACATAATTTACCTAAATTTGCCCATGCAAGAAGCACTTTTTGTTTCTGAACAAATTTAACTAATTGGATTTCCTAAGTTTTTGGAAAAGATAAATTGAAATTACTTAACATAGCGTGCATAATTAAAATAATTTACATAAAGAGAGTAAGGTCATTGCAAATGGTAATATTATTAAAATTACTTTAAATTTTTACTTATTACAAAATGAAAACATGATCTTAACATTTTTTACATTTTATCTGCATTTTCATACACATTGATACTAATAGTTTAGACGATAAATGTTCTATCAGATATATAATACTGAAAGGTCATATAAACGTACGATATAAATACACATAAACAATTCATACATCAAATTATTCAAAGACTGATCAAGACGCTTGGTATGATTTTTTTCTTATTTAAGATAAAATATTATTTCTTTTGTGATGTATTCAGTCGGAAAAGAAAAGCAAAAAACAATTCATTGGTAAGAGGTCATGTCTTATTAAAGATGTAAAATAAAATTTGTTTCGTGACTATTATTGTCCAAAAATATTGATTTTTATTTCTGGAATCATTGTTTCCTTTTTTACGTTAATTTTTGTCAAAGCATAAAAGAATCATATTACTAAGCAAATAGATCCTCGGGATTAATAATGTTATATTTGTAATAAATCGACAGTTGTTCCATCTAGTTACAATATACATAAACTTCATTTAAAATGCAGAATACATCCATGAAAAGAGTTGTAAAACTGCATAGTATTGAGTATAAAATGTTGCATTATAACTGGAGATTAAAATTACATTAATGGAAGACCCAACATATAATTTGGTAGAAGAAATATCTGTTAATTGATGGTTTCCATTGAATGTTAAAGTATACATTTCCTATAACTCGCAAAAACTACTGGATTGAATGATAAGTACAGTTATCAATTCAGATATGAGATTAATCGATCCATCCGATTCCGTCAGAACTACAATAATTATGAATGATCAGAAACATGTACATCCACAGATACTACGCATAGATATTAATCAAATCGATATGTAGCATATCGAGAGCTAGGTATAATTCATTAATTCCTATTATGATATGTTGTAGAATATGCTTTGCGTTAACTCACAATAAATAAGCACAAGATGATATTAAAGGGAAGAGATGGGGAAATAACTATATGCGTAAATATATTTTATGAATTTTCGGGAGTATAATATGGAAAATCAGTACACCGATATAAATATTGAAATGCAATATTTATCTACTTTAGTAGCCTGATTATATTAACAATTCCAACTTCATATCAGTTTTCTATATAGACCAATTTGAACACATCATAGAAGGCGTTTAGCGAATAAATTATGATAAAATTATTTATAATATAAATTTGTATTCTATTATATATACAGACTCATAAAAATGTTTTATTTACATTATACATGAATAAACTCCTTGAAAAGTAAACCCTCATGTGTCAGACTGATCCTTTCCTATTCTGTAACAGCTAGTAAACAAGTGGGTATGTACTGTGTCAGTGTTCGAAATCATTTGAAGAATTTCTCCGTGTGTCAAGTATAATATACTGCTATTGCTGCCAATTTGTGGGTGGGTATTTTCGGATGTCTTGTGATCGATCGTCATATCACATTCTAAGGCGCTCAGATTAAACTTTTGAAGTCTGACTCGTACCGAACAAGTATAACTTGCCCAAATGTACTCTCTTGTTCTCCTGTTTTCTTGTTGCTGGCCACGTGTCTCATAATCGAAGATTTGTATAATTAGTGTAACTTAACTATTAACTGAATTTTTAAAAATAAACGTAATTTTTTTTATTAAAATTAAGAAGAAAATTCGATGCTAATAGTTGAAAAAAATAATTATTAAATAATCATTTTTTTTCATCATATTTTAATGTTTTTAAATTACTTTATAAAAATGTTATTTAAATTTCACTGTATCTCAGAAAATGCATAAAAATTAATGTTACAAAAAATTTAAATAATTAGGGTTAGCATAACCCCAATAATAAAAATATAGGGAAACATAAATGATAAATACCAAATGTAAAAAGATAAAGGTTATTTTGACTCAGATATAAATATAGAATTTTCTTCATTACATATTGTAACTTCTTTATGTATTTCCAAAATAGAATACGTAATGAAGAGAACCAAATAATTTATTTGTATATACGCAACATGCATATAAATTGAAATATTTTCACAGTAGCAAAGCAATGTATTTTATGCATATTTCCTCCTATATTGTTAAATGATAGCTAGATAATAAAATAATTATTTCAAAACATTAAAAACTTAAAATTTAACTAAAATAACTGCCCCGTGTTGTTTAAAATTATATATATATATTTCTATACAAATACAAATATATTAGCATAGAACAATATATCATTTTTTCTATATATTATTGTTCTTTTAATCATTATCTAATCGAAACATAATTTTTTATAAACGTTCTGCCGTCTGAATCTTTGCAATGAGCTTTATACTTTTTTAAACATTGTAGGGTATTTCCTAATCTCAGAAAATATTTTATTTTATCTATAAATATTTCATTATTTGCTGATAAAAAAAACTCATATGATTTTCGTTTAATATGATTTATAAAATTATATATTTCCTTCCTTAAAATAAGGTGCAATATTACATAATGAATAAAAGATAATTCTCAGCTAATACGTAAGAAAATGAAACTAGCTCTGAGAAGCATGTGATGTCTTTTACTTCCCTCTTAAGTAATTAATTTTGCGCAATATAACATGTAATAAGACTTTTTAATGGTTTAAATGTATTAAATATTTTATACCTTAGGGAATTTTTTCAGAGTCTTGTATTATATATATTATATTATATATATTATATTATATAATTTATATTATATATTTATATTATATGTATTAAATAAATCTTTTATATAAAATATTATAGATTATATAAAATCTTCTATTTATACTAAAACTGTGAAATATTATTTTTTGAAATGGATGATATTTTGGGGTAATAAATGACTAAAACCAAAAGCAGTAATCTTTTCATTTGTGCCGATTATAATGCCCTATGCTATGTGACATTCCTAAATATTGTATCTTATTTTATACGAAACGAGACAAATGACTGAGTTTATTAAAATACATAAAGGAACTGTGGACAAAAAGGAATTTTGGATATGTATAGTTCATAGCATGCCTTTTATAAAAGCGCTATGCATGTTGACGTGCTTAAAATAGATTGCATCATATAATGCAAAAGCAGAATCATACCTGTATAAAAGGAATTGACATCATTAAGAAATTAAAATAATTAGTCAGAATATTTTTTAACAGAGATGGGGGAATCTAAGTGCTGAAAATTTCTCTCGGGAGTAAATTACTCCTTTCAACTACAAATAATAATGCCGTGCAGAGCCCGATTTAGAAAATTTTTGACTATAGGCACAACTCGGGATGGAGGCCCCGTAACACTGATGTGGGCGTAAAATTTCCAAAATTGACACACAAAAAAAAATAATCATGAATCATTGTGAAAGTACCATTTTACCAAGAATTGGCTATTTGAAGCGTGGAATTCTAGAACATTATCAAATAACAAAAAGCAATACAACATATTAACTTCATCATAAAAACACCAATACAATGCAACCAGAAAAAATTTATTAATCCCTTATATATACTATAACATACATATGATGAACTATACATAAAACTATACATATGAGGAACCTATCAATCAAATTTGAAAGGATATATAAAAAATTGTTATTATAAAATGTAAAATAAAAAAAAATTGAATTGTGAATTTTTCCTTTTAAAATCAAATTTCTTTGGGGGGCCCCTAGGCCCGGGCCTACTGGGGCTAATGGAAAATCAGGGCCTGATGCAGTGTGTGTACTTTTTTCTAAATTATAAAAATAACTTTCACTTTAAGAAATGCTTCCAATAGCTCTAGCTAAGTTGGAAAAATCAAATATATGAATTTCTGGTCAAGGGTAGAATTGGAAAAAATTTCTCGAACCAGTTTTAAGAGTTCTAGTATTTTGCAAAATGCACACAGAGTTTACAATTTCATACCACTTTTATATTGTGAGATTTTATTTGCTAATGTCTATGAGCATTTGTTGATGACCGTTGTGTCTTATTTTTAAGGAAGTATAAAGATATCCCTTTATTTACTCTTTATTATATCCATTTTTACGCATCTTTAAACTCTGAGCTCTTACACGTTGTTCATTATATCATTGGTAGCAGAGTATGACGCCGTCAGTACATTGAGAAAAGGGGATTTGTAAACAGGCAAAAAGAGTGAGAAACATTCATTCTCAGCTGCTAAAAAATGAATTTAAAATAGATGGGAAAGTAAATGATACACATAATACATATGATAAAAAAAGTTAATTTTTTGGAGTGCAGGGAAAATGCCCCTTTATAAGAAAAAACACTGATGATAAACATGAGTGTAACTGCTGATATATTTAGTTGAAAAAGAAAACTCATTTTATTAATACTATGTGAAAGAATGTCGCTTAAAAATGAATTAAAATCATACATTCCCCCTCTCCACAAAAAAGGAAGTAAGAAATATATATTTAAACAATGTGCATTTTCATTTATACACATTTGTGGATATTGGCATAGCAAAAATATAGATCTGCATTTATGAAATACATAAGATGTACATTAAATGCAATTCTAACTGCATGTATATCTCACTATATCTGCGTTCAATAAAGCCAAAATTCCCCCCTCATCAGTCTTCAAAATATGAAAGACATGTACTCTTTAAAAGCATTTAAGAAATAAATGTGAAGTGTTTGGCACTAATTCAGCAATAGAGTGCAGAAGCTATAATAATACTAAATAAATACTTAATGTTTTTTCCATTTGTCAAAACGTGTAAGAAAGTACTTCAAAGATAAACTCTGTAACTCTACTGTATATTCCATGATTTATTGATAAATGTAAGATATTAAAGAAAAATCAGGAACAGACACATAATGTTTCTTTTTTTGTGAAATCTTAAAGGAATAGAAACGCAAAAGGAATAGGCAGCATACTGAAAGAAAGTTTCAAGTATTTCACGTAATTAGAAAATTTTCAAAATAACAGTTTTAAATAATTATCAGAATAAAGATATTTAAAATCTGTTGTGGGCGTAAATGTCATTAACCCCTTATTTTATTTCCATTTAGAGAATAAAATTATTCATGCAGAAAATATTTTCTCAGTTTTTTCTCTCTCATTTGTAACTTCTTTTTACAGTTACTCAAGTGGAGGATTATCCTAAAGCATTCAAATATCAAGTTGCTATTTGGATTGAGTCAGCTTTAACGTAAGTATATTCTCTTCTACAATTTATTTCTTCTATATATGTCTCACGTAAGCGATTCCCACTTGGTGATAGTTTTACTCGTAAATATTTTCGACTTTACGTGTCTCAGCCGCATACATCATTCGAAGATACTTTTCCCCGTAAAGAGAAAAAGCTTCACTGCATCCTGGCAGCCATAACGTGTCTGTAAAATTTATGGGTGTAAGCTTAAAATATGAGTTAGTGTCTAGGTGATCAGCTTGCAAGAGCTTCTAAACAAACAGCTCAGTGAAGATTTATAGACATTTTTATAAGATTCATGACATAGATTAATGGTCAAAGAATTTTTGTCCTCTCTGCCATGGGGAAATATATTGTACTGTTTTTCAGGAATCATCCAATACAAACTAGTATAACTAAAGGAATTTCTGATAAAAACTAAAGTCTTTTCTTGAAAGCTAAGTGCGTTAATACACAATAATATGATTCAATAAAAACATACGTGTATACATACATGCATACACACACACACACACATATATGCATATATATATATATATATATATATATATATATATATATATATATATATATATATATACTGTTGGAAATTGATTTATAAAAACATGGTTTTTTTTCAAAAACTTCTTTCATATTCATTAAAAATGAATGAAATTCCATACATTATACATGCTATGTATAACAAATGATTTACAAAAATTAAATTTCATACATAGTGATAAACAAAAACATAAGGTAAAAATTAGACTTCGTAACATACAAACATGGAAATTGATTTTTGAAATATCAAATTTCATTGGGTATTCTGAAGTAATGTGACAAAAATTTGCAAAAAACCAAGTAACGTGACATGCACAGTAGACATAAAAAGCGTTACATATTGGAAGCAATACGTTTCAGTCATACTTTTCACGATGGGTAGACGAAAGGTGTTGTCTGTGGACGAAAGAGCAAAAGTAGATGCATATCTAGAATGTGGAAAATCTGTTCCAGAAATTAGTAAATTAATTAAAAGACCAGTTGGTGTGATATATAACTATAGAAAACATTCAGCACATTATGGTAAAACAATTAACAAAATAGGTAATTCACGTTTAACTGAGATGGAGAAAAGGGGGATTCTTCAGCTTCTATCAAAAAACGGCCACAATTCAAAGTAGATTTGTGCAGATCTATCCCTTCCTGTTATTTCTAGAAGAGTTAGGCAAATTTTGCATTCTTCATAGAGCTTGAGATGGTCGAAGATGAAGTCTAGAAAGATACTTCTGCATCACAAGCAGATGCGTATTCAGTTTTGGGAGAAGTATATGACAATGGGCGACAATTGAAAGAAGGTCATTTTCTCCGATGAACAGAAATTTAATTTGGATGGCCCCGATAGTTTGAGGTATTATTGGAGAGATCTCCGAAAAGAACCAAACTCTACATTCAGCAGAAATTTTGGTGGCAGAAGTTTGATGGTTTGGGCAGCGATTGCTTATGGTGGCAGAAGTAAAATTGTATTTATAAATGGTCGCCAGAATTCATATGATTGCAGATTAGTTTTAGAAAATTCCCTTCTTCCATTTGCATGGCAATATTATACTTTAGATTACATCTTCATGCAAGACAATGCAAGTATTCACACTTCAAAAGCAAGGAAAGATTGGTTTGACGAACAGAATATTGTTCCTTTAGATCATCCACCTAATAGTCCCGATCTGAACCCCATCGAAAACGTTTGGGGACAGCTTGTTCGAATGGTTTATGCAGATGGGCTGCAGTACACATCACTTGTAGAATTGAAAGCTTCAGTCTGTCAAAACTGGAAACTAATTGACCACAAGTACATTCAAAATCTTGTTTAATCAATGCCATCTAGAATAAAAGGAACTTTAATGAAGGAATACGGAAATACTATCTATTAATGTCAATGAAATGTGATATTTCATAAATCAATTTCCATGTTTGTATGTTACGAAAATCTAATTTTTGACTTAATGCTTTTGTTTATTATTATATATCAAATTTTATTTTTGTAACTCATTTGTTATACATAGTATGAATAATGTATGAAATTTCATTCATTTTTAATGAATATTAAAAATGTTTTTGTTAAAAATCGTGTTTTCATAAATCAATTTCCAACACTGTATATATATATATATATATATATATATATATATATATATATATATATATATATATATATATATATATATATATATATATATATATATATTTATATTTATTTATTTATATATATATATATATATATATATATATATATATATATATATATATATATATATATATTTATATTTATTTATTTATATATATATATATATATATATATATATAAATAAATATATATATATATATATATATATATATATATATATATATATATATATATATAAATATATATATATATATATATATATATATATATATATATATATATATATATATGTATATATATATATAAACATATATGTATGAGTGTGTGTGTGATTATAAAATTTCGGAACATATATTAAATACTTTGAACAATACAGAACAATGGAAACTAAATTCCTCTCTCTAGTGACTGAAAAATAATAACCAACTGTAGTTTATTGGCGATTTGAAATTTTAATTGGAATATTCGCATACAACAGTCTTACATTACAAGTTTTTTCAAACTATTTCCCTATTTTCGTGAACGAAATTTTGTGGAGCCTGCAGGTTTTATTCTTCAGGTACAAGCGCTCTTTCAAAAACAGCAATGCTTTGAATCGCATGGAGGGCTTTCATTACTATCTGGGGAACGCTTAAAGTAACATTTGTTTCCTTAATGGTGAAACTTGCTTCTATACGTGTTTAGAACTGTGACATGAATCAAGGGATATCACAAATTTATGAAATACACTCAGTGACATCTTTCAGATCAACTCTTTAAAAAATCCCTCATAGGAACATTTTTAATTCAATTTTTTTCAAATGTCTTTGGCAACTGTATTTTTCAGATTCATTTCTAAACTTAAAAATTTCAATTTTTTGTTCCTGTTTATTAAAGGAACTTTTTTTAGCTTTCTGGTTTCTAGTTTCAGTGCAATGACTTTTCTTGAATTTTCCCAACATAAATTATTAACACTATTCGGGGTAAAAAAAAATTATAGAGCTAAGACTACCTTAAATATTTTCTTTATTACTTAAAATAAAATTTTAAAATATGATAATTTCCAAAACTAGGTGAATTCAACTGTTTCAGTGTAATGTTACCATTGTGTTTATTTGAAACGAAAAAATTAGAACTATTATAGAACAAATTTTATTATCATCGGATGAGAAATTCCTTTGAATTTAAACAGACGCAGAAAACAACTTAATCTGTATTTCATTTAAAGCAATTATGGAAAGATTTTGTTTGCTGAAATGATACTAAAGTGTGTTTTATGTGAAAAGTACTAATAGGTACATATTTTCTTCCAAGTTTCAAATTCAAATATACTTAAGGGGTTATTTCTGAGGATTAAAACTGCGCTGAAACTCATATCAAAAAATTGGATTTTTTCCAATCTACATAAATATACAAATTCACGTATATACAGTCGAACCTCCATATATCGAAGTAGCAAAATGCCGGAAAAAAATTCGATATATAGAAATTTCGATATAAAGAATTGATCTTAGTTTTATCATAATTCTCCTAAAACATTAAAATTAAAGCTAATTTTCGTATACGAAACTCCATTTCCAATTTATATACGAATTACATTAAATGAAAGTTAATAACTGAAAAACTAATTAATGTGAAAGATTTATTGAGTACTATATACCTTAAAAAATAACAATAATCCAGACAGTGGTTACAGTTATCACAGTTACATTCTTTAAAAATAAACTACAAATATCTTGCTGAACAGCCAGTTTTGCTGAAAGTTCATCAAAGAAATGCTCGCATTTATTCAGTCCATTAAAACTTCATGAGCGGTCCATGAAGTATTGTTTCAAACGCCAAAAATTGGGAGATTTTATTCTAAAGTGGAATAAAATCTCCCAATATGTCGAGAAAAAAATTTCGATATATAGAGATTTTTTCGATATATAGAAACAGTTTTTCTATGTAATGAACATGGAGATTTGCTAAGAGTTCGATCTATAGAAAATTTAAATATAGGGAAGTTCGATATATGGAGGTTCGACTGTATATGTATATATGTATGTATGTATGAATGTCGGGTCATGAATTAAAAATTTCAGTCTTTTAAATAAAGAAATTTCGCAAATTGAATAAAAATTAAGAATGTGGTAAAATGTGAATATACTCTTCCATTAAACAATTTTTACCCAATTAATTGATCCATTCACTTCCATCGATATATTAACGATTTCGGATTTCATCATTGCATATTTTGTTATTTAAGTCATATATATATGCAATGAGAAATTCCTATTTCTGTTTCCAGCGACATTTGCTTAAATTATGAGTGGAGTACTTTTGTTTTAATTGAAAATAAAATTAGCTTTATGTTATATTTTAATTAAAATGTAATCATTGCCCAATTTTTCTTCATTAATTTTTCAATTTTGTTTTTAAATATGCAAAAAATGGAAAAAATATCCCAAACATCCAAATCGATCAGAACAGTATCACTTAAAACACAAATTTTAATGAATCCCCCCAAAATTTCTTCAATCACAACATTTTTAACTTTCGTAAACGGAATAAAAGAATTCGTTTAACAGGTTTGCATTTATTAACCATAAATTGTGGCACATTAAATGCTAGGCTGAAAGAATAAAATTTCTTAATTAAATCCTTAGGCGATCCAAGAGGTAACAGGTTCCGCTGGCAGCTCAATCAATCAGCTTCAAGAGGTGCTGTTGTGTTGCAAATTTTCCATTTTCTTCGCGCAAGTGAGTTAATAGCTTTAATAAGTTTGAGTGATAGAATTTACCACACTCTGTGTAGTCCCGAATCAAAACTTTTAGTCATAAGCTGTGAGCATACTCTAATGCAGCGATATTCAACACATGCAGGGTAATGAGAAAGCTTTGAAAATTATTTTCAGAGCTCGTTTGTTAAAATTTTTAATCTTAATGCATTTATAAAGTGGGTCATATTTATAAACAGAATTTTTCCCAGAAATTATTATCAAATATTTAAAGAGTTTTAGCAGGTTATATCGAAGAATTTTACAATAATTTCTCTACTAGAATTTATGTTTAAGAAATTTAAAATAGATCTACATTACTACTGGTAAGGTACATTGTGAATTTAGATATTTTTTCATAGGACAGTTTAATAATTTCTTAGGAAATAAAAATAAAAACTAATTAACAGCTAAGCCCACACTGTGGTTATGTATATATATCGTCTTTTTCAGAAGGAGGGGGAAAATATTCAATAGATATCCCAAAATAAATGTTCAATATATTTTTTCTGTCAGATGAATGTAATAGATATTAAAAATTTAATTTAAGACGACCAAATTTTGAATTGTTTTCCCCACCTGACAAATTTTCACTTTACCCGAGTGGGAGTGGATAATGATCGTGAATTTTATTTTTTTCTTATTTTTTTCTGTTTATTGCATTTTTATATTGTGCTAGGCAGGATTTATTCTCAAATATTAATAAAAATAAATAAGCATTCCTTACGATTTTAGAGGAGAAATTTGTGATTTTTTTATTTTTTGTGAGGGGGGGGGGAGGATAAAACCACTTTATTAATTTTTCAGTATGTATTTTTGTTGCTAAGTTGATATATATATATATATATATATATATGTATATACATCTTGTACTGACATATTTTAAAAATCATTTAAATAACATATAAAGTTCCTCGCATGGTTTACACGTTACCGTACATTGTAATTATTTTTTGTATTTACTCTTACATTAATTTGAATGTCATACTTTATTCAGCTGTACAGCAGATAAGCATAATTATAATACTCTGGAAATTAACCAGTCAAACGAAGTCGAATATTCTGAAAATTGCACCTGTATTTCATGGCTGATTTTTAATATAATTTTACGTATTATAATAAAAAAATATTTTCTTTAAGTCTAGATGAACGAGAAAATTGGAAACGTTTAATCGCAGCATTACATAACAGCCTATGTAAGTCCAAAATGCGTGTGGCATTTATTAATGACCTTTTAAATAAGTTTACCTTAAAAGTATAAGAATTTAATATAGTCTCGATAGTATGAAAAAGGTAACCTTTATTAAATAAAGTACATATTCACTGCTATACCTTCATTTTATTCACGGAACAGGAAAGCAAATGTGATTGTAACAGCATTTCTGTATTTTAAAAGGTTCTACGTGCCGAAGAAATTAAATTCCTGAAAAATGTCCCATTATATATTAATAATTATCTTTAGTTTGTCATGCACAAAATAACGCACATTATTGGGAAAGGTACGATATAAAAATATCTGGAAAAGATTTGAAAAGTTTGTTTTTACACCCGAGAAAGTATGACTCGAAAATACTCGAAATAATATGAACTTACTCAATACAATCTAAGGTCGCATGAGTTTGATTTGTATGTTTCAATTAAAAAAAGATATTCGAAACAGTAATTACATGAAGTTATTAAGTTTCTATTTTCTAAACACATTAATATTTATCATTAGTTGGCAAATTAATGCCTCATATTCTACGTATGTGAATGAAATATTGCGTGTGTTTTAAACTTGTTCTTTTGTCATAAGAATTCATTAAACAGTTCAATCGAAATATTCTATGACTGAAAATATATGAATTCACCAAACCCTGAAAAATTGAAAATGATTCAATCGATGATCGAACGGGTAACCTTCTATTCAACTGCTACTTGTCACAGGTAATATACTTTTGTAGAATAAAATTCCATGGGAGATGAAATTGTGATTTTAAGGTTAGCATAAAAAGAAAAACCGATCTAGATAGCAGCGGCTGACAGCAAATGGTTTCCGATAAATTATACCTGAAAAATCTCTAGGCTCATCTCAGATAAAATGTGGGGAACAGTAGCCAATTATTGCTTATGGTTTCTATAAAAACCAGATGTAGGACAGTTAAGGATTGACAGTCTGTTAAGTGAAATTATTGAATATCTGGGGAAAATATGGGAATATATACAATGGCCAATAAAAGTGAGCAGGCACTTGATCATTAAAAGAGAAATTTCTAGAAAATATTTTTGAAAAAGAGTAAATTTAACGAATTTTTAGTATCAGAATTAAATAAATTTAAATCCGAGCCAAATTTTAGTCTTTGAAAATAAAATATCAAAGCGTAGCAGAACAAAAATACTGCTACGCCAAAATTGAAAGATATTTCTTCTTTCGAATTTGTTTAAAATTTTTCAAGTCCATTAATTTTTTAAAACTCTCAGCATTATTATACTTCGTTTCATATCGATAATGAGTTTATTTTTCAGTTCTATGTATAATCAAAGATTTCTCAAAGCTGTATTTCCTAGAAAATGTTCAAAACATTTTTACAAAAATATTGAAATCTACCAGTATAATTTAATGCCAGTACACATTTAGAGATCAAAGCGATTCTATCTTATAGTGGAACGTTGTGAATATAAATTTAACTATATTTTCATTTATTAACTATACTCCCATTAAACATTTACAAAGCCACTTAGGAGTGAAATATTTCCTTAAACTCTATTGTGCATTTAAATAATATTCAGAAGAGAGAGGGGCATTTGTAGATATGACTTTGTTCCAATAGCTATGTGAATTTTAAAAACATATAATAGGATCTTGACTACATAGTATCAGATAAAAAAAGCAATGAATCACATAAAAGAATAAAAGATTTCAAACTCTTAGTTCAAAGAACGATAAAAACCATATATACTACTAATCACAGAACTAGTTACCTGTCGCATGGCTATATATTTTATTTATTTAATTTTTACAATTAAAAACCATAGTTCAGGTAAAAATTCCATAGCACAATTATTCTGTAAGTTTGATTAATAATAATTATTCTAATAATGTATTGTTTTTTCTCCTACTTTCTGTCTTTCTATGAAGAATATTTTCTAGTGACATTTTTACAACTTATCATGCAATTAGATTACGAGTACCCGTAAATGAAACAAAATATTTTTACAGAGTACAAATGGGAGGAAGGCTACAAAACTATATTTAAAATCAGAATAACATCTGGAAGAACATTCAAAGCCAATTTATAATCAGCAAGAAACTTGTCTACTCTAATTTAAGATTATATAGGTGTATAGTATTAGTCTTATTGTGCAATTCAAATCTACTGTGAATGCCAAGTATTAATAATTGTTACTCGATCAATTTTTGAAAATTTAGCAAAACTGGCAGTTTTACTAAATCAAATTTAAGGTATAAAGAATATGATGTAACTGTATAACTTTACATCATCTTACAACCTAGTTTAAGGATGAGTAAATATTTATTTTTACCTGCAAACAGGACGTCACAACCACAATTTTTGCTTCATCATACGACCAAGAAATTCACAGTATGGACATTTTGCACATTAAAATAGTTCATATTTCGACAAACCGGTAACATTTTTAAAAACATAGTCATCCTCTAAAGTAAGAATGTGGAGATATTTAAAGTTTTAAATATTCAAAATGGAAAAAAATTGCATTTTTATTGTTGATTTTTAAATAATTTAACTTTGAGAGAATTTTGTTCAAAAGAAACTCTTCGTTCACATTGAAAAAATTCCTTTTCAATCCTAATATTTAAATGTTTGATTTTCAGGCATTATGTTTTTTGAACAATAACGCAACAGCACGATTTTCAGAAACTCTGTAAATAGTGTCATGGTCTTCTATATATTTTTATTATGTTAGAAACAATAAAAATGCTATGTTATAACAGGATAGGGCACAATAAGTGTTTCTTCAATGTAACGCTTATTATTTATTATTATTTTACTAGTATAATTAATAAAATTTAAATGCAGTGCTTTGAAAGATCAAATAAAATACCACAGTAATATATATATATATATATATATATATAAAAATAGATAGAGAGAGAGAAAGCGAGAGAGATGAAAGTTAAATGGATTGATAGATAGGTAGATAGATAGGTAGGTAGATATTTATTTATTTATATGCGTGTGATTAACCCTTCAGCAGACGCCCCAATTTTTGGAACACCAGCAGGCGCGCTTTGCACAAAGTGAAATGTCTCTTTCAACCTTTATTATTCCTTTTGTAATAAACTTTTTGTTTCGAAATGAAAATAATAATTCTACGTTTTATGACAAGATATAGCATGTTGATAATATTGAGATATATTTATAATTAAAGGCCAAAAAGATTGCAAATACAATCTCCTTATTTCAAAACTGTCTGGTTTAATGTATCTAAGGACAACTTTCGAATCGATTCCTATTTTGTCTAAAATCCTAAAAAACAATGAGACTGTCCATCTTCGTGATATGCGGAATACCGTGTAATAGCTCCACATTTGATGGAGTACATCAACTCATAATATTGTCGTACTGCAATCCAGTATAATCGCTGGTTTACCACGGTTAAATCACGACTATCAATGAATGGAAAGGAATACATGGGTAATAAATTCAGACCTACATTAGAAAGGGTGTAGCTATAAATAGAAACTGCTTAGAACATTCAAACCTTACTTGTAAAAATAAACCATTCAAAATTGCGAAAATGTTGCACTTTATACACGGGCGCACCCGCTGAAGTATTAAGTAAAAAAGTATGGCAATCATTGTAGAACTATTGCTGTTATTTTTTACATACCAAAACTACATCATAGAGGCTTTATTATAAGCATACCTTTTTATTCCCACAAAAAATGCAGTCAAGTAAAAAAATGTTGGGTAGGCTGCATATTCAGACAGGGAAAAAATGCTCTAATCCCGGTATAATGAATTGTAAGACAATATCAGTTCAATTTAATTATCAGAATGGAAGTTAATTTTAAAAATTATTACTGTCTAATTAATCAAAGTATCGAAAGATTTATTAATAGCAGGATTAATTACGTAAATTCTTCGGTTCAGAGAATTTAGATTCTTATAAAATGAAATAGTATTATAGAAAGTTTCATGTTATCGAAAATAACTGTAAAAGCTGGAGTGAAATCCTGTGATTAAACTGTGTTCTATATTACAGACTGAGAATTTAACTATTTGATTTTAATTGTCTACTAATCATTAAGTTATTTGCTTTAAGAAACTTCGACTGTCGTAATGAGATTAATAGATACTTTAATGAATTTCATATCCAGGCCACGCTTCTGTTTTGTCTTTTAATGATTCCAAATGAAACTTTTGAATGGAATAGTTTATGTTCTCAAATAAAAATTAAGTATTTTAAAGCTTCAAAAAGCTGTTAAACTAATTAAATGAGATTCAATGTTTAAATGAAGGTTATGTTGTCTAAAAATATTTTTAAAACACTCAGAGTTAGATGCTTAAAAGTGAACATTGTTCGGCATCTCAATAACAAAACAATTTCCAACCCCACAAAATATTTGAATCATTTGATTAAAACTTTGAAATAGCAATTTAAATTGAACTTTTAACTTTGCTGCTTTTAGAAAACACTTTTTCTTTTATAACATAGAATTAATCATTTTTTAAAAATTTATGTTCCTTCTTTATAAGATTTGTAACTTTGATAAGGTATTTAATGATGCCTGAATACTGTAGCTTTTAGTATTATTTAAACCCAAATGTCATTTGCTAACTATTCGTTTTCTGTATTAGAACTAAAAGTATTTAAATTAATTTCTCAAATGACTTGCTGAGTTTAGAATCTAATTGCGTTAAGTAAATTTTCCTCATATCGAACTTTTTTAATGTAAAATAAAAAGGTAATAGTTAGTTATAAAAGTGTCGCAAAATTATCTGAAGAAAAATGCCTTTGCATGATTTTTAACTATTTTTAACTAGCACAGACAAATGTTAAAATACAATTTTTCACGAAGAATGCGTCATGAATTAATACGCATTTCTAGCTATTTCTTTCGGAGACTCGCGAAGTGGGTAAAATGATTAGAACCTCTCATGATTGTTGAGATAGTCATCTATAGAAAGAGGTTCTAATTGCACCTTCAATAGCTCGGCTTCAATCCCCTGGCAATTGTCGAATTCACTTGTTTCGATCGCAGCACTTGATTTTCCTCTGGTTCCCGAGGGGGCGCTTGAAGCCATTTGAATCCAACTTATTACTTGCGATTCCTATGGGGGCCATAGACATTTAATCACGATAGCCCCCAATTACGTCTCATTACTAACAAAACTTACGAGAGCGTGTCCATAAAAATCTTTCTCATTTAGAAGCTAACAGTGTTTTCCTTTGTTTAGTACTTTTACACCTTGATTATTCGTTGCAGACTATAGTTCCTGCAAATCCAATTGTTGTCCAAATTATTGGAGGGATTTATAGAATAGTTTTACATACTAATATTATTTTGCATACATATTTTAGGCGCTTGTGCAAAAATTATGTTACTGTTTAAGCTAGTAGGTTTATTTTAATTACAAAGAAAAACATGTCGTATTTGTGCGGTTAAATTAATTCGTAAGTAAATAAACTTTCTGGTAGATTTCATTAAATGTACTCTCTCTGGTAAAGTTATTTTCCAGTTTAAAATCCATAGTTATTTTGCTTAAAACACTTAAGATTATTCCTGATTTAACTTTGTTTTTGGTCATCCTGTTTATACGTTCATACATTTAAAAAAAGGGAACATGTATATTTTAATCTATCTTCTTAGACATAACGAACAGCTAATCGATTGACAAAAATTTTATCAGGTAGAATCTTTTTCGTAATATTTTCAAAAATTCCCATCTTATTCATCACTTGTTATCTAACTATAACGTACTAAAGAAAAATAAAATGTGATAAAATATTACGGTAGACTTTAACTCATATTTTCTAACTGAGATATTGAAAATTTATTTTTGTGTCTTCTCCGAAATTAAATGCAGACTGTTACCTAAAACTATTTTCCTGACAAACTTTCACTCATGGATATTGCATTCGAGTTTACAACAGCATTTCTATTTTAAGTTACTTCGGACTCCTAGGAAAATAAGCAGTCTATATAATAATCATTTATATCATTTTTTTCATTCCTCACTGAAGAAGTCATTTTCGTAAAGGTGGCCTATCTTAAAATATTCAACATCCGGGATCTTTATATTTGCGATACAAAATGTATTTTTCGAGGAAGCGGGAAACATTTTTCTCTCACAATAAAATCCCTATTTTATTATTATTAACTGTTCCTTTGTTTCATTTCTAGGGCCTTAAAAACGAATAAGATTTAGCGCATCGGTAGCTGTCTCCAATCGTTTGTCACCTAGCAGCAAAAAGAAACTATAAGCAAAAATACGGAAGGCAATGTTGGGAAAAAGCGCTAGACTAAAATAAATGAGATTTTCTATCCGTACCTTATACTTCGATAGCGCTCGTTGGATCATCTGAAGTTGGCAGAAAGAAAATTTTAGGAAATAGTGCGTCAATGTATGAAAATGTATTCTCGGGTGTCAGGCAAGGCACGTGCGTCAATGCAAAAGGCTCATTTCGTGAGAGGAATATTTCAATGAAGAATGACTAGATTAAAATATTTAAAGGAAATTCTAAAAGCGCTTCTCGAAAAAAAAAAGAAGTCGCTGGGAGAAGATCTGTGATTAAATTATGAATACGTTGGTTGTTTTAAGTTTGATTGGAATGTTTTGAAAAAATCTATTTAAATTCTTGACATTATTTCTAAGTATGATGCACACTTAATCCATTTAATGAATAAACAATAGTTTTTTTCTGTTACTTGCTTACAGATAAAGAATTAATTTGAAAGTAATGGTATAAACAGCAATTAAGTAGATTTTTTTTATTTGCATCATTTCTACAAATTTCAAGTTACATAGAAGAAAATATTTGAAACAAAATTAAAAAGACGAGTGATGTGATAAGGGCATGTATAAAATACCTTTTTTATAATCACTATTTAAGAAACAGTTTCACATTATATATTGTGATTTCTTTTTTCTCTAACTATGCAACTAATCATATTTATTATTTGGCTCATGCTGAACATCATGTATAGCAAGGAGCAGTGCAAAACACGTGTTTTTGCTGATGAAGTTTATTTTTTCGGTACAGTCTTATATTTTTTTAACTAAAATATCCCAATTATTAAAACAAACTGCTGATTTTATGAATTTTTTTTTCGATTCATTACTCACTAGTATATTTAATTTCAGTTTTATTTCATTTTTATAAAACCTATGGTTTATTAAAATTGAAGCTCTCCGTATGAGAGACCATAACATTTGAATGCCAAGTCAGAATTCGTATAATTTAACTTTGCGCATTCGCATAAACAAAGTTTACAATCAAGTATTTAACGCTAAATTTTCTGTTCTCTTAATTCGTATACACGCTTTGTTATGTGACTAAAAATTAATTATGTTCATCGACGTTAGATTGTGAAATCAGAAAATAATCTTCAAACATCTGAATACTATAAAATATGAACCGTTCATTAATAAGGACATTCGTATTACATTACTGAATTATATTCACAGTTATTAGAAATATTTTGAAAACAATGAGTGTTTTAACTGAAAAAGATAATCAAAACATCTATTGATAACGTTGACATGAAATATAACTCCGCATGAACTGTAATTTGTTCATCATCCTAAACATTCCTGAATATGTAAGTCATAAAATTTTGCAGGCAGAAGAGACATACCTTTTTATTTATTACTAATGAACTTAAATGGTATTTTAAAAATTGTTAGCTTTAGTTTTTAAATATTTTTTTATGAATTTGCACTTTAGTTTTTTAGGACTGTGAGAATTTATAAAAATGTATATAACTAAAAATAAATATTCCAACAGAGCTAGATAATTATAAGATGAATGTAGACAAAAAGTAATAAACATAAATCAAGCACTCAGGGCTCTACGCACCATAAGGCAAGATTCTGTTGTAGCCTTATGGTGCTAGATTATTATAGGAAGAATGTAGAAAAAAAATAATAAACAGAAATCAAGCACTCAGGGCTCTACGCACCATAAGGCAAGATTCTGTAGTAGCACAATAGAATCTTGCCTCATGGTGCGTAGAGCCCTGAGTGCTTGATTTCTGTTTATTATATTTTGTCTACATTCTGCCTATAATTATCTAGCTCTGTTGGAATATTTAATTTTAGTTATATTTGTCCATTTTCAATATGAGGATTTGCTGGAACTACGCAATCTTTTATTGGAAAGTTAAAAGTTTTCAACGCTAGGGTAGGTTTTCAGTTATTTTTTTTGGCAGTCTATGCCCGTTTTATAAACTTTTTTGTTTGTGTTGAATTGTTTATATTATTATACTTTTTAAAAGTATATAACAGAGAGAGAAAAAGAGACATACACCAATAGCTATTTATATTTGACCTTTCATTTAAGTTCTTTAACACAAGTCTTTGAATTATCTTTCGTCACCCCTTTTCCAGACTCCCATGTGTTTGGTGTTTATAGTTCAGTTCTTCAGGTGTATTTCTCTCCATTTATGTCTTCAATTGAAGGTATTTTTTGGTAATGCCCAACTCAATTAACTTACACATCTGCCAAAACTGCGTTTCAGCCCCGAAGTGTTTTCATGTCTTTTTATGATAACAGTCTCTTGATCATTTCTCTCTTTTACGACTTCAAATTGATTTCATCTGTTATCACCCAAGTCCCTTCAGGGGCAGTCATACACAGAATCTCTTTCAATCATTCTGTCTATAAAAATATTTTACTTCTAGGAAACTCTTCGTTTTAAATTAATCCATAAAAATTAAGGAACATTTTTTAGGGTTGATTATCTTTTTATCTCATATTCGGAAATACAAATCAAAATATTTGTAAGTTATTTATTTTTATTCCCAAACACCATCGATCTAATATATGCACCTCTTTGTTTACGTTTTTAAATATGTGTTTCACGAGGATAAATGTGCATATTTTATTAAAAAAATAGTAACAATTAGCATTTCTTAGCCTGGTTTCACTGTAAGGGGCTTAATAATAAAACACAGAGTAAAATAAATTATTTAATGAAGAAGACATCTCGTCTTAAAAATATAATGAACAAAAACTTCAGTTAACATACATCGAGCTAGCTGACAATTTACATGGTGACTTACATATATACAGTTCAATTACACACTCAGTAAAAGTTAAGTCAGATACCATGCTGACGTCACAGACAATTAGCTATTATTGCATAGTAATAGGAATTTGAAAGTTAAAGTAATATTGTTATGACCGAAAATAAAGGTAATTTCCAACAGCAATTCACCCTTTTTGTTGTTGTCATTCAAACTCAATACTGAGTTAAATTTTTTTCCCCTTATTCTGACACATTTGTAATAATCTTGTTTTAGCTTTCATGCTTTGTTAATTGTTTCATTTGAAAATTTCAGTTTTTAAGATTTTAGTAAAAAAGCTACTTCAACTGGAAAATATAAAAATTTATTTAAATATTTTCTAAAATAAGCGCAGATGTGTAATTTAAGTGCACATTATTGCTAGAAATTACTTCTAAATATTTTCTGATTAATAACCGAACAGTTCATTGATATGTTCCAACAATCCAAAACTGTTGTTTCCTTAGGTATATTTAGGATACATACAATCATCATCAAATCCACCATCTTCATATAATACTTTCTTGGTGATGCAAAAAAATTCTGTCCAAATGGCGGGTTTGATGAAATGATTTTATATAACATAACTTAAGGGGATGGTGGACCTTTCAAAACGATTTTTGAAATTTTTACCACAGAGATATGAAATTTTGTATATAAAATCATTAAAGTATAACAATATTAAACACCTTATAAAATTTTATAAATATTTTTAAAAAAATATTTTATAATTAAAAAATTTAAATTAAATTACTCTTCTTTAAAATGCTCCTTGCGACTCAATTTTAAACTTTTCACCTTAATTTTGCATTTATATTGCTTATAAATACTTTCTGAACAAAGTTATATATTTTTTTGTACTTTCGTTGAATAGTTAATTTTTAGAAAATATTTTTATGCTTGTACTCTGAATTTTCGAAATTTTTGTACTTATCTACACTAAAGTTAAACTTTTATAACCTAAATGACCTCGAATCCTAAAATGGATACATAACTTTATTTTGATGTATTACAGGAATCTTTATTATAAATTTCATAAAATTTCGTCAAAAATTATGACGCGAGGAGCATTTTAAAGACTTGCAAATCTGGAAATTTCTCATTTTGAGAAAAAGTCATTTAAAAGATAATTTTTTATCTACCTTTAATACTTACTACTCTAAAGCCACCAATTTTTCATTTTTCTTTTCACTACACACTTTAAATGGATTTCATTCCAATATTTACATGTTTTTAAATTATTAATACACCCCCCAAAAAAATTCCAATTTTTGCTCGATTTTTGGTAATTTGAAAGTCCACCATCCCCTTAAAACGGGGTATTGATTTAATATTACATGCCTCATCAAATATTAGTCTATATGACTGCCAAATTGATAAGATCAATAAGCGAAAATTGTAGCACTTTAGAATCAATTGATATTAAAATTTAATAAAGTCATTTAATGACTTCCCTTAATTATTTAAAATCTATATTCTTTACCCGGGTAATATTTAGTTCACTGAATGCTTCTAAATTTTAAGGGCAATATTTTAGCTATAATTTAAATGCCAAAGGACTATTCTGGAGAGCACCATTAGTCAGATGACCACAATTTATGCTTAACGATATTGGGAGAAATAGCAGAATATAGCGATGTACCTACACACTGATATACTGTAATAAATGAGCGTTTTTTCTGACGAAAGTGTGTTGCTTTTATACACTTTTTTTTTGAACGCGGAGGCACTTGTCGCTAGACATTCGCCTGTATGTACACCGCGAGACTGCTGACCATTAATTTAAAGGGGCATCTTTAAGGTGGCCAGCACTACCCCCTACAAGCGGGTCCGATAATTTAGAACCGAGTCAAGTGACGAAACCGGTACAGTTGACACTGCACCTCCAGAGGTAAAGTTGCTTTTATATAATGTTTCGAATAACGTATGGAAAATTTCATTCGCACACCAGATGCTGTTGAACTTCGTGTTCACGACCTTCACAGCTGTAACAATCTATGTTAAGCAGTCACCACTAAATATATTTCATTTCTTATTACCATCCACCAAATACTAAATGATATATCGCATCTTGGTAAGAAAAGTGACACAACTCAAAAATGCAGCATTTGAGAAAAATCAACTTAAAGAATATGATACAGCTTGAACCAGCATTGCAATTAAACCAATACAACTGCCCTCAGGTGGCCAAATTGCGAGGTAGAGATGTGTCACTTTTCGTGCACGATGGGGCACTTCATACATATTTTTAAATGGCATGACCTCAAAATTGCCATTTTTTTACTTGTGTCACTTTTCTTGTCGGGGTGTGGTATGATATGGAAAAAATATGGAAGAGAGTTTAAAGGAGATAGTTTGAAGACATAGATTAAAGTAATTTTGCTTCAGTCTACTTAGAAATATCATATGATGTACAACAAAAATACACCTAATTATGTTTTTGCACGAACTTTTTTTACACGAATTTGATTTAACACGAATTCAAAATAAATTTACATTCTCTTTTTACACGAGTCATTTTGATTTAACACGAGCCGTCCAATCCAATTTCTCAATTTATTATTATTTTTGTTTTCCTAAATTCTAAGAAAACAAAATTTTATTTGGGGCGTATTATTTTGGCAATAGTGTATCCAGTTCAGTTTTGATTCAAGAATTCAGTCCGCGAAAACATTTTCTTCTTTTATTCTATCACATATAACTTATTTACATATATTTACAACTGCGAAATGTTATTCCAGTCGTGCACAAACGTATGCGTTGTTTATTGTCAGAAAGTGAAAATGAATAACAAATTTTATGTGTAAAACCTTTTTTTTATCTTAATGAAGAATTTTTAAATTTTGTTTTTTTAAATTTCCATTACATGTTATTGCACGTGTCTTTTGTTAGAATATTTTCATATGGTTTTTAATAAATATTTTCACTGATTTTTTAGATCCGGAAACAATCTTCTTTTCTTCCATAGATACAATGTCTTTTTTACACGAATTTTTTTACACGTATACTTCAGGAACGTATCTATCATGTAAAAACAGAATTACGTGTACTATAATATATCATAATTAGTATACTATAATGTAATACGTTGAGAAAAAATGTTTTATTCAAATTATCTAAATTTTATTTGCCTTTAAGCAACTATTATTCCTTCTAATAGACTACTTGATCAATTGAATATTTTATATGGGATTATTTTGCTTACTTTTTACTTTGCCTTGTGTTATTTTATTTAGAGCAAACCAAGAAAACATTCAGTACCGTTAACCCAGCAGATTGTCGTTATACGTCTGAAAAAATATTTTATGCGAGTAAAGCTATTTTTCTTTTTTTTTGTCTTTATATAAGAGGGATATAATATTGCAAAGCTAAAACTTATCACAAAAAAATTTTCACATACCTCAAATTCAATTCTTAAAGAACATACAGCAGCAGAATGTAAAAGTCTCTTAGCATTTTTCGCTAAGAATTGTGAGAGGGAAGACATTCTGTATTTTGTACCCATGTTCAGAAAACACTTAAAAGCTGTAGTATCTATTTAAATTTGTATAAAATCACCATGGAAAAAATTGGGTGATAATTAAAGAGAAAAATCTGGTTGAAACCACTGCAAAATAATGTTTGGTATAATAAGTCTGCCTTATCATAATACCGATGTAGTAGTAAAACACATCAAAGTACAGTTATAGACATAAATTTTGAAATTATTTTGATAAAGTTGTTAGGATTAAATTATTACCCATCAAGTCATTAACAGTTTTTTTCAATTAATGAACTGTTTCAACATTCTACACCTGTATTTTAATATTTGTCACTGTGAAACCAAAATAAGTTACTTTTACTAAATTGTGAATATTATGTTAAACAATAATTAAATAGGAAGATATGTATTTATATATTGAAACATTAAATAAAAATCTTTTGAATGGTACACTTCGAAAGTATTCAAAATCTTGATAGTAAAATTCATTTCACGAATCTTTAATGAGGCAGCCTTGATTTTCCTTGATTAAAAATTCTCCTTTTTTCAACTGAAATTTCCCTCACATAGTGTTATTTTAATGTGCCTATTGAAGTATTAAATTTAAATATTTGATAATAACATTTGCAAGCATTTAACGCAATATCTAAGCCGTTTATTAAAGTTAATTTGATAAGAATGTTACTCATTAAATTTTCCAATATAAGCATCAATAAGTAGTTACAAACATAATATTTTTTTTGTCTTGTAGTACAAATATCTTAAGACTGTAGATGTTACAGATCCGTTTAATAAATTGAATGGAAAAGTCAAAAATACATTTTAGTAAATATTTATTTAGTAAGATTTTATATTTCACCTGACTATAGTTGCTCAAAAATTCCCAAGTCTGTATCGACCACAGTGTCGATACCACAATCGATACTCACAATCTTGGGTATCGAAATTCCAAAACTAGTATTCCATCAACTGAAATATCTCATGTGAGCAATATCCTTTATATGAATATTTTCCCTTATTTTTTAAGTAAATAAAAAAGGATAGTGTCGTGTGCTGTATTTTCATCTATTTTTCTTATATTTGTATGGCGAATAACAGTTACAAATACGTGGGTCATAGTTCTTTGATACCAGATTCTGTGAGTTCGAGATTCTTCGAAGGCTTAGATATTTTTAATCACTCTTATTCGTCTGTAAATTGCAGGTACTGGTCTGGTCAGTTTATCTCTCTTATAGCAAACAAATGTCCGTAACGTTCCAAAAGCCACAAACAAAGAAGCCTACGAACGATGCTCATATTTTTTAATTATGAATATTTGTCATATGCTGCATAACTACCCATCACTTTTTTATCTGTCGGTCATAGGTCATTGTATTGACCGATCCACGAGAAATGATTACAGAACCCAGATCTTTAAACATATAGGTCGATATTCTATCAAATCAACAAAGGCGAGGTATAAGGAACGTTCATTTTCTTAATTTCATTCCTCCTAATTCCTGACATTTATTTCCACCCCTTTCGATTAATACTGTCTTCGGGAAAACATATTGTATAAAACTCATGACGTGAAACGTGCTCGGAAAGATAGCAGGTAAATAAAGCTATAAGTATTCAGGTCTAACAAAATATCTATTGGGTAGTACATTAATAAGCAAAACGTTATAAAACTCCAGCTTCTAAACCACAATGTTGAACGTTTATTAATGCCATGTCAAGAAATGTTTCAGAGAGTGACTAAGATATATATATATATATATATATATATATATATATATATATATATATATATATATATATATATATATATATATATATATATATATATATATATATATATATATATATATATGTTTTTCGCTGAAGTCTTCATTTTGCGGTAAGTAGTAGGGGTAGAACGAGGTTCGGGGCGGAATGAAGTTTGACGTTTTTAGTTGTCAAGGAGGTGTTGCCAGCCACCGGCAACAAGTACAACTAGACCAACATATTGCTGCTCAACTTCGACAGCCATTTTAGTATAGTTTTCTCGAGCGTGAGTGTGTACAATTTTCGTTGTATGATTTTTTGCTCCCGTATTGTAACTTTTGATGATTTTGGAACCTAGGTAAGGTATACATACTTGTTTACATCACAACTGTAGTTGGTACATTCTTAAATTACGTTTAATTGTCTTTAGTTTCCTGTAGTTAAACATTTGTTTACGTATCTTTCTCGAGTGACCTTACGTCCCTAACCTAAATCGTTTCCCTGGGACGGAACGGGTGGGACAAAATGGGGTACTACCCCATTTTAACTAAGTGTTAACCCGCAATGTTTTTAACTAAGATATCGTTTTTTGTACCCCCCTAATTTTTTTCCTTTCGATTTCAAATGGTTCGAGACTATAAGAAAAAAACAAATAGGCAATCATAGTCTACTGAGGCAATGAACAATGCTGTCGAGGCGGTTATTTCTGGAAAATCTGGGTATTTGAAGGCTTCGAACCAATTTGATGTTTTCCAGTCTACTCTGGAAAGATACGTTAAAAAAAGAAAAGAAAAGCCTGACTACAAGATGGATAAAACGGCTGGAAAATTTTAAAATGTATTTACAGAAGAGCAGGAACTTGTGCTCGTTAACTACTTAAAAACTATGGAGGCTAGGTTATTCGGTCTAACAATGAAGGATTTGCGTAGCTGAGCTTATCAGTTGGCAGTAAGAAATGGCATTGGTCATAGATTTAAAAATGAAACGCAGGCCAAGATTGAGTCAATGGATTCCTTAAGAGACATCCTATTTTATCTGTTCGCAAACCGAGACAACATCTGGTGCAAGAGCCATGGGATTTAATAAAGTAGCTGTCGATATTTTTTTTTCGTTGGTAACGAACTTACTCGACAAGAACTAAAAGCTTCTCCAATATTCAATTGCGATGAAACGGGCATTTCAGTGAACCTTAAAAACCAATCAAAGATCATAGGGGAAACGTCAAGTCGGATCATTAACATCCTCAGAAATGGGCGAAACTGTAACCTGCCTTATTTTTATGTCGGAAAGCGGAGCTTACATGCCCCCCGATGTTCATTTTTCCTCGGCAGAAGAAGCAGAAAGAATTTGAGTTAGGATTGCCACCAGGAGGATGGGTTGAGTTGCCCAGCACTGGATGGATAATTGCTGAGTCATTTCTTGTATTGTTTCGAAAATTTGGGGAATTTTCAAAAGCATCAAAAGACTTCCCGGTTCTTCTTATATTAGATGGCCACTCAACACATACGAAGAACCTTGAGGATATAGACTGCACGAGGGAGAGTGGCGTTTCGTTGCTATGTCTATCACCACATTGCTCTCACAGACTTCAGCCACTTGATGTTTCTTTTATGAAGCCTTTCAGTCTCTATAACAGCAATGAGCTTCGAAAATGACTACGAAGCAACCCAGGGAACGTCGTAACTCTCTTTCAAATTTCAACGCTTTTTGGATCATCTTTTATCCAAAGTGCAACAATGAAAACTGCTATTAATGGTTTCCAAGCTACAGGAATATGGCCAACTGACCCATCGATATACACCGACGCAGATTTTCTCCCAGCAGACACAACTGACATCGTACTTGGTAGGCCTGAGAGTGAAGAGGTGATAACATCCGGAGCTGAACAATTGCCTTCGCCTACCACACCAGTTAAAAACACATGCATATCAGGTTGGATGATAAAGCTGGTAAGGTTTCAGCCAACTCTAATGATGACACTTCGGTTAAGAAAGTCCGATTTGATGACGATAATTGTGCCACTCCTGGCTGCTCTTGGATGACAATTGACAACAGGGCCTCTTCATTCCATGTTTCAGCTAAAACTCTAATCCCTATTCCAAAAGTTAAAGAAAGCACGAAAAGGGGGAATAGCAAGAGGGGAGAAGACCGCTGTCTTAACAGATTCCCCATACAAAAAATTGTTAGAAGCCGCTATTAAGGAAAGAGAAGAAAATAACTTTGCTAAAGAAGAAAGAGCAAGGATAAAAATATTTAAGAAAGAGAATAAAATTAAACATGGAAAAAACAAGGGGAAAAGCCTGGAGATTGATAGAAAAAAGAATTCAGGGGATTGTTCTGACTGCGAGTGTTTATATTGCGGTGAATTTTACTCAGTCAGATTAAGGCTGTGTCGCTTGTTCCATGTGCAAAAAAATGAGCACACAATTCCTGTGCGGCAATAGATAGCGAAGATCATGAGGCCGTCCTAGTGTGTGAATTTTGTGAATAGGCTTAAGAAAAGGACAGAATCAATGAAAACCGTAACGTTAATTAAACATTTATAATCACTTAAAACTAAATAAATATAGAGCAAACTTATTTTTTCTGAATTTCCACTAGCTTATATATTTTTAAAATTAATTGTCCTTACCACCCCGTTCTGCCCCGTGCCTGGGGCAGAACGGGGCAAATGACATAATTTACTGAAATTTAAAAAATATATATATTGTTCTTTTATTTTCTTACAATATTATTGTATTTTTGTGATTATTACATTATAATGTATTCATAGAAAAATTTGCAGCTCTCTTAATTAAACCTTTTGAAGCACATTTTCAACTTCGTACCCCGTTCTACCCCGGGTTCCCCTATGTACTGATGTTTGAATCACTTTATGAACTGATTTCAGTTTTCTTTATCAGTTACTCAGTGATATTAAAAATTTAATTTATAAAGTTCTATTTTAATTGCGTTTGTCATGTAAAGAACTATCTTTATGAGTAAAACATATTTATTTTTAACCAAAGTTTCCCTTTTTGTCAAAAATCTCTCAACTTACAGAAATAAATTTCTTTGCAGATAAACGTTGAATTCCATTCATTTATAATGGGAATTCATTGGCAGGATAGAACTTATTTTTCCCTTTAACGATATTTTAAAATGATAATCGGTATTTTAACCATGTTGGAGTAAAATTTCTTTTGTTAGAACATTAATACGCCTAGACTCTTAAACTAACTCTATTTAATATTTTCTTTGCGGATAAAATTTCTTATTGATCGACTATATGATATGTAATGCATTCATGTTTCAGATTTTGTCTATATGAATATAACAATCACTTAAAATATTGCAAACTGCCTAGCATGAAAATCAAAGCTTATCTGCTTTTTTAGGGGAGTATTATACATTCTTCACAACACTGCATTTCCCTCTGGCAGAGTTTGTTAAGCCATTAACCTTACTGTAGATGGATTTTGTGTTCTTACCCATATCGACTTTCCGATTTCCTTTATATGAAGACTGCATTGTAACATAACCTAATTTTTCATATTTTCAAAAATTTAAGGAATTACGCTTAATAATAAAAAATGACAAAGATATATCTCACTAAAATATTTGTATATTGAAGTAAATAGGTAAATTTGAATAAATGCGTGTTACATTTTATTTAGCAGGTAATGGAATAATACATTCAGACATATTAAAATATAACTCCATTATTATACGACATGCAATTTAATGCTAATATAAATATCCTTTTTTTAAACTTATCCATTTCATAACCTACTTCACGAAATTCTCCTATTACAAACGAGCATGTTCAAAATCTCATATGTTACAGTTTTCATAAGAAATGTTATTGATAGACAGATTGTTTAGAAAATCGCAATGATGAAACACTCAATTTACCGTTTATATACAATACTACGTTTATAAATTTATCTTCCCATCCTCTACTGTCTCCAAACCAAGACATCTGTTCATAACGCAATCCCCTGATAAATTGCAAGGGGACGGAAGTATCCTTTAAAGGAACTCTTCTCTTACTAAAACAAAGTAGCAAAGTGATCGAAGGATTATAAGGCACTTATAAATCACGGGGGAAAAACACGTCGTATATCACGTCTCTAGATAAACTCTCAACCCTCCCGGTATCTCTCGTCAATGCATATCAATTAAAAATATTTGCATGTGCAACCACGTATTCCCGAGACAGGAATTTTAGATGCAGGATGCATCTATTAAGTGGAAAAGAGTTTGAGATGTTGAAAATTTAATGTGCTTAATGGCTAAGATAAGTAAATAATGACAGTTCTGGGGAGAAAAAGAAAAGGTAAAATTTAAATATACCCTATCTTGCATGCATGTAAATTTCTAAATATTTATCACCACAGTAAATAAAAGCTCCATCTGTTTTTTTTTCTATCAAATTATAGAAAGTATATTTAGTAATTTAGAGAACCTATCTAAATAATTATGAACATTTATATCAACCCATCTCGCTCTCTCTCTCTCTCTCTCTCTCTCTCTCTATATATATATATATATATATATATATATATATATATATATATATATATATATATATATATATATATATATATATATATATATATATATATATATATATATATATGTCATTATACTCTCCCATGCTCAAATTTAAAGCGGTTCCTTTTATCAATCAGGACTGAAATGGTTATTTGGGAAAGGAAATATATCCAATGGATTTGCTATTGGACACCTTCTCTTTACAAAATAACCCATTCAATTAAAAGTGAACGTAAAATTGATGTAGCTTTACATTTTATACTATTTACTAATGATTTCTACTGGTTTAAGTATTGGCATGATTTCCGAAAATGTACTTCAAGAGTTCTCGGACGTTACAACAAATTTTCATTGACGCAGTTTACTGGACATTAATTACTTGATCCTGAATTAAAGCATTTTTTACTTAGGTTATAAATTGTGTTATGCTTGATGTTAAAAGGAGAACACATTACCGATATGATATATGGTAGAAAATTTTAGGTTTGGTACTGTTACTATCATCACAGTGTCGAATTTTTATATGGTACAGGCGCAAACAAGTCGTACATCTTTGCTTTAGAGAAGAAAAAAATTTTATGGTGAATGTTGTTTCAGACTAAAAATATAAAAAACATGCAAGATTTTTTTTCTTTTAATTTAAACTTCCCTTAAAAAATTAAACCTGTGATAGCAATTTATAATTCTACTATAAAAAGAGTGGAATATCATCACATTTATGACTGTGGTGGTTGCATATATATCTTAAAATCAAGACTCAGTGACAAAACACATCGCAAATGCTTTTTCAGCTAACTTTTGACTATATTAATTTAGTACAAAGAAAGAAAGTTATACGAGTATTTACTGATTATCGATTAACTTTGATCATAAGAACAAGTTCTTCTGTAGCGGCTTTGTACGAACTACTGCCGAAAAATCTGAATACGTCAAATTCAGAACACCTCCATCTCTAATTTATTAAATTTTTGGAATTAAGGAGTACAGAAATTGAAGAAAAAACTTTTAAAACCCATACTATATTTTTAAGCTTACCGATACTTTCAGGCCAATGGGTTTTAACACTTCATAATGCCTTCAGAAAAAAACTGAATAAGTCCCATTCAGTACATCTCCATCTCTAATTTATTAAAATTTTAAATTATGCAACACAAAAATTTAAGAAAAAGCTATATAAACCCACAATAATTTTTTAAGCTTACCACTAGTTTCAGGCCAATGGGCTTAATACTTCATAATGCCTTCAGATCATTAGAAGTGTTTGTCTCAATTGACAAATCTCAACTGTGAAAAATAATATTATCTCTGAAACTATGAGCAAAATTAGAAATATCTAGAAAAGATCTTTATAAAAATTGCATGAAAATGACGTGAATAAAGCTGATAAACATCTTATCTGGAATGGGAAGAAATAATTTTATCAATATGCGGTTTTTTCTAGAAAGAGGAAATCGGGCTGAAATGGACAACCTCGAGAGCAAAATGACGATAAATGCAAATACTCAAGAATCGGAAATCATGGATAAAATCTAGAGATAAAAGAAAAATGAAAAACTAATTCAGAAACTGAGTTAGCTTCAATAGTAAATCGCCAGCATACCAGTTAGGCTTGAATCAAGGTTTTACCCTTGTTACGGGCTCCTGAGAGGATTCCTAATGCTAATTTTCTCTTAAGTATTACTGATGATTGACAAAGTGCATCAGGCAGTGCTACCTGGTGTGCGGAAGATGTATGTTTTCGCAATTCACGCCACTAAGCAATGCGTGTTCTACGCATTTTGTCATAGTCAGCATTGAAAACAGTTTTAACATCAGAGTTGGAACTTTTATTTCATCTTCCCAACTATTCCTAGCTATCATAGCATAAGAATTTTCATAGCTTCTAACGTAACCTGAGTGTTCTTGAAAGTTATGCAAGCGGGAAAAATTAATGATGCTACCCACGCTTCCTTACCTCTCCAATTTTACAAACTCTTATTTATATTTGAAATTCAATCTATGATCTACAGTCTATCAAATGGTTAATATTAAAATGTCCTTGCTGAAAAAAATATATTAAATCTTAATGAATACTTTGCATGTTTCCATTTATGTATTGATTCTTTGGTAATTCATTTAACATACAACCATTTTGAATACCACTCAATCTTATTTTATGTAAGTTTAAAATTTAAAGTTTGATACCCTATAAAAATGTTTCATTTTGTATGCGGATTGAAAGTATTATACAGTTTATTGAATCCGTGAGATTGACAAAGATCAAAATATTTTCTAAACGATAATTTTGAAGGAATAATTTATTTTTTAGGCTAAGGAAATTGGGTAGAAATATCTCAATAGGATGAGTTTACACAAAAAGGTACTGACATGAAAATATTGAACCCTTTCATGTACTATTGATCAATTTAGTAGCGATTTTATCATCCTAGTAAACAAAGCTGTAATTTGAGGCCGTAACTTGAGAAGGAAATATTAGGAAAAGTAAAAGACGTAGCTCAGAAAACTATACAGAAATCTACCAACAGTTAAGCTTTCAGCAGTTGAGCTCACTAAAATTTATCGTTAAACACGGTATATCTTCCATACACATATAATTAAATATATTTATGGACAGGCAGATTAAGTATAGATATGCATATGCTTATATTTTGATAGGCAAACATATTTAAATGTGTATTTGTTAGTGATAATATATGTATCTTTGTGTGCCTGAATATTTGATTTCACGCATACCTTTAATACAGATGTGGCAGGTTAGTATAGGAAGAATTAAAGTTATATAATTCCATGAAGTAAATTAATGAGACTTCTTAGTAACTTTTACTTATATTCTAGTCTGGAAATAGTCTGCAGCTCAATTATATAGACAAAATCTTTATAGTAAGTAACATGTATGAGTAAAATGCGCTTGATTTATTTAATTTATTTCATTTTTATTTATTTATTTATTATATTAATTATTTATTTTATTTTATTTTTATTTATTTATTTTACTTTTATTTATTTATTTTTGTAGGGGGATAAATATAATTCTAATATGGAAAATTTATGTATATTTATAAGTATTAAATATCGAGTAATTTTTTTAAATTTTATTTATATATCAATTTGAAATTTTGCATCTTTATGTGAACTGGTGAATACTGGGTGCACAACATAACACGTTTATCTTTTATTTGTATTTTTACAATTAAAAAATATATCGATATTCTTGGAATAAGTTTTTTGCCGAAGAAAAATTTTGTTTCCTAAAAAAAATATTTAACTTGACAATTTCTATGAAACCAGCAGATATTTATAAACATTTCAATAAATTTATGGAAGTTATTCAATTTATCAGGAGATTTAACTATTTATTCCAACTAGTTTTTATGTCAAATACGAAAATATGCAGTATTGCTGCATACTTATAGAACATTTGAAGATTCAATATTATTTTCAAATAGCTATATGAAACTGCAAATAAATTGAAACTACAAAATAATAAATTAAATCAGAAGAACAAACAAAAAAAAACTTTAGTTAATGATTCGGAAACGAAAAAAATATGAATATAGGTTCTTTTTTTATATACAACGTAGTGGTAAACTAGCCGAAATACAAGTTTCTAAGCATTAATTAACTTTAGTTATCGAGTAAAACCAAATGTTTCTTCCGTTAAAACTATAGCAGCGCATCCTCTGAGAGGGCTCAATGTTCTGGAAGAAGCACTTGACTTGATTAAAAGTGATGATCAATGCCTCAAATCTTGAATTGCAACTTATTTTTTTCTTGAACAAAGTTAAATAACATATGGTAATTTTTTTTAAATGGATATACATTTATTCTCTTCGTTCTTCTTTATTATTTTTACTTGCATAACCTGAAATTTTTATGATAGATTTATATAAAAACTTTTACAGTCATAATCTAATTTAAGCTTGATGTAATTTATTTTTCCCTTTGACTGGATAAATTCGAATTTCAAAAACATGATGTCACATTCATTATATCCCAAATTATTAACGAAGGATTTTAAGGTAGGTTGGTTTCAAGTAGCTCCTCTCAAATTCAAAGCATATATTAATGGAATACCAAACAAGAGTACTACGTCTGCTCTAAATTTTATTTATTTAATTATTATTGTATTCGATAAAAAATAAATTAAAAATAAAGATTTGCACTTACTTTCCAGCATTGTTAATTATATTTCCCTTGCGCTGTAATATTACTGAGTCCATAAATATTTAATAATATTTTTCTTCGATGGTTTGCAAAATCATTTTATGAACAATATTTAATATTTATGTATTACTTAGAACATATACTTTGGCATTCCGAATAAATATATAACTGGGCTTATTTAGTGCTTAAAACTCAATCCTTTCAGCATTGATCGTGGGCATACGTATTTGTTTACACGTACATATCAATATCTTACAATGGGAAGGTTTCATACGTCGTAATTGCAACTGTATAATTCCTTAAATATCACGGGAATTACGTCTTTCGCGAGTCATATTATATATATATATATATATATATATATATATATATATATATATATATATATATATATATATATATATATATATATATATATATATATATATATATATATATATATATATATATATATATATATATATATATATATATATATATATATATATATATATATATATATATATATATATATATATATATATATATATATATATATCTGTATATCTGGCATATTTTAGTCAACATTACAACTCGAGGGACATATGGCAATGTTAGCTTATTAACGGAACTGGAATAAATGTTATAATCTATAATAAAATATAAAGTTAATTTAAAATTTGTTTGAGTTTGTAAATCTCCTGTATTGAACTAAAACTGGTCAGTATTTTTTCGTCATTTTATAAACAAAGAGTGAAGACTTTAAAATGCCATAAACCGAAAAACTGTTTCACTTTTAAGATTTCACTATACTTAGTCTTTGGTGTAAAAATTTTCCCGTTCATATAATATCATATTTATATAATCAAATGATATTTTAATTTATTAAAAATAGTAGTACACTATGTTATGACATTTACGTTACTAGTATTTCCATTAAAGATGCAAAATGTTACATTTAAGAAAAAACATCATATTTTTGGGTGTTTTATATTCTTTTTCTATATATTTTGTTTCAAATCTCACAAAACAACTTGATAGCAGGTGAATCTTAATGAAAGTGTACTCATTTAATTAATTTTTGCCGCAGACATATGAAAGAAATATTTCACGTATAAAATTCATTTACCTAAGCAATGGGACAGATTCACAAGCCTGCAAATTAAATTTCTCAAGAAATATAAATCATGTGTGTGGAAAACTATTTTCTCTAGTTTGTATTTTATCTTCTCATGCAGTTTTAACTAGATTTGCTTCAGCCCAATTTAGGATTCAAATGTGAAAGCATAAAATACAATTTGAATTAAAATTAGAATTTGTACCCATAACAAATTAATTGAAATGATTTAATTACGCAGGATAATGAAAGTAATATACTTTTGATTGGGCGAAAATAGTTTATTTATTCAATAAATCATTTGAGCCCTGAGGAGCAAATAAAATTGAAATTATAAACTTTATCCCGAATTTTCCAAACAAGCGCATTAAGACGTACTCTGCAATAACCCGGAATGACTCTAAAGGAACATACGTTCAGACTGAAATCACCGTTAAATATATGTCGCCATAAATTATTACAGTTTCCGAATAGAAATGTTGTTCTCTTAGTAGCGGATGTGATATTTGTCAAGTAAAATTAGTGCACACGAGCTGCTTTACTCAAGTTTGTTCTACAGGAAGAGAATCTTTAATGTCGGTGTCGGAAATTCCTGACGTTAAAGAGGAAATAGAAATTGTAATTCTCTATCTCATTCTTGATAGATTACGTCAGCTTAAATTGCATTTTGTTATATTGAATAAGTTCCTTGGATGTGCGGAAGTTTCGTGTTTTCTAAGCTTCCGTCCCGATAAAATTTTTGAAATGATTCTTCAATTCGGTAATTAAGTCGAACGGTTATTTCAATGCATTACTTGGATTCTCCTAAACGGATAAATGAGGGAATTTGTATAAAGGCATTTGAGATTGGATTTGAAATTCGTTTTTTGTTGCTTCGAAGATTAAAGAATGAGTAACAATATGCAGTAAATATTAGATCTAAAAGAACTGTATATATTAAAGTTCCTGAATATCTAGGTAGTAAATATTTTAATATTAACAAAATATAGAAAAAAATATGATTATACCTTTCAGTATCAAACATTTAGTGGCATTGTCAAGGAAAAATGCTTATATATATATATATATATATATATATATATATTAATATTTTTTTCTCTGTTTCAACATTTTTTGCTTAACTTAGTACTTTGTAAACTGAGTAATAAATTATATGAGACATTTTTTTAAAATATTATACATTTTTTCATAAAATTTTATAAATTTTGTACATTTTTTGTAAACACATGTATTTACATTGTACTGAAGCATTGTTTATCAAATTCTAATTCTCAATGCCCCTATTTAATACTGAACTTTATGCAGTATCTATCTTTCGGGGGTCTTCAATAATTAAAGAAAAAATTGTATTAATTTACAGTTCTTCAAACACTGTTCGGCCCACTACAGGATGTTCATCATTAAACATCACTGAATCACTCAGTTGAACATTAAATATTTGTAATACGTAATAAACATATTTTGAAAATTTAAGAAATAGTATTTCTACAAAAGTTTTCTTATAACTTTTTAAAATATTACCTCTGTACGAAATTGATAGAAATTTTGGTAAAATTTAATTCCTTACTTTTTATAGTGTATTATCGTGCTATATGCATCAGTTACTTATCTCAAGTTGAATTACCCCCAACATATTAAAATGTCATGTATAAAAAATATAGCATTACAGAAGGGAATTCTTCCTGCGTAATTCTTGATGTATTATTTCGAAAGATAAGCCATTGTCTTGAGTATTACATCGCTAAACTGAAACACAAAATTTTTCACATTTTCAAAATTTTAGGATGGTATTTTTAATAACTTATTGGAGAAAATTTGTATATAAGATTCTGTAAAATCATTTGTTTAGAAAATTTTTCTCAGGTGTATCAAAATATCTTTCATTTTAAGATCGGTAACATTTAAACTATAATCAACTCTGGAAAAATTAAAAATATAATGTCACAAACCTGGCATATCCGGTAGAATAAATTTCATTTATTTGCTAGTCTCCAACACATAAGATCTTAAAAATGGCTATGATCCAGTTATTCCTGTTCTATATGAATTTTTCCTTACTACATAGTTCATAATTGAAGTTAGGTTTAAATATATGAAAAAACTAACTTCTGCTTGCAACTTCATGTGATTGAAATGGAAAACAAAGGACAGAAATGAAAATTGAAAAATTATTTATTGAAAACAACAAAAATTTCCCTATTGGATTATAATTTAGTTGTTATAATCCAAATGTGTGTGAAAGAAACTATATTTTTGGTTGATTTAAGATACTGAAAACACAGTGAGAAATTTTTAAGTTACTTAAATTTTTACTCTGAATAAACAAATAACAAGCTACAAATCTGGAATTTGCTTACAAATATTGTTCCATTGCGCTTTACTAAAATAAACCTAAAATACCAAACGTGGAACTCAAACGGAAGTAACTTGTTTATTAAATAAGGAGAAAAAATATGTAGATTCTAGAAATGTATTCCGAAATCAGCAGTTTTGTACTTTCAAAGCATCATTTGTGGCATAATTATATACAAAATTATCAGAGGTCTTCATAATTACGTTAGTCGAGCAAAGGAATTTTATATTTTTCGCTATCTGTGAGAAAATGCAAAATATCTTTCGAAAAATCTACATTTTGGAGAGAAAACCGTTGTCCTTAGATACGCTCATACATGCAGACATAAAATACCTTTTTTATGTATGTATGCGTATTATTTATATATATATATATATATATATATATATGGGGGGAGGTGTTTATGCTTTGTAATTTACTTTATTAAACACATTTATCATTTATTTATAAAAAAAATATCTTCTATTAAGTTAGAACTTCATTATACTCATTCAATGAATTTTAACATAAACCTTTCCATTTGGTTTTAAAATTTTGAGATTTCTAAAATACCTGAAATATATTACTTTAAGGGGCTTATAATTTTACATTTCTTAGATGGGACTTAAAATTATAACAAAAATGATTATATGAGCATTCTGAATGTAAAATCTCTTTATGTCTCGAATATTATGTTGAAAAGACTTCCTTTCTTGTATACGGATGTTATGGTGCTTTCTTTTCCATCTCATTAACCTAGAAGAACTCTTTAAGTTAAATTCTAACTCTGTGAGTGTATCTCCGGTTATCTTGAAGAGGATGATATATATTATGTCTTTTATTTGTCTGGGGATTTATAATGCTATTCAGTTCCCCAAATCTTACGAGTGCTTTAAAATAATGTTTTTATAATATGTGAGGCTTGATAGCATGTTACACAAAACATAAACCTATGGTTTAATACACCGGGTAATATAATAAAATTAACTATTTTTAGGGCAAAATATTTAATTAAAATTCCCAATTCCTTTTTTTCTCCGCATATGTCTCATATGAAAACATAAGGCTAAATCCTTCCATCTGCATTAAGTTGATTTAGGAATCGGACGCAAAAGATGAGAAAGCGGTTTCTTGCACTATATTTATAACATCCTGTTCGAAAAGCTGCGTTTGAGAACTTATTTTTCTTCTCTAAGTTACATTTAAAAAAACCTAAGGCTAAATATAAGACTAATAGACAGTATGAACTGAAGTGAGAAGTTTCTTCTTACTGTTATTTATTCATCTTCAACTGCAAATTAACTGCTGTGAAAATTTAATAATTCATTTATTATAAATCTGGTGTTAAAATAGTTTCACTAAATTATGAACACTCAGTCTAATTTATTTCACTTTAAGTATCCATCTGAGTAATCCATACTCAGTTCACTTAAGTATTCATAGGGTCAGCACTATCATGCGCTATAATATGGTGAGTATAAAAATGTTATTATATTTGACTCTAAGTAAAATTTGAATCTTCATATTTTTAACTTAGTTTTCCATAATGAAATACATTTTTTCGTCGTCATAATATTTTGTATTTAAAAGTTCAAATGCTAATTCCTAAGTTGCCTTTAAAACATAAAATTATACATCATGCGCGGAAGTCAGTTACGGAAAATAAAAGAAAAATTAAGTCAAAGACCAGTGGTACCTAAAATTCTACGACCATGTCCCATTTTCTTTAAATAAAAACTCACGCAACCCCGATGAAAATTTATTGGTAATAACATTTTTTAAGCAAGAAAAATGTTCACAAAAGAATAGAAAAACGAAATGAGCAAATTTTGAGGCACTATTTTAAAAAATAAATAAACTGTAGATTTTGGGTATATATCAGCTTTACATAATAACAATAAAAAAATGCCTTGCTTACCATCTGCAGTTTTTTCTTTTTGCCAAATCTCATGTCGCTAAAACTTCATATTTAAAAATTAACATGTATCTGTATTTCATTTGGATTAAAATTAACAAATAAGAAAATTTTAAATTTTAAAATTATAATCTTCATATAAAAACCATTTATTCATATAAAATTAAACTATAAAAAAATAATGAGAAGGGTAAATCTGGACATGAGATACCATTTAATCAATATTTTGTGATATATTGAAGAATGATATTCTCATACCATCTTGTTTCGTTTTTATAGCTACTAATTTTGAAAACCCACTTTTGCACATTTCGGTAAAACCGAATGGAAACAATATAGACTTGTAAGACTGTTTGACACCTTATTTAACAATATCATATATTTTTAACATATAAAATATATAAATAAAAGTATTAAAATATGTGATTATAAAAAGTTTAAAGAATGTTTTAAAATTAAGTAATTCAGTATGGTACAAATTTACTTCACACTATCCATGACCCAGCAATTTTTTTCATGACCCCTATGTGTGTCGCGACCCGCAGTTTACATACTACTGTCCTAGACCACAAATAAATCTTTGTTTTTTTAATATTAATAAATAGGGTTATTAAAAGAACCACAAGTTTTTGAAAGTAATGATTATTTCATTGAGTATGGATACTTTAAATTATTTAGAATATTCAGTTTTTAATATACACAGTAAACTTTAAATCAATACATTTAAAGATGGATACTTTATTTTCTCAAATGATAGTATTTTTCAATATGGTATAAATTTACTTCACGTTATCCACGAGTCAGCAATTTTTTTTTCATTATACCTCTGTGTGTCGCGACCCACAGTTTGCATACCACTGTCCTAGACCACAAAGAAATATTTGTTTTTATATTAATAAATAGAGTTATTAAAAGAACCACAAGAGTTTGAAAGTAATGATTGTTTCATTGAGTATGGCTACTTTAAATTATTTAGAATGTTCAGTTTTAATATACACAGTAAACTTTAAATCAATACATTTAAAGTTGAATGCTCTATTTTCTCAAATGATAGTATTATTCAATATCAAATATATATCTAAATGGGTATAAAGTGATAGACCTGGCTGAATGATTTATAAAAATCATTTTTCATAGCAGGAAGAGAAAATGTTTGTTTCCTTAATCGACGATTTTTTTTAAATAAAGTATTTGAACATTATAGAACCATTTCTTTCATAACTAAATTTTGATCAATTACTCTTGTGGAGATTTTTGTCTGAGACATGGCTGAAAACGAAAGTATATATATTTTTTCGTTTTTACTTCGATTTTTTTAACTTTTTATCCGGTAGAACAAATTACAATCTCCTACGTGTACACCGATACATTCTTTCCTCAGGCGAATGACGTTCTATGATCTATTAGTGGTATCTAAAAATGGGGAAAAAATGGTTTATGAATACTTTGTGTGATGTATTTGAATGATCACTTCATGTGACATTTATGTATTTCTTCCTTATTTCTTTTGTACTTATTCAACTACGGTAGAACATTTGTCATTTCAATTCCCGCGCTATGGGTATGAAAAAAGGAAACATATCTTCTAGAGCACAATAATAACGCTATCCTATAGTGCATTGATTATTTTCTACAGGTACTTTAATTTATGACTTGCAATCAACCTTCACTTTTATTACAAATAGTGGATCACAGAAGTTCAGTAAAATACAGAGAAATAAAACTTCATTTTTAACAACCGCGTACTTGGAAGAAATAATTTCATATTAACCCTTCAGTGAACGCGCCCATCTACAGATTGCAGCATTTTCGTAATTTTGAATGGTTTGTTTTTACATGTAAGGTTTGAATGTTCTAAGCAGTTTCTATTTATAGATACACCCTTTCTAATGCAGGTCTGATTTTCTGGCCCTTGTATTCCTTTCCATTCATTGGTAGCCGTGACTTAACCTTGGTAAACCAACTATTTTACTGGATACAATACGACAAAAGCAGGAGTTCATGGACTCGATCAAGTGTGCAGCTATTACACGGCCTCTCGCATATCACGAAGATGGACAACCTCATTATTTTTTATGTTTTGGACATAATAGGAATCCATTCCCAAGTTGTTCTTAGATCCAATACACCGGACAGTTTTGAATTAATGCGATTGTATCTGCATCCTTTGGCATTTAATTATAAATACATCTCAATATCATAAACATTTTATATCTTGCCATAAAACGCAGAATTATTATTTTCAATTTGAAAAAAAAAAGTTTATTACAAAAGGAATAATCAAAGTTGAAAGAGACGTTGTACTTTGTGCCACGCGCGCCTGCTGGTGTTCCAAAAATTGGCGTGCCCGCTGAATGGTTTAGTATCTTAAACTTTCGATATTTGGAAACAGAAAAGAAGCTCGCCATTAAAATAAGCATATTAATCTCTATAATTGCGAATTAAGATCTAAATTACAGCAATGTATAGATTTCGTGAACACAGTATTTTTATAAATCAATATAACATATTCTTAACACATTGCAGGATTTTGAATAGTAAATTCAGTTCAATGCATCAGTTCCCTACATGCGAAACATTTAACTTAAAGCAGGTTGCATTCAAAACAAATGTTGTACCACAGGCAGAATTTCAAATTGGTCATCGATGGTTTTATGAGATATAGATTTATGTTTGTTTAATTAAGTAATATCAACAATCTATATCAATCACTGAAAAATAACTTTTTTTAGCTTTTCTGTCTCTCTTATACATATTTTTGTCATTTCGTCTAAGTTATTATATCTCTTTTTTCCGTTCATCTGTTACTTATATAATTTTTTAATTATATATAGGTGACGAGAGATAGCACCTGAATTAAATTGATGTTCAGAGTAAAAAAAAAGAAGAAAGCACCATATATTCGAAAGAAATCTGGGTTGGCATTTTGTCATCTAAAAGATTTTTAAAATAACCGATAAAAATGGTCTCTCACCAAGTAAAATGTAGATTTAATAAAATCATTTCATCCTATATAAATAGTGATAACTGTAATTAATTGAAATAAATAAAACAAATACCATAAAATACTCTGCAAAAATTATATTAAACTTAAAAAAATCAAGCGGATTTCATTCGAAACTGTTCATAATTAACTATTATTATAATTTAACAATGTTAAATAATCATCATTGTTTTTAATTCTGAGCGTAGCATTAATGACCTATGCTCTTAAAAGGCAGTCAGTCCCAGGAGAGAAGAGCATGATTGAGTGCAAGGCATGATTAGTATATCTAGTATAAATATTTCTACATATTTTTGAAAACGATTCTCAATATTTTAACTAATGCGATGTTCTTGTTCAAGTACTCATTAAGTTCACGAGTACTTATTGAGTTCCTTGCAATTAAAAATACAGCGTTATCACCTAGCCGTTAAGTGCTGCGTCCATTTTGATGTATTTAACTAAAAACACGGCAGCAGCTTAGCAGAAATAGCAAATGAGATGCTAATGTACAATTTATTTACCTTTCACGTCTTCACTCGATTAGAAGTCAGGAAACTGTCTTAGATGGGGATCTTTGCGGCATATTCTATTATGCTCATTTAATTGCAGTAAAAGAATGTCATAAACTGAAAATCAATACAATAAAAATAATTATTAAAAAATGTCGAATACCATATTACACAATCAATACTGTTGCATAAAATCAAAACAGTAGGCGAGATGAAATATTGCATAATGTTAATCTTGCATAATGTTAATAAATTATATAATATTTCTATAATATGGTTTTATAAACAAATCTATATTTTCTGAACAAATTAATCTGATCTGTGTAAAGATGACTACCACTGACAATCAGTATCATTTATGTATTATGAGCCAAATAAAAATGGTTTCGCTTAAAATCAATGTAGTGGTCATTGTAACTAATGAAATGCAAATAGTATGAATACACAAACTACATATTTTTAAAAAATTCTCGGGGAAATTATTTTATATCATTCTCCTTCTTCATTAAAGTATGTTTTATGCATCTTGATTTATCATTATCTTACATTGGACAAAAAAACGAAATTTATATTATTAATTTTAAAAAAATCTCTAAAACTGTTTATAAGTAAACTATTTACAAGCAGGACGAGAAATTGCTACATTATCAAATTTATTTGTGACAGCTTAAGATTCTAAAGACAGTTTTTATTGTTTTTTCTAGTAAAGTTTGGAACAATTAAAATAGGTTACATGAGGAGCATATGATTAATTCCTAACCAATATTAACATTAATGCGGAATTCTTAGTTAAAAATATCAGCGTCTACATCATTTTTAAAGGTGATTGCGAAAAAGAAAATAATATTTTTTGGTACATATTTCAGTATAAAAACAACGTATGATATGAAAAATCTTTGATTTTACAGAATTTTTGTTCATTCTACATCATTTCCTAAATACAGGGTCATCGAAAAAGGTTGGACACAAAAGGTTGGACACACAAGCTCATAATTCTAAAAGAAATTGAGAAAACGCAATAATATCCTTTTCAAACACCTTGGCAAGTGTCGAAAATTTCTAAAGGTAATTGGTATGCAACCTTGACATGGAACGTTGCGCTGAAGCGATGCAAGGTGGAACAGGTCTTCGTTCGGCTTTCCGTCAATGCAATGTCGACCATTCAGGAGAAAGCTCAATATGTGTTGTGGTTAACGGAGTACAAATCTGGGGTAACGTCAAGAACATTGTTTACAGCGCAAAGGTAAGGGACTCGACACATTTACGGGAGAGAATTGTCTATGCAATTGCCACAGTGACGCCAGGCATGCTCCGTAACACCTGGTTAAAGATTGATTATCGACTTGATATGTGTAGAGCAACCAACGGTGCTCATATTGAAACTTATTAAGGTAAAATTCTATTAAATTCTGCACATTACACAGCGAAATAATTGTTTGTATTGTAATTATTTCATTAAATATGATTATATGAAATGTGTCCAACCTTTTCGGATGACCTTGTATTTATAAAGAAAATTTTGATGAGAAATATAAAGGAAGTATGCAGAGAATTTATTAATAGTATCGTCATTTTTCTGGGTACCCAATCAAACCTTGCATACCGAACGAATAAACACGGCCCACTTGAAATTTGCAATTAAAATTTTTGAAAAATAAAGCAATTTTCAAAGCACAGCGATACATGATAGCTGTTTTGTGATTAAATAGCATAATGGTTCATGACAAAGGCTTAAATATCGTACTATATTTTATGTGTACCAAATACTGAAGAGTTGTAAGTAAATACTGAATTCGCATATTTAAAATTTTCAGTCTTTTTTCTCTTTAATTTAATATAAAAGTTTATTTCCCGATTAAAACGCGTGACTTAAAAATTTGATATAGAATATTTGATTAGTGATTGAATAAAAAAAATACGGAAAATCAATATCTCTTGATATTTACAAAAAAGCAAAAACTGAGAAAAATTGAGTTAAAAAATAAGATTTTGATTAGCAATGTTTTCTCGTATTATTAATCTGAAATCTGAAACAAATAAAAAAAATTACTTCATTCTCATGCAAATTGCCAAATGCTCATTTTGTCTGTTTCATGCAAGATAAATGATTTTGATTTCTTACAAAGAAAATCGCTTTGATATCATGATGAATTAATAAATATATTTATATATAAAACTTATTTCACGTTTAGGTATAGAATGTATCGTTAAGTACACCTGTCATTGAAAGTGTATTTACCACATGGAGAAAAGGCAGTTAATAGAATATATAAATTAAACATAATTTCTTAGAGAAAACTAATTTATTTATTTTTAAATTCGCAGCAGCAGAAATTTTGGAAATTCAAACAAAAATTTTATTATGAATATAATTTTTTTAGCATGAATAATGAAAATATTACATATGCAAATGCATACTTTGTGTAATCCCTCCTTATATAAATTTTATGATTAAAGTTCAAAATGAAATTATGCAAAAATTTATGATTTGATTCCATATTAAACCTTATTTTTCATTTTTAATAAATTTTTTCTTTATTTCGTTTATGCATGTAACCGTCAATTTTAAGAATTCAAAGTATAATTTTTATATGAATATACAAATATTTTGTATAAGTAATGAAAATATTACACATATCTAAATGTCTACTTTGTTTAATCCTTCCTTATATAAATTTTCTGATTAAAGTTGAAATTGAAATTAAGAAAAACAATTATGATTTAACTCAATATTAAACCTTATTTATCATTTTTAACATGTCTGTTTCTTTAATTAGTTCTTCTTTGATTTTGAATCCTTATTTATGTTTATCACTTTAGATTATTATTTTTTTCCTTTCTTTCAGTACTGATATAACTTAAATTAAATCTGATTGCATTTAATAATCCATTAATTGCGGTTAAAACTCGAAAAATCTTTCTGATATGTATTAAAATTGTGATATCACTTTGAAATTAAAAGGCTAGATTAAATAATATGTTCACTAGAATTAGATCTAAAATACGAAAAGAATTCTTATAAATGTTTTAAAAGATGTAATATTCTACTATTTTAACCACTGCTAATTATTTTCCTCGTGCATTCCTTTTCTCTCTTTTACCATGTCAGGTTATTATTACTAGCAGGGAAAGTTTATCTCCCTGTGGTAAAAAAAAAAAGAAAAAAACGGGCACATTTCATCCTGTTTCGCGGTCCGTGTTCAAAAACAGTCAACCTTAGGTTAATCTTTGCTTATTAAGTTATTTATTTGAAACAATAAAACAATCTTAGAGCCCTAATATATCCTTTTTATCATGTTGGTCATATATTTCAGTTTTGTACAGCCATTTTAGCAGCTATTACGAAAGTATTTTATATTAACACAATTTCTCCAATTTGCACTCAGGTAGTAAAATGACTTGCTCGCAGCAGTTGATTTATGTATATGATAAATATTTTTAATTGTAATATTTTGTCACTACCTGATTTAATGAATGGCATTTTATAAGTACTCTATATGAATCAAACACAATTTCCAAACGAAGTAAAAGAAATCCGTTTCGCTCTAAAGTACTGATTTTTTTATATATATGAAATGCACTCAGTGGCGTCCTGTTATGAATGCACACTCCAAATATCAAATTCAAATTTTTACCTTCACCAAACAAAGATAAAAGCTTGAGTTCTGAAACCATATTTATTTTCCCTCAAGCAAGCAGGATTCCATATTGGTTGCAGAAGATGATCTGAAGCAAGAGACCGTAATGCAGCAAAAAAGATTAAATAAACACAAAAAATTAAGCTTTCCAGAGTTAGATTCAACCTTTTGGAACAAGAGCTGATGCTAAAAACTAATTTTGTGTTCCATAAAAATGAAAAACGATTGCAGACATGAATCCAATTCTGGTAATAACATTATTTTTAAGAAAGCGATAAATTTTTTAGCTCGGGGCATATTGCTCTTGAAATTTGATTTTTTAACTTTCTTTTTCTTCAAGTCGTGGGAAAGACACGTATTTTTTGCTAACAGAGACCTGTCCCACTTATAAATTCTAATGGCACACCTCTAACTCCTAGTCGGACGTGATGGAAGAAGCATTTGAATGGGGTAGCCTAAATCTTTTTGCATTACGGTGCTTTATTTTACTGCTTCCATAACTGTAATAAATATACCGACACTATAAATCTACTTACATGCTCCTTTTGTGTCCGTCACATAAAACTTTTTTTTTTCGTTTTCAGGGGAGGAGGGGGGGCAGCTTTGCTTTTTCCGTTTTCTGCCAAACAAAATGACGAGCTCATTTTCTCGTAAAACTTTCGCCATCCAGGAATAAATTCTAATTTAAGAGGTTACCTTAGATCGTTCCAAAATGCCACGCTTTCCAAAAATGTCTGCTTTTTCTGGTAATTATTTAACAACTGTGTATTGATCATAGAAGATTTTTGCAAACAACAATTAATGATGTGTCCAGATTGGGATTTACCTCATTATTTCATTTGGAGAGCATATAATTTAGCTACGCGTGTCAAATTCAAAATATCGTTTTTTAGTTCAGGATTTCATTTTTCTCTTTCGTGCTTTACTCTAAAACTAGCCGCTGCGCGACCAGCATGGTCGCTTTTAGATTTATATTTTCTTTTGCAAGACAACTCAATCGAAAGTAACATATGTAAGGAATGTTACCATTACCTGTCATCATAAATATACGTTGTTAAGGGATAGTGAAAACTCAGACAAAAAATTTATAAACATTGATAAATTCACCATAAGGCTGATTCTAAAACATCATGATTAAAAAATGTGAATTTCCATTACTTCAGAACAGAGTTAAAGATAAGTCTGAGAAACCCAACACCAATGATTTTAAAAATTATATCTCTCACTGTATGTACTATTTTTCAAAACTAAGATATCTGCACTTTATCATTACATTAAATAAGAAACTGTTGGGGAAAATTTTCACTTATAAAATGGAGTGAAAATTCAGCAAATACTAAAATATAGTATATATTACATTTCTCTCTGTATGTATTATTGTTCGCAATTCAGATATCTCCACTTAATCATATTAAATGAATGAATTAAAATTATTTCGTGTATAAAATTATTCACAAGTAAAATGCAGCAATTAAATTGTACCAAATTACGTGCTATCGTCGAGCCACACACGGTTGCAAATTGCGGACAGCCGCTAATGTTTACATCCGGTAGTTGCAGCCGTTGCCATTCGGATTGTAGAAATATCGTCGATTTTTGTGCCGCATACCTACGCGTTTTATATAAATAGATGCCTAGTGAAAAAGTGCAAGAGTTTCACAGATGTTCAGATGCTACCTTCTCTTTAGCCCGTTAAGCGCTGCTATATGAACCGCATCGTCTAAATATAATGTAAAGTATTTTTTAAGTACATTACTTGTCTCAATTGATATGCAGTTTATTTTTTTTTAAATCTGCATTCGTATAGAATTTACGATAGGGTCCCAAAGTGGTAAACTTGGTGCCTAGTGGGGGTAATGCTTGTTCCTTCCGCGTGTGAACATCCAAGCCGTGTGTTATGCGAAATTCAATGAAGCAAGCATTTAAAACCTCCTGAAACAAGTATTATATATTGTTTATGGAAAAAAATATATTTTTTTTAAATATAATTGTAATTTTTAATCATGTATAAAAATTTTATGAGGCAGAACGTGATATCCACTAGATAGGACGATTCCGATAAATTTATGTATGTTTTTTTTTCAGATAATGAAAATGCGTTGTTATTCTTTTGCAGAGCGTATCTTAAAAGTTTTTTTCTGTAAGATGTTCATGATCTCCGAGTCAAAGTACATTTGCAAAAGTGCATATGGATATTTCATTGCCAATTCAGCCCGGGTCTATTCAAGTGTTGACATTTCTTCGGATTCAATAGCCAACATTTGATTCGCTTTTTTCAAATTTAATAATGTCTTTTCGGATTTCTTTTCATTCAATTTGTGTCTCCCTCGATACTTGTACCTTCATTTGAAGTATCATTTGTAATTGGTCTCTTTCATTTTCTTCTTCTCAAGATTTGCACCATCCAGCTGTTTGACTTTAAGTTCAACTTGTCCAAAAACATCCACTGGAATAATTTCATCTAAATCATTATCTTCAATATTTTCTTCATCAGTTACCTGACCAGGAGAGCAAACAGATAATGCTACTTTCATCTGAGTATTCATCAGAGACCAAAGATTGCATATCTAAAGTCATAATCTAAAGCTTCTTGAATGGTCAAAAAGTTTTTTGTCATTTATTTTAAGTTTAAAAAATAGTTTTAAGTAAACTCATGAAAATGTGTCTGGGTACCACCTGATCCCTTATTCGTCACAGAAATAGATACAAAGATAAGTAGTAACAAACACGCGTTCTATATGGTAGACAGGAAGAGAAACGAAGCTAATCAGAAGGCGCCAAGTCTCCCACTTTGGGACCTTTCAAAATAAGTGCTTAGAAATCAGTGTTAAAATATTTCATTTAATTTCCACTTGAAATTCAAAATTCACAGTGTTATTGCTATTCATTTTTTGCAAAAATCAAGTCACTCACATATACAGATATTTTTTTTTCTAAATGTTTTTACTAATGTAAGTCGAATTTGGCAATTTTGCACATATTCACACGACTGTAAAATAAAGAAATATTAAATTTGTACTTCTGAAAAAAATTCAAAGTATACTTTGTACATTTAAGATATAAAAAAACGATTTGTATATATCATAATATCACGTTGAGAAAAAATTATAATTGAAGGTTCATGAAACTCATCCCTAGATATATTTAAAAATTTACATAGTTTTTTATCGCGAAGTAGTACGAAAATTGAAATCCAATAACGACTTTATTTAGGCGAAAATATTATATTTTTTATCTCGTTATCACTGTATAAATTTTCACATAGTAATAAATGGTTGAAAATATCCTTAAAATATTCTTGAAAGTTCCTTAAAAACATCGAATTAACTGCGTGAGTGACTGCATGAAAATTTAAGGGCGTAACAGAATTGGAGGATTTGTGTTCATAAAGAGTGGCTTGGGAGTTATTGATGTGAGTTGTATTGTTGTTAGAGTGTTGTATAGTTAAGTTTTCTTGTATTCAAAATTTTATAGAGTTTATTAGGCATTAAAACCCTATGAGGGGCGCCGTTTGCACAGTGCAAAAGCCTAAATCTAGTCTTTTTTTCACTTTCATTCAATGTATTCCAGTTAAATGAGCAGAAAAATGGTTAGTACTGCCATCTGTTATCAGTTTAAAGAAGTAAGAATAATTTGAAACCTTTATTTGGAAAAATTTTCAAGATTCTTTAAGTTAAAAAAATTGGGAAAAAAAATCTTATCCGTGCAAACGGGGGAGTTTGTTGCCCCTGAAAAGGTTAAATTTTTAACTCTTGTATATAGCCCTTTTTCTTCAATTTTTATAGATTTTATTAGGTATTAATTATTAACTCTAGTATACAGATCTTTTTATTCAGATTTTATTAGGCATTAATTTTTTGCTCTTGTCTACAGCTCTTTTTGTTCAGTTTTTATTTTTATTTAGTTCTAAAATAAGCTTTTTTATCGAGCCTAAAGTTCTCGCGATGCCCTGGTCCACTGAGAGTGTTCGCCTTGGCAAGAAAAGATGTTCAACCAGGGAAGAGGGGTCACAACTCCTCTCTGGCCATTTGAGAGCATCGCTCCATTTATGTCTAATGATTCTCTTATTTATTTTAATCAAATGTTTTATTATATATATATATATATATATATATATATATATATATATATCCTTGCCGGATTCCTTTTCCATTATTAAATAATATCGAGTTTTTTTCTTAATATTCCTGATTTGACTACTTCTGAACGTTAGAATCTCATTACGCAATGCGCCAATCAAATGTCAAATTGTTGAAGTTATATATTTTGTCAAATTGTTGAAGCAATATATTTTGCGACTTACAAATTTATAAAATTCTAAACTCGTTTATATTATTACATTTTATCTTAATGCTTACAAAGTTTTTCTTATAGATGTATTTTCAAGTCATGATTTAAGAATATACCCACATCTTTCCGAAACGTTTATAAAAAAATTTCATTTGCAGGATAAATGCGACAATTAACACCTTTTATGAGCTGTAGGAAACAATAATTAAATAGATAAATGCAAGAAGATATATCTTTGCGTCATCAATATTTACGGCTTTCGCAAATTTAATTTCTCCTGCAACCTAGCAAAGAATTTTGCCCGGGCATGCATGGATCTGCAGACCAATGATGCTACTCCAAGTGAATAAAGTGATCTGGTAAATGAAGCAAATCACTTGGAGCACTTTTGAGAAGTAACTTTGGGAAACGGGGAATCCAGAATATTGATTGCTTCACACTCAGAAATTCCTTCAATCCAAATTGATTCATTTGAGAGGGGAGAGAACGGGATGATTTTAGCGATCAGATTGCGCAGTCAGCTTAATATATTTCATATTCTTCATTTGGTCGAAAGCCACAAATTGTGAGAGATAACTGCCATCGGCAAGTAAACGTTAAACCAACGCTATTTAAAAAAGCTTTAATTAACATATATTTATGGAAAACTTACGCAATGCTCCAACAAGTCAAATGGTCTCTAAATTAAACCAAAGGACGACAGCTTTATTTTATCTGCAAAATAGCATAACAAAGGCAGAGAAAAATTGCCCATGCCAGCTTTATATATATATATATATATATATATATATATATATATATATATATATATATATATATATATATATATATATATATATATATATATATATATATATATATATACACATATATATATATATACACTGGGGTAAAAAATTATCTTTACAGTCATTAATTTTTCTCTAAAATCTCATTGCCACAATTCATTTCAAAATTATTTTTTTCATTATCGTATATACTTATATTCCATTTTCAGTTTATATTTATGTTAGTTTTTATGTGTTATGATGCTCTCTATCAATCCAAAAAAAATTTCTTTCATTATATAGAACAGTGTTTTTGTGCATCTGAAGATTTTGGACACCGGTGTATATATACATTATCTACCAATATGTATTTCGACGCCTTTGATAGAAAAGAAGAAAAAAAATCTGTTCTTATTCAATAGATGGTAGAGCCTCCATGAGAGGCAATTAAAGCCTCAACCCTCCGGGGCATGCTTTCCACAAGTTCTTGTATGACGGTGGGTGAAATTTTCTTCCTCTCAGCTTGGGGAAGACATGTATGTTCCTTGACCGATTTCGAACGGTTGTTGCGCACCTTAATTATTCGGCCATCCAACTCGTCCCAGACGTTCTCGTAGGGTTCACGTCTGGGCTCTGGTCATGTCAGTCCATTCGGTTAACCCCATAGTCACCATACCAATTCACGGTGAACTTCGCAACATGATAGCTGCCCTTGTCCTCCTGAAAGAAAGATTGGTCCAACCCGAAAAACTGGCACAACGTAAGAAGTACATTGTCATTCAAAATAGTGCAGTAGGTGTCAGCGTTCAGCGTACCATGAATCGGGACCAAGGGTCCCAGTCCATACCAGGATAAACACCCCCAGACCATAATTCCACCTCCGCCGAACTTTACTGTGGGAATAACGCATTCTGGCAGGAGTCGTTCTCCAAACCCAGACCCGACCCTGCCATCCGAACGGTAGAGGGGGAACCTTGATTCGTTGCTATGCTTCATATAACCCTTTTCCACTGATTTACGATCCACTTTCGACGTGATTTGCACTACTTTAACCAAGCAGCACAGTTGGACATGGTGATCAAAGATTTATTGGCAAGTGCACGACCATGAAATCCAAGCAAATGTGAACCGAAACAACTCCCGGATGCCTGATGAATCTCCTGGAGTATGTGGGCCATCGGTAGGGTGCATTTCTTCCGAATTTCTCTAGACAGCACTCGTCAGTCTCTATCTCCCAGTTTCGTGGGTCTCCGGACTCGGGGCACATTCCGACAATCACCCCTCGCTTTCTACTTGTAAATCACATAGGCTACTCTCGATTTTGGGTAATTCAGCTCGCTATATATGTCCCTTAAAGATCGGACATTTCTGTGATACCCGACGATTACACCTTTCTCGAAATCAGATAACTCTGCACTTCATGGCTTCTTTCATGCGAGTAATGCTAATTAAATATATATATATATATATATATATATATATATATATATATATATATATATATATATATATATATATATATATATATATATATATATATATATATATATATATATATATATATACAGTGGAATCTCGATCTATTGTTTTTCAAGGGACCGATTGAAATGAACGATAAATGCGGAAACATACCAAAGCAGTATGATCGTTGGGACTGGATAAAATGAACGACACATACGGAAAAACGATGGATCCGAAAGCGATTGATCGAGATTCCACTATATATATATATATATATATATATATATATATATATATATATATATATATATATATATATATATATATACGAATAAAATATAAATGAATGAATGAGAAGGGAAGAATTAAAATTATTCATGAGTATTAAGTTACATTTAATTTCATTACTTTGCGATTACAAAGCAGTTAAAAGTTTCGTCCTATACATTCATCCTCTGCGACATCAAAATGAAAGAAACATAGAAAGAAATGTTGCGTGTCAAAAAAGATTAAATCATAAGCGAGTTCGCGAGATTAAAAAATGTGCTTTTAAACATTTTTTTACTAATGTTTTTCATTTTTTCAATCATTTGAGAGAAAATAAAATGCATATATAGATTCTAGTTCATTAAGATTAAAAATATAAATATTAGCTAATAATAACATAAAATCGCAATAAAAAATATTAGCAACACATAACACGATGTCACCATAGATGCTATATTCATTAGAAAAATTTTAATTTTTCTAATTCTTTTTGTAGAATTTCGAGTGTTTTAGTTTTACCCCAAATCGATAAAGCGGTAGTCAAGTTTCCTATTCCAACAATTTTATTTTTCTTCTCGTATAAAATTTAATTAATAATCAATTGTGTGAATAAAAATTCGTCATTGTATAGATATTTTTCCCCAGTGATAATAAATAAATAATAGCGATATCAAATGTCTTTTCCTACGTATTATTTATGAAAACTTGTGAAGAATATATGAAATAAAGTTTTGTTATATGAATTTAGTCTTGATAATATTGTAATTAGTTTAACGTACATCTTTGCTAATACAAAATAACATAATTTTTTTTAAACTCTTAACACACACTTTTGTGCACGCATTTTTGTAACGTGCATGGAACTTCTACGAGAATTTTCAAGTTTACCTGCGTTTGTTCTAACTTAAAATAAATAAAGTTAGTTTGAGCTTGCATATTTATTTATTATAAATTGACTATGTAAAATATTGTAAGTTTGTTACATCAAAATAAACAAGTGAGAACCGATTAGGAACCACTATTCATTAAAAAAAATTAAAACGAAGGGCTATATACTTAAAATATAAAACCCAATTTTTTAAGGGGGTATTTATTTATTAAAAAAATAAACTAAAATTATGGAACTGATGTTATTAAATGATCTTTAATTGTAAATTTTACTCTATTTACCAAATACTTTACACGACATAAAAGGTGGAGGTGGGGGTAATTATATTACGTATGGTTATATATCAAATAGTAAATCTTTAGCTACATCTGGAAATACAAATATAATTAATTTACTATACGGATATGTGCCATTATATATAAATATAAATTCTTAAGTGTTTGAAACCCAATTTATTATATTACAACATGGTTTTGGTGAATACATAGTCTTCTATAGGTTTAATTTAATATAATTTTTTTTCAAATTTTCTCCTGGGTTCTGTTTGTGCAAGTTAATACTCACTGGATATTGTAAGCATTTAAGAAATAAAGGGTTTTTAAATTTTGCTTTAAGCCTAAATGAAAATTTCACTGCATTATTAAAATTTCAGTTCAATGCAATAATCTACTGAAGTCTTCAAATTGAAGATTCGTCATACTGTTACCAAGAGCTCTAACTTCAAATATAGTGACCAATTTCCTTGGTTTCATATTCATATAGTTTCATTTTATCATAAGCTATAAAAGCTGCTTTCAGCATCATCAGTGAGGAATTTTAAATATTTTTAAGCCATTTTCCAGCGGTAAAAAAGCATTTTAATGTGCAGTTGTAGTTTTTGTATTAAGGAAAATATTATCTATATAATGTAAAGTTTCTAAAAAAATATTAGTTTACTATAACGTTTAAAGTCATTATTGCTGAATTTGAATTAACTAAAATTTAAAAAAAATGATTGTACTATCTAATTCTCCAACCATTCTGAAATCAAAACTTCTTTACGATGTTAAACTTCTCAAAGCTCTTCCTCTTAATTAACTAACACTTTCACCCATTACAAAGCAAAATATGTATATAACGTATTCATATAGCATGCAAAATTGGTACTTGTTTTCCAATTAAAAATGGTAATATAACCTACTATAGAAAACATAATGCATTAAAATGACGGAAAGTTATATAAAGGTTTTGTGAAACACAATAATAAATCTTCAGTAAAATATAATTTATTTTCACAGAAAGAAAATAAACACAGATTAAAGATCCTCTTAAAATCCATCTTAGCATTACATATTTCTTCTCCTACGACTCAATTGGGTTACAAATGGAGGCTTTAAATTGCGGTTTAGCAATCTGCAGTAGAACAGTTATTATTAATTACTGTTAATCAGAATGTAATGCTTAAAATTAAACTAATGCGTCTTTATAAAACACATGATGCACGAGCGTTGTCACAAAAATAAAATATCTCTCTAGTGTTATATACTCGAATCATTGTTTACTTTTACTCATCATTTTAAGGCATATCTCTCGGGAGAAAAAAATGTTGAAGCTAAAGATTATTAATATTTTTCAAAGAACATTTTTCTTCTCAACGGTATATTTATCGTATAGCGCATTTTGGTGTTCTTAGAGAAAAGCTGTTCAAGAAAACCTTTAGAACCATCCATTTATAAAGATGCGGCGATAAAATCAACCTGATTAATAGCTTTTTCTCTTATAAATTTGGCACTAACTACAGAGTGCCTTAAAAATGACGTCTCATCCTGCGCTTAGGAAACAAATTAAAAATTAAATTAATGCTATTAATCTAAGGGTATGGTGTTGGGTCCGAGATGGGATAACAAAATAAAAACTGCTGCTCATGATAAATAGAAACAATCCTTATGTTTCGTAAAATCAAATGTTTAGTAAATGGAATTTGGAGATTAAACTGTAACAAACTAAATATAAAATTTTTAATTCAAGATATATGTGTGTGATAGAAAAATTAAAGCAATTTTCCACAGATATGCATTTTAGCATTTATATTAAAAAGAGTTAACTTTCTGCAAAATATAATTTAATGCTTCATGTACTTTCTTTTTAAATGAATGCATTATAAGTATTATACCTCTTATGGGAAAGATTTCTTTCAGTTGATATCTTTCCTTTTCATTGAGTAATTGCTAATTAATTCCATAAAGAAGTGCTCAATTAATCTTAAGTGAAATAAGCATGAGTTTAAATTCTCATATTTTGTTCTTTTTAATTCGTAATTTTATCCACTCATTATTAACAAATGTTTGAATTTCTGAATAACTGAAAAGTATTTTTGAATTTACTTAGGTATGAAATTTAAATGCATAGCAGTGAAATATAACTTTAGGTTAAATAGCTTCATAGGTATTGCATAGCCTAACGTTATATGCATAGTTTGTTTTTTAATTTTGACTACTCTATAACAGTTGTTCCTTAATTGTAGTCATTGCAAGCTCACGAGTGATCACTCAGATGATGAGCTCATTTTCAACCAGAATCTTAAACTAATTTAAATGCAAATTATTGTTTTTAAATGTAACGACTTTAAAGGTATGAAAACTTCTATAGCTATCATGTAATATTTCTTGTATCAGATATAATTACGTGAGATTTATCTTAAAAGTTACTTGTTATTCATCTTCCTTTATTCTACAAAATTTTGCAAGATACAGGATGTACAAGATTAGCATGTTGCAATAAGTAAAACCTAATCAGAGAAACTAACTGAATGCGGATCATTGCATGAATATCCATTTGTCATAAATTACACTGACAATATGAGATACTGGGACAAAAGAGCACCATCATATTCATCGCTTTAAAATTATTAATATTTATAAATTACAAGCTACTTGATATTTAAAATAATGTGTTAAATTTTAGGAATTTATAGAGCAATTTTGTACATTATCACTTAAATTCAATAAAAACAAAATTAGTAAAAACAATTTTTTTAGCATAAAGTGTAGTTTAGCAATAAGCAAAGGGTAGTTTAGCAATAAACTATAGTTTTGTAAAGTATAGTTTTGCAATTTTGTACATTATCACATAAATACAATTATTGTAGAGTAACAACAAATTCTTTAGCATTAAGTATAGTGTATGATTACAAAATAGTTCCATAGAACCCCACTGTTTCAATTAGAGAAAATCTCCAAATATTTCATTTGTGAAAATAATACTGGAATTCCAAAATTAACTGAATCCCAACTCCAAAGTTTAATTCAAGGAAAAACGATAATTTTTAAAATTATAAATGCTGTTGTGAACATTGAGAATGTTCGCAGGATTTGATTCAAACGGACCTCAAGAAATATTTCTGATATTAAAATTTAGTAATTAAACCAGGATATTAAATACCGTTTAATTAAATCCAGGGAAAATATTTTTTTATTAGTTAATAGGTAAATTTAAAAATATCTGGTAACTGAGTTTAAAAATATGTTAGTTAATATATATTGAATTCATTACTTTGTTTCCTACAGCAGTAAACAGCGGACACTTTTAAAATTTTAATTATAACAATACAATCAAAAAAAAATTTAAAATATTCGTCTTCAAAGGGAACCGCAAACGCCTTTTTACAAATATGACACTTTTAATGTTACCTTGGGCAACAAAATCCTGTAATATTAAAAGATTACAAAGCTTCTGTGCTTTATGGTTCTGACTTGGTTTTATTCCATTTATGTGTTACATCAGGGAATTACGCATTTTTTGTTTAAAAAAATATTCTAATTATGTTATATTTAATGCATTAAATCTTATTTTATTACAATAATTTTTAACTGTTCTTTAATTATATTCATATCTCTAAAAACCTTAAGGAATTTCGAATAAGACATCGCTGTTGAAATGTTTAATCAGTATTTATTTGCTTCGTGTTGAAAGGAAATGGAAATTAAGTTTGTTTTATTCCTCTTTCTTAGGAGCTAAAAGAGTTACGAAAATTCTCTCAACATCTAAGGGAAACAACTGCAGTTATTGACTTATTTTGACTTATCCAAAAAATTTGTTTTGAGACTAGAACGGCACATAAAAACTTAAAACTGTTAAAAAATTATATGTTGAATAATATAAAATTTGAATTCGAATCAGTATCAGGAATTTTTAGATTACATATAATATATAATCGTAATATTAGCAATAAGGAAATTGTTTAATAGCTTTAATGAGTAGATAAGAAAAATTTCTCGATTTAAATTTTTATGCATACTTTTCATTAAGAGGGCAGTGGAATTTCAAATTTAATTTTTTTTTGTTTTGCATGGATTTGCTTGAATTTTGAATATATGATTAGTATTATAGATATGTAAAAGTGGTTAAAATTTAATGATGAAGTATTAATAATTTATGAATTATGAATTAATGATTATATCAGTAATTGACCTAATTAAAAATGTCCCATGCGCATTTCTTTTGCATAGAATATGGTAATTTTCATTTACAGGATACCTTATAGAACTAACAATGAAACTTATTGCTTATTTTAAGCGTTCATAAAAAATTTAAAGAGAAAAAATAATAATATTGTAAACACCCTTTTTATTACGCAAAATACCTATAAATCATCTTTTCATATACAAAATTTAGAAATTATGAGCTATGAAGTATAATTATATTCAATAAGATATTTTTTATACACAGTTAAGTATATAAAACTTAAATTTCAAAGCAATACGATAATTATAAATGCGCATGGAGCAGTTTGAATATTTGTATGACATGAAAATTTTTATTTTGAGAAAAATATATTTAAAGTTATTGCTATTATTAACACCATAATATCTAAATTAAATTACTACATAACAAATAAATATCCCTTACACGTGTACAATGATGAGTAACAAAATTCAAATGTAACTCTACTTCAGGCAACTTTGTTTACAAATGCAAATGCCTATACCTAGGAAAGTAATCACAGAAATTAAAAATTCTTTTGCAACAAATTCCTACTTGTACGTAGTTTCACAATTCAATAAAATAAAATAAAATCGAATTTTTGGACAAATTTCACAATTTTGAAAGTTCACTGTCCCCTTAAATTTGAGCAAAAGTCTGATAGAATTAACTCGAATTTCCCAACATAAAACAAAGAGATTTTAATTCAAAGAAAAAGTTTAAAATAAATAATAAGTGTTCTACATCATTACAGAACATAGTCTATAGCGTATATGTTGAAGAAATAAAGTTATACAAATGATAGCTTACTACGTTTCATATCTGTTTGTCCAGCCGTTAAAAGAAGGGCACATTTAAACAACGGGGCAATAAAATGACTGTAGTCTATCTTTACGACAAAGTATATTTGTATTACGTCCCAATACGCCCCATAAAATAACATCGTTAGGGTAAATATTTTACCACCCCGCTTTCGGAACACTGGAAAAGGCGAAAATTACGCTTTATTGAGGCCAAAACACTACTCGACTTCTGGCATGATTATCCCTAATATATGGAGCGATTCAAATCTATGAAGACTAGATGAAGGCGACAATAAAAACGCATATAAAATAAAAGCACGAAGTGTTAGCTGGTTTATATTCATGGAAAAACTTTCACCCTATTTATATACATGCATGCACATTACAATGAGTTTGAAACTAGTGATTTTTCCATCTTTACTAAAAAAGATAAGATCTAAAGTTGAAAATGTCGTTTCAAGTTTCTTTTTTTCTAATAAAACATGTAGGTTTTGGGGAGAGATCATATTCAGTTATTTTTGTCTTCTTGATTAATGCCTATTTTTGGACACAAACATAGAATTAAAATCTTCTAATCAACTTTAGGATTTCGAATATTCAATATACTTTAATTATTTACTTTTAATGGTTCTACACTGTTCTACTGTGCAATTAAACTAAAGGGATATTGATATGAAATTTCAAAGGCTTTTAAGTGTATCTAATAATACTCGCTTCTTACTTAGAAGATTCTGAAAGAAATTAAACTTCTATGATTGCTTATTAAAGAAAGTCATAGATACGTCAATCTTCATTAAAAAGAAGAATTATTTTTAACAGAGCAGTTTTCTATTTTATCGTCATAATCTATATAAAGTACGTATAATTAGATGAAATTTTTACGATGAAATGAGAAGAATTTTAAAATACCTGTGTGATTTTTTATGATGTTTCAGTATATTTATAAATGTCAATCGACGACATATTTCTGTTGAGCCATCCAGATTACATAAAAAACATTTTGAAACACAACTTTACATTGCCCCTTTAATTAATGAAGTATAATAAATTTTAGTTATAAAGCAATTTGATATATACACAAAGACGTATATACTTTTTGTGATTAATATAAAATTAAAAATGTCTGTTATAATTTTTTCTTTGTTAAGGATATTGGCTGTTCATTTAAAAAATAATAATCAAAGAAGCTCGTTATCTTATTCCCAGGGTAATATATTGATATTTTTAAAAGTATTCACTCTTTCACTTTAAATTACAAAAAAAATAATATATGAAGATTTCTTTAAAAAAGAATAAACTTAAATTATTAATTATTTTTTGAATTTTAAAGAATTACCTTTTATTTTTTGGAATATAAAATTTTTTAACATATTGATACAATTTTTGTTTTACGTTCTGCAAGCAGGAAGTCGACATACAATTACAATTTATTTCCCAAAAGGATGGGAAATGTTAATTATAATATTTAACTTTTTATGTATTATTTATTTATCATGGCTTTTTATGTATAAAAAGACCACATTTAACACTTAAAAAAATATTCCCGACTGTTTTGTAATTATCAACAGATGTTGTTCTTCATTCATGAGATAAAACGAAGAACAAGTATGATTTCATTCGCTTTACAAAAATCTAATATGAAATCCATGTTTATTTCCCGTGTCTCCTTTTGGGGGAGTTTCAACAGGTGCGGGAGAGAATTTTTCAGTAGGTCTGATCTGTTATTTTGAAATCCGATCAGTTCATCCTTTGAAATTACGCAATCGGGCTTGCCAGGATCTTTGTCGGAAGAATTCACATATTCTATATTATGAAGAAGCTGTGTTGTATTAAACAGGTTTTTCATGCACTTTCAGGTAAAAATGTAATTGTATTATATAACACCCAAAACGAAATTTGTATCTTCCGGAGATTTGTTGGTTATGATAAAGTATATTGTAAATATTTGAGCTAACGCATAAATGACATGCATTATTTTAACGCAAGAGTAAGTCTCAAAATACCCTTTTTAAACCTGTTATTTGTTGTGTTTTATGTCTTTTAAACGGACCTTTTTTACCATCAAGGACATTTTGATATATGTATTTTTTTTCAGGGTGAATATTCCCTTTAGTTGAAACCTAAGTACTCAGTTTAATGACTTTTTTTGTAGTAAAAATTTAATGACTTTTATATACAGTAAAAATCATTCAAGTTAAAATTTATGGAAAAATTATTCTGTAAAAATCTTTTCATTTAAATGCTATGCATCGTCCTACAAAAATTAAAGGATTTACTAAGATTTCACAATTTTTTAATTATTACCTTTTTATACTACGAATTATATATAAAGGAAATTTATTTCTAGAATTAAAGTCAGTCTTACATATATTGACAATCTGTATACTTCTCCTAAAAGAAATTCATATTTTAAGATACCTTAGCATTACTTTCTCTTTAAAATCCTCACCTTCTTCTGAAATCATATATACGAAAAATGTAGCAAGAAACTGGAGCAAAATGCCTCTCACATGGCTAATGCAGACAATGCTATCTCGAAAGCACAGTACCATTAAAAACCTTCCCTCGCTGTTTAAAAATAACTTAGCTTATTCATGGATGCAGGAGAAATTTTCTTTAAAAAGCGAAACGAATGCCAGCATTTCTTTATTTCGGAATTTGACGCATTAATCCCAGTCCAGTCACGTCCATCACTCTTTTTCAGTACAAAGCTGCCCCAAGACTGCACTAACCACTTTCTTGCTTAGAGGATTTGATACGGCTTGGAGTCTTAAGATATTTCCTTTACTAAGCACCTGGGAAAAGTTTTCTCTTTCATCTAATTCCGTACTCACTGCTTATGCAAATGGCAGGATGGATGAGCTCTAAAATCGACGTGTAATGCTTAAATCGGAGGCTGGCAATATCGTCTCTTTATCATTGCCATTTTCTTTGAGTTTTGTTCGGTACTCTTTAAGACCAGAATTTTCTATCACGAACGCTACAAGAATTGCAGATTAGCTTCGTAAAAAGGGTCTAAAAAGCGAAAACGGTTAAATTATTGTCCTTAAACTTATTTTTTGTCCCTTCTGTGACTCGGTGCCTCTCAAAATTTCATTGTCTTTTACCGTGTTCGGAATTCATCCAAAGAAACTTGTTGAAAATGCTGTGCATACAGATGTACCATTTCTTCCGCGGGCAATCGTTATTTAGTTTGAATCTCAAGTATAACACAATGTTACGGTAGCGAAATGTAAAATGTAAATTTTTACCCCACTTTCCTTGAGGAGATTATTAAGCAGGCTAAGGAAATCTGTGATGCTCTTAGATCCATTTTTGGTAAAAGCATTTGTGGATTCAACTGTTCTCGTATATGATAGGACATTAATATATACAAACATATATATTTATATTTTAGAAACTATGAGTACACACAAAATATATTTTTCAACAAAATACACTTTAATATGAGATGATCGAGATTGTATATGATTTGTTGGAAATGATTTCTTGACAGTGTCGTAATTGCACAAAAGGAACAAAGAAACATTAAGTCAATTGTATTTACATACCCTATGAAACATCACTTAGTAAATGGAAAAAAAATGTTTAAATATATGACCTCTATAAACAGGCATAGATAAGGTTCATAAAGCAGCAAAACAAATCATACTTTCGCAATCAGCATTAGATAAATTAATAAAGTTTTCAGGACTGAATAAAAGAAATTGAAACACTCTCAATTTGTATTCAAAAGTACCTCGAATATAATTCAAGAACAATAACAAATATTAACTAATGTACACTGAAATATTTTAGTTTAATATTCCTTTGTCATTATAAGTAATTGATAAAATGTGGTACCTCATTTTGCAGTTCTAAAAGGATCATTATCAATTTAATTTTTATAACTAATTTAGACCATAAATCTATTTTTCCTTCTCTTGTGTTCAATAATCAATCAGTTTTGGAAAGTCTTGCGTATATTTTGTGTACTTTTCAATTTCAAGTACGTTATCTATTGGAATCTATACGTCTTAAATTGTACTTAATGGATTTTAATAGGAATCATACTCAAACTCTATGTTTTAGTAATTTTTCTGTTCTCAAGAAAGGCTTTCGGTATTTTACAGCAGTGGATTAATAACAAATATCCTTACACTAGTGCATTTTTATTAACATTTCATTCAACACGTTAAAATTTATAGACACAATTTTTGGAGAAATACTACCCATTTTCAGTATTTTTTTATGTTTGCATTAAGACAACAAACATTTCTAAAATAGTCGAATAAAGTTTTGTATTAGTCAACAATTGCAGTCGCAGATATCACCATAACGGTTTCGCTGTTTAGCCAATATAGCTAAAGAAGAACCTATATCTTGTCACAATATATAACCTAAGGCGACTCAGACGCGTGTGATGAAATTTCTGGAATACCAGAATTATAATTCAACGCTTAACTGTCCATAAACGTCGCAGGGGAAGGAAATATTTTATAAGGTGATAATATGAGTTGAATTTCCGGAAGGATTAAGATTCGAGATATTTGAAGGCATTCCAAATGTGAGAGCTGAAACATTATAGGATTCAGATTTGCAATTCTATAGTATAAGGTAAAATTTAACTCATGTGTAGATGCAGTGCTTCTCTGATATGTATTAGTTTTAAAGTTATTAATCGTGTGGAAATCGATATATCTGCAAGGCATTCTCATTTATTGCAGCATAAATTGTTACAACACATTGGAATGGCTTATATGGTAGTATCATATATTCATTAATGGTTACGTTGAAGGGGGATAGACAGAAGAATGAGCAACAATTCAGTAAGAGAAAAGTAATAATTTGCTTGGTTGTTTGGTTTTGGAGCGTAATGGTCATCTTTTAAAACACATAGCGAGTACAAGTTTCACCGATATAAATAAACATATGGCCAGTTATGACCAATATAAGAACTAAGATAAATAATTTCTATCTCCATTTTTTTGTGCAAGACGGAAATTATAAAAAAGTATAATAATTGACTGTAATGGTGCTATATATTAGTTATTTTAAGATTTAATATCGGGTGTAGTGGCCTAGATGGCAAGGGAAGTGGGCTAGTGATCAGTAAGTCAATAGATTGATGCTCGACGCTGACAAAATCCACTGCCATGTACACTAATGGCGGCTGGTACATGTAAAATCTGTCGTGGCTGCAATGTCCTCCATGTCATCAAAATTACCTCTGGAGGTTTGGGGTCAAGTGTTATCATCTTCTCACTTCAATCGGTTCAAAATTATGGGACTGGTCATTTGGCCAAGTCGGACTCCGACCCTGGTGGTGCCAGTGAAAACAGGAGCCGCATCTTCATCGCCCACAGCCTTCGGGACTTGATCTGATGTTGCTGTCGGTAAAGTGGCACAAGCAACAACAAAAACAAAATTTAATATGGCCATAAATGCATTCCATGTTAGAATAAAAAGGGAGATAAATCCATAGCTTTGTACTCTCTGCTACACATTCTCACCAAATTTCTTCTTCCTATTTAAAAACTACTTAGCAGCTTATGGAAGTGAACTCGCTTCAAGTGTTCTGTATCTTAATACTTCTACCTTCTATAACAAACCACATACACTAACGATTGTGTTAGACTTTCAAATTAAAAGGTCAAATTTAATAGGCACACAAACATTCACTTACGGTATATATCATATCATTTCGCTAACACCCTTGCAAAACATCAAATTATTATTCATATATTTAATATGCTATTTCTATATGTAACATTTTGAGATACTTCTAAATTATTAAAAATACCTAAATAAATATCTGCAGGCAAAAAAATATGAAAAGAATATATATATATATATATATATATATATATATATATATATATATATATATATATATATATATAGACTACATTCTGAATGCTTCGTAAAGAAGTATATCGATACCCAAAGTAACTGTTTTCTGAAACTTCCAAAATCAACTTTATTATAACTTCCATTATGCAGAAATAATACACGTATTTTTTTAGTACAATCTTATATTTCTCAACCAATATCATTTAACAAATGTTCAATTTGTACGTTCCACTAATCATATACCAGCGTTTTAATCTTTACTCAGTTTATATAGTCTATCAATCAGTTTAACCTGTTTTATATGAATTTGACAAGTTCCTCTATTTCATAAAATTTATCCTACGCTGCTGGCCAGTAATAGCAAGTTCCGAGTACAGTAATACCAAGTTCTGAGTACCAAGTGGAATCTTATATTTCTCAGGCAATTTTACTTAACAAATTTTCAATTTGCGCTTCCCTCTAATAGTATACCAGAATTTTAAACTCTTTCTCATTTTTATACAAAATAACGATGTGTTTAACTTGTATCTGAATTTGACAAGTTCTTCTATTTCATAACTTCCATCATACGCTGCTGGCCAGTAATAGCAAGTTCCGAGTACAATAATACCAAGTTCTGAGTACTAAATGCAATCTTATATTTCTCAGGAAATTTCATTTAACGAATGTTCAATCTGCGCGTCCCTCTAATAGTATACCAGCATATTAATATGTTTCTCATTTTTATACGTAATACCGATGTGTTTAACTTGTATCTGAATTTGAAAAGTTCCTCTATTTTATAACTTTCATCGTACGCTGCTGGCCAGTAATAGCAAGTCCTTAGTACAGTAATACCAAGTTCTGAGTACAAAGTGCAATCTTATATTTCTCAGGCAATTTCATTTAACAAATGTTCAATCTGCACGTCCCTCTAATAGCACGCCAGCATATTAATCTACTTCTCATTTTTATACAAAATACCGATCTGTTTAACTTGTATCTGAATTTGACAAGTTCCTCTATTTCATAACTTTTATCCTACGCTGCTGGCCAGTAATAGCATGTTCCGAGTACAGTAGTACCAAGTTCTGAGTACCTAGTGCAATATTGTATTTCTCAGGCAATTTCATTTCAGAAATGTTCAATCTACGCGTCCCTCTAATAGATGAGAAACAGATTAATATGCATACCAGCATATTAATCTGTTTCTCATTTTTATACAAAGTACCGATCTGTTTAACTTGTATCTAAATTTGACAAGAAATTACGTCTAATTCATAACTTTTATCCCACGCTTCTGGCAGTGGGTCTATTTGTATGATGCAGACAAATCTTATATTTGTCAGCCAATTACGGTTACCAAATGTTCAATATGCGTGTTCCACTAATCGTATACAAGTATTTTAATCTTTACTTATTTTTATACAAACTAGCGATCAGTTTAACTTTATATAGATGGTTTACTTCTACCCTAACTAGGGTATATGTATATTGAAGTGACCCCCTAATGAAGTTAAGAACTAACGGGTTAAGAACTCGCGTAAGTTTGAAGCAAACTAGCTAATCGCCACAAGCGGCAACTCGCAAAAAACATTACAAACAAACCAGATTCTTTTCTGTAATCTAGCTGCTCGATATTTATACCAACGGCCAATGCTGAAATTAGCGTAACTAAGCGGCTTCTTTAAATTTATGCACTTAAAAGTTCGATTATGGTCAATCGAATCTTATATCGACCTTACAACTTGTTTTGCCTGAATTTGAAAAATTCTTCTTTAACTTCCATAACATTTATCCCACGCGGCTGGCTGTGGGTCTATTCGTATGATGGAGACCAAAGATGGTTCCGTTCCCAAATACTGGCACCAAGCATGTCTAGTCCCTATAAATACGATAGAAGAAAAGGCTTTTCATTCTTTCGCTTCTCAACTCACTGATGTCATTTTCCTTCCTATTTTTTTAAATTCCTGTTTCCTTTCTTATCTCGAATCATTTCCGATAAATTGCTACTTTTGTTTCCTGGCTCTTTATTTTTGAAATTAAAGGAAACGGGAGTATTTGCCACTCAAACGTCAAACTCGGGATGTTTTAGAGTTCAAATAGTCGATTTAGTACAGACAATGAAAGTACTTTTTTCTTTTAAATTCCTATGGTTTTTCAAAAGTTCCAGCAGCTTACATTCTTGCACTCTTAAAATTCCTAAAAAATATAGTACTTCATGTTGAAACCACTATTCCAGATGCAAAATTTAAAGTAAATAAATGTGTTGAAACACATTAATATAAATTCTGTTATAGAAATTAATTAAGTAAAACTCATAAGGATTTTACTGAGATAAATACAATTGTTTTTAGAGTAAAATTTAATATATCAAAATTTTACATTTCGTTGAGGTAAAAAGTTTTGAAGACAAATTTTGCTAACTACTCAAATACAAACTCCGTTAATAATGCACAATAATTTTGTAAATATTTCGTACTAAGTTAAAATAATTTTTATCTCTACATTAAGAGGAGAAATTATTTGATATGAAGAATTTGGTGGATAAAAGAAAATTGCTAATCAAATTTATGGGTTTTTAAGTTTTTTGATTTTGTATTTTAGTTCGAAATTTGTATCAAATTGCAAACTTTAGAATAGAAACATAGGTAATGCAAAATGGTGAGTAAATTTATTATATGAAAGAAATTAATTATATGAAAGAAAATTTTACATCAAAAATGCTGTTACAGAATCTTCAAGGGAAAAAATAAAAATACAAAAAAAAAGATAAATAGCTAAAGAAAAAGTATAAATTTATCACTAATCACGAGATGAAGAATGTACAGCAAGGGATAGAAGACATCAATCGCACTGTATGGAAACGAATTTGATAGTTAAATTTTATGTATAAATGCCATAATTTTTTGCGGCGATTTGCTTCTAGCCGATACCCTTAATTCTTGACAATACCTCAAGTTCGAATTTTCCATGAAAATAAACTTTTTATAAGTACTGTCATGTCAATTTTACCCCATTTATCTTGGACTGTTTTCCAAAGTCCGTTCAGTGTGCTTGGATGCCGTTTTCCTAAGGCTCGTTTTAATAAACTGAAAGCGTAAAAGCACACTGAAGAACAGTCAGGTGATTTTACAGGTATTTCATGAAATGGGATACACTTTATTCCTGTTACTGATTTTTTCTTTGCTAAATAATCGGTATTTGATTTAGACGTGTGACTAGAGGCTTTGTCCATATGAAGTTCAATTTTATCAATGTCCTTTCCAGATAAGACTGGAATTTATTCTTCAAAAATTGGTTCTAAAATATTCTGCTGATTGTAAAGTGAATTAATTTTGGTTTTACTTGAGACTTTTTTTATTTGTAATTTCCCTTTGTATCAAAATCCGGCAACTATTATAAATCCCTTTGTGAACTTTTCTGTACACTGACGGAGCAATTTCGTACGATCATTCTCGTCAGTTAAGCAAAAGAAAATTTATCTTTCTTTATTACAGTCACTTAAATACACCAATGTCCATCGTCTTATCGAGTATTGCCACAAATTTCCATTTTTCATTAGATTGGTGTTTTGTCTACAATATATTCTACAATATTTTCTACATAATATTTTCTACAATTTGTTTTTTGTTTCAACAATATCCTATGTCAAAAAGCAGATGAACTTTAAACATCTTTTTTAACTTCAAATCTTTATAAATGATTTTACATACAATGCCAGAAGACATTCCGAGTTTCGATGCAATGGATTTTTGAGTCAGCGGATTTTCTTTTAGGATTAGAGACTTCACTTTCTTGATATTTACCTGGGTTCGAATAGTGTTAGAAGGAGGTTAAACGGTCAAGTTTTCATTTTAACTTTCAGTTAGACGTGTTTCTCCTTTCAAATTTAATATATTATAAATACTTTTTTTTAAATGCCATAACCGCTTTTTTACACCGTTTTATAATTTGTTGATACGAATATTTCTCCTCGGAAAGCGCAGTTACGTAACCTTCGAACCATCTATCACTTTTAGGAGACGTTTTCAAAATAAACCTTTTATTTTACATTCCAATCAAAACAAAACAGTAGCATACGATTATTCTGTAGTTGTCAAATTTTTATCTCAAAATGCAAACGACAAAAATAAATGATAAAATCGTTTCCATAAAGTGCGAACGACCCTCTGTAAATATTTTCCTTCCTACCGTCTGTGAAATCTAGGCTAAGACGGAATATACTTGGGAATATATATATATATATAAATATATATATATATATATATATATATATATATATATATATATATATATATATATATATATATATATATATGTATATATATATATATACAGTGGAATCTCGATCGATCGTTTTCGGATCCATCGTTTTTCCGCATGTGTCGTTCATTTTATCTAGTCCCAGAGATCATATTGCTTTGTTATGTTTCCGCATCTATCGTTTTCCCGCATTTATCCTTCATTTCAATCGGTCCCTTGAAAAACGATAGATCGAGATTCCACTGTATATATATATATATATATATATATATATATATATATATATATATATATATATATATATATATATATATATATATATATACAGTGGAATCTCGATCGATCGTTTTCGGATCCATCGTTTTTCAGCATGTGTCGTTCATTTTATCTAGTCCTAAAGATCATATTGCTTTGTTATGTTTCCGCATCTATCGTTTTCCCGCATTTATACTTCATTTCAATCGGTCCCTTGTAAAACGATAGATCGAGATTCCACTGTATATATATATATATGTAATGATAATAGTAGATGGTAAGCTCGGGGTGTTGTCGTACATATAATTTGGCCGTTGCAATTTATCAGTTTTGTAGTTATGGTGGAGTCGTCGTCGGACCAGGGCAGGAGAATAGAGAAAATAGAAAGCTGTCGCGGCCAGTTGCTGGGGAGAATTCATAAACATAAAATGCAGTCGATGAACAGAGGCAGGTAGTCCAGAGCGAAAAAAGTACTTCCATCGTCTTTAACTTATTTTATTCTTGGATCACTCACTAACAGCTTACAGCATTGGTCGTACATTACACCTAGGCACACAAAACAGATCACGCGGCGGACGGGACGGGGACGCGGATCCGCCCGTACAAATTAGACAGGAGCGAAAACTACATGTTTTCTAGCCGTGAGGAAACAGACAAAAGACTACAGAATCGCGCAATTTCTTTCCCGAGTACGGGTCTATGAAACTTCTAAATGGCCAGAAACGGACACGTCATCCTAGCGCGTCATATGGTGTGATCAGTGGAAAGTTCTCCAACCTTATATAACGGTTATATAACTCTTTCCGCGCGTGGCCTAAGGGGAAAAACTAATAGATTATTTCGGGTTGAATTTGAGGGGTAATGCTTTATTGCCAAAGGGTAAAAGAATTTAGATTGGCGTTTTAATAATAAAAGATTTTAAATTTATTTCATATGTATATATATATATATATATATATATATATATATATATATATATATATATATATATATATATATATGTATGTATGTATGTATATATATCTGTGTGTTTGTGTGTGTGTGTGTTAGTTAGTTAGTTAGTTAATTATTAACGAGTGAATGATTTTTGTTTCAAACTTACCAGAAAAGTAAAAACTTACATGGTAAAAAAAAAATTATTCTTTTTTATATATACATCATGTATATATACATCAATTCGTCAAAGATCATTTTTATGAAACTTTCATGATTGATCAAAAGGACAAATATCCATTGGAAAATACTTTATCCTAATAACCGTTTGTTATTTTTTAAGAAGATACTTTGTTTTTTTTGTGTTATCGAAATTACCATCTAAATGTTAGCAATCAATCAAGGATGCTCAGAATAAAGAATGTGTTTCATCACTGGGGAAATCACAAAGAATAAAAACTGTGTTTGCGTGAGAAGATTAAAGCAAATATTAGAATTTTGATTTATCAATGTTATAATTTATAATATTCAAGCCCTTATAGTTAATGAACATCTGTAATTAAAAATCTGACCATATAATGCGTAACTACATTCTGTACTTTACAAAATCAACTATATAGAAATTAATCATTTTATTGATTCACATATAAATAATATTCACAATTCTTATATTAATTCTTATACAAATAATATACACAATTCTTATATCGTAATATTTAGTCTTTTTAATAAAATTTCTCTGTTTAGCAGTACTATGTATGGAATTTATATTTTTCACCGTATTTACCGTTTTCATCGTTTTTCACCGAATTTATATTTTTCACAGTCATATTTATTTGCAATTCCTTTTTAATAATATGGGAAATAGCAATTAATCAATCCCAATTTTTCAAATGAAAATAATTATACTTTCGTTAAATTATTTATTAAAAATAGAAATAATCGAAATATATTTACGGAGCTTTATAAACATATATATTATTATGTGTAAACAGCACGTTTTATTATATAGCATCAAGAAATACTAATATTCATACGTAATTAAAAAAACTGTTAAAAATAATCATGCTTAATATCATAAGTTTACACAATTTATCTCAATCAAAAAACATAATATTTTTAAGGTTTTTCTACTTTATATACGGTGAAAAATATAAATTCCAATTTTTTTTATATACGTTACCTGTTTAAATTTTGTTCATGCACATTTTTTATCACAAATTTTATATTATATTTGATTTATTTATTTTATGTATAAGGGCATGAATTTATTTTTCTTACTTGATTTAATGTGTATGCAACTTATTTATTTCAAGTATTGAGAAATATCCCTTTTAGTTTAAACTTTTCCAAGCTCCAATGGATAATTTTCATCAATATATATATTTACTGAAAATTTATTTCCGTATGTTCCTTTTTATCTTGCCTAGTTCCTTAACTTCCCATTTGGTTTCAAAGAACAAATAAAAAAAATATAAAGTTTTCAAGTAATTAAATATATATTTTATTTATTATATGCTTAACAGATATATGTTTCTGAAAAAACATTTTTTTTTTTACATTTCCTTCAAATATATATATATATATATATATATATATATATATATATATATATATATATATATATATATATTTATTTATTTATTTATGTATTTATTTATTTATTTATTTATATCATAAGTTATTGTATTCACACCATTATTTCATACAAAATATTTATTTTTCTTCTACACGAAATTTATTAATTCAGTTTGGAAGAAAACACAGTTATTCAATTTCCCTTTTCCTGGAAATCTATATCATTTAACCCTTTAGCTCTTACTTTAGAGTGCTGGGACTTCCTTTGAAACATTGATAGCTTTTCAGAAGTCACGGCTATGAAAACAAAAATCTAAAAATGTCGGAACCATTAGGGAATGAACCAATCTAATAAATTTTTGTCTCAAGACGTAACGCCTCCTTACCAAATCTTATTTACAGTGAAATCTATTTTTTCTCATAAGTTTACTTTTACTTCTTCGCTGTCTTAAACAAACATGTGCAATGATTTCTTACGGTCTACAAGTGGTACTTGTTAGTATGAATACTAATAACATCCCTAGTTGCACTTTATTTACTTCAGCAAAAAGTAGCTTTTCGCCTGAGTGGTTTGTGAATCATTAGGGAGATGACAGTAAAACAACCGTTTAGCATTAAATTTAATTATCCTTCTTGAAGTTTGGTAATATATTTATAGTTTTCAGAGATCTGGGAACTTTTTTTTTCAGTCTGATGTATCGAAAACATTCATAAAGTAATTTTTATAGTGTTAATTCACTATATAGGTGAAACATAAATCTTAGGTTCATTTTGTTTCAAGCATTTTATATAAAGGATTTGTTTGTAAAGTTAAAAAAATAGTTATAAATAATAAATTTAAAGAAAATATTTATTTGCAACATAAATATATTAGTGCATGTCTGACACTAAAAATATAAAAAATTAATAAACTTTAGTCTCTCTCTTTTCTTTTTAACATTTTATGACCAAAATGTTTGATATATCATTAAAATAAAAATGATATGAATTAAGTAAGTAAATTCAAAAATCAGACGTGACTTTTAGCAACTCGATTATACTGTCTTTCTTCTCTGACTCAATTTCGCACTCTTATTTAGACAGGGTTTTTAGGACTATTCAGGAAGGTTGTATGATTATGAGAAACTCATTTTTTGTTACACGGAATGTTAAAAAAAAGCTGAGATCCACAATATTATTTTCAGGTAATTTTTAAGTTCTACCACTCTGCAAATCCATGAATTTCAATGTCCAAATTGGCCAATCAATATAAATATTATATGAAATAATATACATAAAACCCATCCATACACGTGGAAGGAGACATAGACACACACACACTCACACTAAAATATATATATATATATATATATAGTGGGTGTGTGGGTGTGGGTGTGTTTGTAGAGAGAGAGAGAGAGTTAGTTCAGTACATGGAATCCAGTTCTGAATAAATTCATTCAATAGAAAAGTTTTCATTCAGAAAATCTGTTCAGTTAATATAATTAATACTCTAAAATGCAGCACCTTTCTGTAAAGAGGTGCTTATAAGCGATAAAATGCATCACTTTCAGAAATTGCATATCTTGTTTCTTCGAAAGAAAAAAATCGCAAACTTTTTTTAATTTTATTTTTTATCACATATTGTCAAGTCAATTGGTATTCAAGCAATATGCTAAACTTTGGAGCTGGTATTTAAGAATAGAAAATAAAAATGAAAGTACTTATCACTGATCCAAAAGTTCACTCCCTATTGATTTTAGGATACCAAGTCCAAATCAAAACAGAGAAATAAAAGCCTTCATTCTTGACTGAAAACTTATCCAAAGCTTTTACTTTAAATTAAAGTAGCACCGACTTTCTTTCCAAGAGAGAGAATTTAAAGAATTCTTTTTAATCTTCGAAAGCATTATTTTTTTCGTATTCGTTTACTTTATCGTGATTTGAACCTGATATTTTGAATCAGATACGAAAAGTTTCTTTCGTAAAAAATTCCTAGTGCAGAAAATAAATTCCTTGTAGAGAAAATACTGAGCATATTCATTTTAATAATTCTGTCTAGAACCGTTGGTAAAATATAGTTCAGATTATTTTGCGAAAAAAATTTAAATTGCACAAATCAAGAGTACAATACGGGAATGTATACTGATACTTTTATTTTACACTTTTAAGGGCTCAATACACACTTGAAAAGGCAAGCTTCAAACAGTGTACGAAATTTCAATATAGAATCCGTCACAAAAAATATATGCACCCAGAAGAAATCGAGCTACTATCACAAAACTTTGCGGGAATGTAGTCTGGTAAGAGATATGCAAATGATTAAAATTTCGACGCCAATGAGACAAGGGTATATGCTATACGCATATGAGTTACTCAGTTTAAAAGCGTGATTTCTCGTTACATAGGGTTATTCAAACAAATCTGTTGACTTGGATGGACGGTATTGTGACTAGAGATGCCTCTGAGACGTAACCGGCGACAGTACGAACAACTGTCGGACTTTGAGAGGGGGCGTATAAAAGGTCTCAGAGAAGCACTTTGGTAGAATAGGCGTATCTTCCGTCACCTCGGTCGGAGCGATATGGTAGTTGCTCGGTGTTGGCAACAATGGATCACGGAAGGGATACCGTCGCGGAGGGTCAGGGCGTCCCAGGAACACGAATGTGGCGCGTGGATCGCGCAATCATAAGAGCGACCACGTCCGCACCAACAACGTCGCTAGAATCGGTTCGACGCCATTTACCACCTTCCAGACATACGGTGGTATCAAGGGAATCCATTCGGAGACGACTGGCCGACGTCCATTAAGACGCCTACCACTGACCCCACATCATAGGCAGTGTCGATTGGATTTTTGCCGACCTCGGTCAAGCTGGAATGTGACCGATTGGAGGCGTGGAATCTTCAGCGATGAGTCCCGATTCAGTGTCAATGCTGATGACTAGCGCATACGCGTGTGGAGACGGCCAGGAGCATCCTATCCAGCATTTGTTGACGAGAGGCATACGACGATTACACAAGGTGTGATAGTGTGGGGAGCGATTTGTTGTGACACACGATCACCTCTAGTCGTTCTTCAACGCACTTTGACGGCACGCAGTAACGTGCACGAGATTTTAACGCCAGTTGTACTACCTATGTTATTAAGTCGCCCAGATGTCATTTATCAGCAAGGCAACGCTCGTCCACATACTGCGCGACTCTCCCAACAATGTCTTGAAGGATATGACGTACTCCCGCCCGGTCACCAGACCTCTCGCCAATAGAGCACGTCTGGGACGTGCTTGGAAGACAACTGCAGCCGTCCCGGAATACTGGTGAATTAACTGCCCAGTTTTTCACCAGTATTCCGGGACGGCTGCAGATATTATTTTCTGCAAAGATTATGGCATGATCTTCGGCAGGAGGTCATAGGTGACACCATTTATTCATTGCCACGCCGTGTTTCGACTTTAATAGATGCCAGAGGTGGATTTACTACTTACTGATTTGTAACCTTTTTCATGCATATCTTCTTAATAAAAAGGACTGCTCTTCTGAATTTGTAATCATTTGCTTATCACTTCATACACTACATACATGTTAAGTTTCGTAATAGTAGCTCGTTTCCTTCTGGGTGGATATATTTTTTTATAACTTTTATAGCTTTTTTTATAACTTTTCATTGTCTATTCACGTAATATATTATTAAAATTCTTTGTGTAATGCAATATTTACGATAAGAGATCAGATTTAACGGTCCAGACAAAACTATGAGCAGTTGCATTAATGTACAAAATTCTAATTAAACGTGTATCCTTAAATTTAATTTTGTCTTTCATATACTTTGCATATTTATACAAAATTAGACTAAAATTGCCAATTTTTTATGCCGCTTTATAATATTGCAGTTTTTATGCTATGATATCATTGTTAACTTTCTGTGATGTTTTTAGCATAAAAATAAGTCATACAATAAATTTCAAATTAATTTTAAATCTAGTTTGTGCTGTGACTAACCGAAATATAGTTACTGTTATTGTTTGTCTCCGAAAACTTTAATTTAAAATTTCTCTGAGACCTCCGATAAACGAGGTACTACAATTTTTTCAACATTACCCTGTTTCAAAAGTTGATTAAAAAATTGGAGAGTTAAAAAAAAAGTTTGGACGTTTTTGCTTTCAGAATCACCAGCAATGTTACCTCATAAACAGAATAATTAAGCAGAAAAAGGAAAGAAATTGCTATCTGCAATTTAAGTACCTTGCGTTTTATATATAAATTCAAACATTCGTGAATATACAGAAACAAAAAAAAATTAAGTTTCTATTGTGTTGAGATATATTCTGGGTACATTAAAAATATTTAAAATATGCGTGTGAAATTGAGGATGCAATAAATGAGCTTCAATTTCTTTAGAAGAAAGATGAGTAGCAGAAAACTTTAATTAAATTCTTACCCAGGGAATCTCTAAATATCTGAATTTGAGACACTGAACATGCTATAAAGTTAACTACGGAAAACGAATTTGAGTATATACAATGGTACTGATTTCCCCTTTATACCTATTTCTAATTCGTGTAAACAAGGAAAGATAGGAAATGAAACTTTACTTGCCCCGTAATCTTAGCAATCAATAATTCCAAGTAATAACTGAGAGTCTCATTCAGTATTTTTTTTTTCAGAATTAAAATTCTTATTGAGTCAAAACATCCTAAAAAATTAGATAGTAATTCTTAAAATGATATTAAGAACATTAAAGAAAATTTACAAATTCTCAGATTTTATTAGGTTATCTTTTGCAGGTAAAATTTTAAGTTAAAATTTGATAAATGTATGAACATTCGCAATCCACTTTACACTGTATCATGATAATATGACTTTGGATTATTAAAAGATCCTATACAATTTAATTAATATATGAGAGTATATTCCAACTTTTATTACTCGTTTAATGAATGACGGAGATTCAGATACTATATTCCTGAAGAAACATTTATCTTAGTTTGCTTGGGTTATTGTTTGCTTAGGTTATTTATTTATAATTTCCTTCAATGATTTCTGTGTTCAAATTAATATTTCTTCGAGTCAAATATTGTGGTATCAAACATTCCCACGAAAACATTCTAGAGATCATTTGAAGTTTTATAACATGTATTGCCTTTATATGAATAAATACACACTATCAGATAATTTTAAAATTGTAATCAAAAGTTTCGTTTTATAATAAGCGCAGAATACATTCTGAAAGGCATTTTCAAATTATATAAGTACAGATAAACAAATCTAAGTTTTCTATAGTGAAAGTAAAATATTTACATTTCTGCACTGCTTATTTCTTTGGAACTAGATTGCGGATTTGCAATCATTCTGATTAAATGAAAGTAACAGTTTACACGTACACATTATAATAAATAATAAAAGGAGGATTTTAAAAGTGTTACAGTATTTAAATTAAAATTTTTCTAGAATTTTTATTGTTGTCTCAAGATAAACATATATTACAATTTAAATAATTCTGATTTTATAATTACTTAGATTGTTATTAGTTCACGCACAATATTAGAATATTATACTTGCTACATGTGTTGAACAGAGCAAATAAATATTTAAGAATTGTTTCTATGGTGGGATCGATTGACCTCAGATTTCCTTTTTTAAAATATTTATATTCTGCTTTATTTTTAAATATATCCCTATATAATAAAAACACCATTAAATATATATAAACAATTTGTTTTATAGTTATAGTATATACCACTAGAAATTTTAATTTAGAAAGGATTTAAATAGTTTTCTCTCAATCTGAATCATTTACGATTTACAAAGTAGTCATGAAAACTTTTTTATTATGGTTCCGATTCTTATGGAGATGGTCATAATTGAAACCAAATTCAATTGCGAATGATCATGGATATTACTATAAGATGACTATGGTTTAAATCACATTGCAACCATCTTTTTTTATACATAAACAAATTGTTTGCAAAGGTTTTCATCCTAAAAGAACCATACTATATGAATTCCTTTTTCCTTAGCTGTTGGCAAATTTACTTTCGATTAATTCAGCATCTGAACCTTTAGTAAATTTACAAGTGATCATGATTTGATCTTTTTTTTAGGAAAGATGTGAAAACGAACATCAAGGATTGTTTTTAAAGATTTGAATAAAAATGCCCTTATTTATGATTATCAATCAAATTGAGACATTCTAAATTTATGTATTAATGTCTAAGCATTTTTAGTCTTTACGTACGCTTAAAATAGGTAAGAAGATACAAGATGAAGAAAATCTTCTTAGTCTAAAGCATGAAAGTAAAATGCGATTTAGCATTTATGAAACGGATAAGATTATAATGTTTTTGATATTTTTCAACTTATAATTTTATGATTTCAAAATAGTTTACACTGTCTAACGTTTTCTGAAATGATTCCTTGAAGAATTCGTCATTTATCGTTTTTACGTGTGAACTCCCATCTCCATTTCCTGTCAAATCTACTAATTTTAGAGAAATTAATTTACAAATAAACCATCATGGATATTTCAAGTTTTTCCACGTCTTAAAAACATGTGAAAAATTGCATGTACTCTCTCCAATCTTTAAATAATTCAAACAGTTTTATATCCCAAAAAATATCACAATTACTCCCCCCTTTTCCCTCATTTTTGTATGCATGTCTATCACAATTAAAACATTAAAATAACTTTTATTAGGGGTTACTTTATCGAGGGTGGGCTTAGCTATGGTGTCATCTTCACGATTCTGATTTTAAGCATGGCATGGTACTTAAAATGAAATATTTTACGTCATAATTTATAGAATTATCAGGCATATATTATCGGAACGGAAATTCGGCCATAAAAAAGATTAATAAGTTCATCGATTTTCCCGAAGGCTAAGAAATTACAAAAAATGAACAAAATTTCAACTCATTTATCAAATACTTCTTTGACAGTAACTTTATCTTTGAATCATCTTCTTTGCCGAGATTTTCTGTAATCAATTCAAATAACTTTATGATATCATTATGAATCTCTTTAGATTCATAGTATCCCTAATCAATCTTCGGCCTTTATATACGCTTCGCAAGTTTACAGCTATATCATATTGCTTGTCCTAAACACACCTGAACTTAACAAGAGTTAAATGCGTGCATCTAAATCTTCCGAAATTCTTCACAATGAATTTTTCTTTCTTTTACAGTTGAGCATTATATTATTTTTAAAATTATCAGAGAAAGAAATTGAAATGCAGAGTATTCATATTTTATGCAGGTTGTTGCAAAGCAAGTGGGAGCAGGTATTAAAAGTATTACTTTAGAATACCTTATTTTTCTAGTAAATATAGATTTGAACGATGTTAAAAAAAATTTTCTGACTTTAATCATCATAAATATAAAATTTTGTTCCATGACTCAGTTTCATTTTCAGAATATGATACGAAATGCCAAAAGGATAAAAGGTTTACAACATCTTCATCAATGGAAAGATCCATTATTTCAAAAAGAATTTTCTGTCATAACTGAACTTAATGTCTATAGTTACACATTTAACAGTCCAATCTATTAGGAATGAAAGTATAGTGAGAAATGGATTTAACTACCTCAAATAGATTTAGTTACCCTATCAATACTATAAATTCAATTAGTCTATTTTCTATGCCGGGGTCTGCATCAGGATATATTTTAAAAACAGAATCACTTCAGACAGTTTTCAAGGTCACCCACTTGAGAAATATACGTTGAAAAAATATCCTTAATACGTTATAGGGTCAGTCTAACAAACAACATTTCTTATGGAAAAATATGTTATTTGGACCCTGTAATATACAAAATGATACCTTGTAGGAAAATGTAACGATAGTAAATAAAAAAACAATAATATATAACACAGGTCAACAGTGGTTTTGGTGCCGGGATATTTGCAGCTGATTTCATATGAATTTTATGCCCTGAATTTAAATATGGCATTAGTTTTTCCCTAAAAGCTCAAATTTCTAAGATATAACATTTTAGTGAAATATACGTTACACTATTTTAAATTAAATCCATGGATCAAATTAAAAAATTAAACACGGATTTTTTATTATTATTATATTTTTTAAAATATTAAAGAAACATAAAAATCAGAGAATATTGCAGTAGTACTTATCTAATTACAAATATCAAGAAAAAGGAAAAAGTCATAGATGAAACCAACTAGTCACTGAACACTACGGAAACTTCTTTTCCGTGACATTCTTGAATGTATTTTGGAACAGTCCCTTTTTAAACTCCAGCAGTAATCTGGCATAATGTGCGTATCCAATCATTCTTGGTAGCGGTCCTCCATATAGTCTTAAAATCCTGGTGAAATCTTTCACCTTGTTCCTGATTGATGTCTCCTAAATTTTCAGGAAAAAGGCCTAAGTGGCTGTGTAAATAGTGCCCTTTAATGTTCATGTTACACCCAAGGGATCTGAAACTGTTTAGCATCTCGTTTACCAGTTCAACATTGATAGATAAGTGGATGTACAGTAAAACCTCGTTTATCCGGATCTCGTTGATCCAGATCTCCAGATAATCCGGATCCGATTTGTAGACATTATTTTTATTTAATGTTCACATTATATAATAATTTTTCACTATGATAGCAAGGAAGTAACAAGTACGCCAAATATTCACTTTTTAATTTGATTCGTTGTATAGTTCCTGCATAGATTGTACAATAAATTATGGTAATAAAATATTTTTTGTTGAGTTTAAGAAAACTTTGCTAGACTTACTAATTCTTTGTTAAGAAATGGTGTGAAAAATTATTTTTATATATTTTAACATCTTGTAAACAATACTTTGTAATTTTGCTACAAAACAAAGTAAGTCCTCTTAGTTAAGGATTTTGTATTGCTTATTACCCATATTACCCGGATTATCTGGATTTTCGATTGTCCGGATAGTCTATGGTCCCAGTTAGTCCGAATAAACGAGGTTTTACTGTATCTAATAAAGTAAAGCTGATAGAGAAAAACCGATTTCATAATTAAATTCAGCGCCCTAAATATATCTAAAATCAGTTCTAAAATCCTAGGCACCCCAAAAAAAATTTGTTTTGTAGCGCTGTGCAATTTTTATATCTAACACGTCCAGGAAAACATATATCCTTTGCTAACATTGTGTTACCAACGCTAAGGAAATACTATCTTCAAAAATATTTATTGCTCATATGATCTCCAAAAAGGAACCAAATCGAGAGAGCAAATTAGTGGCAAAATGTGTTGTTTTAAAATGTTTTCTTAAGGTTGAGAGTCCGAATGGTTTGGATAAAAGAACTGTAGGATGCAGCTATACGTGACAACGCAAGGATTTTCTCTGGCGAGACTCCAAACTATTCCAAAAAAAAAAAATAAAACATCAAAATGGGAAAATGTGGAAGCCACAAAATGAACATCCGCCACTCTAAGTTTCGGATGTAGTGCTCAGCAGAGCGTTCTGGCACCCTAACAAATTCTCTCCTCATATTCTCCCACCCTACGCTTGTCTTCAGCCCTCTTCCTCTCTTATCCCTCTCCCTTTCTCTCTCTCCATCTCTCTCTACTAAAGAAAATCAAGTCACTCCTTCGAAGATGCTCTGCTCTCGACAAAGCGTAGCGTGTCAAAGAAAAACAGCATCTTTCTGGAAAAACAAAAAAAATTGAAGAAAAACCTGACGACGAGAAACGTACGAGAAAGCAACAATAATGGATAAAATAAATAGAGAAAAAATCAACCAGGGACGAAAAAATATGAAAAATTGAATACATCGGAGCTGTAGGAAAAAAAAGTAGGAAATCGAGAAAATCGAACTAGGGGAGGGGGGAACAAACAAAGGAACTTCCAACGAAGGCATACGAAAATGAGAAAAAAAATGTGTACGTTCATGAGAAAGAATAGGTGCTTTAAAATAAATACCAAGGCATCCGCTTAAACCTACACTGTACACAAAATTAAAAGGAAATCGAAATACCTCGGTAAAAATTTTTAGGTACCAACAGAATCATGGAAATATAAGTAAGAAGTGAACTCAGCCTGCTTATAGGATGTCCTGGAAGATTTCTCTCTTATTTTTTTGCTCAAAACTTAAGAATACGGGTATCTGCAACATGAAGTAGAAAAACAAACATTTTTTATCATGAAAGGTGATGTATATTTATCTAAAGCAAAGGGAATAATCTCTATTTTACTTTTATGATTTCACTGCTGTTGGCACAAGGAGGAAATTTTTGAAAAACATTTTTTTAAGGAGGATGTATGGAATATATTTGAAAAAAAAATTCAAATCTATGTATATTTAAAAAAAACATCCCCATACCTCCAACAAAAAATATTATATATTTTTTTATTATGAGCATACATTACTTCTCTTCCTTCTTTTAATTATTTTAACTGATCTCACATAATCGTACATTATAAACGGTGGTCCTCTGTCTCTGGACAACACTAGTATTAGGGATAGGAAAATGTTTCTGAAGGATATTGGCAGTTTATATTGATTTGTTTAAAAGTGTTTAGATTTATTGCGTTGAGTGCCATGTAAGTATAAGTGCAGAGGCGCTTGACTTCAAAGTTATGAGAAAGACATTTTGCATCAAGAATTCACGGGTCACTCTAATTGACAGACTTAAGAATGAATGCTTAGTGTTCGTGGTGTGGTTATGCAAAAATTTTGCTTGTACCTCACAGTGTTAGAAGTCTCATTTAAATCGGGATGAAGTCTGTCGTACATCGTGACAGTGCAACGCAAAAAAGGGCGAAAGAAAGTTAGCACCTGTAATTCACGATTATAGCACACATCAGATATTTTCAGAAAATTAATAATGAGGTAAATAATAGAATGGATTAAATTTGATGACAATTAAATAAAACAACTAAATTACTTTTCTTACAGTAATCTCAATATGGTGTGTGTTACCTTATTTTTATTTTCTGTCATTTATAATTAAAAAAATATTTTTAAAAGCTGCATTTTTTCATTACAATATGGGTTAATTACAGTTTTCTCATTGAGAACCCAGTTTGAGAGAGATAAAGACAAGCGGCTTAGTAATTCCTACAATACGTGATATCTTTTCAAATTGAATCGATTACAAAATAGAGTTTTCTTTAATCATAATATATAAGAGTAATAATTAATGACGTAAATGCAGACGCAGTATGTAAAAACTGTAAAGGGGGTAAGAACGTGCAAGAAATGTGAACGTTAAGATTGTATAAGCATTTTGTGATATATATGTATTTCAAGAGATCCTGCAGTTCCATTTGAGAAAATAAGAAATTATTATGTATCATAGCAGTAATGACTTAATAAGAAACAAATAAGCACATTTGAAGAAAAATCCTTAACTTATTGTTCATTTATAACCAACATAAGGCTATAAAATTCCCAAAATTAAACATCCCTTTCAAAAATAGTTAAAAAAAATAACATTTTCATTGCTACCATAAACATAAAGGCAGTAAATTTCTGGAAGCAGTTAAGGAAAAGCTTATATTTCGAAAATAATGCTAAACTCCGTGTTTTCTTTAGGTAAATATATACCTTTCACAAGGAGAAATATTTGGAATAAAAAAACATAAACGTATTTTTATGTCACATTTTCCCACAATGCGACCAGGTATTAGGCATTCGAACAGCAGAAAGTGACCCATCTTTACAACAAAATATTGCAAAGATAAACATTTTTCACGCTCTCTACTCGCATTTTGAATTCTATATGGTACCCCGACTCATTTTATTTCCATAAAAAATTTGCATTATATTGCTTATTTTGACGAGCTAGAAATCTCTGACGCTATGTTTTATCCAAAACGCATGAATTCAGTGTTCTAAAGGGTTCATGCTAGTATTTTTCGTGAATTCTCTGCATCATTCCTAATGAATGCAGTTTCTTGTTTTCCCTCAGACAGTTCTCAATCCATCATTGGATTATTTCCGAGTCATGGAACACAGTTCTAGTTTTATAAACTCTTTTAAGTAGAAATAAACTCGTTTCTTTATTAAAAAGTTTGTTGTGGAATTAAATGGATGGAAAGCATGCAGTCTGATATCATTCTTTGAAATGTATTCTATGTTTAAATTTGCATCTTTAACATGTAAATCTGTCACGCAATATGTATTTTTGAAATTCTCAAATCGCATAGGCATTTTAATATAATTCCATTTTCTGAATATGAATTATTTGACCAAGTCTTTACAAGACGTTAGCACAGGTACATATATACAAATATACATATATATATATATATATATATATATATATATATATATATATATATATATATATATATATATATATATATATTTATTTATTTATTTATTTATTTATTTATATTTGTGTAAGATTTTGTCATGCTGCACAATCTTTTTAACTGCTATGATATCACGAAATTGTGTGACATCATTTACTTATTCTGTCTGCTTTACATTAAGAACATTTCATTGTAATGTTCTGCCGGAGGAAGAAAATGACCAGACTTCAAGGGTAACATTAGGGGAAAATTACAATCTTAAAAGTTTAAATTTTCCTTCATATGACTGCATCTCTTAACTAACTACCGAATCTAAACACTTTAACTTATTTTTTTCATCCAATTCAATTTGCGTTTTATAGCTTGTAGCCGAAATTTCCCTTAATAATTCTCCAGTTTTTGACTGCAGGGAAAACTGGAACGCAGTTTAAATTGTATTTTGTTTTCTTTAGTTATTTCTTTTGAATAGGAAGTCTGGAAAGCAGATTCATTGTAAGCGTGTTGAATAATCACAGCGCTTCCATCAAAACTTCCTTTGCCTGGGGCTTTGAGCTAGCGTTCTTTTCCGAATTTACCCTAGAGGCTCGGCGCAATTTGGTGATTCTCGCTGTTTTATTTTTTCTCCCGATACTTTCCTTAATTAAAAAAAAAGTCTTCTTTAATTTGGTTTTAAAATTTTTTGTGCTCTCCTTTTGTATTATGAGCGAATTTTAATAGCTTTAATCGATTGAGCCATACACGTCCTTCTTAGATGAGCGCAATTTTTTTGACGGAAGTAATTCTACTAGCATTTAAAATAACTAAATTATGGTTTAAATATTTTGTACATATTGAAAATTTTTATTTAATCATTTTTTTCTGTCAAATATTGGAAACTGGAGCTTGGCAATTATTCCTTTTTAATACACTCCTTTTATTTTGCTATTATTAAACTAATAGCCTGGGCTCTGATTACATATTAAGATGGAGTTCACTTTACCATAACCGAATACGATATAAATTCTTATTTTTAATTACAGCTAATTTTGAGGTCATCCTTAAATGCTTGCTAATTATATATCAATGTACTTAGACTATTTTTCCTCTCTTTTTGCATCAGGATAATGTAAATGTAATATTTAAAATATTGTCAAAGAATTGTTTAAAAAAACATTCGTAAAGTGGTCGTTGTTATTTTTTGTTCTGTAATCAGGATAGTAATTTCACTTTCATAAGAGTAAATCTTCCAGTAAATATCTTTTCACAATCCTTGAACTGTCTCAACTGAAACTGCGAAGATAACGCTAGATTTACGTCAACGTTGAAAGTCGCAGAAATTTTATGAGACTCGTCAAGTCTGAAAATGAAATATATCCAATTCTATTTTTATATGGTAGATACTTCCCAGAAAACTCCATTTAAAAAATGACACCATGTACCTGGAAAAATATATTATTTGTACCTGATCTTTATAACCTGAAAAAAAAGATGTAAAATAAAAGAATTCATGCAAAAAAATATTTAAAATATTTCAAAAATCAAATTTCAATTGCATCGCATTTCATTTCATAAACAAAATGTAATTAATTTATTAATATAAAAGCGTCACAACATAAAAGTGATCATACAAACTAAGAATGTTAAATAAAAAAAAACATTTTAAAATGAAATTGTTTTGGAATTTTCTGGGCGGAGTTAAATATAAATTATATTGAAAAGACCGTTAAACACTATTGCCTGTATTTTCGGATTATAGGAAGGTAGTACCATTATGTTTAATTAGTGGAAATTTCATTAGAATTCCGTGAGTTCCAATTACAGAGTTTCAATTTTAATGTTAAGAAAATCACAGGTAAAAATTCTAAGTATTTCTATAAGTATTTTAAAATTTATTTTTCCTGGCTTTTTTCAGTTGTCATGTGCAACGTTATACTCATGCTGGCCTATTTATAGTTGCACGCTCATGCCAAATGGTAAAGGACCCTAATTTTGTTTTAAAATTAATATTATAATTTGTCACTTTTTAGAATGTGACTAGTTAGTTTAAAGAGATTATTGATCTATTGTTGATAACATTTAAAGCATAATTCAAGAATAATCTTTAGCATTTATGCATATCTAGCAAAGCAAAACAGTGTTTGTAATAAACAGTCAAAAGTTCGTAAAAATATTCTCATTTTCCTTCAGCACATTCTATGATCATTCTCTGCTATTAAACTCATGAATGAATATTTATTGTTCCAAAATTTTACGAATTCGCTGTAGATTTTATGATTTTTATGCCATAATTTGTTCCTACATTATCACCAAACTTTCTCTGAATGAAGAGAAAATATCTGATATACAATTTCCAACTATAGATGAATAGCTATTGAAAAGGATGCATCTGGTCTCGAGATATGACCATGCGTTTAGCACTTTCATGAGAAAACGACTGTCAACATAAATGAGTTCTAAATTGATGGAGAAAATTAGCAAAACCCTGGGGTAACAACAAACCCTAAACGATTTTACCGCCATATTTGTCCAAAATATTTCGCTCATGATTTGTCTCTTATTCTCTGCGATTTATCCATTTATCTTTCATATATGCATTGCAAGTAACTGCTTGCATGTATGCCAAACATCCTTTTTGTCCATGCCATAATATCATATTAAAATGTTTATCATGTTATGCCATAATATCATTTATTATTTTGCTGATAATATGCGTGCTTTATCTTTTACGAATTATAATGTAAGCGCTAAAAACATTTTTTTAACAGGCATTATTTAAAAGCAAATTTGATAATTATTTAAACATATATTCACGTTATGAATATAGTAGTAGAAATTTTTGCTCCTTTCAACACGAATTAGATATACATACGCAAGTGATTTCTAACCAGTCATTGCATGAACTGGGATTTTTTGACTTAACAGTGGAAAGAAAGTACTACTAATTTAGTAGAAAAGTATTTTTATTTTTAAAATTTTGAATTTTAAACCATACCGTGACACACTATACACAATTCAATATTTATGTTTACTACTCTCAATA